>CM053038.1:136480917-137080917 GCA_028564925.1 Lithobates sylvaticus | reverse complement strand
CACTCTGGAGGCCATCTTGGGGATCAGTGTGGCCTGAGGAGCACGGAGGTGTGCTGTGTACTTATCGACCCACCACAACTGACAGGAACCGGCCTGAGTGTGCTGGAGGACCACAGCTCCCCCCCCCCCCAAACCACAGGACAGCCAGAGCACCCCCCCAAATCACAGGACAGCCAGAGCACCCCCCCCAAATCACAGGACAGCCAGAGCACCCCCCCCCAAATCACAGGACAGCCAGAGCACCCCCCCAAATCACAGGACAGCCAGAGCACCCCCCCCCAAATCACAGGACAGCCAGAGCACCCCCCCAAATCACAGGACAGCCAGAGCACCCCCCCAAATCACAGGACAGCCAGAGCACCCCCCCCCAAATCACAGGACAGCCAGAGCACCCCCCCAAATCACAGGACAGCCAGAGCACCCCCCCAAATCACAGGACAGCCAGAGCACCCCCCCAAATCACAGGACAGCCAGAGCACCCCCCCAAATCACAGGACAGCCAGAGCCCCCCCCCAAATCACAGGACAGCCAGAGCACCCCCCCAAATCACAGGACAGCCAGAGCACCCCCCCAAATCACAGGACAGCCAGAGCACCCCCCCAAATCACAGGACAGCCAGAGCCCCCCCCCCCAAATCACAGGACAACCAGAGCACCCCCCCCCCAAATCACAGGACAGCCAGAGCACCCCCCCCCAAATCACAGGACAGCCAGAGCACCCCCCCCAAATCACAGGACAGCCAGAGCACCCCCCCCAAATCACAGGACAGCCAGAGCACCCCCCCCAAATCACAGGACAGCCAGAGCACCCCCCCCAAATCACAGGACAGCCAGAGCACCCCCCCAAATCACAGGACAGCCAGAGCACCCCCCCAAATCACAGGACAGCCAGAGCACCCCCCCCCCCCCCAAATCACAGGACAGCCAGAGCACCCCCCCAAATCACAGGACAGCCAGAGCACCCCCCCCCAAATCACAGGACAGCCAGAGCACCCCCCCAAATCACAGGACAGCCAGAGCACCCCCCCAAATCACAGGACAGCCAGAGCGCACCCCCCCAAATCACAGGACAGCCAGAGCGCACCCCCCCCCCAAATCACAGGACAGCCAGAGCACCCCCCCCAAATCACAGGACAGCCAGAGCACCCCCCCAAATCACAGGACAGCCAGAGCACCCCCCCCAAATCACAGGACAGCCAGAGCACCCCCCCCCAAATCACAGGACAGCCAGAGCACCCCCCCCAAATCACAGGACAGCCAGAGCACCCCCCCCAAATCACAGGACAGCCAGAGCACCCCCCCAAATCACAGGACAGCCAGAGCACCCCCCCCCCAAATCACAGGACAGCCAGAGCACCCCCCCAAATCACAGGACAGCCAGAGCACCCCCCCCAAATCACAGGACAGCCAGAGCACCCCCCCAAATCACAGGACAGCCAGAGCACCCCCCCCAAATCACAGGACAGCCAGAGCACCCCCCCCAAATCACAGGACAGCCAGAGCACCCCCCCCCCAAATCACAGGACAGCCAGAGCACCCCCCCCCCCCCAAATCACAGGACAGCCAGAGCACCCCCCCCCCCAAATCACAGGACAGCCAGAGCACCCCCCCCCCCCCAAATCACAGGACAGCCAGAGCACCCCCCCCAAATCACAGGACAGCCAGAGCCCCCCCCCCCCCCCCAAATCACAGGACAGCCAGAGCACCCCCCCCCCAAATCACAGGACAGCCAGAGCACCCCCCCCCAAATCACAGGACAGCCAGAGCACCCCCCCCCCACCCCCCCCCAAATCACAGGACAGCCAGAGCACCCCCCCCCCAAACCACCCCACACACCCCCCCCCAAATCACAGGACAGCCAGAGCACCCCCCCCCCCCAAATCACAGGACAGCCAGAGCACCCCCCCCCCCAATCACAGGACAGCCAGAGCACCCCCCCCCCCAAATCACAGGACAGCCAGAGCACCCCCCCCCCAAATCACAGGACAGCCAGAGCACCCCCCCCCCCCAATCACAGGACAGCCAGAGCACCCCCCCCCCCAATCACAGGACAGCCAGAGCACCCCCCCCCCAATCACAGGACAGCCAGAGCACCCCCCCCAATCACAGGACAGCCAGAGCACCCCCCCCCAAATCACAGGACAGCCAGAGCACCCCCCCCCCCCCAATCACAGGACAGCCAGAGCACTGAACCTCGGAACACCCATAGCACCCAGATCCAAGGATGCCCAGTATGCCCCCTTACAGACCTCAGTTCTGAGGACACCCATTACTCCATACATATCAGATCAGTGGTGGCCCAGAAAACCCCCACACTGACCTCTGATAAGGGTTAGCCCAGTGTATCCACGGTAAGGCTCACCACCCACTGGACTGTGTGTTTAATCTGTATAATAAAGGAAATAACAGCGTAGTGGTGAGGTGTTCTTGTCCCTGAATCTTTGTGTCTTTATTTTCACATCCAGTTTAGGTCAAGGCCTTCAAACCTAAAGTGTTTCACCTGTAACGGCTCACGTCTATGAGCATTGTTTCCCTTCATTTTGAAACACAAATCGAATGCAGTTCAGCAAAATCCAATTGACTTCAATGGAGCAGTACACACGACAGTTCAGAGGCTGTCAGACCTGCTTTGCATTGTTTCTTTGGTTGCAGCATGTCCTGTGGTGGTGCGTTTAAACTTCTGGCACAGCACATCAAGCACAGTTTTTTTTCTTCTTTGTCAATTGCTGCATTTTCCATTAACACACAGTGATTGACAGGTTGTTGAAATGAGCCCTTGGTTGTCTTTTGGCCCGTACAGCTTTGTGTTGGATGAACCCTTCTCCCCCTTGTATCACAATACAGTTAATCAGATTGTACCATAGAAAAGGAGATCTGCCCCCTAAAGCCTCGTACTCCCTACTAGCTCAGGTCAGAGCCACTGTACTTACAATCCGATGTTGGTACAGCAATCTCCCCTGCTGAGCTATTGTGTTCTGACAGGGGGGCAGCCTCCCACCAGATCACTGCGCTCTGATCCGGCATCCGGTTGGAAGACCTTTTTGAGCCTTCGACCAAAGCCAGCACGGTTGCCATACACATGGGGCGAATGTCGACTGGCTTTTATTGAACCAGCCAACATTTGGCCCATGTGTAATCCATAAGCTATGGGAACTGATGGTGAGTATTTGTTTTAGGATCCCTCAGTTTGACTTTGAACAGTCTTAGGACTAGAAAATGTATTCAGGGTCTGTATCTGTGCACAGATGTATAGTTTATCGACTTTATGTTCTATTATATGTCACTTTATTTCCACATTTCACCTTTTTATAGTTTGTCATACCATTTATTAGGATTAGGTACCACCTGGATCAGCTTGCATAATAGTAACTATATCTCTATCTATCCGAGACACCACAAAGAACTGGGAAAACTTATTGACTCGCGTATAAGCCTATGGTGAGAAATGCACAGCTACTGTAAGTGGAAAAGAGGCTCAACAATGCCCATTTGCAGCCTCACTGTGCCCATTTGCACCCATAGGTCCCCCAAACTTAAAACTTGGTAGTTAAGGGTTCCTAGATGCCCCCTAGTTGCAGATGGACACAGTTGATCAACTTTGGGGTCACTTAGTGCTAGTAACCCCATCTTTGGATATGTTCTAGTGATAGTTCAACTGGTTTGGCATACCAAATTTGGGGTTCTTAGCACCAAGTGGCCCCGAAATATGGGGCCCCAAAGTCGGGTCGAAAAATGTCATTCTCTGCTGCAGAAAAGTGCTTGACTCGAGTATAAGCCGGGGGGGCACTTTCAGCACAAAAAAATGTGCTAAAAAACTCGGCTTATACTCGAGTATATACGGTGTTAATCCAAGGACACATTTTTTGTTTTCATTGGAACATGGAAGGGTTAGAACCCCTGTCATGTTTTCAATGTCTGTGTCCCGGAGAGATTCATCCCCAATATTTTTTTCTGCTGACTGCTGTCCCCACGATTGGCATTTTGGAATAATTCACAATTTTAAGCTGCTACTGGACTCGGATAGAAAACTTGCAGAGACACCTGTTCTTAAGACAAAAGTCTAAGATGGGACATGTCTCACTTTGGGGATATTTCTTTTCACTTGTGCTTTAGACGAGGACAGGCTATGAGGTAGAATCTCTTGAATACCTGGCATATAACAGTCACCTTCAGTTTACCTGCAGCAACCACATGATTAGTAGGGACAGAAGCCTACCCTAATGAATACCTAGCCAAGCAGAAGCTCCCTCAAGTGATATCTCTTTTTAACCACTTTAAGACCAGGCCTTTCTGACACTTTTTTTAAAAAAAAAGTTAAAAATCTGTAATTTTGGCTAGAAAATTACTTTGAATCCCCAGACATATATTATTTTTAGCGGAGACCCTAGAGCACAGGTGTCAAACACAAGGCCCGCGGGCTGAATCCGGCCCTCCAGGCCATTTCATGTGGCCCTCGCACCTCTACTGCAGCTGCAGGAGAGCTCCAGCCCTCCTCTGGTCCTCCTCCAGACCCCTACTTTCTGCTTTCAAGCAATGCATCCAGCTTCTTCCCAGCAGCAGCATAAGGAAAGGGGGTGCACTGTAATGTTAGGGGGAGTCAACTTCTGATGGTGGGGTGGCTCTTGACATCTAATGAAAGGGGAGTGGATGTGCTGGACATCTAATCTTACAGATACTAACGGCCCTTTTGAGGACAATCGTAATGCTGATGCGGCCCACAATGAAATGGAGTTTGACACTCCTGCCCTAGAGAATAAAATGGTGGTTGTTGCAATTTATGTCACAGTATTTGTGCAGCGTTTTTTCAAATGCAATCTAATAATCAGTTGTGCTGGATCGCTTTTAGGAAAAACAGAATCGCTGGCTGTAAATTGTAAAACCAGGGTTATGGCTGACAGCTGTAGGCAACGTGTGTATATATCCGTATTGTGGTTTTGAAGTGGTTAAATGGTTAGTTTACCTTTTTACCAATAAACTGCCTATGCAGATAAGACATGCCTGTAGAGAAAAACAAGTTGTGCAGCTGTGACTAAAGTGGAATAATGCCCTTGTTTTCTAGGTGTAGGGCAGGCCATTCACATACCTCATGAAGTCAGACTGCAATATTCTCAGGACACTGATAACTGAGGCCTAGTTGTTACTGTAAGCTTCATACATTTGGAAAATATGCTGTACAGAAGCATTGATGTTTACGTAAAGCTGGATACACATTATACAATTTCCTTTTATATTTTCCAAAACCATATAATATGAGGTCAGTCCTAAACACTTTAAATTTTTATGCAATCAGGCAGACCCTTGCACTACATAGTTGAAGGTAAATCTAAAGGAAATTGAACAACAAAAGTTGTATAGTGTGTATCCATCTTTAGTACGGCCACATATATCCTGGTGTATGTCACCTGTGGCTCCTCAAGTCATTGGTGCGTTTTGGCAATCTTGCGCTCACTGTTGAGCCACTAAACGTCCATGTTGTCCTATATCGTATTTATGTGCTTATTCTCCATGTTTGGTATTTGTAAGTTTAGATAAATAAAAATATTATTCAAAGCTGACTCCCTTATTCCCAGAATATTTTAGATCATAAGGCTGCATTCACACCTGAGCGTTTTTTACCGTGATTTTGCCATGTTTTTGTTCAGGTCACCAATGTAAAAGGCAGAAAAAACGCCTGTAATCTGCCCCAAAGAAGCTCATGTTTTTTGAGCTTAGGGCTTTTTTCAGGTGTTTTTGTTTCAGGTGACAAAATACTCAGATGTGAACAGGTGCCATTGAAATGAATGGGATTTTGCTTGTTTGGGCTTTTTACAGGCATTTTATGAGCTGAAAACACTGAGGTGTGAATGCAGCCTAAACTCTACAGATCAATATGTGTAGTAATGAGTGACTGCCAGATTGTTTTCCTCCAGGAGATTATTTGTTACTATACTAAAATAAAATTTGTTTCAAAGTCATTTCCCTAAAATAACTTTTGTGTCACTTGCATGAGATCACCATTCATGTTTGTTTCTGTTACACTGAGACCAGCAAGGTTCAAATAATGCTGCAAGATTACATGCTATGGTTACCCAATCGTTTGTAATGTTTGGAGCAAAGTGCACCTTTACAAACTATGTCTGTGCCACGATCGATAAATTGGCCGGTGCCTGCTGAAATTCACTCCACGTATGGCTGCCTTTACTATGTCTTCTATGTGATATTGGAGGAACATTGGTTTAGTGCTATGACTGAACACATTCTGTTAGACTGTCTCTTATAGTGTTACTCAGAGTTCCAAGCAGGGTTACTTCATCATGAGCAGATTCTGGAGCACATTTCAGAAACACGAGGATTATCAGTGTAAAGTTTCTGGTTGTAAAAATTAGCATAGAACAACATGATTGGAAACCGTTGTTTCCATGGTGCAGTATTATGGTCTTATATTATGGTCTGTTCATATATGTTCACTTTCCTAATAATATCCTTGTCTGCTCTAGATTTTTTGGCAAATTAAATTGTTTTAGCGTAATTATCCTGGCAATGTTAATGCAGTTAAAGCGGAACTTCACCCTCTATCTACATTGACTTTTTATTTTTATTTTTTTTAATTCAACTACTTCCTGTTTTCCAGGCCTAGGCAAAATTATCATACATCCTTCAGGAGGGTTTTTTTCAGCTAAGCGCACCCTCCTGCCAGCATGCCTGAGCTAAGGGCAGTTGGATTCCAGGAAGTAAATACTACACAACCCACCTGCCCTTATTTAAGATGGCCATGGCCAGAAAGGCTAAATGGTGTTTTTCAAAGTGATTTCTCAGCAAAATTAAAGCATGAAGATAAGGGTGGATGGGGAAAGTTTGCTTGTGAATGTTAAAGAATTAAAAAGCTTGGTTTGTAGTGCTCAGATGCGGTGTAGGTCTGCCTGTTAGTCAGCAAAAATACAAGTCTAAACTTCTTTAAGCCCCCATTCACACCGAATTTGAAAATTAGGTGACTACTTGAAATCGCATGATTTCAAAGCCGTGTATCTCAGTGCGACTTGGCTGACATCTGCAAAATCATGCACAGATGTCTATGCAAGTCACACCTAAAATCGGCAAAAATCATGCAGGAACCTTTTTAAAAAATAAAATAAAAAAAAAATCTATAAAAAAATAAATAAAATCTGTGCGGCATAGCAAAGTCTGCGTCGCACTGATTTGAACAGTTTCATTGACAAAAATAGGGTGCGACTTGCCATGTGGTTTGAACCTGTCAAATCGCATTTCAAGTTGCACCACTGTAAGCGGGAGCTTAAAGCTCCTGCAGTCGGGTGGATAGCCATACATCATAAAATACGTTTTACTATTTGAGGTACCTCAGAGGGCCCAGTTGGTGTCATTTTGCCCATAGAACTGTATTGACAGAGTATGCTGAACATTGGTATATGTCTTTAGGCACTTGTGTTTTACAGGTGCATGATGCATATGTGTTCCTGAATGCCCATGTGCTTTCAGGTGCCAGTGCGTAAAGGCATATACCTGTGTACAATGATTTTTATGCCGTTTTTTTATAACCAGTCCCAGCTTTGATCAAAAGTAGCATTCGTGTAGGCAGACGGTTGACTTAACAGCTAGTCCATTTAGTTTATCAAAAAAACAATATATTTAAAGCAGAAACAAACCCATAAAGTTAAAGGGGTTGTTAAAGTGTAAGTAAACCCCCCTATCGTTTTCAGCCAAGGAAGCTGCCATCTTTGCCTCTGTTTTAATCTTCAACTGCCACGATGCTGCACATGTGATCCGTTATGACACCAGCCATTGGATGGTTTGACTGTTTGGTTGAGAGCACAGCCAATGTGCAGTTAGCATTCCCAGCATGCCTTTTTTTTTTTTTTTTTTTTTTTTTTTAAACTGTTAAATCGATGGGTTTACTTTTGCTTTAAGGCAGTGCACACAATGATTGCCAGTCCCACTGCTAGTATAACCTCTAGTATATACTGCACGCCATATTTTTTTTATTTATTTTTTCATCTTTTAAATACTTTAGTTCTTCTCCTCGATCAGCGGTCACGTGACCGCCTGTCATTCTCTTTCTCTGTATACATTACCCTTTATACATTACCTCTCCCTCTGACGTCTGCTGGGCGGTCATGTGACCTCCCTCTGTAGTGTATACATCAGAGGAAGAGCGCAATGAGCGGTCATGTGATTGCTGATTGGGCAGGATAAATAAGATGTATATATTTAGAAGATGAATTTTAAAAAACGGCATGCAGTATATACTACAGGTTATACTATCAGTGGGGCTGGCAATGATTGGGAGCACTAATGTTTACACTGCTCGGAACGGTGCTATAAGAGGAAGAGGGGTCGGCTCACACACAGAGCGGCGGAGGGCAGAAGCAAGTAAACTGACCAGTGTCGGGGCTCAGCAGCCATGATAAACCATGGTCAGTTTACAGAGGGGAGGGCAGAAACTGTCAGGATCAGTCAGGTTTTTTAAATGATACAGGGGACCAAATTACACAGAACAAGCACTGTGCCTGTTATTCATGCTTTAAAGAGGAAGTAAACCCTCGTTTACAACTTTAGCTTACAGGTAAGGCTTACCTGGTAGCTAACAAGGATATCTCCTAAACCTGCACGGTTTAGGAGATATACCTGTATTTGCCAACGTCATGCGGCACATGCGACAACTGAAGCAACGGCGCTATATGCCGATGCTTCAGCTGTACTATGCCGCTCTCGTGCGCGTGACGGCATCCCCACTCCGGCGCTGTGATTTGCCAGAGCCGCGATGCCGTACCCATAAGTCACTCCGGGAGAACATGTTGGAGGGGGAGAAGAGGACCGATGCCGGGGCTTTGATCTCAGGTAAGTGATACATAATTAGCTAGTATGCATACTAGCTAATTATACCTTCTTTTTTTTTTTTTTCTTGTCTTGTCTTGCAGGGTTTTTTTTTTTTTTTTTTTTTTTTTTTTTTTTTTTAAAAAAGAGGGTTTACTTCCTCTTTAAGGAAACAGGATCCCTTTTTTTTTTTTTTCCCTGGGTAACAAATACTTTAAGGCCTCATGCACACTGGATGTTTTTCTGCTGCTCCGAGGGGTTTTTGTTTTTTTTCCTTCCTGCCTCTAAACTTCTCTGCACATCCATGCACACAGACAGGTGCTTGGAGGCAGAAAAAAAACCCCATAGCCAGTGCGTCCAGGAGCAGTCCAAAACTTCTGACGCTCCAACACTAGGCACGTTTAGCTCTTGAGCATTAATTAATTTTAAAGGCCAGAATGAATGATTTATTTTGGTCAAAGAAATGAATGCCCAAGCACTTGATGTGCCTAAACATGTTACACGAGTTTACAGGCAGCAAGCATTTTTTCTGCCATATCTCTGCTGCCAGAAGTAAAGGAGTCTAAGAGAGTTAATAAAACATTCTGTTTCTTAAAACCGTTCCATTCAAGGCTTGCCATGTGACTGATGGTTATTATAGCTGCTTCGGCTCTCAACCGAACTGTCAAGCCATCCAATGACTAGTGTTATAATTGATATTCGCAACACCATGGCAACTGCAGATCAAACGGGCTAAGATGGCAACTTCCATGGCTGAAAATGAGGATTGTAGGGTTTAGTTCTACCTCAAGTGCTTTTGTTTTCCCAGTCTGCAAATGGACTGAAGCGTGCCACAGGTAAACGAATGGGTTGTTCACTTGACAGATGGGCTTCCCAGTATCCGTGTCTCTGGGATTTTCTTTCCGTGTGTTAGTATGGCAGGATGTTAAATTGGGCCTGAGTAGCTGGTGGACAAGCAGTGTGGTTGCTAATAACCAGCCCATATTTTCAATAGCTGATCAAGAATAGCCTAAGAAAAGTAAACTGGTTCCTGAGACTATTGTCTTATGTCTAAAAGGAGGAAAATATGTCAAGTGCCGACCAGCTGTTGTGACTTGATATGTATATGTTGAAACTGATGAGTTTGTTGACTTTTAAATCACAATTGTGGCCATGTGGCCCATACTTTTGTGGAGTCACAAATAGCCAAAATAACCAACAAATACGAGTCACTGGTCTATTGGTTGATAATTCTTCAGAAAGATCCTAATTGAGATCTAACAGATCTCGCTTCGGGATGCGCATGTTTTTTATCATTTGTGTTTGTGTACGCCTTCATTGCTACTTGTGTTAAAATGAGTGTAAACTTCTGCCCCTGACCGAAGGCATTATTTAAAGTGGTTGTAGCCTCCGCTGTGTGTGTGTGTGTGTGTGTGTGTGTTTTTTTTTTTTTTATTTTTATTTTTTTCCTGCAGGTAAGCCTTTTAATAAGGCTTGCCTGTAGGTTGAAATTAATATCTCCTAAACCTGCACAATTTAGGAGATGTTCGCCCTGCATGCAGCTGCTGACATCAGTGACGCACTCTGGAGGTCTGCCAGATTGTGACAATTTATTTAAACGGAAAACACACTAACCATTCTAATTTTCTTGTGTCTTTTTTATTGAACGCACTCATTTACACTGCTGAAAAAAAAAAAGTGAACTCTTCCGCATTGATGGCCAATTGAGCCATCTTTGGCAGCAATGATTTCAAGCAAGCACTTTTGATAGCTCTGGATCAGATCTGCTCAAGAGGAATTTTTGACATTTCCTCTTTTAGGCTTCATGTTTAGGATGTTTAGGAGCATTTGGGATTTTTTTTTTTTTTTTCAGCAGCCCCTGAACTTTCCTCCATGTTATCTTATGGGTACATGTACACTCTTTGGCTTCACAGGACGTTTTTACAACAGAAAGTGAAGGGAAATCTCCCCAATGGGATACAGATGGCAATAAAATTAACTGACAGGGGTCATGACCCTCCCATACTCTTTTCAAAATTAAAATGAATAAAAATGTTTTACCTTTTTAGTTCTACTTTTACTCTTGAATACATTTTTCCATCAATGGCAAGTGGTCCTGGCTCTAAGGCAGCAAAAGAAGCCCCAAATCATGATGTTCACTCCACCAAACTTCATTGTTGGGCTGGTGTTTCGATATTGGTAAGCTTTGCCCTTGTTGTGCCATACTGAGGGTTCTTCCTGAAGAATTCAACTTTGTTTCATCGGTCCACTAAACTTTTTCATAGTTGTGGTTTGCTGACATGCTTTTCAGCAAACATCAGCGTGCAGCAATGTGTTTTTTGTTTTTTTGGAGAGCTGCGGTGTTCTGCCATGGACAACCTGTCTCTTCAAAGACTTGCATATGGTAGACTCATGAAGAGAGAAGTTTGCCAGTTCCAGCGATGTCTTCAGCTGGTACTCGTGGTGGATTTGTCTTTACTTCTTTGGGGATTCTGCATTGTGCCTTGGGAGTCATCTTTGTTGGGTGCCTGCTTCTAGGAAGAGTAGCCACAATACTAAACTGTCCATTTTATAGAGCGTGGGGAAGATTTACTAAAACTGGTGCACTCAGAATCTGGTGCGGTTGTGCATTGTAGCCAATCGGTTTCTAACTTCAGCTTGTTCAATTAAAGCAATTGTAAAGGATGATTATTTTATATAACTTGTTTATACATACCTGCTCTGTGCAATAGAATCACAAACCTCCTTTTTGGGTCCCCAGCTGTTACTCCTGGCCCCTCCCCTCTGTCCAGTGCCCTGTGTTACATGTCCTGATGAGATAACATAGAGGAAGGTTCAGGAGCAGTTGAAAAAAATGCCCAAAAATGTAGCAGCAGTGTACATGTAAGCCTCATGCACACTGGAAGTTAAAATAACGTTATAAAAACGCCAGTAGCTTTGCAGTGGGTTTTTCAAAGTTTTTGCAATAGCGTTTGTTTTTGATGCTTTGAAAAAGAAAAAAAAACGCTGGTGAGTGACGTTTTTGTGCGTTTATCGACGTTTGCCAGCATTGGAGCATTTTTACAGCTGGAAAACGTCTCTCAGAACCCACTAGTTTTGGGTTATTTTTACTTCTCAAAAACGCCACAGCCCAAAACTTCTAACAGCCTATGTCTGCATGGACACCTAGGATAACATGATGGAGAGTTTAATGGCTGTAGACAAACGTCTACAGACAAAAACGGCAAATGTCCAGTGTGCATGAGGCCTTAAAGTAATTAGCTGATGGGTATGAGGACCCGAGTGAGCTGCTGGACTCGTGTTCGTCGCTGGACCGATGAGGTTCAGGTAAGAAAGGGGGGGGGGGGGGCTTTGGGGGGCAGCTGCCGCTGCAGAAGGTTTTTCTCCTTGATGCAAAGAATGCATTAAGGTGAAAAATCTTGAGGGTTTACAACTCCTTTTTGAAGAGCAGCCGAGTTTAGAGGCAGTAAAGTGCTCCTCTCCTTAACGCAGAATAATTGCGCTCAGGAAAGGAGCGTTTTGGCAGAAAACCACCACACTCTGCCATTGGGAAGATTTCCTTTTGCTTCCTTTCTTAAAGATTAATCAAAATCTATTTGGAGGGAATTCCCTTCTTGGGGCTCGTTTACATGGATGTGTACATCCATTTGCAGTGTTTTTGTAATTTTGTATTTTTTTTATTTTTTTTTTTTATCCAAGTTGTTTACATGAGCTTGCAGTTCCTTTCGGCTAGGGTCACACTAGAATCCAGTGCGGGAAACTAGAGCTGCGCGATTCTAGCCAAAATGAGAATCGCAAATGTTTTTTTTGCTTAGAGTAAAAAGATCACGATTCTCACGACATAAAAATCTTTCACATTATACAAAAAAAAAAAAATTGGGCTAACTTTTCTGGTTAGTGGGGCTTTTTTTTTTTTTTTGTTTTAATTCATCAAAGTAATTTTTCTGCAAAAAAAATTGCATTTGAAAGACTGCTGGGCAAATACAGTGTGACATAAAATATTGCAACAACCGCTATTTTATTCTCTAGGGTCTCAAATATGTATGTATGTATGTATGTATGTATGTTTGGGGGTTCTAAGTAATTTTCTAGGGGGGAAAAAATGATTTTAACTCGAAACCAGCAAATGTCAGAAAAAGGTTAAAGTGGAAGTAAACCCCCCCCCCCCCCCCCCCTATCGTTTTAAGCCAAGGAAGTTGCCATCTTTGCCTCTGTTTAATCTTCAACTGCCACGATGCTGCACATGTGATCCGTTATGACACCAGCCATTGGATGGTTTGACTGTTTGGTTGAGAGCACAGCCAATGTGCAGTTAGCATTCCCGGCATGCCTTTTTTTTTTTTTAAACTGTTAAATCGATGGGTTTACTTCCGCTTTAAGTGGTTAAACCTTACTCATTCACATACGAAGTCTTTTTTTTTTTGACAAATTGTTAAAATGTTTATACTTAAGCTCCACTGCTAAACTATGTTGTGATTCTTTTGGCTGTGGCTTCAGAAGAGCAGAGAGAATTCTTTGCATAGCAAGAATCGTGAAACACTTCTCAAGATCGCAACGGGGAAAAAAACGTGATAACGATTCTTGGCGATTAATCGTGCAGCTCTACAGGAAACCATTAAACTCGTCCCACCCATATTTGTGATCTGCAGCCGATGTCGACACCCCCCCAAACGCAGTGCATTTGCCTGTACTTGATTGCATAACACAAAAGTACTATGCAATCTGGTTGGAGTGCATTTCCAAAAGTAGTACACTGCATTCGATGTGTGTGTGTGTGTGTGTGTGTATGTATGTATATGTATATGTGTGTGTATATTTTTTTTTTTTTTTTTTTTTGAAAGCACATGTGAGCATATATAATTTACAAGTTCACCACTAAACAGAATAAAGACCCCCCCCCCCCTCCCCCTCCCCCCCCCCCCCCCCCCCCCCCCCCCCCCCCCCTCCTACTGGACAGTCTGCATAACAGAATATATAATAAAAAAATCTAGAAAAAGAGACACCAAGTGCAACAAACATAACATAGTTATATAAAATAATGCCATGTATAATATAGTACACAAGCACCAACATATGCAACAAGGGAGATGACCAATACGCCTACCACCCATGCATAAATGCCGGTGCGTGATCCTCCATGAATTCTGACCTGCTAAAATGTAAACCAAACTCTAATTTGAATGATTGATTTATATTGATAATATAACTATTTATTATTCGATGTTTGATAACATTATAATCAGATAAATACATTCTTCCAATCTACTGATCTCCAGCCTGATTCCATAATGAAGCCTCTCTGTTTCATCACCAAAGGTAAACCACACTTGAATGATGGAATAAATCGGTTGCATATACAAAACCTCCAGATATATAAACACAAATCAGCATGGGTATATGTCCACAGACAAATTAAATCACTAAAAAGGTAGACTGCATGTGTAAATAAAAACAGATGCATCCGTTAATGAAACAATACACGAATATATATTAATGCTATGGACCAATATGTACATTTAAAAAAAGAGGAGGCAGGTGGTAACTTTATATACATATAAGTGGCTCTAAAAAAGAGTGACTGTTTTCCAAAAAGATGATGAAAACGAGAGAGGCAAACAAAAGAAAATAGTGGAATAAAGAACGATAAGAACAAAAGACAAAGAAATACATAGGATCAGAAGCATTGAGTAAAACAGACCTCTGATGGAATTTTACAACTAACTGCAGACAATATAAAGTATATAAGCACCCATCAAGAAAAAAAAACATAGACCGGATAAGCGCTCTAGCAAGGAAAACTCCAGTCCCAAGGTCTCAAGCCCAATGTACTAGCAAAATCTACATAGCTAATGTGGAGCATCCTATGTGCAGATCAAAAGTGTCACTCAGAAATGTGTGATATCCCACTCAAAATTTAAGCCAATCAGCCGCCTAGTATTGAGGTGGAATATCCAGTAAACCTCTTTCTTACAGAGCATCCTAAACCTCCCCTTTATGGTACCGTGATTTTCTGATCAACACCGTGGATGCATAGGTTGCTGACTTCTCTATCATGACACAGGTTCCAATGCCTAGCTATGGTAGTGGAGTGGTTCTTGGAAATATCATTCAGGTGGTCACTGGTCATACAACTGATCCCTCAATCTTCAAGTCGTACGCCCCACATAATGAATGAAACACTGTTCACAAGTGACTACATATGCCAATAACCAGGTGTTACAATAATAGAAGACACCTTAAAGTCCTTGTTTAAGGAACTAGAATGAATCCATGTCATCTTGTAATACGAGGGGGCAACACGGGCAACCAGTGCCCCCACAACGAAACAAGCCCTTAAATTGTAGCCAATGTGAACAATAAGACCTGCTAGTATAAAGGCTGGGGGACAGTTCCGCCAATGGTGGGAGCTCTACGGAACACTGACTTGATACCCTTAGACAGAATTTGAGCATATTAAGGGTCGTTATATAAAACTGGCAGATATTTTTCAATCGTATTCCTAATTTTGTTAGACTGTAGGGAGTAGAAAAAACAGGAATGCTAATAAATTTATCAAATCTGTGTTTTACCTCCGTCTCTATTTTTTATCCCTACTGATGTTATCTCTGAGGAGATCACTTCTCTTGGCCTTGCTGCTTATATTAAAAGCCCTGTCAAGGACAGAGACAGTGTATCCTCCATCAATGAACTGAGCTCTCATGTCTGAAGCTTCTTTCAAAAATTCTGATTCGTTGCTGCAAACACATCTCAATCTTAAAAATGTCCAACTGGGATGCCTTTAATGGTATGCTTAGGGTGGCCTGAGTCCGCCCACAACAGAGTTGCCGGCTGGCTTCCTATAAAGCTTGGAGGAGATATATCCCTCACCTATTTAACCAGTTGCCAACCGCCGCATGTTGATTTACGTCGACACAATGGCACGGACAGGCAAATGGGCGTACGTCCCTTTGAATTTGCCGCTGTGCCCTAGGGCCCCAGGTCGCGAGCTCCGTGAGTGTGATCGCGAGTCCCACGGACTCTATGTCCGTGGGGATACTTGCGATCATCTCACGGAGAGGAAGAACGGGGAAATGCTGATGTAAACGAGCATTTCCCCATTCTGCCTAATGACACTCATCACAGCTCCCTGTGATCAGTGTTGTGTCACACATAGCCCCTCCCCCCACAGTTAGAATCACTCCCTAGAACACACTTAACCCCTACAGCACCACCCAGTGTTAACCCCTTCACTGCCAGTCACATTTACACAGTAATAAATGCATTTTTATGAATTTAATGAATGTGTAAATGTGAATGGTCCCAAAATAGCGCCAAAAGTGTCCGGTGTGTCTGCCATAATTTCGCAGTCATGATAAAAATCGCTGATCGCCGCTATTTATAGTAAAAAAAAAAAACTATTAATAAAAATGCCATAAAACTATCCCCTATTTTGTAGACGCTATAACTTTTGCGCAAACCAATCAATAAACGCTTATAGCAATATTTTTGGGGAAAAAAATGTAGAAGAATACGTATCGGCCTAAACTGTCCCCATTGAACATAAAAAAAAACGAAATTTAAAAATAGTTGTGGGTCAATAAATACTCCAAACATAAAATTAGCTCTTGATGCACCAAGGAATAGTGACTATGATGTTTCAGAAAGGCCACTGCCTGGAGTCCAAGGAAATGGGGACCAGAGGAGTACAGACTTGCTACATTGCAGTTGATCCAGACAAAGTCTGGATCCCATTTCCAATACACATCAGAAAAGCTGTTTGGCATCCCTAAGGAAATCAGGTAGAGCTGAAACCAAAGGTTGTAACTGATGATCCACCCAGGCACCCAATCGTTCATTGAGTGATCCGATACCTGCTACTATAGGTCTACCTAACACTAGGTTACACCTTGTGTATCTTTGGTAGATGATGGAAGATGGATATAATGGGAGCATCAGGGATAAACCTTTTTCTTTCTCGCAAAGCGCCTGAAAGAAGCCTCATCTGCAATCCCAATGTGAAAGCCCAAGCGCTTTCACACTGAGGCGCTGCACTGGCAGGGCATCAAAAGTCCTGCAAGCAGCTTCTTTGCAGCGGTGAATACACCGCTCCTAAAGTGCCCCTTCCCATTGAAATCAATGGGAAGTGCCTGCAAAGCGCTTTTGGCAGCGGCGCTTTGTGGGTGCTTGTGACCCTTTATTTGGCCATTAGCGGAGGTTAAAAGCACCCCGCTAGCGCTCGGAAAACGCTGGTAAAGCGCCGCTAGTTTAAGTTTATTCGGACGCTGGCAGTGTGAAAGGGCTCTAAGTGAATAGTTCTCTGCTCACTTCTGACAGATGACAAAAAAAATTCAGGCAGCCTACCAAGTTTATCTCAACAGAAGATAGAGAAACATTGTAAAACATTTCCTTCTTGGATCAAAAGGATGAACTTCAGTCTGTAAATGAGGTCAGTTTAACCACTTAAATACCAAACCTTCTTTTTTTGACATTTGCTTACAAGTTAAAATCTGTATTTTTGCTAAAACATTACTTGGAACCCCCAAACATGATGGAGATCCTAGAGACTAAATGGCGGTTGTTGCAATATTTTATGTCATACTCTATTTGCGCAGCAGTCTTTCAAACACAATTTTTTGGGGAAAAATGTATAAAAAAAAAGTAAAGTCAGGCCAATTTTTTTGTATAATGTGAAAAATTGTTACGCTGTGAGAATCGTGAGCTTTAGTCTAAGCAAAAAAAATGTTTTTTATTTTAGCTAGAATGGTGCAGCTCTAGTGTGTGTGTGTGTGTGTGTGTGTGTGTGTGTGTGTGTGTGTGTGTCTTTGTGTTTTTTTTTTTTTTTTTTTTTTTTACCAGACTTGAACTAAGAAAAACACTCAGCCTAAAAACTAGAATGGCATACAATATTCCCTGACAAATGAGTCGCATAAGTACAAAAATATGAAAACAATAAAAACATGAAAATTTAAGCATAAGACTGAAAAAATCTGAAAGCTAAGAACCTATGATCTTGCTGCTGCTAAAATGGTAAAAGGGGAAACCACAATACTGACACCGGAAAAATGCATACAGGTAGCGCACCAATGTCAAATCAACAGTCCTGTATATATAACGAATGACAGTGACTCGTGCAAACATTCTTCCTATTAAAAATCCAAAAGCAAAGAAAAGGAGTTTGGGCCGACCATTGGGAAAGTGATTGTGATATGTGATCTGTCATCACAAGTACTTTCCCTTGGGAGAATGTTCACTCCAAAACTTTTTTTTTATTTTTCCCTTGCGCTTTTATTTTCAGTAGAATACTTACATGTAGGGCTGTCATTAATTAGATCATATCAAAGACTGTTGATTTGATGTTGGTATGCTACTTCAGTGCTACATGCTGCTCTCAAGCCAAAACATTTTCTTTGGTGAGAAATGGCCAAATCCTCTGTCAAATTTTTATTGCTATATGATACAAAAAGCTGCGCTAAGTATTAAATTTTAAATACCAAAAAGTGAAAAAATGAAAAGACAATATTAGTCCATACAGTCTATGTGCAAAGTCAAATGACTAATAGAAACAACAACTTAAAGTCCATGTGAAACTTAAAGTGACCAGTGAAAAAAAAAAAAAAATATATATATATATATATATATATATATATATATATATATATATATATATATATATATATATACACACACACACAATGTGAAGTCCAAAACGGTGACTGTAAGAAATCCACCAAAGAACCGTGATCCACCACCACTCTAATGATGTGCTTACCAGAAGGCAAGCTTGGATAAGCCTGTAACTCAATGATATCGGGATATAACCAGGACCGTCAGACCTCAGCACTGAATCCAAATCTCCACGGATATGATTGACCAAAGACCCGAATCTGAGCAGTATTTCCCCTTAACATCTGCCTTTAATATGGGACCTCTCCAGGAATGTGAAACCAGGAACCGCTCAGCATCAGCATGAAATTATATGAAGACAAGGGGTGCTCAAGATATAAGTGGGATGCTCATCATAAGTATGTAGACCTGGTAGTTCTACTGTGTCCCACAGGCTCCTCGCTGGATCCGGGTAGCTGGGAAAGGTTCTGGTGCGATGTTGTGCTGAATAGCTGTACATTAACCACTTGCCGACCGGCGCACGCCGATATACGTCGACAGAATGGCACGGACAGGCAGGAGGGCGTATATATAAGTCCCTCCTTTCTGCCTGTCTGTGCCATCGGGAGAAGCGCGCTCCCTCGCCGGTCGGGACCCCCGTGAGTCCGATCGCGGACTTGATCGCCGCGGGGACCCCCGCGATCGTCTCACGGGGCGGCTGAACGGGGAGATGCCGAGATAAACAGCATCTCCCCGTTCTGCCTAGCAACTAGTGACGCCGATCTCTGCTCCCTGTGATTGGAGCAGAGATCAGCATTCACTAGCTGACAGCCACGCCCCCCCCACAGTAAAAAACACACCCCTAGGCATACTTAACCCTTACACTGCCCCCTTGTGGTTAACCCCTTTACTGCCAGTGTCATTTATACAGAAATCAATGCATTTAAATAGCATTAATTGCTGTAAAAATGACAATGGTCCCAAAAATGTGTCAAAAATGTCCGATGTGTCCGCCATAATGTTGCAGTCACAAAAAAAATCGCAGATCTCCGCCATTACTAAAAAAAAAAAAAAAAAAAAATTATTAATAAAAATGCTATAAAACTATCCCCTATCTTGTAAACGCTATAACTTCTGCGCAAACCGATCAATAATCGCTTATTGCGATTTTTTTTTTTTTTTTTTTATTTTTTTTTTTTATTTTTTTTTTTTTTACCAAAAATATGTAGAAGAATACGTATCGGCCTAAACTGAGGGGAAAAAAAATTTTTTTTTTATATATTTTTTTGGGGGATATTTATTATAGCAAAAAATAATGCATTTTTTTTTCAAAATTGTCGCTCTATTTTTGTTTATAGCGCAAAAAATAAAAACCGCAGGGGCGAGCAAATACCACCAAAAGAAAGCTCTATTTGTGGGAAAAAAGGACGTCAATTTTGTTTGGGAGCCACGTCGCACGACCGCGCAATTGTCAGTTAAAGCGACACAGTGCCGAATCGCAAAAAGGGCCTGGTCCTTTGGCTGCAAATTGGTCCGGTCTGAAAGTGGTTAAGGAAACCCTGGTTTTCCTTCACATTGTTCTCATGTGATCCATAGGAGAAGTACAACCAAACGAGTCATTTAACCGATTCCCTACCGGCTCAGGCAGATATACTGTGGCACAATGGCTCTCCTGGGTGAAATTACATGTGTGTGTGTGTGTGTGTGTGTGTGTGTGTGTATATATATATATATATATATATATATATATATATATATATATATATATATATATATATATATAAATATATATATATATATATATATATATATATAATATATATATTATATATTTTTTTTTATTTTTTTTTTCACTTGTTTCTATTAGTCATTTGACTTTGCACATAGACTGTATGGACTAATATTGTCTATTTAATTTTTTCCCTTTTTGGTATTTAAATTTATATTTAATACTTAGCGCGGCTTTTTGTATCAGTTCTGTTTAGTGTGTATATCTCACATTTTTTTTTTTAGCTGCCGCTTCTTTTATTATTATTTTTTTATTATCACACCTAATTAACTTAATTAATTTTTTTATCATATCCATTTTCACTGGTTAGGGATCAGCGCGGTGTTTGCTCTAAAATGTTTATTGCTATCTGTCACCATTGGGAGTATTTCTCTTCTTCCTGTCTTTGATGAGACCGATTAAACACAGAGCAATAAAAACATGACAGATGTCCTAACCCTTCCCTCATTTCTAATAAAAGGGTGACACAGATCATGGAACATTTACCAACATAGGCAAGTCTTCTTCTCTATTGCACAGCAATGAAAGATTAAGATTTGGGGTCTTTTTTTATTAAATTTTTTTTGTCTGTGTGCAATTAACCTTGTGCTGAACTTTGCCAGTCTGGATTCTCTGCATCAAAAACTACTACCAGGCTGTCTGGGATGGGAACCTTTTTTCCATTTCAAAAGTATAGAAGTTTCCTGTCTGGAGATCCTATTACCTGTGACAAGCTATAGTCTGACGTGGTATATAAATAACTGGAAATCATTTGTACATAATCTCCATCATATCCTCTTCCCTGCACACTTTCAGCAATGCTATAGAACAGGGGTGCCCAACCTTTTGAAGAGCGAGGGCCTCTTTAACGACTTGGTAACCGGTCGCGGGCCACAATAAGCGAAGGGGGTGGATGGCATGTCCGTGTCTGCTCCGCATATGCAGAGCGGACACTGACACGGCCAACTATACTTTTTAGCGGATCATATTGGAGGTAGGACACAAGTCGGTGGTTTATGTCTGCCACTTCTGATAGGTGAATGGAGGGTCCAATTGGTCGGACTGACTGTGTGAAAGGGGCCCAAGGCTGCTTTCACACTGTTGCACTGCGGTTTACCTGCACCGCGGGTGCAACGCAGTGTACCTTTTGGCTTTTCCGCACTCTGCAATAGACTTTTATTATATTCTGCAGGTTTGGTGCACTTTCAGAAAGCTCACCAAACTCCGAGGTAATAACAGAAGTCTATGGCTCAGTGCAGGTAACCCGCAGGTAAACTGCTCTGCTTCTGCGGATCAGTTTTAAAGCAGCCCAGTAACCACTTCAGAAAAGATATGCCTATATATATATATAATATATATATATATATATATATATATATATATATATATATATATATATATATATATATATATAAATATATATATATATATATATATACACCGATTTTGGTAATAAACTGACCTTTAATAACAGTATTCTATTCTATTCCATCCCATCCCAGAGCACGAGGTCGCGGGCCACATCAGAGGGCTTCGCGGGCCACTGGTTGGGCACCCCTGCTATAGAATGTACAGAAGTATATTGTGCTTTGTATGTAAAGTAGTCCTTCCATGGCCTGGACTTTCAGCTGCTAAAGGCCACAGCTGTTGGACAAACATTCACATTAACTTCATGGATAAACACCATACTATGGCATTTTAAATGCATCTAATACAAGCAGCACATTGGTGTTTTACCAGCAAGATACTTGCATTTTTTTTCTCAAGAAGATCCAATACCTCGTGTTCCCTTCTGTTACTCAGTACTGGTCTTATCCTTACTGGCTGTTTTCTTTGTCTGAACTATGTAATTATTATGCTACATTCGTTTGATAGGAATTTGATTGTCATATTCTAATGCCTGCCATAAAATGGGGTCTTTAGGGATTTTGGCCCTGGTGTGGATGGATGTTCAGTTGGGGGGGGGGGGTGTACTAATTTTGGTACATATCCACGCACTCAAACAAGAGATTTTTATTTTTTTTCAGGATAAAGGAAAGAATTTGGCTCTGGCTCACATGAGTTTTTTGTTCAAGTTAGGCTGACCACACACAGGAACCTGCCTAGATTCAAACCATTAGTGGGCACGCTGAATGTACCAAGTTGATCATAAGATGAACTCTGGTACAACCAGCCTGCCGGATTCGCTTGCAATTATCGCAAGTGGCTGCTATAGCCCCTAGCGATCATTACTATCTTCTCCCGGCGGGGATGACTTGCCATGCCAGAAGACAATTGCTCAGCAGGAGGGATTTCCCTGTCAGCACTCCGTGTTGAAACCTGTGATTGCAGTAAAGAAAGTCGCACCATCTATGGCCTGACTTAGAAAAGCTCTAAAAGCTACTGTGGAAGGCAGAAGTATAACATTTAACCACTTGCCTACTGGCACTTTTACCCCCTTCCTGCCTTGGCCAATAATTTTCAGATTTAAGCGCACTCACACTTTGCATGACAATTGCGTGGCACACCGTGGGCTGTTTACGTGTGTCTATCATTAGCTGTCTCTCCTCTGTCCTCTCTCCCCCCTCCCTGCCTGTCAGCTAGTGACAGTGCCCGCCCCTCCCGCTGCTGAAATAACTGTAAAGTACATAAATCCCCTTTTTGTTAGAAAATGTTCTATGCTCCAGTGTATGTTCTTTGTAAACAAAAAAAAAATGCTGACTTGTACCTTATTTCAGAACACTGCTCAGCGCTCACATGACTGCGCGCTGCTTTCCTCCGGACAGAGGTAAGTGGGGGATTATCAGCCCCTCCTTCTGTAGCTGTCAGATCGGGACAGGGAGCAGCGAGCAGTGCTTTGAAATAAGGTACAAATCGGCATATTATTTTTTTACAAAGAGCATACACTGGAGCATAGAAGGTTTTCTAACGGGATTGTATGTACTGTATAAAGTGGCTTTACACACACTTTAACATTCATTGATTATGCTATTCTGTAGTGAAGTTTTAGCAATTCGATATACATTGGATATGTTAACCCCTTCTCGCCGCATGTACGCAGATGTGCGTTCTCGGGTTATACCGGGATGATGCCCGCAGCTACCATTGTTTAGAGCGGGCAATTGGCTATCTAGGTATAACCACCGATGCAGCTAAAAGCCGCTTGGCTGTTATACCGGAGGACGCCGGTACTTCCCGGGCCTCCCGTTCCATCGGAAGGCCTGATCGAACATCCGCTGCTTCCGGCGGCTAGTGACAGACTGGCATGAAGCCGGAAACAGCTTCGTTCCAGTCACCTAGATGTAAACACGGTCACAACTTCACTTCCTGTTTACTCGACTGCCAATGGCGGCGGATTTTAAAAAATATACAGTATTCAGATACCGTTTTCGGTGATCTGAATACTCTGAAGTGTAAAGGAGGGTTTGGAGGTCTTTTAGACCCCCGATCCCTCCATAAAGGGTACCTGTCACCATCTATTACTGTCACAAGGGATGTTTACATTCCTTGTGACAGCAATAAGTGATGATTTTTTTTTTTTAAAACAAAATTTAATTATAAAAATTAAAATTTAGATATTTTTTTTTTTTCAAAGCACCCCTGTCACCGTGAGCTCACGCAGCAAAGCAAACGCATACGGAAGTCGCGTCCGCATATGTAAACTGTGTTCAAATCACACATGTGAGGTATCGTCGGAGCGAGAGCAATAATTCTAGCATTAGACCTCTGTAGCTCTAACCTGGTAACCGTAGAATTTTTTTTAAAGCGTCGCCTATGAAGATTTTTAGGTACCGAAGTTTGTCGCCATTCCACGAGTGCTCGCAATTATAAAGCGTGGCATGTTCGGTATCTATTTACTCGGCGTAACATCATCTTTCACATTATATAAAAAGATTGGGATAACTGTACTGTTTTTTTGTTAAAATTCATGAGTATCCCCTTTCCCAAAAAGTTGCATTTAAAGCACTGCTGCACAAATACTGTGTAACATAAAATATTGCAACAATCGCCATTTTATTCTCTAGATTCTCTGCTAAAAAATAATATATATAATGTTTGGGGGTTCTAAGAAATTTTCTAGCAAAAAATAGGGATTTTAACTTAAATAGGCTGAAATAGGCTTAGTCATGAAAGGGATAATATGTAATTTTGCCCCTTGGACAACCCCACCTGCACCCAGTTTTGCACAAGTGAGGGCACAGTCCCTAGCCCTGAGTTATCTCCAAGTGGTTTTAATGTTTTGCTACCTTTTCTTACCCCCACTGCCACTAAACACCTTACCCAGGCTGAAGCCCTCACAGAGCCAGCCCAGGCTGTGGAAGGATCCCAACTTTAAGGTCAAGATACACCCAGATGCCTGACCAACAGCTGGCTCAGCCTCTCAGTGCGCTGCTGAAAGCCTTGGCCAGCTGTCCCCGCCTCTTCCACAGCCTGGCACTTCAGTGAGTGCTGGAGGGGCAGAGCAAAGAGCTGGTGACTGACAGTAACCGACTCTCTGCTTTAGTGAAGATCGAGAACTGAATGATCAGCAGTTCTCTGTCTATAGACCCGACGGGCACAGCTGCGGCATTGGACAGATGCTGCAGCTATAGAGGAGAGTATGTAGCTTTATTTTTTTTTTTTGCTATCCCGTTCTTCAAGTAAACCCATTGCTTTAGCCTACTGCTTACCACAAGCTCAGCTAAATTTGTTGTGGAACATGCATAAAACAGTGGGTATTTTAAAAGGGCATTTCTTGGATATATTTTGAACAGACTGCTTTATTATGGCATTGCTTACATATAGCTGTTCATAGTAGAGCTTGCTCATAATCATATTTATACTTGGTGGTATTTTTGACCGAACACCATACATGATTTCTGAAGTATGCACAGTTGGCCATGAACTAGCAGATGAGACATACTTTGGTTCTAAGTTTGGGACACATTGAACAGAAATAGTCACAACTAGGCTTGCTTTGTAAATGAGAGATCTGATGGATAAGTATATATGTGTGTGTATATTTTACCAGGCACTCTACATTATTGAAAATTTAGAGGTTTAAGTGTTGCGGCACTTCTTTTGGTTCGTTCAGTAGTTTGTCCTGTAACCCAAAATGTAAAGTCTCCATCTGAGACCTTAAGTTTATTGAACCCAGCACCTAACAAACAAAAGTTCTCTACCCTTGATAGCGCAGTGATTTATCACTGAGGTATGTGTCAGGGTGTGATGTGATTCAGCAGACTTTGAATGAACTTTACCTTAGGGTCATATTGTAAGGGATCCTGTTCAGGCTGGCCCCTGTAAATGTGTTTTTTATGCCCACACAGCTGCCAAGTTGCATGCCAGACATACTTTTCGTTTCTAATGGAGAATATGAATAGTCACCCTACTGATCAAAATGGACTCTATGGTGATCATGTTTTTTTACTATGTACATTTTGCGATAGAAAAATGCCTCTGCGAAAAACAATTAGTGCAGTTTTGGATGCTTGTCTGTTCATTATTGTGAGTTAGTTTAAAGCACACCTAACCTCATAAATTGGCCTTGGGTCTGACAATCCCTTTTACTAGCTCCATCGTTTTTAGGGAAAAGTCAAAGGTTGGGAGTCAGATCCGTTATTCATGGCTTAAAGTAGACCTTGCACCAAAATACAAGGTTTTCTTCATAGATGCCACCCCCTCCAAATCTAAAAATGCCACAAAAAAGAAAAGTAAAAAAAAAATTGCACTAAATGTGTAATAACCTGGCAATGCTGAATGTTCTAAATCTTGATAACAATTGTGGGTATCGCCCGCTATATCCACAGACTTTCTACACCATGCTAGGGTCACTCGTTCTCTCTGCCCATCTATTGGGATACAAGTTTTGTCTATTTACACCACTTTCATAACTGTATCATGGCAATTTTTAAAGTGAAGCCCACACCACTGGGAATTGAAAGTTTTTATTACAAATTTGATAAAGGCACACATAAATGTATATGCTCCTACGTTACTTGATTTGACTTTGTGCCAGTTACTTCTGTATGTTACTTAAATGTATGCTCTGAAAATTGCTGTTTATCGCAGTACCAAAACATATTAGAACATGTGCACTAGTTTGTAACCAGTAAAACCTGATAAACATGTAAAAAAAAAAAAACAGCCCTTGGAACTCTGGGCAATTTTTTTTTTCTCAACGTAGTGGGGCTGTGCCCGCACTGCATGTATTAACTGCCCGTTTTTGGTCTAGGGGTTAGGAGCTCGGAGAGCCAAGATATCCTCCCAGTATAAGACTAATCCCTTTGGCTCCTAACCAACAACCATCTCGCCCCCCGGACAAGCAGTGTTGTGAGGTGGACTGTTGCAGATGTCATCACGCTCATAGCCTGGCTCTGGACATGAAGACATCAGGAACAGTCCACCACTGAATGTGGGGGAGTACTATTTTCCCGAAGGATCCCCAAATTTTGCCCCGAGTTGGACTTTATAAAGTTGTGTGCCAAGTCTATCCTATTTTGTGGTGGGAGGCATAAAAACACTTATCTAAAAATAGTTCCCATTGTGTTTCAGGCACGGATAGCTTTCCTGCAAGGTGAAAGAAAAGGTCAAGAAAATCTAAAGAAAGATTTAGTACGAAGAATAAAAATGTTAGAATACGCTTTGAAGCAAGAAAGGTAAGGCCTGAGAAATGTATGTTAATAATCTGTAAAAGCTGCCCATGTACTTTCAAATTTTCTTGGTAGAGTTGGTAGCACTGGGGCTTGTAAACACATGTGCGTTAAGGTAAGTAGTGGTAAAATGCAGTAGTGCGCCACAATCCTAGGCTGCAGAGGCACCCCTTGCCCTTGCAAACATGCGGCTGTGGGGCGGGGAAAGCCTCTGGAATAGCTCAGGCAGGTTCAGGCTCTTCTCTAAACACGCCCAAGCTCTTCTTCTTCCACGCTTTTCCCCACCAGCCCCTCTCCTCCCCATTCCAAGGGTCTTGTTGGGCATATCAGGTGAGAGCAGATTGCCGGCAGGGGTCAGCGCCAAGACATGTAGGTGTGCCACTGAACTTTCCCTTTGCCACTCTGAATTAAAAAAAAGTGTGCCCTCCGGATCCCCAGCACCATGCCCTCCTGACGCCACAGTACGATTCTCTTTTGACCCCCCCCCCCCAGTACCATGCCATCACGACCACCCTGTACCGTGCCCTACATCCTACTTGCATCGGTCAGAAATCAGAGCAGATAGCCAGGCCTGAAACTAGTCAGGAAAATCAGCCTGCAGTACCAGATGTTCTGCTTTCATGGTGAACTCTGGCATCAGAATTGTGGGGGTTAAATTCTTAAAAAAAGAAGGGGATGCTGCACTCTGATCTTTGTTGATCTCTTCAATGTTGTCCAGTTAGATCTCTCGAGCATAATTGTGCTTTTTATGCAAATCCTCACTTGCTATATATAGCAGCCTGCAACTGCTCTGCAAAGAAAAAACAGCCCTTAATGGCCCTTTCACACTGATGCGCTTTTGATGCGTTCCCTTTGATTTATAGTGGAAGGTGCCTTTTTGGTGTGTTTTTTACAAACTGTACCAAAGATGCAGAATGCAGGACTTTTCAAAGTGCAGCACCCCTCCAGTGTAAACAGTTAAATAGGCTTTAATGTGGAATAGTCTTCATTCACTTTTGGTGACCTGGAAAAGCTCAGCACACCAGTGTGTAAAGGGGCCCAAAAGCTAGGGAATCAAGAAAAGCCTTCTGGTTGATGACTGATCCAGACCCTGCACCCTGCTGTTTATCAAGGAAGGGAAGCTCCAAGATCCTATAGGAATATGCATTAAGTGGGAGGGGTTCTGGCAGAGCCATTAAGCTGATTTTTTTTTTTTTTTATATCCACTGTATATATAAAAAACACACAAAGAAAAAAAAGTCTGCACACCCCTGTTAAAATGCCAGGTTTCTGTGATGTAAAAAAAAATGAGACAAAGGTAAATCATTTCAGAACTTTTTTCATCTTTTTATTGTGACCTATAAACTGTACAACTCAATTGAACAGCAAACTGAAATCTTTTGGGTGAAGGGAAGTTAAAAATAAACTAAATTATGGTTGCATAAGTGTGCACACCCTTAAACTAATACTTTGAAGCACATTTTGATTTTATTACAGCACTCAGGCTCAAAAAGACTATCAGCTTGGCAATATTTGCCCACCCTTCTTTGCAAAAACACTCCAAATCTGTCAGATTGTGAGGGCATCTCCTATGCACAGCCCTTTTCAGATCACCCCACAGATTGGATTCAGGTCTGGGCCATTCCAAAACTTTAATCTTCTGGTGAAGCCATTCCTTTGTTGATTTGGATATATGGTTTGGGTCGTTGTCATGCTGAAAAAATAATTTCCTCTTCTTCATGTTCAGCTTTCTAGCAGAAACCTGAAGGTTTTGTGCAAATATTGACTGGTATTTGGAACTGTTCATAATTCCCTCTACCTTGACTAAGGCCCCTGTTCCAGCTGAAGAAAAATAGCCCCAAAGCATGATGTTGCCACCACCATGCTTCACTGTGGGTATGGTGTTCTTTTAGGGATGTGCAGTGTTTTTATGCCAAAGATCTCTTTTGGAATAATGGCCAAAAAGTTCAACCTTGGTTCCATAAGACCAGAACACATTTTCCCTCATGCTTTTGGGAGGGTTCAGATGTGTTTTTTGCTTAATTTAGCCGGGCTTGGATGTTTTTCTTCATAGAAAAAGGCTTCTGTCCGGCCACTCTACCCCATAGCCCAGACATATGAAGAATACAGGAAGTTGTTGTCACATGTACCACACAGCCAGATATTCCTGCAGCTCCTTTAATGTTGCTGTAGGCCCGTTGGCAGCCTCTCTGACCAGTTTTCTTCTCGTCTTTTCATCAATTTTGGAGGGACGTCCAGTTCTTGGTAATGCCACTGTTGTGCCATATTTTCACCACTTGACTGTCTTCACTGTGTTCCATGGTATATCTAATGCCTTGGAAACTTTTTTTGTTACCTTCTCCTGACTGATACCTTTTAACAATAAGATCCCTCTGATGATTTGGAAGCTCTCTGCGGACCATGGCATTTGCTGTAGGATGCAATTAAGAGAATGTTAGGAAAGACCTACTAGAACAGCTGAACTTCTTTTGGGGTTAATCAGAGGCACTTTAAATGATGGCAGGTGTATTCTGACTCCTATTTAACATGAGTTTGAATATGCTTGCTCAATTCTGAACACAGCTACAGCCCCAGTTATAGGCAGGTGTGCACACTTATACAACCACATTATTTTAGTTTTACTCTTGTAAAGGGATTCTATACAAGAATCAAAGTGGTAAGAGCATCAGGACCTTAAAAACCGTAAGTCTTTTAGGTTTCTGCATCTTGTCAGCTGGGTGACCTCACCATCCATATAGTTCCAGTCAGTGCTGTCTGTAGTTGGTTCCAGGCTTCAGGTGCTGAAGGGGTTTAGTTCTGGAGAATTCAGCCCACGGACTGCCTGCAGTCAGTGGGATCCTGAGAGCTATTGGGATCCCTTCCAATTCCTCCCACCAGCTCCTGATAGTGATCGGTCTGTAAGACACACTGTGATTGATGTCACAGGGATTTCAAGTGGCAGTATCTTTACCAAGGAGCATGGTAAGATGAAAAAATCCTCACTATACAGACTGAGGGGATGGGCTCGGAGAGTTCTATATAATCCCTGGATAGGAGCTTTAAAAAATCTTCAAGCTACAGATAAAAATGCAGTCAGAATCACATTTAGGTGACTTTACCTGTGCATGGATTTTTAAATCTGAGAATCCTGTGTGGTGATTACACACCTGCTAATCTCATAGGTTACATGGCTAAAACTTAGAGGTGTGTGGGGTTTGTCAGCAAAAATGAAAAAAAAAAAAAATACATTGCACCAATTTTTGCCCTTTTCCCCATGTTTTTGTCCATCTAAAAGTACTGCAAGTAAAGCACCTGATGATCCTGCCAGATCCAGTAAGCACCATGCTGCCTGAAGTGACCCGACATTGCTGCCTGTGTGGTACTGACATTTCCAAGCAGTGTCAGCCCTAGGTGCATGAGGGAAGTCACTGGATTTCTTGGATGGGAGAGTGTGTGTGTGTGTGTGTGTGTGTGTGTGTGTGTGTGTGTGTGTGTGTGTGTGTGTTTTTGTTTTTTATTTTTTTTTCGAACACACACACTTTAACCACTTCAGCTCTGGAAGATTTTACCCCCTTCCTGACCAGAGCACTTTTTACAATTTTGGCACTGCGTCGCTTTAACTGACAATTGCAACGTTGTACCCAAACAAAATTTGTGCCTCCCTATAATGTGTGTATGTAATTTCACCCAGGAGAGCCATTGTGCCACAGTATATCTGCCTGAGCCGGTTGGGAATCGGTTAAAGGACTCGTTTGGTTGTACTTCTCCTATGGATCACATGAGTGCAGTTCGTTTTGTGCTCCTGTGACCCGGTTTCAGCAGAGAGCGGACTTAAGTTCCCTCTCCGCTGACGTCAGAGTTAGTCAGCAGGACTACGGAGTCGGGATGCGCCCACATGCCTGGATTGGCACCCAGCTCAGCCTTTTAGCGAGCCACTGAGAGCCTGAGCCCACCGCTACCGCCCCCTCCACAGCCCAGAGCTCCAGTGAGCGGGGAGGGGGCAGGTAAGAGAGCTGCTGACTGACAGCAGATCCTTTCTCTGGGAGCTGTGAGAACCTAGTGATCGGCGGTGTTCGATCGCTCGGTTCTCAAGGCAGAGGCGCCGGGGGACAGATGCAGCATCGGACCGATGCTACATCCGCCTTGGTAAGTATGAATCCCCCAAAAAAAAAAAAAAAAAAAAAAAAACATACATCTTAACCACTTCCCACCCGGCCAATGTAGATATACGGCCGGGTGGGAGCCGTCTACTTCTGATAGGACGTTCAGGAACGTCCTTCAGAAGTAGAGGGATCGCGCGCGCGCCTGCCCGCGCAGCGGCGCGATCCCGATGCGGCCGTGTCACCCGGACACGGCGCATCTCGAATCGGCAGGAGGGCACGGTGATTGGCCCTCCTGATCACATGACGGCCGTGACGAATCACGGCTGTCATGTGATGTAAACAAACAGCCGGTTGCTAGGCAATCGGCCCTCCTCTCCTCACACGGAAGTCGTCGGTGAGGAGAGCGGATCGCTGCAGCCGGCTGGTGATCAGTGAGTATGAGATGTTTTTTTTTACTCACTGATCACCAGTCTAGGGTCCCCCACAGTAAAAACACACACGTCCCCACAGTAAAAACACACATGTCCCCACAGTAAGACACACATGTCCCCACAGTAAAACACACATGTCCCCAAAACACACATGTCCCTAAATAATAAAAACACATGTCCCTCACATATGTCCCACTAAAATCACATGTGCCAATGATTATCTGCACACATATGTCCGTGATCACCTGCACACCCCTTTTACATGATCATTTGCGTACATATGTCTGTGATCACACGAACCAATTATTATACACTTAACGGAATTTTTTTTACAAAAAACATGTAGCAGAATACATTTTGGCTTAAATTTATGACAAAATTTGATTTTTATTGGATTTCTTTTAAAAAAGAAAGGAGAAAATATTGTTTTTTTTTCAAAATTTCCCCTATGTTTTCGCTTATATCGCAAAAAATAAAAAACGGAGTCGCGAATAAATACCACCAAACTAAAGCTCTATTTGTGCGAACAAAATGATAAAAAATTCATTTGGTTACAGCATTGCATGACCGCGCAATTGTCACTGAAAGTGCGCGAGCGCTGAAAGCTGAAAATTGGTCTGGGCAGGAAGGGTGTTTAAGTGCACAGTAGGCAAGTGGTTAAGCTCTACTCGAGGAACATGGTTTTAAGGGTTTTTATGTGTCCCATTGAAGAAATTTTCCTTCACTTCCTGTTGCAAAGCCAACACAGGAAGTAAGGGATTCCCAAGGAGTCGCCAGAACTAGTGCTCCCATTGGAAGATTTCCCTTCTAATTCTGTTCTGATGTGAAACAAATGTTTGCGATTTTTTTTTTTTTTTTTTTGTTTTTTTTTTTTTCCTACTTTCAATGATCATGGTAAATGAGACAAATGGGGTGAATCTCCCTAACGGGGGCACAGATGGCAATACAACCTGACATTAGTTCTAATCTTCCTCCAGCATCCAAAAGTAAAAAAATAAATAAAAAGCATCGCTAAAGGAAAAACTTAAAGCGGAGCTCCACCCTAAAGTGGAACTTCCGCTCATCAGATTCCTCTCCCCTTCCGATGTCACAATTGGCGCCTTTCGGGGGGGGAGGGGGGACAGGATACCTGTCTTTGACTGGTATCCTTTCCCACTTCCGTAAGTGCGACGCGGGGCTAATAGGAGAGAGGAGCGGGGCCTCGTGCATGCTCAGTAGGGTTCCCGGCGTGAAGACGAAAGGCTACACTGCCGGGTTACCTTACCCGCAACGGCGGCGGGAGCACCCAACAGCTGATGGGAGACATCAGCTGCGGTGCCTACATCGAGGGACTGCAGGACAGGTAAGTGTCTATTTAATAAAAGCCAGCAGCTGCAGTATGTGTAGCTGCTGGCTTTTTAATTTTTTTTTTTCCCCGGAACACCCCTTTAAGTTGGTGCTTAAGTGTTCTGTTTAGGTTTAATTTTAGAGCTTCGATGAGGGTGGGGTTTTAATGGTTTATGTTTGGGGTTATTTTGGTCGGACACTTTATTGTACACTTGCTTTTCCCATCAAAAACCCTGCGCTAAGAACAGCACCAAAAAAACATATTCCCAAAATGCAAATTGGATTTGAAAATGTTTCTATTCTGTTCCGACAGTGTCTTAAGTGGTTTAGAAAATGTTCAGTGAATGCCGAGTATTTGTTTTGATTCATGTTTTTGTGTTTTCTTGTTTTTCTGTTTTATAGGGCAAAATACCATAAATTAAAATATGGCACAGAGTTAAATCAAGGAGAATTGAAGATGCCAGCATTTGAACCAGGTTGGCTTTATTATAGATCTATTTGTAACTTTACAAATCTGCATGAACCAAATGCCTAGCATGTTACATGATTGTTTATTAGCACATTAGCACTTTAATTTGGTCATTTCATATATGGTATACTATAATAGGGCAGCGTAGCATTTATTAGAAGGATTTACAGACAAATGACTGGAGTACTACAGTTCCAGGTAGTTTGTAGACTCTAAGTTTCACACAGACTAAATATAGTCTGGTATTTAATAGTATGGTATTTAAAAAGCTCCAACTAAGCTTAACGACAAGCGTATGCACATATGTGACCCCCTGACGTGGGTCTTCTTCTTTGTGGCCGCATCTCCTAGATTGTAAGCTCTAACAAGCAGGGCCCTCTGATTCCTCCTGTATTGAGTTGTATTGTAACTGTACTGTCTGCCCTCATGTTGTAAAGCACTGTGCAAACTGTTGGCGCAATATAAATCCTGTATTATAATAATAATAATACGTGCATACCTGTGTTTGTGCACTATGCAGTATGCTCCCAACATGGAGATCAAGGAGACCAAGCTGTCAACAGCTCCAGGTCTTGAACTAATGATTGGTAGCTGGGAGGACCAGCTCTAAATGACATGATCATTGTGATAGCCACTGTTTGGCTTTGGCAGTGATCAGTAACTGTACAGTCCGTCACTGTACTCCTTCTCCTCTTGAATGGATAAAGAGATCCATTGGGGAAAATTTTAAACAAAAGAAAAGTATGTGTAAAAATAAACTAAAGATAAAAAAAGCTAGATCAGGAATGATCTAGGTCAGGTTCAGTGTTGGAGTCCGGGTCAAAGGTCATGGTCACATCAGTGTGTTTTTATATTGGATCTAGGTTTAATGTCAGTATTTTAGGTAGTAAAACTTAATTTGAGACGTTCTTTGGTGGTGAATCGTGGTCATGGCAAGAAATATACAGTCAGAGTTCAAAAAAACTTTACTATTTTGGGTCAGGTCTCCTTTGATAATAAAAAAAATCTGGAAATATACATTTATAAAATGAATTTGTCCTGCAAAAACAAGGTATAATTCATCTATACACACTAAGCAGTTGCAATGATGGGTAAAATAACCCATCTACTAGTTTCTCCATACAGGGGGCATCTTGAAGCTGTCATTACCAACAAAGGATTTTGTACGAAGTATTAAGTTAGCGTGTTCAAAACTTTTTACCTGTGTCATTCCATTTTATTACACATAACCTAATTTCTGATCTTATTTGTTTTGGTTTCTTTGTATGTATGGATTACATGGATTGTTACCGACATGTGGTGAAAATTCCACGTCAATAGCACCTTTAGAAATATATTTACCTAGAAAAATGGTGACGTGTTCAATATTTATATTACCAGCTGTATGTACAGTTATACTAACATGTACCAAGGTTGCAAAGTTGGTTTCTTCTTTATAGTATTATAATTTGAAATTTTGAAGCTTTGACTTTCAGGGGTTAAATAGTGGTCAGCATGGCCCAAACAAACTATTTAATTTACTAAACAATACAGCCACTGCAATAATATAATTCCATCCTCTGACTGGCTGAGGTGGAGAAGCTGGCAGATGATGTTACAATTTCTACCTCAGCCAACTAAAGGAAGCCTTATATTTGTTGATAAAAATATAGCGCTTCTTCTGAATGGTGAAACAGCAGTCAACCAGATTGTCTTTGAGTCTGGCTGCAGAAGAGAAGTCGTCTGTACTGCTAATGGAACAAAGAACAATTTACTGTATGTAGCTAATGCTACTACAGTATATTACAGCACACACCGCGTCCACATTGTTTAGTAATGGAAATAGTTAATTTGGGCCAGCTTGGCCCAAATTAACTACAGTAAAACCTTGGTTTGGGAGTAACTTGGTTTTAAAGCGTTTTGCAAGACAAGCAACAATTTTAAATACATTTTGACTTGATATACAAGCGATGTCTTGATATACAAGTAGCGTCATGTCACAACTGAGTATAAAAGAGAAGAGAGGCGCCTCTAAGTGTAGCAATATGGTTACATTTAATGAAGGTACAACATTTAGCAACTCACATGGTTGATGATTAAAACAGGCACATCTAAGTATGCAGACATCCGGGGTAAAACTGTCCACATAAACCATCCTCCTCACTGCAATCAACTTCATCCCTTCCACGAGCGGTTCAAGCCTCACTTTCAGATCGCTCTACTGCAGGGTAGTCTTTCCGGTCACGATTGCAGACTGACATCGGTGAGAGCCGGCGGTGTAGAGGATGGTCTATGTGGACAGCTTTACCCGGATGCCTGCATACTTAGATGTGCCTCTTTTAATCATCAACCATGTGAGTTACTAAATGTTATGCCTTCATTAAATGTATCCATATTGCTACACTTAGAGGTGCCTCTCTTCTCTTTTATACTCTGTAGCTCCTGCTGGATTTTGCTTCTATTACCCTTGTGAAGGCTTCCATTTGTGGATGGACATTTTATGGTTACACAATTTGGTCACATTGCTATAATCTTTTTACATGGATAAACTGAAGAACCTATGAATGAATGGTTGTGGAACTAATCATTTGAGTTTCCATTATTTCTTATGGGGAAATTTGCTTTGATATACAAGTGCTTTGGATTACAAGCATGTTTCTGGAACTAATTATGCGTGCAATCCAGGGTTTTACTGTATTTTTTTAAAGTTATTTGAATCCTAGAATTCTACTTTCAGGTTACAGCAGTTATTTTGTGACAAGATCTCTATTTTTAATTTTAAAAAGACTTTAGGCCAGCTACAAGTAGCTGACCATGCAATGTCTGATTTGAACATCCTTCATTTATAATTAGTTCTAATAAAAGTCCTAAAAAAAAAGTACTTAGATTTTTAAAGCCAAGGCATTTATTTGATGTAAAATTGTGTGCTTTGGTCTGTTACATCAATCTTTAGTTATCAAATATATAAATATATATACACACACAAATTGATGTACTATACAGGTACAGCTTCCCATAAACAGTAAAACAATATGTAGATACTGATGTAATTATGAGAATGACAATGAAAGCAACACTATACAAACAAATCAACAACCATATTACTGGATGTTAACCTTAACAAAATACCAGTTGTAATACAAAATTTATTTTATTTTTTCTTGCCTGTTATTTTAATTATGAAGATAATTTGTAGCCCATCTGTCTAGGTTACCAATTTCTGTGAAGCTTTACTTGTGCAATTGTGCCACCTAATGGCCATCTTTTAGTATGCAGCTTTAAAGCATTACATGCACAAGTTTTTAAAATGCGGGACCAACTGCAGAGCCATCCACAATCCTGTGTTATGCAAAAAGGTTTTGCTTTTAATAGATTTGTTCAATGGGAAACTGAAAAAAATTAGAAGTGCACTTGCTAAGTTTTTATTCAACCTTTAATAGTACAGATCATTAGCTTTTTGAGGACCTAAAGTTGAATGAATGATCTCAATTATAAAAACATAGCAAGAGCCATCTGAATTTGAAATTTAAATTGCCATTAGGGGAAATAGGATTGAATACATTCTGAGCTCACTGTGATTGTATATTTTCTTACATATAAAAAAGATGGTGTCAATGTTCTTAAAAAAAACAACAAAAAAAAAACATAAAAGTGGATGAAGATAAAGATTATATTCTACACATTTAGCAAAGAAGAAAATGCAGTGCGTTTCTGTAGTCTATAGGTACTGCATATTGCTTGTTTGCGTTCTTTTCCCCCATCTTCTCCAGTATTTATAAACCACCTCTTTGCCAGTGCTCTCTTGGGGGATAGTTTTGTCGGATGACCTCACTTCTGTGAATCCAGGTAATCTCTGCAGATTCCACGGATTATGCTAGGAACAATTTGCTCCAGTCCTGGGAATTCTCTGCTGAAGAAGGTGTGAGAGTTTTTGGGTTCGGATGCCATGTCCTTCAGGTCATCGAGAGGAGCCCAAGCCACGCCTACAGAATACACTGTTACACCTATAAAAACAAAAATATATTGATTATCTGACCTTTTCCAAGGTCCCAGGTTTGGAGGCACAGGTGTGCGCAGCCTATTGCAATAGGGTGTGCACCCCAAAACTCAAACACACATGTGCAGTAGATCAGTAGACGGTGTCAGTAGAGATAACATTGGTGTTAGTAGTTTTTTGTTTTTATTATTTCATTTTGGTATTATGTTTTACAATTTTATTTAATTTTTTTTAGTTTTTTACACTATTTATTTATTTTTTTTGACATTTTTTTTTTTTTTTTTAGGAGCCCGATTGAGGGACTTTGGTAAAATAGCAGAGAAAGGGACTGAGGACAGAGACTCCCCAGTCACACGCCTATGTTTGGAGGGAAATATTCACTATTTTGTTCTGCAGTGTAAATACAAAAAAAAATATTGGCAACTGCTATAGGAAGCATTTTGTGATGTGCTGCTATTTTTGTTCAGTATACAGTAACCAAAAAAAACAAAACAAGGGGCTATGTACATTACATACACGATAATGAACTTACTGTCCATTGTAATAAGGCAGCTCATTCATTTTGAATTGGCTGCCAAAGTACCCCCGCATATCCACTTTTGGACGTGACCCTTTTTTTCGTAATGTATGGCAAAGCACTACCATGCCTTGCTCTTTGTTACAATGCAGGCGTGTAGGAAAATTATTTAAATGGCACCACATTCCACCAACAAGTATCACCACAACACAAACGTGTCATTTGGTCTTTAATGTAGCAGTTTCCAGGAAAGTTTAATTTTCATAGTTATGCAGCAGTTCTACTCATTGTCCTGCCTGGAACTTTTTTCCACTGAAACTGATGATTTCACACAGTCTCCTGGTAGAGACAGCTTCCAGGAACATGATTACGGAAGTGCTGCCCATGAGCAATATCACACCACCAAATTACTGGCAGTCATACGGGGAACTCCACTGGTATATTTTGGCATATCTAGGGCAATACAATGAGTAAGTGTAGTGTATTGCTCTTTTGACTTTGTTACCAAGAGTTATGTCAGCGTGGACCTTTGTTGCCCCAGATATCAGGCACTTTACTGGTTTTATCTCTACCATACTTTAACTTTCTCTTGAAAATTTCTTGGAACCTGAAATCCTTGAAACACTTTTCGGATTTTGTGCTGAAAGGGTTACTTTACTTTTAGAAAGTTTCTGCCAACCTACCCCTCCTCGCCCACTTCTACCAACCACAGCGCAGCCAGCAAACCCTTTCACCCACCAAGGTCTTGCCTTGCTCTGACAGTTTTACAGTCATGTTCTTGAGCTGGGGGGCCACAGCATATTGCACATGTACAGCTTTCCTCCATGGGCCGCAATGGAGAAGCCGTCTACCTGTAGATTGCATTTCTTGCATTGAGGTCTATGCTAAAAAACTGTGTGGTACCACACTGGCTCAGGAGGATGAACTGCTGGAGCTGGCAGATCATTAAGGTTGCTGGCTGATCAAATAATAAAGTTATCCAAACTACCCTTTTAAAGGCATTTTGAAGACCAGCTTGGCTTTTCAAGCTAGTGTTCAGACCTGGCCTTCAGCTGGAGTGCCCCTAGTTAAAGTGTAAGTAAACATCCCTATCAATTTCAGCCAAGGAAGCTGCCATCTTGGCCTCTGTTTAATCTACAAGTGTCATGATGCTGCACATGTGATCAGTTATGACACCAACCATTGGATGGTTTGACAGTTTGTTGAGAGCACAATCAATGGGAGTGTTAAATTTCGGGCACGTGCCAGAAATGAAAATGTTTTATGGATGGGTTTACTTCCGCTTTGAATCCAGTGTTGTTTTTACAGCTAAGCCTTAACCACCCATTTTTTTTTTTTAATCTTCAGTGCTTGGTAGGTTTTTCCTAAGTTTAAGATGTCAATTAATCTTGCCTTCTGCAGTTAAGTTGTCTCTAGTGGTTAAAGTGAGAGGTAGCATTTGCATTATGAATATTTAACTGCCCCTGACTATTGAGAGTTTTGATCCAGTGGTGTGAGCCGAGGAAATAATAGTGATAAATATTTTGTGCAAAGCTTCCAAAGGTGTCTTTCCTCTTGGCCTTTTTCCTCATGTGGATGCCACAGTGAGAACATCCTAGGGAATTTCAGCTGCCCTGCTGGAGGGTACATACAAAAAAAACTAAAAACAGAGCAGGAGCCTGACTGCCTGTATGCAGCATTCATTAGAGAGGTTTGCTGTGCTGAAGTGTGTCCTGGTAAGCTTGTGAGAGGTTGCTGCCGGTGGACAATGCAACAAAATTTCACTACTTAAAATTTAAGTTGCCTGTGACTGCTCACATAGGTAAAAAGGGAATAGAATCAACTTCCATAAAGAGGAAGATCTATTGACCCTTAACCACAGACAGTGACTGCTCTCATAGAATCATTTCAATGTGCTTGGCTGCTCATAAAGGGCCAGCAGTATGAACTGTTACTAGAAGACCTGAGCTGTTTTGTTCATCTTTTTGTGTATGCTATGCATACTAGCTCATTATGCCTTTGCCTTGCAGGTTCCGTTTTTTTTTTTTTTTTCCCGAGGAGGCTTTACTTCCTCTTTAACCACTTCAGCCCCGGACCAATTGGCAGCCAGAGGTCTTTTTTCAATTTCAACCAGAGGTCTTTTTTCAATTTCGCACTACACTGCTTTAACTGGTAATTGCGCGGTCATGCAATGTTGTACCCAAACGAAATTGGCGTCCTTTTCTTCCCACAAATAGAGCTTTCTTTTGATGGTATTTGATTGCCTCTGTGATTTTTATTTTTTGCGCTATAAACGAAAAAAGACCGCAAATTTTGAAAAAAAAAAGATATTTTCTACTTTTTGTTATAAGAAAAATCCAATAAACTCAATTTTAGTCAAACATTTGGGCCAAAATGTATTTAGCCACATGTCTTTAGTAAAAAAAATACCAATATTCGTATATTTATTGGTTTGCGCAAAAGTTATAGCGTCTACAAACTAGAGTACATTTTCTGGAATTTACACCGCTTTTAATTTATGACTGCCTATCTCATTTCTTGAGGTGCTAAAATGGCAGGGAAGTACAAAACCCCCCCAAATGACCCCATTTTGGAAAGTAGACACCCCAAGCTATTTGCTGAGAGGCATGTTGAGCCCATTGAATATTTTTTTTTTTAGTCCCAAGTGATTGAATAAAGACAAAAAAAAAAAAAAAATATGTATATTATATGTGGAGATGCACCCCAAAATACATTTTGCTGCTTCTCCTAAGTATTGGGACACCACATGTGTGGGATTTTTTGGGAGCCTAGCCGCGTACGGGGCCCCGAAAACCAAGCACCACCTTCAGGATTTCTAAGGGTGCAAATTTTTGATTTCACTCCTCACTACCTATCACAGTTTCGAAGGCCATAAAATGCCAAAATAGCACAAACCCCCCCCAAATGACCCCATTTTGGAAAGTAGATACCCCAAGCTATTTGCTGAGAGGCATGTTGAGCCCATTGAAATATTTTTTTTTTTAGTCCCAAGTGATTGAATAAAGACAAAAAAAAAAAAAAAAAATTTTCAAAAAGTTGTCACTAAATGATATATTGCTCACACATGCCATAGTTATATGTGGAATTGCACCCCAAAATACATTTTGCTGCTTCTCCTGAGTATGGGGATACCACATGTGTGGGACTTTTTGGGAGCCTAGCCGCGTACGGGGCCCCGAAACCCAAGCACCGCCTTCAGGATTTCTAAGGGTGCAAATTTTTGATTTCACTCCTCACTACCTATCACAGTTTCGAAGGCCATAAAATGCCAAAATAGCACAAAACCCCCCCAAATGACCCCATTTTGGAAAGTAGACACCCCAAGCTATTTGTTGAGAGGCATGAGGTGAGTATTTTACAGCTCTCATTTGTTTTTGAAAATGAAGAAAGTAAAGAAAAAAAAATATTTTTTTTCTTTTTTCAATTTTCAAAACTTTGTGACAAAAAGCGAGATCTGCAAAATACTCACCATACCTCTCAGCAAATAGCTTGGGGTGTCTACTTTCCAAAATGGGGTCATTTTGGGGGGTTTTATGCCATCTGGGCATTCCATGGCCTCCGAAACTGTGATTGGCAGTGAGAAGTCAAATAAAAAAACTACACCCTTAGAAATCTTGAAGGCGGTGATTGGTTTTTGGGGTCCCGTACGCAGCTAGGCTCCCAAAAAGTCCCACACATGTGGTATCCCTGTACTCAGGAGAAGCAACAGAATGTATTTTGGGGTGTATTTCCACATATGCCCATGACATGTTTGAGCAATATATCATTTAGTGACAACTTTTTGTAAAAAAAAAAAATATATATATTTTTTTTTTCATTATTCAATCTCTTGGGACAAAAAAAAAAAAAATTTAATGGGCTCAACATTGCTCTCAGCAAATAGCTTGGGGTGTTTACTTTTCAAAATGGGGTAATTTGGGGGGGATTTGAACTGTCCTGGCATTTTATGCACAACATTTAGAAGCCTATGTCACACGTCACCCACTCTTCTAACCACTTGTAGACAAAGCCTTTTCTGACACTTTTTGTTTACATGAAAACATTTTTTTTTTTTTGCAAGAAAATTACGTTGAACCCCCAAACACTATATATATTGTTAAAGCAAAGGCCCTACAGATTAAAATGGTGCGGTTTTTTTTTCCACACAGTATTTGCGCAGCGATTTTTAAAACGCATTTTTTGTGGAAAAAATACAGTTTTTTTAATTTTAATGCACTAAAACACACTACATTGCTCAAATTTTTGATGAAATAAAAAATATGATCTTAGGCCGAGTACATGGATACCAAACACGACATGCTTTGAAATTGAGCACAAACACGCAGTGGTGACAAACTACATACATTTTTAAAAGCCTTTAAAAGCCTTTACATGATACCACATTAGATTCACGGAGGAGGTCTACTGCTAAAATTACTGCCCTCGATCTGACCTTCGCGGTGATACCTCACATGCATGGTGCAATTGCTGTTTACATATGACGCCAGACCAACGCTTGTGTTCGCCTTTGCGCAAGAGAAGGGGGGGCAGGGGTGCTTTTTTTTTATTTTTTTTATTTATTTAGCTTTTTTATTTTATTTTGAAACTGTTCCTTCCATTTTTTTTTCTTTGTTATCATTTTTATTGTTATCTCAGGGAATGTAAATATCCCCTATGATAGCAATAGGCAGTGACAGGTACTCTTTTTTTTGAAAAAATTGGGGTCTGTTAGACCCTAGATCTTTCCTCTGCCCTCAAAGCATCTGACCACACCAAGATTGGTGTGATAAAACGCTTTCCCAATTTCCCAATGGCGCGGTTTATATCCGGGAGGGGGGACATTCCCTCCCACTGCTTGTGAAAGCAGTCTAGAGGCTAATTACCCGCTAGAATTGCTTTTACATGAAAGCCGATCACTGGCTGAAAAGAATGATACCAAGATGATACCTAAACCTGCAGGCATCATTCTGGTATAACCATTCAAAGTCCAGCAACATACTGGACATATATTGTAATCTTTTTTTTTTCATGCAGCCTCTTGGCTGAACGAAAAAAAGAGATTGATTGGTGGGTATGCCCACCATTAGAATACCTCCCTTCATCCACCCACTTCTAATGATGGGCATACATGCACCATTTATATATGCCGAAGCATAGGGGCATCCTCCCACAAAAGTTATGCCATGTACACACGGTCACACTTTTCCACGGGGCAAGGCTCCTTCGGAATTTCGAACGTATGTACGCAGCATTAGGAGCCAATCGCTCCTCCGCCCCTGCTGCCCCCATGCTTCGGCATATATGCTCTTTTTTTTAACTGTGGTGGTGAAATCACCTCCTACAGCGTTGGAGTCGCGGCTTTATGTATCGTGGGAGCAAACGCTGTTGCTGTCAAGATAAATAAATCCACGCTGCAACTGAATGGCGCACCTGAAAACAAAAAAATGGTTAACAATAAAACACAGTAAACAAAATTACATACCTGAAAAGCAAGCATGATAAAACATTGCAGAATAGAATGGAGTAAAAAAAGAGCAACAATAGAGAGAGAATAGAGAGAGAACAATAAAACGACAACTATTTTTTAATTTTTTTGAGACTTACAGGTAAAAAAGCTCCTGACTGTTAGCGACTGAATCAAAACGCTACCACAAAAAAATGTTATCGATTGCAGGGATCGGGCCTGACTCTGCGAACGCTGCAGTTATGTGTGCTTAGTGTTTTGTAAGTGACAGTGATCGATCGATACTGCACTTGGGTGGGCTGGGCTGGGCGGAGGGGGAAAACGCAGGTGCTAGCAGGTATCTGGGCTGATGCCGCTAACAATGCGTTTTTTGGAACCCTAAACTGCTGGGACGCTAGTATAGATCTGATCAGATCAGATATTGATCTGTTCAGATACTATACCACTAAGGGAGGTGTATGCTTTGCGCGTGGGTGTTTGCGGTACTGGCACTAACCTGGGGCGACACAGACCTTATTTGACCCTAAAACCTAATTGATATCACCCGCCGGGCGATCAGGGGGTTGAACCGTTATTGGGTAATAAATGGCGGGTGCCCTGACAGTATAAAAAACAAACTATCTAACCAGCGTCACCCGTAACAGTTATACGGTGATCACTGGTGAAAGGGTTAACTAGGGGCAATCAGGGAGTTAAAACCTTTATTAGGTAATATATGGGGGTACCTGACGCCATATAAAAACCTGACGGGGAACCTAAATAACTAAATAACTAACTGGCTAACCAGGGTCACCAGTGACACTTATACGGTGATCACTGGTGAAAGAGTTAACTCTAGGGGCAATCAAGGGGTTAAAACCTTTATTTAGGTTGTAATATGGGGGTACCTGACCTATAAACCTATTTATAAACCTATATAAACCTGGCGGTTAACCTAAAAAAAAAAAACTGGCTACCTAGCGGCACCAGTGACACTAATGCAGCGAACCGAAAAACGATTGCTTAGTGACACTGGCAAAAGGGGCTGAAAGGGTTAACTAGGGGCAATCAGGGGGTTAAAACCTTTATTAGGTAATATATGGGGGTACCTGACGCTATATAAAAACCTGACGGGGAACCTAAATAACAAAATAACTAAATGGCTAACCAGCGTCACCAGTGACACTTATACGGTGATCACTGGTGAAAGGGTTAACTCTAGGGGCAATCAGGGGGTTAAAACATTTATTTAGGTTGTAATATGGGGGTACCTGACCTATAAACCTATTTATGAACCTATATAAACATGGCGGTTAACCTAAAAAAAAAACTGGCTACCTAGCGGCACCAGTGACACTAATGCAGCGATCAGAAAAACGATCGCTTAGTAACACTGGCAAAAGGGGGTTAAAGGGTTACCTGGGAGGCAATCAAGGGGTTAAACCTTTATTAGGGGGGGGTAGGGGGCTACCTTGGACCTAAAACTAACTGCCCTGACAGTTATTACAGTCACACTGACACTAAATGCAGTGATCAGTAAATAAATGATCACTGCAATTAGTGACACTGTGACTGGGGGGGGGGGGGTGATCTGGGGGGTGATCTGGGGGTGACAGGGGGGTTATTTGTGTGCCTATGTGTACTGGTGTCAGTGTACTGTTGGTGCACTAACCTGTACATGTTCACTCCTCGGCGTTCCGGTCTTTCTGACCGGCGCGCCGAGTGTGACATCACTTCCTCTGCCTGTGTTTTGAATGACACAGCCAGGGGAAGCATCTGATTCGCCAGGAGCGATCGCGAGGGGGTGGCCAGAAACCACTGGCCGTCCCCTCATCCCGGATCGCTCCTGAAGCAATCCTGACCGTCCCCGCCGGCCAGGGGGGTTCCGATCGGACCCCCCCACGTGCCTGAAGAATGGCACGTACAGGTACGTGGTTTTGCCTGTTCGTGCCATTCTGCTGACGTATATGTACATGGGGCGGTCGGGAAGTGGTTAATAGTTAGTAATAGTTAAGTTATTATTAGTTAATTATAAATTCAGATTTCCGAATTTATGAATGTACGAATTTACGAATATGCGAATATACGAATTTGCGAATGTGCAAATGTACGTATTTACGAATGCACGAATGTACGAATTTTCGAATATTCTAATTTACGAATATTCGGAAAAAATTTCTAAACCGATTTTCGTTTATTTGGATATTTCCGAATTAACGAATTTGTCGAAATTTGTTAAAAAACGGATTCGGAACGAAACGAATTGCACGTGTCTAATCTGTGCAGGTCTGATGCACAGTTCAGAATGCCCTATGGGCCGCCTGTGCTTTCCATGCAGGTGAAGACGGCACTTTGCACGGGTGTACAGATCAGTATGTCATGTGAATATGTTCTAATGCACAATCTATTGGTTACAAGGTGTAAATATTATATATTTATGTGCCTTGTTTACCTTGCTAAAAATATATATTTATTACCCTTAATATAACACAAAAATAATATGCAAAGACATAGCATTCCCAATAGCACCTGCTAAACCTGGTTTATCCAGTAGGGGGGTCCATACACACTGATGTTTTAGGGCTATAAATTCTTAGAAAGCAAAGTATAAGATATAATGTGCTGATTGATGTTCAATTTACTTTTAATGACATAACTAACTGTGATTTCATACTACACAGATGAATAGTCTTGGCTTATTATGAACACATTGCAATGATCATAAATGAGCAATGGCCCATAATAACTGATCATATATCAAGAAATTGGAGCTGAAAGATCTGTGGAAGCTGATATCCAACAGCTTGTTATTGCAAGGTGCACAATGATGCTCTTTGTACGATATTATTCCAAAACACCAAGGTTACATTAATAAATACGATTTTATTCTTATTTTCTTTGTCTATTGATATTGTGTCTGTTGATGCGTGGCAGGGAACCTTTTTACAAATTTTTAAGATCACTGACCCTATATTAGAAATAGGAGTGGGGAACTGGGTCAAATGGATCTGCCATATTGAGAAATGTACTTGCGCTTAGACCATGAAAATATCATTATATTCTACCTTATCTTATTTCTTCTTAAATTAAAAGGTGGCTAAAACCAGAAATACGCTCACATGCGCCAAGTTAGTAAAACAGGTATCTTATCCATACTTTCCACTTCTTGCCCATCACACCCCTCTCCTACACATACAGCCTGGCATATACCTCTCTCCTGCACTCCTCCCCTACGTGTACTGCCCAATCTTATACCATGTAAACTAATTTCCTGCACATGCTGTCCACTGTCATATTTTCCCCATCCTCTACATTCCTCTCCAGCACATTGTGCCCACTGTTATACCCGCCACACTCTTCTCCTGTACATACTGACTACTGCCATACCCTCCTCACTCTTCTTCTGTACAAACTGACTACTGCAATACCCTCCTCACTCTTCTCCTGTACATACTACTGTCATACCCACCTCACACTTCTCCTGTACATACTGACTACTGTCATACCCACCTCACTCTTCTCCTGTACATACTGACTACTGTCATACCCGCCTCACTCTTCTCATGTACATACTGACTACTGTCATACCCGCCTCACTCTTCTCATGTACATACTGACTACTGTCATACCTGCCTCACTCTTCTCCTGTACAAACTGACTACTGTCATAGCCGCCTCACTCTTCTACTGTACATACTGACTACTGTCATACCCGCCTCACTCTTCTCCTGTACACACTGACTACTGTCATACCCGCCTCACTCTTCTCCTGTACATACTGACTACTGTCATACCCGCCTCACTCTTCTCCTGTACATACTGACTACTGTCATACCCGCCTCACTCTTCTCATGTACATACTGACTACTGTCATACCCGCCTCACTCTTCTCCTGTACATACTGACTACTGTCATACCCGCCTCACTCTTCTCATGTACATACTGACTAATGTCATTCCCGCCTCTCTCTTCTCCTGTACATACTGACTAATGTCATACCCGCCTCACTCTTCTCCTGTACAAACTGACTACTGTCATACTCGCCTCACTCTTCTCCTGTACATACTGACTACTGTCATACCCACCTCACTCTTCTCATGTACATATAGGGATGAGCTTGATGTTCGAGTCGAACATAAGTTTCACGAACAGCGAATATTATGGGGCGTTCGCGGCAAATTCAAGCTCTGCAGAACGCCCCATAATGCACTGCATGATCGCAGTGCATTAATGTCTGATGATTGGCCAAAGCATGCACCTGACCTGCATGCTTTGGCCAATCACAGCGCACTCTGCTGCAAGAGACATAAATGGCTCAGGGGGACTAAGTTCACGCCCCACACTATATAAGGCTGCTTACATAGCGGCCGTGTATAAGTGCGTGACTGTGGACAGAGATAGATTGAGCTAGATTAGGCAGGCAGGTTAGTTAGTGGCAGTGTATTTAATATATATACAGTCTAATATATATACACTGAGCAAAATTATAAACGCAACACTTTTGTGTTTGTCCCTATTTATCATGAGCTGAACTTAAAGAGGAGTGCCCACTAAAATTTTTTTTTTTAAAAGTCAGCAGCTACAAATACTGCAGCTGCTGACTTTTAATAATCGGACACTTACCTGTCCCAGGGTCCAGCGATTCGGTGGAACGAAGCCCCCCCTCGTTCTCCGCTCCGCTCGCGGCGCCGGCATTCTTACTGTGAAGCCACAGCCGGGCACCCACTGCGCATGCGCGAGCGGCGCCATGCGCCGTGATACGACGCTCAGTCATCTGGGACACGTGACTGGTCCCAGATGACTGTGCGGCGCCGAGGGGAAGTGATGTCAGTGCCTGGGCACTAAAGGTGGCAGACTACGAGGGACCCCCTAGCAACAGGCATTTAGAGGTGAGTAAAAAACTATTTTTTTTCCAATTCTTTTTTTTTTATTTTTTTTAATGATTTTTAAGCAATTTTTTTTTTTTTTTGTGGAAACACCACTTTAAAGATTTACGACTTTTCTAGGTACACAAAAGGCCAATTACTCTCAAATATTGTTCAAAAATCGGTCTAAATCTGCGTTAGTGAGCACTTCTCCTTTGCCGAGATAATCCATCCACCTCACAGGTGTGGCATTTCAAGATGCTGAATAGTAAGCATGATTATTGCCCAGGTGTGCCTTATGCCGCGTACACACGTTCGGACTTTGTCCGCCGGACTTCCCCACACACGCCCGGACTTCCGAGCGTGTGACTTGCCCACACACGCCCGGACTTCTCCGGCGGACAATCCGCTGGAAAAAGTCTGCGGGAATGAACGGACTTTCTGATGAGCGGCAAGTCCGTTCATTTCAAAAGTCCGGAGGACTAGCCTACTAACGGCGGGATTGTCCGCCGGACTGCCAAGTCCAGCGGACAATTTTAAAACAAAACTTAAAACCTAGTCCGCTGGACTTTTGGTGCCAAAAAGTCCGCCGGCGCCCACACACGAGGGGATTGTCCGGTGGACTTGAGTCCAGCGGACAATCCCGCGGGATAGTCCCTTTGTGTGTACGCGGCATAAGGCTGACCACAATAAAAGGCCACTCTAAAATGTGCAGTTTTACTGTATTGGGGGAGTCGGGGGTCCAAAAACCAGTCAGTATCTGGTGTGACCACCATTTGTCTCAGGCAGTGCAGAACATCTCCTTCATATAGAGTTGATCGGGTTATTGATTGTGGCCTGTGGAATGTTGGTCCATGCCTCTTCAGTGGCTGTGCGAAGTTGCTGGACATTGGCAGGAACTGGAACAAGCTGTTGTATACGCCGATCCAGAGCATCCCAAACATGCTCAATGGGTGACATGTCCATCCACCCTCCTCGCTCTTCTCCTGTACATACTAACTACTGCCATACCCGCCTCACTCTTCTCCTGTTCATACTGCCTACTGTCATATCCTCCTCACTCTTCTACTGTACATTACTGTCCACTGTCATACCCTCAACACTCCCCTTCTACACATACTGCCCTTTATCATACCCGCTACCTCCTCTCCTGCAAATACTTCCCAAAGTAATTTCCTCCACAATTCTCTTATACTTTACAAACTGCTCAATGACATACCATCCTTTCCAGCACATACTTCCCACTTCTTCAGCTCCCACCTTTCCCTGCTTTATCTACTACCTGCTTTGAATATTTAGAATCCTGACTTCACCTTTCCAATACAAGAGAACAGATTCATGGAGTGTTTCAGCCCTTCTGACAGCTACCCCTCTACTTGCAATATGTGCTTGGGAATATTCTAAATATACATTTCCTTTACCTTCTCTGTGTGCTGCAAGAGCTGGCCCCCTGACATCATCATAAGACTGACCATCGGTGATGAGGACTAGGAAGTTTTTGTTGGGCCCGTCTTTAGTTGGCTGGAAGACACTGCGCAAAACAAAGTTTATGGCATCTCCAGTAGCAGTGCCACCACTCATGTAAGGGATGTTGTAGATGGCCCGCAGGACATCCTCCTTGGTGGAATAGTCATTCAGGCCAAACTCTAATCGCTGATCATAGGTGAATTGTACAGCAGCTGCTTTTGCACCAACATCAGACACTTCAAATGCACGTACAATGTTGGTTATGAAGTCCAACATGATACGGAAGTTTTGATCCCCAATACTACTGGAGCCGTCAATTAAGAACGCAATGTTGACTGAGTTGTAGCAGGTTTTGCTGCAGAGAAGTTGCTCATGTGTACATAGTTTTTGTACAAGAGGCTTTGTGTACTTAGCGGTGCCAAACCAGCTCGGCATGTGGAAGGAGAAAAAGCTGTTGTTCTTGCAGACAGCCTAAAAAAAAAAAAAAAAAAAAAAAAAGTAATACATTCTTTTTACATAAAAGTATGAACTTGCATGATGCTATAACAAGTTACTTTTATAGTGTATCTAAACCAAATACAGTAAACCCTAACTGAATGACATTTACTTTGCTTATAGTGTATCTAAACCTCAAACCAAAAATATTATTTATTACAGCTTACTAGTCCTTGGTTTGGTGGCTACATTTTTTTTTTTTTTCGTTTCTTTCAAGCTTCTTTTGCTTTATTTTGACCTGCTGATCCTGACCTCTAGATAACACACTAATGCCTCGTTTCCACTGAGCGGATCGGTTTGGGTCGGTACAGTTTGGAAGAGTTAGAATGGTCCGGCCTATTCAGGTGAGCATTTCCACTGCAAGTCGGACCACCAGGGTCCATACGGGGTTTAGAAAAAATGCCTAGCGTGGCCTCACACTGATTGGCGAACAGAAAAACGTCTGCCAATCAGCGGAATGTATCGTAGCCCCCCCTAACGGAACCGTTCCATTTTCTATGGCCCCACATCTGAAGCAGGACCCTAAATGGTGTGGTATGGTTCAGTTGTATGGGCCACTTTCATAATGGAAACACTGAAAATAGCACACCGTACCGAACCGTACCGATCCGATCTGCTCAGTGGAAACGAGGCATTAGGCTGTATGCTGATATAGACTACAAACATGTTTGTATCTCTTTATCTCCATCACATTTGGAAGTTTACAGAAGATAGCTAGGAAGTATGATAACCTTTGGTGCAGCTCAGAGGAAGTGGCGAGAATACCATATTTCTGCATTTCTGCCAGAATAAACTGGTATTCTTGGGTTTAGTTATGCTTTAAGCATTGTTAAGCATTGTGTAATCAGAAACATTTGCTTTTTTCTTTCAGTGGAATACTATTTTCTTCTTTTATTATCTTTTGTTGCACATTAGCACAACTGATCCTCCAGCTTCTTTGCAGCCACTTCCTGTCTACATGCATGTAGCTTTTTACTTTCTACATATTCCTTCTCAGGGTGGGGTTTCTGATGATGAAAACAGTGGGATATGCCTGCACAATGTGCTTCAGTATGTTTATTTGTAGTCTCCAATGGGAGAACATGTGACAGAGTGACAATGAAAACTGGAGAACAATTGAGAGACAGGGACATTGGAAAGACCTCCCTATCCACTGGCATTGTCAGAGAGAAAGATAGGACCTCTCCCATGCCCATGTTCTACCTTTATAGATTCACATTGTACAAAGTAAGATAGATTTCAAAAACTCACTTCCTTGAGAGGAAATGTTTAAAAAAGGTTAAAGCAGAATTTTACCTGTAACAACTTGATAAAAAAAATAAATGTAGCAAGGAAAATACATTCCACATTAACATTAATATTGCCTCCAGCTTTGCTTTGGTTTCTTCTTGCTGGAGGCTTCAATTTAGATGATGCCCAGAGCCCCTGAGCAGCAGTAATCCTTAGGGTGTCAGCAGATCGGCCTCTACATTTTTGGCATAGTACAGAAAAAATAGAGAGCAACTAAACATGTGTAGAACAGGATGAGACAGTGTATTACTGGATTTTAAACAGTATATGCACTTATTTTTAATGTTTCACATAACTAGAGCATGACTTATTTCTCTGACTAAAGTTCCACTTTATATTAATATTTATATAATAGTGTGTTCCCTAATAGCCTTGATAGGTTTTGTTTGGCTGTGTCAGTATAAGTGCAGAGCATTGCACCCAGTGGTAGTCTGCATCATAATCCCGTCTGGTTACTTTGTTGAGATCGTTCCAGAGCCTTGTGTTGGGGTACATGCAGAGAGCCTGTTAGCTGCTCCATCAGTTGACCAATGTGCTTCTTGCATTCCAGGTATAAACATTAACACTGCTCAGTGTACTGTCCAATCCCATCCAGCCACAGCAGCTGTTAGCCTCTCATAGAGGTAAACGTGCTGCTGGAAGCGATGCTGGAAAGTGCACCTTTGCCTTCCCCTGTACCTAATTAAAGTGGATGTAAACCCAAGATTTCCTTTCATTTGAGCCCAGTCTTGCCACACAGATTTACTCGAGGCCTGAGCAATCGTCTTTTATTGTTCAGTTAGAGAAATCTTGACAAAGTCTTGAAAACTTTGTCAAAAACGCCCCCTTGCTGTGAGTGACAGGTGATTTACATATCTCATGCAGTAGCCTGAGACAAGTTATCATCAGATCACTGGATGTTCTACTCTGCCCAGCTCTGACTACATACATGTCCCCTAAATCACTTGTCTGTCTATAGTCTGCTGACTGTTCACTGCATCCCATCATGAGAAACATCCAGTCAAAACACAGTAAAGCTGGGAGAGGGAGGGGAGAGGCGGGGGATGTGAATTGTGAACTTTTTACACAGGATGTGTCTGTCTCAGGCTAGTGCATGATATGTAAATCACCTGTCACTCACAACAAGGGGGTGTTTTTGACAAAGTTTTCAAGACTTTGTCAAGATTTCTCTAACTGAACAATAAAAGAGGATTGCTCAGGCCTCGAGTAAATCTGTGTGGCAAGACTGGGCTCAAATGAAAAGAGAATCGTATTCTCTACATTTTGACATAAAAAAAAAAATTTGGGGTTTACATCCACTTTAAGTAAGTTTGTGAGATAGTTATATAGTTAATCTGGTTGAAAAAATACATAAGTTCATCCAGTTTAACCCACAGAAAAAAAACAAAACAAACAAAAACACACACAAATTGAAACCTCCATATACATACTGTAGTCCTATACCCACAGTTGACCCAGAGGAAGGCAAAAAAAAACAGCAATGCATGATCCAATAAGCAGGGGGAAAAATCCCTTCCTGATCCACGAGAGGCAATCGGATGTTCTCTGGATCAACTTTACCTATAAATGTTAGTATTCAGTTATATTATATACATTTAGGAAAGAATCCAGGCCTTTTTTAAAGAAATCTACTGAGCTGGCCAGAAACAGCTCTTGAGGGAGTTTATTCCACATCTCCACAGCTCTTACTGTTAAGAAGCTATTCCGTATTTGGAGATAAAATCTCTTTTCCACCTGATCTAAAGAGGCCCACTAGTCTTCTGTGTCTTAAAGTGAATAACTCAACACCAAGTTCACGATATGAACCACTTATGCATTTATACATGTTGATCATACCCTCCTTAAACTCTTCTCAAGAGAAAATAAATTCAGTTCAGCTAATCTTTCCTCATTTTTAAACCAAAAGGTTTGCAGCTTTGTCATAGTCATTTATTTATGCGTATGTATGTAAATTATTCTGTTAGAACATTATTTCTGCTTTTAGAGCTTTACTACTCACCTTGTCTATAAATGCCACATCCTGCACCATTCCAAGTTCTTCGGGGCTAGGAGGTGCCACTGACACGATGAAGACGTTGATCCCATATTCCCGAGCTATTATACCAGCTTCTTCGATGTTGTCAGATGGCCATCCATCTATAAATACCACCATAACTTTCGGGATTCCTTTTCGCACTCCATTAGCAATGCTGAAAAAAGTTTGAGCTGTGTGCTTTACAGCTTTACCTAAAATATAATGAATGAAGAGAAGCTGCAGATCACAGATTTAAGTATAATGCAAGTATACAGTCTGAGAGATATGCAGCAGTTGTTATTTCTATTGTGACTTCAGTTTTACTTCATTGATCTGGGTCCCCAAAGATGGTATGCACTGGATTACTGCCTTGAGAATTCACTTTTTTGAGACATTATTAACAAAGTTAAAGACATGCACTGAAAGTTTGCTAAAGTAGCTGTTTTTTCTACTGCTGGGACAATCACTCATTCATCCAGGCCTGTAGAATGGAGATTTTGTCACCTCAGAAATGTGTTGACATGGGCATTTGCATTTAACCACCTGTGTGAATTCGCCCTTTTTTAATTTGTTTACATTTAGAAAAAAAAAAATTTAAAGTGTTAAAAAATGTTTTTAATTATTTAAATTTTAAATTTTTTTTTAATTCTTTATTACAATGTTAATTTTTTTTTCCAATTTTTAATTTTTGGTTAATTTTTGGTTAATTTTTTTTTACAGGACAGGGAAGCCTGCAGGGCAAAAAGTGTGTGTGTGTGGGGGTGGGGAACAGTGACAGAGGGACACACAGGGGCATCAGAAGCAGGCAGAACAGTTATGGGGATCGGTGCAGGGGAAGCAATTACAGGAATGATGTCCTGTGTCTGTGTCTCTCCCTGTAGCTGCTGAAAGCTGGTAGGAGTGGGAGAAACAAGCTTACGGCTGCTGCAGAGAGCCACACAGGGCATCCTTCACCCAACCACACTGATTCCCCTGCTGTTCAGGCCCCCCTGTGTGCCCAGGCACCCTTCCCATTAGCGGCCCTGACTAAAAGTGTACAAAAACAGCAGTCCCTGGAGCTCATCAAGACTGCCAGCCACCAGAGAGCTAAGTATTCATCTTCCAGTTGCAGAAAAGGGAAGCTTGTCTCAGATAAGTAATAGGGTTGCTTTAACCACTTGCCGACCACCTAATGTACATGTACTGCAGCAGTTCGGCTCTCCTGCGTGAAATTACGTACCTGTACGTCATTTCGTGCGGGAACCCAAAGGGGGGACGTGTGCGTGCCGCCGGAGGTGTTATCGCATGCTGATTGGCTAGAGGGAGAGCCAATCAGCGGGTCCAGTGGACTCGAAAGTCCACAGCCCACCCATGATCGTTCCTGAAAGAGACAGAGCGGTGGTCTATCTAATGTAAACAAGGCAGATTGCCATTCTGTCAGGGGGTAAGACAGAGATCTTGTGTTTCTGCTAAGCAGGAAATAATGGCAGCCACACAAAATATTGACACTTTGGGCCCAATTTGGACATTTTCACTTAGGGGTGTACTCACTTTTGTTGCCAGCAGTTTAGACATTAAAGCAGTGTTTCACTGTCTCAAACTTTTTTTTTTTTTGGCAAAATGACAATCATTAATATAGTTAAATATACCACTCACTTGTTCCGTTTTAAAAGACTTCCACTGTCAGTTTTCTCCGCAAAAAAAAACATATAAGATTTCATGCTGCCGGTTGTCATATTGCCAGGCATCCTCTTCCGGGACACTGTGGTGCTGATGGACCAGCATGCACCGCCCGTTCTATTGCCAATCTCGCGCATGCGCAGTAACTTCGAATTGGATCGCCGTCAAAAGGATAGGTTGCCATCACAACGGGCGGCGTCATAGGAAGTCCCGCCCCATTGTGATGGCAACGGAGCGTCAAAATCACGCGATAACTCGTGCCAGGCCGCCACACAGACTCCTGGGAACAATCCCAAAAGCTCCCAGGAGTCATTGCGGATAGAGGACATTAAGTTTTAGCCGCACTATCCCCGCTTATATCTGCAGTCCTCACATCCAGGAAGTAGACAGACTGATCAGCATAACAAAGGTACAGTAAAAAAAAAAAAAAAGGTCCGTTTTTAAATTAGAACATCTACATAATCATCATCTTAAAATCGGGTGGAGCTCCGCTTTAAGGGGTAGAACCTTCTAGGGCTGAAGTGGTTAAAGTGTGCACACGTTATCAGTATTTAGATCACTTTGATGTAAATAATCTTTCAACAAGTTTTAATCTAATTTATCATTATACAGTATATGTACACGGGACAGAGATATTTATTACATACACAAATAATGCTTATATTCACCTAGCACTACTTCTAGTGACTAATCTACAAATCTCTACTTAATATGGTAACAAGAAGAGTACCATTTGGAAAATGTCATATCAAAAATTATTAATATATATATATATATATAGTAATACTATTATAATAGCTCAACATTTGCAGTCACTTAAATAACATACTTTCCCATTAAGGGGGGCAGTTTAGAAATAAACACTGCCTCCTGGAATTCTCTTTAAAGAAAACTTCTCATGACAGAAATGTGTAGTCAGACACTGCTAACCTCTTTTCCTGGCTAACATACTATGGCTTTAGTACATAGAATGACTGACGTATAACAAGTATAAAATGAGGAATTCTGACTTTTCCTCAACTTTGCAGCATACCTATAGCTCATGCTTCTATCATGTCAGCTGACTATAAAGGAAACTCCAACTAATTTAGTTATGTGTTAATTGAAGATAAAGTGATTGTAAAGCCTTTTTTTAATTAAAAAATAATAAACATATCATACTTACCTGCTCTGTCCAATGGTTGTGCACAGAGCAGCCCTAATCCTCCTCTTCTAGGGTCCCCTGCTGATGGCAACCTGGCTCCTCCCCCTCACCGAATATCGAAGCTGCTTCCTACGGGGGCACTTATGCTGATGCTTGACATACTCAGCCATGCCCCCTGCTCATTGCTCGCAGGTTTTGATTGACAGCAGCAGGAGCCAATAGCTCCCGCTGCTCTTAGCCAAGCTTGTGAGAGTGGAGAGAGGGGAGAAGAGCTTCCGCAGATGTGCACAGTGCTGGACCAAGATTGGCGATGAGGTATTTAGGGAGGGAGCCACTATTAAAAGGTTTTTTACCTGAATGCAGAGAATGCATTTAAATAAAAAACCTTTTGGCTTCACAACCACTTTAAATGTTTTCTTAATTCAGTTAGAGTATACTTGAATTTGATTGAGAAATCAACCTCTTGTAATGCCCTACCAATCAGGTGTGCAGTCTTGCACATGTGATAAGAAGCAACACACCGAGCAGGGGGTGACTCATCAGTTTGCTGCTGTTCACTTACTGCCCAGTGAGCAAGCTGAGAGTAGAGAGGTGACCTGTTTTGCTCAAATGCAGCAAAGAAAATTTAGGTCTCCAGCTTTGCTCTGGCGATGTAAATTTTTTTACAGCTCCTGTATAATTTCTGTGAATTTAGCTGTTTGCCTGGAGGTCAACTTTAAAGTGATATTAACCTCCCTGGCGGTATGATTCTGTCTGGAATTTTGTGCTGAAAGCGGTACAATTATTTTGCATGGAAATTTGGCGTTTTTATATTGTAGGCATGCAATTCTTATGAATAACTCACTTAAATCTGTCCGAACCAGAGTCTAGTAGACATCCCGGGTATGATAAAGGTTGAAACACAAAATCATAAATTATAATATAATAAAAATTATTCAATAATGTAATCAAATCAAAAACACAGAAATTTGCTCAGTTGCAGAATAGTCGCTGTCATTAAATTTAGTGTTTGATGATAAATTGTGATTCTAATTTATTATCGGTGTTTTCTAGCTGGTCTAAAACCACTTTTGACATAAAGGGACACTTTTGGGTTGCTATGGACAATCTCCAGTTTCCAGGCAGAAAAAAATCTTTTTATTTAATAAAATGACATGCAGGGCACTGGGCAGACCACTAGGGACAAAGGGGATGTGTATTTTTTGTATACAGTACTGTAATCTGTAAGATTACAGTACTGTATGTGTACTGTGTTTTTAAACTTTTTTGAATTTGGCGCCGATCTCCGCTCCCGTGCGTCGTAACGTCGCAGGGAACGGAGATCAGCGGCACTCGGGCACTGTGTGAATCGAGCGGAGGAGCTCGCACACACAGCGGGGAGACATCGCAGGATCCAGGGGCTAAGGTAAGTAACCCCCCCTGTATCCTGCAACGCAAGCCCGAGTCTGGCTCAGGGTTACCGCTTTTGGTACGGAAGTTCCTGCCCCGAGCCAGACTCGGGAATACCGCCAGGGAGGTTAAAGTGGTTCTGAAGCCAACATTTTTTTTTACCTGAATGCATTCCCTGAATTCAGGTAAAAAATATTTACCAGAGTCCTCAATCGATCCACTGCTGTGCACTGCTGGTTCTCTTCTCTTCTCTCTTCCTCTTCTACAGGGACATAGGCAGCTGCAGGAGCCATTGGCTCCCACTGCTGTCAATCAAATACTGCGAGGAGGAAGAATAGGGTGAGGCCAAGCTGCACTGTGTGTTTTTCTGGAGTGTAGCTTCATAGACATTGGGTGTGAGTACACATGTGCCCCTATAGCAAGTGGTATGGGGACACACGGAGAAGAAGAGGAGCCAAGATCACCGTCAGGGGGAACCTAGAGGTTGGGGGCCACTCATTGCACTGCTCATTCCAAACAAACAGGAGCTCACGGAAGATGTTACAAGGAGGCAGAAAAACACAGTAAGCAATGATTTTACGGAAAATAGATTACCTGGTCATTATGTAGTGAAAATTAATGGATTATTTTTGGAGAACAAGATATCTTTAATGTCATTTTAAGTAAGTTAAAACATTTATTTCATATACTTTCTGTTTTCAGCATTATTATTCCTAACCTATGTTAGAGTTTCCTCCTTTGAAGTTGATCTCTTTCACTGCAAACACGACATCCTTTGCAGAGGTGAAATTCTTCAGAAAGAACTCTGTCTTTGGCAGTTCACTGTTAAAAGAACATGAGACACATTTATTTATTTATTTTAGGTACCGTATTTATCGGCGTATAACACGCACCCCAAGTTTAGGAGGGAATTTTAAGGAAAAAAAGTTTTAGGAGAGAAGTTTAGGGAAAAAAAAAAACGTACATTTAAGCGTCATTTGCAGCTTGCCCAGCGTCATTTGCAGCCTTTCCCAGCGTCATTTGCAGCCTTTCCCAGCGTCATTTGCAGCCTTTCCCAGCGTCATTTGCAGCCTTTCCCAGCGTCATTTGCAACCTGCCCAGCGTCATTTGCAACCTGCCCAGCGTCATTTGTAGCTTGCCCAGCGTCATTTGTAGCTTGCCCAGCGTCATTTGTAGCTTGCCCAGCGTCATTTGTAGCTTGCCCAGTGTCATTTGCAGCTTGCTAGTGTCATTTGCAATTTGCCAGCGTTTAAATTTCCCGCCGCGAGACAAACCGCGCATGTGCGGCCGAAAAAGACCGAACCGCGGCCGAAAAAGGCCGAAGTGCGGCCGAAAAAGACCGAGCCGACTGTTCGGCTCCGCTCGGAGTCCCGCCTCCCTGCTGTTTCGGGAGCGAGCGCAGGGAGGCGGGACTACGAGCGGAGCTGAACAGCCGGCTTCGGTCTTTTTCGGCCGCGCTTCGGCTTTTTCCGGCCTTTTTGGGCCACGGTTCAGCCTTTTTCGGCCGCGGTTCGGCCTTTTTCGGCCGCGGTCGCCGTTTTTTGGCGCCGCAACCGATTTTTGTCATTTTTTTTGGGGGTATCGGCGTATAACACGCACCCACGACTTTCCCCTGATTTTAAGGGGGAAAAAGTGCGTGTTATACGCCGATAAATACGGTACTTATATAGCACCGTCAATTCACGCAGCGATATACATATAGTGAAAATAGTGTAATCCCTCCCGCCACTAAGTGAACAAACAAATAAAATCAATATAAGTGAATAGAATATACGTGAAAAAATGGTGCTAGACCTTTAGTGTACACAGTGCACAAGAAAAATGGGCGTAAATGTAATAGTGATCAGTGCAACTTCCTATAATTGGATAACATACACTGGAATGATTACTGTGACAAAATCCATCAAACTTCCAGTTTGGAGATCACTCCCAGTCAGGGGGGCAAAGACAGAGGGTCTCATCAGGGGTCAGAGGTGCCCAGAGGCCAGGAGAGAGCAGATCTTGTTCCAGGAATCAGGAACCATCATATAATCGGGAGCCTGGAAAGTCGGAGACACTGGTGGAAAACCTGTAGCTGTGTCCAGCATTAGCAGAAACCGCAGTGTCCTTGTGGGATCAAGAGATGGAGATTTGATCTGTCCCAGGGAGATGGTTAAGGCGGTTTATATTCCTCATTGAGGTAAGAGCTCTGGGAGCATTAAGTTCACACAAAGATCACATATAGAAGAATCATTCATTACAAGAATTGTATTTCACAAGATTTGTAGATCACAGGAATTTTGACACATTGTTTGAAACGGACTTTCTTTCACAGCAATTGACCGATCGTTATTATAATTTTTGTGCATTTTTTGATGGATTTTGTCACAGCAATCATTCCAGTGTATGTTATCCAATTATAGGAAGTTGCGCTGATCACTATTATATTTATACATGTAGCGCCCACCACTTTAGGTGGATGCTATTAGGTAAAGTCCGGTTAAATTGCCAGTGCCTTACTGTTCTTTTTGTACAGGCCTGGAGGTTTGGTTTGGGTTAGGGTGGAGTTGAAGGTTAGAGGGGGGTGTGACCACCTGTTCATCACCCTGGAAAACCCTCCCTTGCTTCTCCAGAGAAGTGTCTGGAAAGGAGGCGGATCAGGGACAGGCAGTGTATATGGCCCTTGTCCAATCATTAGTTTGTTTGGGCAGGGGCGGGTTCATACATATACACTGGGGTCACATGTTCCCTGGAAGAGATGGGACAAGCTTTAATCCACAAAGTTGCAAGATGTAACCTTCAGGAACAGGGCTGGAAGGCCTAGGGGTTCAGAGACTCCAGAGCTGGAAGCTTTCACCATTCAAGAAGCAGGAAGTAGCTGCAAAACGACCTGAGTAGACCGGGGTTTCCTGGACTTACCTGAGCTGGCCTGGGAAGAAATGTAAGGAGGTCAGAAGGCAGGTGAGGCCTGGGACTTCCAGCATTTCAGTAGTACCGCATGCTTTTCAGAGGGGCATGGGCCAGTTCATTAAGGGAAAGGTTCTATCTACTGCAGCACAATCAAGAGGCAACTTATACCTTTCCTGTACTATTCAAGTAACATGGACTGCAGCATCAGGAATAAAAGTTATTGTTTCAACTGTTGAACTTTGTCTGTGAGTTGCTACAGCGGGGTGGAAGAAGCGGGGGTTAAACCAGCATGTACTGTAATGAACTACCCAGCAGCTCCCAAGGGAGTAGTGCGCTTCATTCATATAGTATACATGCAGTGAAAAAGGTCTGTCTGTCATCTTTCATAATCATTATGTTAATCGCATCCCATGGACTTCTTCTTGTGTAATCTGCAAAATAAACATATTACCTGGCTTGCACTACTCCCACGTGAGGCCCATCCGTGCCAATTCCCAGCATGAGAGCCACTTTAGCCACAAAATTCTTCTGCAGGTTGAACCGGCGCTGTCCAATGTTGTTACTGCCATCCATCAGGAAGGCAATTTCAGCTTTACAGTCTAAAGATGGAGAGGGGGACGATAAAACAAGAACAGTAATTACATTAGACAATTGAAAAATCCTGGATGTAAAAAAAAAAAGTGTCCACATAGTGCCAGCATACATACTGTTCATTATGCCTTACTCATCAGTTACTTTATACCTTTATTTCCAGTTGATTTCTGTGGTGTTTTCTTCTGGCGTCTTGCTGCAAGAATGAGACATGAATGAGATCTGTATTAATTCCCTTCACATTCCACATTGGGTAACTTTTGCTTTGCCTATATTGTTTACCAACAAAAAAGGAATGATCTCTAGGAATGATCTGCCTGTAACATTAAGGCCTCATGCACACGAGACGCTGTTAAACGCACGTTCAGAGGCAGTTGGACACTTTTTTTAACTGCACCTGAACGCATGCAATGTTATCCTATGTGTCCATGTACACAGTCTTGTTTTTTCCCATTTTTATGCAGTTGCGTCTAACCTCGTTTTTCCAGAAGCAAAGAAATGCGTTCAGACACTTTTCTTTTCCACGTTTCAGACGCTAAACGCAGGCACCTGCGTTTACCCGCGTTTGCGTTTATAAGCCTTTTTAAAGGAACCCAATTTTTTGGACCAGAAAACTCAGAAATATGATGGTAAACCATAAAAAATACTAGAAAAATTGGTTTAAAATGTTGTAATTAGTTTAGATAGTTCATAGAGCATATATACTCACTAATGCATACATGTTTGTGAAATGCATACATGTTTGTGAAATATCCAACGGACATTCGCTGTGCCATCAACGGATGGGTCCAATATCGACAAGCTCTGATTCTGGACCTCTCATACAAATTTGTGACGATGTTGCTGTCTCATCAAGAGCAACATCAGGAGCATTTCCTGACATATATTCAATGTGGGATCCATTTCTCCAAAAAAACACAGAAAGAGAGGCAAATGCAAGTGTACAACTGCTCTCTCTGCTGCTGCTGCTCACTCTGATCAAAATGGCATAAATAGTTAATACATGCTTTCTGAGCTTGGGGAGGGTTTATATGATGTTATCTTTACAAATGCTTATAGACGCAAACGCGGCTAAACGCGACTAAACGCGTCATGAAAACACAGCAAAACGCGCGTTTTTAAACGCAGGTTTCTGCTTTTTAAAACATGCGTTCAGCAGAGTTTGCATCTGCGTCTCGTGTGCATGGGGCCTTACCCAGTGATGGCAGCCTCTCAATGCAGACTGTGCGGTATAGCCACAAATACACACAACGTAATCTGTGTCAACAGTACAACCTAACAGTTGGGTGATTTGTCAAAGAACTGAAGCATCATTCATTTTCAAAGTGAATTTTCACTAATCATAGTGATTGAGGTGAAACAAAGTGAAAATTCACTTTGCAAAAAAACATAAGCAAGGAATGAAAAGATTTTTACTTGCTGATGATTGGATGATTGAAGTCAGTACAACTTTACTTGATTCACTAAACTCAGTGAATTTTCTCTTTGCGAATCAAATTTTCACTTAGTTTAGTAAAAGAGGTACTGTTATATTGACTTCAATCATCCAGTCATGTGCAAGCAAAACTCCTGTTTCCTGACAGCTCCATGTCAGTACACACATGGGTCACCCACCCCCACAATGATGGGACATTTAATTTATAACTTTTAGCACCTGAGCCAGCACCACGTTCCTTTTTTTTCCTCATCACAGTGATAGAAGGAGCAATCAGTGCTTACCCTGCTGGGGTAAATGACTTGCAAAACTTGCTTCTTGAAGGCCACAAGGGAGAGGGAGGCAGACAAATCAAAAACAGTGGAAGCATATGCTAATCAGAGACACCCTGCAGTGCAAAGGATGGCTGCTGCTTCCCAGGATGCAACCGTGTTGCAGCTACCAATACCTTCTGAAGCTTACGCCTCTGGCTTTGATCCGGGAGAAACCTCAGATGAAAATGTAGATGAGGGGGAGGTTTGATTTTGCTAAGGTGAATGATTTTGTGAGGGTGGTAAGATGCGCCTTGGTATGGGAGGATGAGCTGGAGGCTCACTCCAAAAAGAAGAAAAATTTCAAGCATATCGGGAAAACAGTTGGGCTTTTTCTTTCATAGAAGAACTCAGAGATACATCAAAGGGAAAATAGACCCCAGATAAATAGCACATTTTCTGTTCCCAACTGTTTCTCCGAACTTTATCCTTTCAGGAAAGAAGACCTTAAGTACCGGGATGAGTCGCCTGTTCTGGATGCTGCCCTGTTGAGGTTGGCAAGGCATGTGACCTTGCCTCTAGTAGATGCAGTATCGTTTAAGGATACCGTAGACAAGGAGCCGACCTTGACTTCCAAAGATTTACGTATTAGCCAGTGAGGTCTGCAGGCCTGCAATGGCATTTGGTGTCGGTGGCAAGCCATGGAAGTGTGGGTGAAAAGCTTGGGCCCAACTGCGGGAAGCTTCTAAGTCGTTTGCTCACCTGGTCCCTTCCAGTAGGGGCCAGTCTGCTCTGGTTTCAAAGAGTATGGACCAATGTAAGAGAGAAGTGGGTCTTGCGCACAATATCCGAGGGTCACTCTTGTCAGTTCCGCTAGATGACGCGCTCCGAGTGCATTGATTTTGTGTCGTGAAGAGGGAGACTCTTCCCTCCTATATAAACACATTGCTGTTCCAGGAAGCAATCATCCCAGTGCCTCTACAGGAACGCTTCTCGGGTGTGTGTTCTCCAATAATTTTGGTCCCTGGAAAAAATCAGCAGGACGGAGGCCTGTTATAGACCGAAGTCAATTCCAGTAACCCTGGGTCTGCCTACTCCGGTTCCAGTGATTCAACCATCCCAGTCTAGGAAACTGAGCACTAATACAACTTACAACAAAGTGCGGATCAAGTTCCAGGACTTTGCTTCCACCCAAGGCTTCTCTCTACTATTTTGGACTTTATTCAAAAAGGCCTAGATATTAATCTAAGTCTTAGTACTCCTAAGGGTCATGCTTCTTCCCTATCAGCCATCATAGGGATTCAGTGGGCCACCAATAGCCTTGTAATTCAATTTTTCAATGTGGTTACTGAGGTTAAAGCCTCCAAGAAAACTTTGCTTTCCTAAGTGGGACCTACCCATGGTCCTGGGCTTTCTGGCTTCAGATAAATTCTCACAAAATATGTCCCTTTGGCGTCTGCATTATAAGCAGCCTTTTTGGTCAAAATCTCCTTCACAAGGAGAGTCTCAGAGATGGCAGCCCTGGGCTGCAAGGAGCCATTCACAGCCTTTTATGTTGATAGAGTGGTCCTAGTTCCACTGCTAGGATTCATGCCGAAGGTGCCTACTGTATTCCATCTAACCAGATAATCGTTCTGCTGACATTCTTCTCGGTTCGAGATAGCCAACTGGGTCCTCATGACATCAGGAGAACCTGAAACTCCAATAGAGGTCACATCCTCCCTAAGTTCTTCAGTTCGCCTCTTTCTGTTTCCAACAGGATCAAGCAAGGGCTCAAAGCATTCAGCAGGCTAACCCCTTCCTGGATAGTTAAAGCTATATCCTTGGCCTATAAGGAGAAGGGGTTGGCATTGCCTGATGACATCAGGGAGCATGCTAATTGCAGTATTTCTACATACTGGGCAGCAGTGAAGAGTGTGTCTATGGAAAGTACCTGCAAGGCGGCCACTTGGTCATCAAGACATACCTTCTTTACTCACTATTGTATTGAGCCAGCTGCTTTAACTATGGTGGAGTTGGGTGCAGAGTCATGGGCTCTGTGTGACATTGATTAAAATTGTTCTGCAAGCATACCCACCCTGTATCTTCTCTAGTTATTTCCCATGTGTGTGCTGACATGGAGCTGTCAGGAAAAAAAAATTGAATATCAAATACTTACTGCAATTTTCCTTTCCTGACTGGCTCCATGTCAGCACACCTGCCCGCCTGTTCGGAGTGCTAGTTACAAAATGTGGTGCTGGCTCAGGTGCTAAAATTTATAGTTAAATGTCCTATCATTGTGGGGATGGGCGGGGCCCGTAACCATGTGTGTGCTGACATGGAGTCAGTCAGGAAAGGAAAATTGCGGTAATTATTTGATATTCAATTTTCCGTATTTTTTTTAATTTCTCTTGTACATGATTGGGTATTATTTCAAAGTGCATGTACACTTTGTTTAACACAATTTATTCATTATTTTAAAATGGCACAGGTAAAGCAGCTGTTTGTCTTAGTGATGCTTCAAAATGGAACCAAACTCAGCAGTTCTTTCAGGTCCTAGAAGCTTCTGATGCGGGAACTGATGTTCTGGGGTGCAGCTAAAGCCCAGGAGCTGAAAGTTTTGTATCCTGCTACAAATGCTCAATAGGTGCACTTGTAAGCAGATCGCTATAAACACAAAATTGGAAGGGATGCTTAAAGTGGGACCAGTATCTGGGCACGCGGCCGTCTGCTTCATTTAGGCAATTTGGTGTGAATAAATAATAATAAAAAAAATAACTAGTTAATTGATACAGTAATATGTGGTGTACTTCCCCTTTAAGTTTTTCCCCATATCTGGGTGCCCAGGTAAAGGTGTCCAATCATGTGTGGTGGAAGTTTCTGGAAGGCATGGGGCTCATTATATAAAGGGCTAACCCCCTTTTAGAGGTGCTTGTTGGTTAGCTAGCAAGAGAGCTTCTCTCCCCCCTCCTGTTGCGAGCCCTTATTTGTGGTGTGGCAGAGCGAAGCTCTGTCCCTTTGAAATTAGAGGTAAAGGAGATACAGAGTTTGCATATCTACAGACTATAGAATTTAAATGGAGAAAACTGCTCTGTCAGTTTTCTCCAGGTTTTGCTAGTCCTGGATGGGATCTCCAACTGTGTCCGGGTCTTGAGGATGGCAAACAAGGTGTGTGCCCAGCTGCACACAGACCATATAATGAGGGGCTAATGAGTGGAGGATGGTGGAGTGTGAGCAGCTTGCTGCTGCTGTATGAAGACAGACCTGTGGAGGGGTCATCCCTGTGTAAGGGGTATTCTTTGCCCAGAGACTGGGAAAGGAGGGACAGCCTTGAGAGTCGGGAAGACTAAGGAAGCCAGTGAGTCCAGGGGACTGGAAGGAATCAACTCTGTTGAGAGTAAGCAGAGGAACTGCTGACAAGAGAGAGAGCCAGGTGGCTTGGTATGTTTTTCATTTATGAATGCTTAATGAAGTTAAACCCCTGCGTGGGACTTCTGGATGGACTTTTGTGTTTTTCCTTTTTTCAATAAACGTGGGCTACCAGGCCCTTAACTCTATACGCCTGTCTGATGAGGACTCACTGCATTAAAAAAAATGCATCTTTTCACTTGAGTTAAACACCCCCATGTTACAAGTGGTGCTCGAATGCGGGCATGTAGACGGTGGAAACCGGGTCCTTGCTCCATGGTGAGTCGCATCAGGAATTGCTGCTAGCTGTGTGTGGCAGCCAGGCAAACTGCATTGCGCAGGAGTTCAATTGACTGTGTTGCATTGTGTGCAGGTAGTGCACTTGTGAGAATTTTTTTTTTTTCTATGCTGTGAACTGTGTAACGGGCTGCTGTGCATGTGACTGCAAGGATGAGGCAGTCAAAACACAAGAAGTTCATGTTAAATCAAGTTAAAGGTGAAGTGAGCTCAGCGTGGCCTGAGAAGATGTCTCCACCTTGGAGGGCCAGTCAAAAGGGGCCAGTGATGTGTGAGACAGTGAATGAATGGTTCAAGCAGAATCGCAAAGAGTGTGGCGCAGTGCAAGGGGCTCAGATCTTGGCCTCTGACTATATGCAACCCATGCTGCCTACAGAGGAGGTTGGGGACTTCCTTGTAAGATTTGAAAAAGTTGCTGTAAAGAGAAAATGGCCTAGGGACTGGTGGCCAAAACTGCTGCAAACCTTATTACGGATAGAGTTCCGGTCGGTTTACCATTTGATGGACGGGGACCAGGATGACTACAGCAAGTTTAAAGAGGAAATCCTTCTTAGAGGAGAGTTCCATCGCATCATGGACCGAAAGCCTGACCGGAAGTTGGAGAGGTATGTGGTTGCCCATAGCAACGGCGGTGATGTCAAGTCTGCAGACCATATGAGAAAAGTATTGCCTGCAGAGAGTAGTGGCAAGTTGAAAGCCACAATGCATCAAAGAGTTTGGGAGAATCGGCAAAGCTCTGCTGGGAGACCACCGTTTCCATTAGCAACCAGAGAAAATGTGCCAATGAGAATGAGAAGCTACAGGGAAGAGGTGCCCCACCATCCTCATAGAGATGCCAGTGAGATTATGCATGTTGGGAGAGTGCCATCTCCCTTAGCAACAGGAGAAAGTCGCCAAGTAACATGCCAGGAATGTGATCAACTGGGGCATGGGATCTTTTCTTGTCCTAGCTTGTGGAATACAGCTGCTGATATTGTTGCTGGGCTTAACTCTGCAAGCCCGGAGTCCTGTGTTAAAAGGCTTGCAGTCACCCCTGGCAACGAGGATTTTCCTGTTGTGTCGGCAGGGGGTGCTAAACAGTTGGAGATGCCTGCTGTAATTTCATCCGGTGGCCACCAGGGAGAGTGGGCCAGTAAAAGTGCAGCAGAGGACTGGTTTGTGAGACAACGTACTCAAATGAAGATGGTGACCCCTACTACTGCGGTGGGTAAGACTGTCTTTAATGAAATAATGGCTGGAACCGCTGGGTTGATGTTGAAAAAGACTGGTGCTGGTAAATGCATAGAAGAGACTGAATATGTGACTGTGCACACTGGAGTGGCCCCAAATGGGAGATCCACTGTCTGTTTGGAAAAGGACTTGCCTCACTGCAGTGCCCTGTCCAGTGGGGAGGCAAGTGGTAAACTTGAATGTGACAATATGATGGGTAAAACTGCTAATATTGTGTTGGCTAAAGTGAATGGTCCAGTTGCTAATGGGCTAGTGCAGCTCACTAGAGATAACCTTGCTGTGAATGCGGTTAAAGATGTGCTATCTCCCCTAGCAACTGTGAAGAAGGCCATAGAGGGGTCCCTAGAAACCCCCAGGGAGCTCTGCGTTTTGGAGCCGGAGGTTGCCTGGGACAACTTTGGTGCTGCTCTGAGGGATAAGAGGGTACCTGAACATAGTGATGACAGGATGTTAAATGTTAAAACTGAAATGTTTGAAAACACTCATGGTGGAAATGGGTTAATGCAGTCTAGCAACGACCGGTATCAAAGCTCTAATGCGTTTTATGAAGCGCCACCAGAGCAAGGTGGTGAAGGTGTGGTATTGCTGTCTGCTATGGTTAAAAATGTAGTGCCAAAATCTTATTTGAACCAAAGTGATATGTGCAATGTGTCTGTTGCTGAACCACTCTGTCCCTCTGAGTCTCCTTGTGCAGTAGGAGCGGTACTGCGTGGTACCTCTGGGAGCACAGAGATAACAGACTGGGACAGGTGGACAAAAAGCCTGTTGGCTTTGTTGGAAAAGGCCTCTGTTGGTAAAAGTGAAGCAGACATGACTTCTGCAGTGCCAGATGAAGGACCTGCAGAGCAACTTGTATGCAAGGATGCACTTGCTACTGCAGATGAAGGTGCTCATGAGATGGAAACGCCAAGTAAGGGCGAACGCACAGAAGAGGTCATGTCTGTGATCCACAAAGGGCCCAATGATGTGATAATGGATAATGCCGTGCCAAATGTGTTGGTGGAAGTGCCAGATGGCACAGCAATAAATGAAGTGATTGTAGTCACAGGTCCAAATGCTTTATGGGAAGATGGTCAGGAGTCAGGACAGTTGTTGGCAGAGGATCTCAGGCCAGTGGAGTTGGTGGATAGTGAAGCTGCCGTGGACAACCACTCCGCTGGATGCAGTTCCTCTTCAGACACTGCCCTGCCGAACATGAGTGAAATGAAATATGACAAATGCATTGATATTTCTGACCGTGATGAAACATGCAGCTCATTGTCAATTTGTAAGGGTTTGGTTACCATGGGTGACAACAAAAATAATGGTAGACCTGAAGATCTTGGTCAAGTTGATCTGGTTGTAGCAAACCCTGAAAATTGTAATGAGATAGGGAATGGTATGATTGACACAGGAGAAGTAAAAGATACAGCAGAATTAGGCCCCCTACAGGTTCAGGAGGGTATTTCTGGGGAAGGTTTCCTGAGGTCTGAGAAATTTCTAAGGTCTGAGAAGGATCGTGATAAACAATGGTTGCAGGAAAATGGCCCAAAGCTCAGCAAGGTGTCGCATGACTTTAAAAGTTTAAAGTCGCAAGACAGTCAGTATGTCCTTCAGAGGGAGACTAGGATGAGGCTGCAGTCATATGAGGATGTTGGTGATGAAACTGACAAAAATAAGCATGCAGTGTACATGAGGAAACAAGTGACGCTAAGTTTGGACAGTAAGAGGGTGCCCGTACTTGGAGTACAGAGAGGGACCAGTGTCACCCTAATAAAAGAGCCCCCACTTATCATTAAACCAGGGTTTAAAAATGTGGTTCCTTCTAAATTAAGTAAAGAGCAAAGGGGTGGTCTAGTGGAAATTGAGGGAGCACTTTATAACCTTAATGGTACTGGATCCGTAAAATTCAGAAATCAACCTCATGTGCAAAAAGGTACCAAGATTGGTAAAAGGATTAGTGTAGGCCCAAGAGAAGTGGGAAAACTTCGCTTTTGGAAGGGCACTCGTAAAAAAGCATGGGAGTGTCTTTGTAAAGCCCAAGTAGATGCAGCAAGGGGACGTGGAGAAATTCACCTGATGGGACAAGATTTGGCCCATGTGGGTGGCAGCTTGCATGGTCATGCCAAAGTGAGGAGGTTGTACTGGTGTATATTGAAGGTTAAAGCTGATGTCAGTGAGTTTAAAGGTAGGATCAGGGAAAGCAGAGTTTCCCCCAAAAAAATGATTAAGCCCAGGGACCCAAGAAGAAGGCTGAGGATGGGAAAATATAGGACCCTGTTAAGATCCAGGGTGGGACGTGCCTGGAAGCGCACCCGGAAAAAAGGTTGGGCCTACGTGGCTGACAGCCAGCACAGAGGTGTCCCAACCATGACGGGTGCTGGTGTTCCTCCCTCCGGATCGAAACAAAGGGGGGGGATATGTGGCAGAGCGAAGCTCTGTCCCTTTGAAATTAGAGGTAAAGGAGATACAGAGTTTGCATATCTACAGACTATAGAATTTAAATGGAGAAAACTGCTCTGTCAGTTTTCTCCAGGTTTTGCTAGTCCTGGATGGGATCTCCAACTGTGTCCGGGTCTTGAGGATGGCAAACAAGGTGTGTGCCCAGCTGCACACAGACCATATAATGAGGGGCTAATGAGTGGAGGATGGTGGAGTGTGAGCAGCTTGCTGCTGCTGTATGAAGACAGACCTGTGGAGGGGTCATCCCTGTGTAAGGGGTATTCTTTGCCCAGAGACTGGGAAAGGAGGGACAGCCTTGAGAGTCGGGAAGACTAAGGAAGCCAGTGAGTCCAGGGGACTGGAAGGAATCAACTCTGTTGAGAGTAAGCAGAGGAACTGCTGACAAGAGAGAGAGCCAGGTGGCTTGGTATGTTTTTCATTTATGAATGCTTAATGAAGTTAAACCCCTGCGTGGGACTTCTGGATGGACTTTTGTGTTTTTCCTTTTTTCAATAAACGTGGGCTACCAGGCCCTTAACTCTATACGCCTGTCTGATGAGGACTCACTGCATTAAAAAAAATGCATCTTTTCACTTGAGTTAAACACCCCCATGTTACAGTGGTTATGTCACCTCCGGATCCGGGGGGGGGGGGGACTTTATTATTGTATAAATATTTGATTGTTCGTGAGTTTTGATGACTAAGCACTTACTGTTTATTTTACTGAAGTTTTGATATTTAAATTTAATGTATGGTAGTTTATTTTCAAACCAAATCAAAGTGCCACGGCCAAAATTATTTTGCCAAAACATGCAAAGTTTACTAATGTACTAATAGTTTAAGTGGTCGTCTTTGGGGATAATGTTGTTTGACATAGTGCGAGTTCTAGTGCGGCCCGCATTCCCCTGTGATGTCACCACACTTTCTCTGAATGCAGAGGCTGAAACAGAGCTGTTGCAGCTCTGTCCATTGTCTCACAGCAGCAACAGATCTCTGATTGCAGCTGCATGGACGGTCTTGATCAAGTCTCCACTGGTCATATCCCCGCTAAGAAATAAAAAGTGCAAAAAATAAATATATATACAGTATAATTTAATATCTAAAGATAATCACCAATGATGTTGGATTATATGAATGACATTTGCGTTTACTATGAAACCGTCAAGCATTTACATAATTGAATATATTGTCACTCAAATTTCTACCTGGTTTAATGTTACCTTAACGTTATACTAAAAATGTACACAAACTATTTTTTTCCCTGCGTGTGTCGCTATATAGCATCAAAAAGGGAATAAAGCTTTCCTCAAAATAAAAACTTTCACTTTGCGCTTTATCATTCTACTAATTTACATAAAAGTTGCACTAATGTAGTATCATATTAATCCGCAGACTTTGTTAATTATATTTTGGGGTTAATATATGGGGATGTGCCTGCCACTACAAGCTGACAGGAGTAGTAACAGCAACATCACTACCCCTGTCAGCTGATTCAGGAGAGCAGGGTTTCTTCTCTTTCTCCTCCCAGCAATGAATGTGGGTAGGGGGCAAGTAAGCAAACTCTGTAAAGTCCCATTCTGACAGTCAGTGGAGTCCCAAAGCCATGGTCCTATACCCCTGCTACAGTGGCATCTCTCTCTACCAGCTGCTTGGCAAAAGTGTTAAAAGCCAGCTGTGCCTAGGCTCATTCTCATCTCTGACATGTCAAGATGAGGAAAAGCATAGAAGTAGGGACATCACACAGTGCAAGAGGCTCATCATGGGTGTGCCATACCAAACCTGGCCACGGACTTATTTTCATATGACTAATCCTTAGCCACATGGGAGCTTTCTAATGCCCCGTACACACGGTCGGAAAATCCGACCACAAAATCCATCGGATTTTTTCCCGACGGATTTAGTCCGACACTGGTTTTGCATACACACGGTCGGACAAAGTTGTCGGAAAATCCAATCATTCTGAACGTGGTGACGTTTGTTACCTACTACGGGACTACGGGACTACGTAAAGGTGATCTGAGCATGCGTGGCACTTTGTCTGTCGGAATTCGCTACACACGATCGGATAAAGTCCGATAGGACTTTGTTGTCGGAAAATTTGAGAGCAGGAGATAAAACTTTGTCCGTCAGAAATTCCGATGGAAAATGTCCGATGGAGCCTACACACGGTCGGAATTTCCGACAACATTGTCCGACCGTGTGTATGGGGCTTAAGTGTACTGTATGTATAAAATGTATATACAGTAAAACCTTGGTGTGAGAGTAACTTGGTTTGAGAGCATTTTGCAAGACAAGCAACATTTTTAAATACATTTTGACTTGATATACAAGCGATGTCTTGATATACAAGTAGCGTCATGTCACAACATGTCAGTATAAGAGAGAAGAGAGGCGCCTCTAAGTGTAGCAATACAGTTACATTTAATGAAGGTACAACATTTAGAAACTCACATAGTTGATGATTAAAACAGGCACATCTAAGTATGCAGACATCCGGGGTAAAGATGTCCACATAGACCATCCTCCTCACCGCCCTTCCACGCTGCTCTCCACAAGCCTTGCTTTCAGATCGCTCTACTGCAGGGTAGTCTTCCTGGTCACGATTGCAGACAGCTTTACCCCAGATGCCTGTATACTTAGATGTGCCTCTTTTAATCATCAACTATGTGAGTTGCTAAATGTTGTACCTTCATTAAATGTAACCATATTGCTACACTTATGCCCCGTACACACGGTCGGAAACTCCGACCACAAAATCCGTCGGATTATTTCCGACGGATTTTGTCCGACACTGGTGTTGCATACACACGGTCGGACAAAGTTGTCGGAAAATCCGATCATCCTGAACGTGGTGACGTTCGTTGCGTACGACGGGACTACGTAGAGGCTAGTAGCCAATAGCTTTGGTCTTGTAATGTGTTCTGAGCATGCGTGGCACTTTGTCCGTCGGAATTCGCTACACACGATCAGAAAAAGTCTGATAGGACTTTGTTGTCGGAAAATTTGAGAGCAGGAGATAAAACTTTGTCCGTCAGAAAATCCGATGGAAAATGTCCGATGGAGCCTACACACGGTCGGAATTTCCGACAACATTGTCCGATAGGACATTTTCCGTCGGAAAATCCGACCGTGTATGGGGCATTAGAGGCACCTCTTTTCTCTTTTATACTCTGTAGCTAATGCTGGATTTTGCTTCTAATCCCCCTGTGGAGGCTTCCATTTGTGCATGGACATTTTATGGTTACACAACCTACCACATTGCTATAATCTTTTTTATATGGACTATAAACTGAAGGACTTATGAATAAATGGTTGTGGAACGAATCATTTGAGTTTCCATTATTTCTTATGGGGAAATTCGGTTTGATATACAAGTGCTTTGGATTACAAGAATGCTTCCGGAACAAATTATGCTCGCAATCCAAGGTTTTACTGTATTCATTTTCTTTAAATAAGTTGCATGATACAGAGAATACTGTTGCTCACCTGTACTGGTAGACACAGGTTTTCCAGAGACCTCCATCCCACGACTCTTCTGTTCTAAAAGAAAGTAAAGAGCATTTTTGTGCTTTATATATACTCGTAAGGTACAAAAGAGTCACCAAAAATGCAATGCCACTTGAATAAATCAACCTTATTGTGTGATTACAGCAGATAGATCTCCTAAATTGGCAATCTGAGACAGTTTAGTATAATGGCCTCTCATTTATTTTAATAACAAACCCTTGATATATATATATATATATATATATATATATATATATATATATATATATAGACATATATATATATATATATATATATATATATATATATATATATATATATATATATATATATATATATATATATATATATATATATATATAGACATATATACAGATATAGATAGATCTATATACAGTGCCTTGCGAAAGTATTCGGCCCCCTTGAACTTTTCAACCTTTTGCCACATTTCAGGCTTCAAACATAAAGATATACAATTTTAATTTTTTGTGAAGAATCACCAACAAGTGGGACACAATTGTGAAGTGGAACGAAATCTATTGGATATTTTAAGCTTTTTTAGCAAATAAAAAACTGAAAAGTGGTGCGTGCAAAATTATTCGGCCCCTTTACTTTCAGTGCAGCAAACTCACTCCAGAAGTTCAGCGAGGATCTCTGAATGATCCAATGTTGTCCTAAATGACTGATGGTGATAAATAGAATCCACCTGTGTGTAATCAAGTCTCTGTATAAATGCACCTGCTCTGTGATAGTCTCAGGGTTCTGTTGAAAGCGCAGAGAGCATCATGAAGACCAAGGAACACACCAGGCAGGTCCGTAATACTGTTGTGGAGATGTTTAAAGCCGGATTTGGATACAAAAAGATTTCCCAAGCTTTAAACATCCCAAGGAGCACTGTGCAAGCGATCATTTTGAAATGGAAGGAGTATCAGACCACTGCAAATCTACCAAGACCTGGCTGTCCCTCTAAACTTTCAGCTCAGACAAGGAGAAGACTGATCAGAGACGCAGCCAAGAGGCCCATGATCACTCTGGATGAACTGCAGAGAACTACAGCTGAGGTGGGAGAGTCTGTCCATAGGACAACAATCAGTCGTACACTGCACAAATCTGGCCTTTATGGAAGGGTGGCAAGAAGAAAGGCATTTCTCAAACATATCCATAAAAAGTCTCATCTAAAGTTTGCCACAAGCCACCTGGGAGACACACCAAACATGTGGAAGAAGGTGCTCTGGTCCGATGAAACCAAAATCGAAATTTTTGGCCACAATGCAAAACGATATGTTTGGCGTAAAAGCAACACAGCTCATCACCCTCAACACACCATCCCCACTGTCAAACATGGTGGTGGCAGCATCGTGGTTTGGGCCTGCTTTTCTTCAGCAGGGACAGGGAAGATGGTTAAAATTGAGGGGAAGATGGATGCAGCCAAATACAGGACCATTCTGGATGAAAACCTGTTGGAGTCTGCAAAAGACCTGAGACTGGGACGGAGATTTATCTTCCAACAAGACAATGATCCCAAACAAACAGCAAAATCTACAAAGGAATTGTTCACAAATAAACATATCCAGGTGTTAGAATGGCCAAGTCAAAGTCCAGACCTGAATCCAATCGAGAATCTGTGGAAAGAGCTGAAAACTGCTGTTCACAAACGCTCTCCATCCAACCTCACTGAGCTCGAGCTGTTTTGCAAGGAAGAATGAGCAAGAATTTCAGTCTCTCGATGTGCAAAACTGATAGAGACATACCCCAAGCGACTTGCAGCTGTAATCGCAGCAAAAGGTGGCTCTACAAAGTATTAACGCAAGGGGGCCGAATAATTTTGCACGCCCCACTTTTCATTTTTTTATTAGTTAAAAAAGTTTCAAAAATCCAATAGATTTCGTTCCACTTCACAATTGTGTCCCACTTGTTGGTGATTCTTCTCAAAAAATTAAAATTTTATATCTTTATGTTTGAAGCCTGAAATGTGGCAAAAGGTTGAATAGTTCAAGGGGGCCGAATACTTTCGCAAGGCACTGTATATTGTGCTGTACCTCTATATGTTATGGTTTATGATTTTTTCAAAAATAGTTTCAAATCATTCACTTGCACACTTACAGTGAATGAGTGGAACCTTTGGCGTCCACAGTACAATCCCTCACATTTCCCATAGACCAGACCAGGATTGAAATGATCAATACTCTAACTCTCATGGAGGGTCATGAGATGGACACCAGCTGCTCCAGTTTTTGCTAACAGCGGACACAACATGGGTGCATGCCTCCCTAACATTTCACAGCACATTCGCTCTTCATTCCGCTCTTACAGGTACAGAATGCCCAATCGGGTTAGCTTTTTAGGAACGTTAAATAGCTGACTATTTACAGCATCCAAACATTTCATATTAATAAAGGTGCAATCTCCCAAAAGTCAGGCTTAGGTGCTCACCAATAGTCTAGTGCTCTCTTTGTTGCTCCCCAACTAACCATCTTTCTACTCTCCAGAGCCAGTTCTCAAGGTTTCTCTGAATTCCAAAAAGTAGGGTGAGTCCAGGTCCCATGATGCCAAAGACACCTGCATTGGGGAAAACTTCCACATTTCTCAAGATGGGTACGGGGCAGCCACCACAGACCACTGACAGTAAGGAGGGAGGGAGATTACCTAAAGGGTACTAGTCCCTGTTACACGTACAGTAGAGTTGCTTTATAGTTATTTTTGCTGGATAAAGTAAACTGTGAAGGAAAAGACTTTCTTTGGGGCTGATTATCTTAAAGGGACTGCACACTTGTTATATCTATCTGTGTATAATATCATAAAGAGACAATAGGTTAGTAACTAGTTTCCAATTTTGTAAAGTTGTTACCATTCAGTCATTCAGGGCCCCAGCACAGACTTGGGAGCTCACCAACGGGCATGTTTGGGAATTATATTATAGTTAGCTTAGCCAGATGTGGGAAAGTGAAGTGAAATATTGCATTTGTTGATGTGCTAATGCCAATACTGAGATTACACTTTTAATTATTGAACATGTTGCTCTGTACTAATATTTTTAAAATATTTTAGCTTGCAGCTCCCTCTGAATACAATTGCACATTTTTGTAACCATGTTTTTTTTTTTTTTGTTACTGAATTTCAAAGGTGTCACCAGATTTAGGTAGGAGCTGTACCGGCATATTTATCGAAAGCCAACATCCATAGGTGCACTACATGTGGAATATAAACAAATGCTTTTACTTACTGGATACAGAGAAAGATGATGTCCATTTGGTCAGTGGCTGTGATTGCACACCATTTGCTAAGACAGCTGGGTAATTTTGTTGACCAGGAAGTCTACGTAGTGACACAGGTCCACCATTGCTGGAGATCACCCCACTAGCAAAAGAGAAATTGCTGCTAATTATCTGGACAATCACATGGCTCTTACATTTCTGCCATCAAATCGATAAAATATCTGTATTTACAAAATTAAAGTGACCCCTTACTTTGTCAAGGTAGGCAAAGTGGCAAGTTGACCTAAAATGTATTATAGCCACAACTTTTTCTTTCTTTTAAATAGATTAGGTAAGGACTAAAATCCATGTCAGGTATTTTTTTTTATTTTTTTTTGCTGTGTGTGTAGTGTACAGTTGGGGACATTTCCCTTCACTTCCTGTCCTGGAGATGCAACAGGAACCAGGAAAAATAAGAACAAATTTCCTAGTGAGAGAAAGTGAGAGAAATTCTCCTCTTAGGCTGCTGTCACTGGAACAGGTGTCCCCATTGGAAATGAACCCTCACCTTTTCTTAGACAACCTTTTTGGTTCTGGTGGGGTGGGCGAATCTCTGCAGAGGGGACACAGACAGCAATAAAACTTGGCAGATGGTCCAGTGTTTTCTTGCTCTAGCTTTTTTTTTTTAAATGTTCCCTTTACATACACTTCAAGTAGTATTCAAAAAGACTGAATCCATTGCTATTAGCACTCATTGAGATCCTATGGGGGTTATTTACTAAAGGTAAATCAACTTTGCACTGCAAGTGCACTTGAAAGTCCACTGAAAGTGCACTTGGAAGTAAAGTCGCTGTAGATCCGAGGGGGACATGCAAGGAAAATAAAAAACAGCATTTTAGCTTGCACATGATTGGATGATAAAATCAGCAGAGCTTCCACTCATTTCAGATCTACCCCTCAGATTTAGAGCGACTGCACCTCCTAGTGCACTTTCAGTGCAAAGTGGATTTGCCTTTCGTAAATAACCCCCTATGTGTTTTATAATTTATAATCAACTTACAATATCCCAATGCAGTGCAAGGAAAGGGTCCCTTTATCAGCCACCCATCCAGCTTGCTCCCCTCCACTACATATGGTCACTGGGAGAGAAGAGAAATACAAGGTATGGGTAGCAATTGACGCATCCCTATTCCTCTCGTTTAACAGTCCTGGAATTTGTTGATTGGCCAGTTAGGCACCAAGAAAAGTCACATGGAAAGAGGGAGAGGTTCAAACATTTTATATTGGATATAGGAAGACATTAAGGGGTCTAGTTATAAAAATTCTGCTTTGCAAATGTCTCAGGATTTGCGCAAAAATCACAAATAATACATGTAATGTTGGAATATGTGTGAAATGTCAGTGTCTATGTGTTGCTTTTTGCAAGGTGAATGTAACATTCCCTGACATGTTTCTTAAAAAAAGAAAGCATTAAGAACAAGTGCAAGATAAAGGAAAATTTATTATCAAATACTTACCGTAATTTTCCTTTCCTGATGGACTCCATGGCAGCCTACATGTGGGTTAACCCCGCCTCCTCGACAATGCTATAGGACCCCCTACCCTATAAAATTGAGCTCACCTGTATAGACTGTGTTCCGTAACTAGCCTACTCAATAACTGATGGGTGGGAACTCCGTCTGCCATGGAGTCCATCAGAAAAGGAAAATTACGGTAAGTATTTGATAGTAAATTTTCCTTTTGCCTGACAGACTCCATGGCAGCCTACATGTGGGAAATAACTAGCCAATCCACACGGGTGGGCATGCTGAACAGAGATAATTTGACCCGTCAACCGACAGGATTTATCAACCAAAGTTCACAGAAGATAGTAAAGCAAGCTCAATACAGTAATGTGACATTAAAGTTTAAATAGAGGCCCATGAGGCCGCTTTGCAGACCACTTTTGGAGCCATGTGTTGGGCTGCTGCCTATGAAACCGCTATATCCCTGGTGACACGTGTCATCACTGCCTCCGGAGGAGCCAGGCCCTTAGTTCTAAAAAGGTTTATGGACGAACTGGGCGATCCAGGCCGCAGTCGTTCTGGCCAAAGCTTGATTGCATTTGCTACTGCCAAAGTGCAGGACCCCCAGGTAGACAGAGTGTCTTAACAGGGAGGAAGTAGCCTGCAGGCAAACCTTCAGAGTTTCATCCCCAACCAGAGGATGAACTTCAGTGGATCCCTGGGTCCCAAATGCAGGTATGGTGATTCCCTAGTTCTTATGGAACCTAGAGGTAATATTTGAATTGAGCTGAGCATAGAAACAAGGACCATCCGGTCCAGAAAGAAGAACAGAAGAGATTCTTTGTAACTTAGGGACGTGACCTCTGAGACCCTCTTAGCCAAGGTAATAGCCACCAGGAAAGTGATTTTTGCCGGAAGGTTTCCAAATAGAAAGCGGGAAGGACCCCGTATTACTAAGTTCAGACAGTGAGTCGATGACAAGGGAAAGATCCCAATTGGGGAATCCTGGTTTTAAAGGCTGAGTTTTAACTGCCCACGGAACAACTGCTGAACTAAAGGGTGATCAGCCCACGAAATTCCAGAGAAAGCCTAAAAAGGCTGAGACTTGGACTCTAAGGGAGCTGATAGACCGAGATAAATCTAGGCCAGAAGAAAAAAGAAAGCCTAAGATGTCGTAAACTTTTGGATTTCTTCATGATCTGCCCGAAGGTTGAGAACTCGACAGACTTGATCCTTTGAGACTACAACTCTGCCCCCTCCCCTCACCTGCACGTACCTTGTGCGTGAGGGTTGGCCGTATGAAGGCAGTGACCTGTCCATAATCACTGGACAAAACGTCATCATTACACGGACGGTCTGCAGATAACCCGGAAATGTTAAACATACTGAGCCAATCAGTGAGATTAAATATTCAATATATATCTATTAATTATATTTTATTTTTATCTATATATATTTTTTTTTTTTTTTTTACTCACATCAAAAAGAAAAAGTATAGATGCCTAAAAAAAATTACAAGTGTGTATACGTATAATGTCTTTACATTTTCTTTTTTTTTTTTTTTTTTTTCAAATATATATATTTTATTTTATTTTTTATTCAATTTTTTTTTTCACTTTCCCCTTTAAGGGAAGAAAATTAGTCAGACTAATGCAGACCAGGCTGGGGGAAGCTGCCGCTCACTGCCTGTGGGATTCCCATCCTGACAGGAGATGGCAGACAATCAAATCCCCCTGAATGACGTCACCGCCCTCCCCAACCTCGCGCCTGCGTTGTGGGAAACAGCTGGACAGCGCCTGCGCGGCCGCCGGACAATCCGCCGATCTGCGCATGTGCGAACCAAGCCTCGCTTTCACGAAGGCCCCACGCATGCGCAGAATGATGGCAGCGGCTGCGACCCGGAAGCACCGCGGCGGCCTGGAACGCAGAAGTGTTCCAGGCGCCATAAGGGACAAACTGAGGTACCGGAGGGTACCATATAGTACAGGGATTACCAGGGAGAACCACATACAAATACAACAAAGAAACGACTGCCATGGAGATTTAAGCACATAGGAAACTTCAGACCTTGCCAGCCATTGCAGCGTCCATCTGCAGGGATACGAGACCTTCCCCCCGCTACTGGGGTATCCAGTGCCAATGACAAGCTATTCTCCCACTCGTACCTGGGCTCCTGGCTGCACCTCATGACTGGAATGCTCGATCCTAAATATTCTGACCGGACGCCAACAGGAACAAACGTGATGTAGGTCCATGGAGGAGGACAAAAAAGGAACACAATCTATACAGGTGAGCTCAATTTTATAGGGTAGGGGGTCCTATAGCATTGGAGAGGAGGCGGGGTTAACCCACATGTAGGCTGCCATGGAGTCTGTCAGGAAAAAAACTTTACAGCAGAAGTGGAAATAATAGTCCTCTGTGCTGTGTACAGAATGTATGGAGATTCCTGTGATCAACACCGCCAGTGTAATGAATCAGTTACTGCAAAAATTAAACCACTATGCAAAACTGATACAATGTTGCAGAGACAGAACTTTGTTGCTGCTACATGTTACATATATTACTGTATTATCTGTGACTTTTGTGGAAATTAGGAGATGTTTGAAAAGCAAATTGTTGATATAACAACCACTTAGGCAGGCCATAGACGGTGCAAATTTCATAGACGGTGCAAATTTCTTTCTTTCAAGAAATTTTCAGGATTCTTCCATAAACACAGACAGTGCTAACAGGGGAATCCCTCCTGCCGAGGAATTGTCTGCAGCTGTCCCCCCTGGGTGCAGACAATTGCTAAGACAGTGATTATTGCTAGCAGCTATAGGCGCCACTAGCGATAGTTGTAACTGAATCGTTGTACCCAATTTGATCGATTGAACAGTTTGAGAGAGAGCGGATTGACAGAGGAGAGAGAGCAGAGGAGAAAGCGAAGAGGAGAGAGAGAAGAGAGAGAGAGAGTGAGGGAGAACTTGCTTAGTAGAGACCTGTTGTGTGGAGAAGGGACTTGATCTGCTGAGGAGGAGTTTAGCCTCTCATCCTAAGCAAAGGGAAAAAAAATCTGCACTGGAAAAAAAAGGGAGGCTGCTTATTCTCTGTGGCACTTTCTGAACCACTTACCCGTAACAAGCATGTCACTAGTGAAGGCATAGGAAACTCATCATTTGCTAAAGGTCAGAAACTCACAGCCTCAACTAGCATTTCTAAAAGGGAAGTTCAGCAATGGCATTCTACTTATTTGTAAAAAAACATGTTTATGTTGCGTTCGATGGTGCTGATTATGTTGCAAATTACACACACGTCATAATGCACTGTATCCAATACAGATACCCTTGATGCTTTTTTCCCCTTCCATAAAATTATAGAATCATTACCTACATAGACATGCACTTTTGTGTCTATTGATAATACCTGTGGTTCCTGTACTCTCATTTAATATGATATTAATAATTTTAGTAAAGCAGATTATTTAAATCCGACATACCGGTGATGTGCAGCCCCGCAAACACTGGACACTCCTGCATACACGCCATCTCCGTAGACAGAGACCTGCTGGGTGTTGCATCCTGGGGGACATAGTACTTGAGCGGATTCTTTTTTCAAATCCATTCCTCTCATGGAGCAGGTTATAGGAACAGGAGCTGTATGTAATAGACATGCATGCTGATGAATCAAGTGGGTATCATTTACAGTTTCTAACCTTATTTATACATTCATTGATTCAATGTACACACTACCAAATGAAAATAATGGACTGCACAGATTAGATGTATATATACAGGGCATTTTTTCTCAGAGAATAGGTGCAGGAATTCAACCACGCCCCTCCACGGAGGGCAGGGGTACACTACACACAGAGGAGAGAGTTCAGAGGTATGCTACACATGGAGTGCAGAGTTCAGGGGTACACTAAACACAGAGTGCACCGTTCAGAGGTATGCTACACATAGAGTGCAGCGTTCAGGAATGGGTTACACACAAAGTGCAGAGTTCAGGGATGAGCTATGTTCAGAGTGCAGAGTTCAGGGCTTTGCTACACATATATCGCAGAGTTCAGGGGTGCGCCATGTTCAGAGTTCAGGGGTTTGCTACACACAGAGTGCAGAGTTCACGGTTATGCTACAGAAAGAGTGCAAAGTTCAAGGGGTGTGCTACACACAGAGTGCAGAGTTCAGGAGTGCGTTAAGTACAGAGTGCAGAATTCAGGGTTACTCTACATATAACGTGCAGCATTCAGGGATGTGCTACACAGTGTGCAGAGTTCAGGGGTGCACTACCTGCACCTTATCCCAAACATCTCATGGGATGGATGGATAACATGAGTCGGGATTCCAGGGTGGGTACATACCAAGAGGATCATCAGTGAGCTCAGTCAGAGGGAAAAGACAAGGAGGAACTCTATGGCCGCGTACACACGAAGGGACAATCCCGCGGGATTATCCGCTGGACTGAAGTCCAGCGGATAATCCCCTCGTGTGTAGGCGCCGGCGGACTTTTTGGCGCCAAAGTCCGGCGGACCAAAGTTTTAAGTTTGGTTTTAAAATTATCCGCTGGACTTGGCAGCCCGGCGGACAATCCCGCCGTTAGTAGGCAAGTCCGCGGGACTTTTGAAATGAACATGTGACCCTGTCCCCATGCCCCTATATAAGTCCCAGCGCAGCGCGGCACAGGCATTCCGGGCAGAGAGAGCATCGGGTCAACATCGGAAGAAGAACAAGAAGAAGGACAAGAAGAAGAAGGCGTCGCCGGCGGTGCGGAAGACGACGACCGCCGCAAGAACAGAAGAGACCCCCAGAAGACCCCGGAAGACCCCCAAAGGCGGATCGAGACCCCCAGACGACGGCGGCGACGACGAAGAAGGTAGCCGGACTTCCCCCGCTCGGTAAAAGAGCTTGGTAAATGGCGGGGGAGTCCGGCGAGAAGACCCCCAAGACGGAAGAAGACCCCCGGAGCAGTGCAATAAATTATTTTTTCAAAAGTGTGGGTTTTTTTTTTACTTTACATTTTACACCTTAGGTGAATGGGTAGGGGTACATCGTACCCCATACTCATTCACATAGGGTGGGGGGCCGGGATCTGAGTGCCCCCTTATAAAAGGGGGCTCTCAGATTCCGATAAGCCCCCGCCCGCAGACCCCGACAACCAACGGCCAGGGTTGTCGGGAAGAGGCCCTTGTCCTCATCAACATGGGGACAAGGTGCTTTGGGGTGGGGGGGCCGCACGGCCCCCCTTTCCCCAGGGCACCCCCCATGTTGAGGGCACGCAGCCTGGTACGGCTCAGGAGGGGGGGGGCGCTCGTTCGTCCCCACCCCTTTCCTGGCCTGCCAGGCTGCGTGCTCGGATGAGGGTCTGACATGGATTTGGGGGGAGTCCCTTTAAATCCATGCCAGGTCATGGAGCCAGCGCGGCGGCATTTACTGCCTACGCTAGCTACATAACCTGAAGTTACGTTCTAAATGAACGGACTGCTCCGTGTGTGGGCAAGTCCGTTCATTTTCAAAAGTCCCGCGGACTTTTGGCCGGCGGATTATCCGCCGGAGAAGTCCGTGCGTGTGTGGGCAAGTCCACACGCTCGGAAAGTCCAGCGGACCCAGCTGGAAAGTCCGGCGGGATTGTCCGCTGGACTAAGTCCGCCGGCAAAAGTCTGCACGTGTGTACGCGGCATATGGGTTCCTTCTTGTCTTTTCCCTCTGACTGAGCTCATTGATGATCCTCTTGGTATGTCACAACCCACCCTGGAATCCCGACTCATGTTATCAATCCATCCCATGAGGTTATTGGGATAAGGTGCAGCCAGACTCCAATCCTGGAGCCAAATTAGCTGGTAAGCGGCTTGTGAGTAGGGTGTTCACTTTCTGTGTGTTTCTCACTCACGCTGGAGCATTGGATTCTGCTAAACACATAAGTGTATTAATGATCGTCTCTGCACGAGAGCACTTTATATCTTTGATGAACTTTTTTGAATTCTGTATGAACTCTCTAATTTAACCAGTTCCCGACCAGCCACCACAGATATACTGCGGCAGATTTTCTCCCCGGTGCGAATCGATGTACCGGCACGTCGGTCTGTGCACTAGCTTTTGCGGGCTCTTGCCTGCCGCATGCCGCGGGAACTCGCCCGCGAGTCCAGCGGACTCGAAGTCTGCCGCCACCCCCGATCACAGGAAAGAGAGGCGGAATGGGGATCTGCCTTTGTAAACAAGGCAGGTCCCCATTCTGACAGGGGAGGAAAGAGAGATCAGCTGTTCCCAGTCAGTCCATCCCCCATACAGTTAGAAACATCTCCCTAGGGGACACTTATCCCCTTGATCACCCCCTGGTGTTAACCCCTTCCCTGCCAGTGTCCTTTATACAGCAATCAGTGCATTTTTATAGCACTGATCACTGTATTGGTGTCACTGGTCAACAAAAAGTGTCACTTAGAGTCAGATGTATCTGCCGCAATGTCGCAGTCCTGTTAAAAATTGCAGATCACTGCCATTACTAGTAAAAACCAAAAAATAAATAAAAAGTCCCTAAATCTTTCCCCTATTTTGTAAAAGCTATAACTTTTGCATAAACCAATCAATATACGCTTAATGCGATTTTTTAAAAATTTTCACTCTTTTTTTGTTCATAGCGCAAAAAATAAAAACCGCAGATGTGATCAAATACCACCAAAAGAAAGCACTATTTGTGGTGGAAAAAAGGACATACATTTTGTTTTTGTACAGTGTCGCATGACTGCGCAATTGTCAGTTAAAGCGACGCAGTGCGGTATCGCAAAAAATGGCCTGGTCATTAAGGTTGTAAATCCTTCCAGAGCTGAAGTGGTTAAAGTGATTGTAAAAGTCTTGTTTTTTTCCTATAAAAATAATAAACATGTTATACTTACCTGCTCTGTTGCAGTGGATGTTCACAAAGCAGCCCTGATCCTCCTCTTCTTGGGTCCCTGTTCTGTGACCCTGGCCCCTCCCTCCTGTTCAGTGCCCCCACAGCAAGCAGCTTGCTATGGGGGCACCCGATCTAAGTCACAGCTCCCTGTGTCCATTCAGATACAAAGCCCTGTCCTGGCCCCACCCCCTCTCTCCCCTGATTGGCTAGCTGACTTTGATTGACAGCACTGGGAGCCAATGGCGCTGCTGCTGTGTCTCAGCCAATCAGAAACTCTCGTGGACATTGCTGGACAGAGAGAGACCTTAGGTAAGTATTAGGGGGGCTGCTGCACACAGAAGGCTTTATTTATCTTAATGCATTTATCTATGCATTTATCTATGCATTAAGATAAATACCCTTCTGCCTTTACAACCCCTTTAAATAATTGATTAAATTTGCACATATTGATTATGTATACTGATTTTTCACTTGACTGGATGTTCTTTTATGGATAGCGCAACACTTTCAGTTTGAATATTTTTCTTTAACCTGCCTGTTTGTCTAAAATATTGTCACTCTTGTAGGGACTGATCTATATCACTCTCTGGTCTCTGACATAATAGTGTTTAGTTCACACTATGCTTCACATTTTATGGCTTATTCATAAAAATGTGAGAGAATTGCAGAGCCTGTGGTGTCCCATGGAATTTTTTTCATCACTGCTCAAAGAATATTCCCCTTTTTTTTCAATGCACTGGTATTTCTGCAGCTTTACGAATCTGCCCCTTAAGCCTCGTACACACGGTTCGATTGTTGTACGAGCGTCTGATTTCTGTCAAAAACGAGTGTGCAGGATTTTGTCTAGCATACTAACTATCTACAAATTATCATTCGACCAACACGAACATAGGGGTTGATTTACCAAAGACAAAAAAACTGTGTACTTTGCAAGGTGTAGTTGCGCTCTGCAAGTGCAGGTGCTCCAGAGCTTAGTAAATGAGGCAAAGCTTCACTCTGTAAAAAGTACACGATCACATGCAACGAAAATTTTAAAAACTGCATTTTTGCTTGCACATGATTGGATGATGGAGTTCAGCAGAGCTTTTGCTCATTTACTAAGCTCTGGAGCAACTGCTCTTGCAGAGTGCAACTTTGGAAAGTGCAGTCTTTTTGCCTTTAGTAAATCAACCCCTGTGTGACGTACTATGAGAGTATAAGGAGGAAGTTCATTTCTCAAGTGCCACCCTTTGGACCCCTTCTGCTAATTTCATGTTAGTAGTAGTTTGGTGAGCGTTGATTTGCACTTTTTTGTTGTTATTTTTATTTGGATGGCAGCACGCATCTCTAATTTAATTTCTGTTGTTTTTTTTCTGCACAAAAAAAATGTAATTGTGTAGAATAATACTTGGCTATGTGTTATTCTTCAAATGACAGTTTGGGAGTAGGCAGTTACAAAAACAAAACAATGTAAACATAGTTGTATCTTTGATCTTAAAAACTCAGGGATAATGGTGTTCTGGTAACTTCCCCCAAAAAAATCTAATAACAACCATAATATAAATATATTATTTATATCAATACAAAACAAATGCCTTTTAAAATACATTTGTCACCAGCAAAGCAGCTTCATTATTATCCCATTAAAGAAGATGAGAATGTGCGCTGCATTTTGACATTTCATCAATTGCCACGTCACAAATTAATTATAAATTACGAACGGTAGTTTACAAGACCAAACTCTTCCCGGTCATTTCTTGATTCCAATCATGCGTGTTTGTACTTTCGACTTTTGTGTGATGATTTCTGTACTGACCATCTGAAAATCAGATGTTGAATTCACATCCGACAAAAATTTTATAGCCTGCACATCCAGCTTTTGTCTGACGAAAAAGTGAAATTGGCTGTCTAAAGCACCGTAGTAATCCGAAAATCCGCAGACAGCTCGTCTTATGAATTTTCCCTTCTGATTTTCGTATCGTGTGTACGAGGCTTTAGTGTGCATGCTAAGCGGTGCTGAAATGGTCGATTTATTGACAGTATGATGGTGACGTATAGGGAATAGAATACCATGAATTAAAGTGTGCACAATAACTAATACCATATATGTTAGGTATAGGTTATAGTGGCATGTGTTGATGGATCTTGGGTTTGTGTCAGTTTGAGACACTTTCTAAGATTATTACGATTTCCTTGACAGGTACATTTCACTTTCTTCTGACCTGCATTTTGCCTGCCTTAACCCTGTTTAAAGCAAATAAACGCCTGTCCACACAAGTCTTTCAGAAGTTAGAGACTACAGGGAAGCGCACGGGTGAGTGGAGGCAAAACTCTGGCAGAATCCATTTGTGTTGAAATTGGAGTCTTGAATCTTACTTACAAGATCAGCTTTTATAATAGAAGATAGAATAGGACTAGGGCTGCATCAAAAGCCAAAGAAAGAGTTCCCAAATGTTCAAATCTGAGATGATCAGTTGGTGAATGATAGAAAGCCAACAAGCATGTCAAATCTGTATATGTTTGGACTTTAAATGAGCACATCTGCAATTGAATGAGTTCCTTGTTGGACTCTCATACAATCCAGAAGTTTGGCCTTAGTTCCGAATGTTGTCTAGACATGCTTCATAGTCATATCTGCTAAAGATACACTGACTGAGCCCAATTTAGATTGGGTGGCCTGATTTAGGATTGCATGGAATGCTTAGATATTTTATAGTGTAATTCCTTTGCACCATTTCCTATTTTATGTGCATATTTTATTAGCTTGGCTTGGGAATAGTAGAATGAGAAACCTGGGAACTTATTTTTTACTCCAATAATTGTTTGTTACCTCTTCAGTGATATTTGTAGGATATTGTACTAACACATTCAATGTTGTCATCTTTAATTTCTTCTGCATTCTGTTTTTTATTGTTTCAAATTGCAAATTCCAATTTCTGGACTTAACTATTACTGTTATTTTATTACATTTAACTTGGAATAAAAGTAAATAATTGTTTTAAAAGTATAGTGATTTTTATTGCCTTTGGTCGACATGCTAAGGGGTTCTAAGGCAATTTTTATTATTTGCCACACAGACAGCAGATGGATCTTGTTAACTATTTATACGCAATTAAATGCAGCAACCTTCTCCAGTGTTCAGCACTGTAACTATCACTGGAACCAGGTATTTATAAGAAGGGATAAAATCATTAGCTTTCACGTAGTTATATAGAAGCCAAATCTAAGGTGCAGCCAAATTCCCAGCTCTGTCTGTCCCAACCACTTTCAACCAATAGCTGTTTAGTTTGTTGAGCCTGAACCATGAGAGAAAAAGGGCTAACACCACAATTCACTTGGCATTTAGTCAGTTCTATTTAGCAGAGATCTGTAAGGTTCCAAAACTCCCCAGCATCCCATTAATGTAACTGTTTCCTGGTAGATTTTTTTGGACAAATGGACACTTGCGTATTCCAGCTCCCTTTATGGAATACAAAAGCAGATGGATGAAAATATGCACAGTTGCTTAGCAAAAAAAGAATTACAACTCCTTCATGACTTTAGAAAATGTAGTTTATGGCAAAATGGAAATACCTATTGCATTGTTATTTTTGTCTAAGGAAGGAAGGTTTTCTATAAGCAAGTGTTAAAACTGTTATTCTTTTTTTCCATTCAGTGCAATCTGCTGTTTTTCAGGCTTAAATGTTTTATTAAGGATTGTCCAAAATGAGTTTTTCTGATTAAGTTTTGATGGTGGGTAAAATAATAGACCACATAAATTTTTTATTTTGTTATCAGAACTATGTGTATTTTATTTATTACAGGTACTTATATAGTGCTTATAGTTTACACAAGACTTTACATATACTGTATATTGTACAGTCACATCAGTCCCTGCCCTCAAGGATCTTACAATTTAAAGTCTCTAATTCACATTCATACATAGACATGCTAGGGCCAGTTTAGACAGGAGCCAATTAATCTACCAGCGTGTCGCTGAACATTCTTAATGACCTTATACTGGAAGCCTGTAGAGTTCTGCTGCTGCATTGGAAAACACTGGGTTCTTCTTCCCATTGGCAATGAGTAACTAACATGGGAAATGCACTTATCTTCGAAAAGTATGTCTATAAACGTAGAGGCTGCCTGGGTAAATTTGAAAGGCTATGGGCCCCTTGGTTAGACACCCCTGGACTAAACCCCCGAGAGTTAGTACAATTGCGAGTGATGCAGGGTCTGGCTAGACCTGTATGAGTATAATGGGGGGCAGACAAGGTACTGGTCCACTGGAGTCTATGTTGGATGAAAGTGGGTAGCGTGTAATTAAAAGAATTTGCATCTATGGTATGTTTGGATACTTTAAATACTTTAAAAAGAACCAATTGCTGTAATGTAACCTGTGCATTGACTGTTAAGAAAGAGCTGGATAAGCTACTAAGACATTTATGTTGTTATTGCTGAATTGTAAATGGAATTGTAAATGGCTATGTTTAATTGAATAAAAACCTTTTTGACTAAAAAAACTTACCAGCATGTCTTTGGAGTCTAGGCAGATTATGCCATAGTTGGGATCCAAACCAACAACGCTAGTGCTGCCAGGCAGAAGCGCTAACCACTTAGTCACTGTGCTGTCCAGGCTTAAAGCAGGGTCGTCTTAATAGCATCATGGGCCCCTGGGCAAAGTAATGCTCTGGGACCCCTACAATGGAGACAGCGCAGGTAAACAGACATGAAGTAAGTAGGTAGGAGGCAGACAAGCGGAGCTTCCCCTTTTGGGTGGAGCTCCGCATTAACTACTTGAACAGTCATTCTGTACAGCAAAGGAACAGTGGGAAAATACTACATACATAAAGTAACAAAGCTGTCCTGTGCATATAATATATCTGCTAGATTGAAGCCTCCCCAGCAGTATGGCCCCTCTACACCCTAGATATCCCCCCCCCCGGCACTCTGACCCCTCTACACCCTAGATATCCCCCCAATACTCTGATCCCTCTACATCCTAGATATCCCCCCAGCACTCTGACCCCTCTACATCCCAGATATCCCCCAGCACTCTGACCCCTCTACATCCCAGATATCCCCCCAGCACTCTGACCGCTCTACACCCCAGATATCCTCCCAGCACTGTGACCCCTGCACATCCCAGATATCCCCCCAGCACTCTGAACCCTCTTTACTCCAGATATCCCCCCAGTACTCTGACCCCTCTACACCCCAGATATCCCCCCAGCACTGTGACCCCTCTACATCCCAGATATCCCCCCAGCACTGTGACCCTCTCTACATCCCAGATATCCCCCCAATACTCTGACACCTGTACATCCCAGATATCCCCCCCAGCACTCTGACCCCTCTACGCCCCAGATATCCCCCAAGCACTCTGACCCCACTACACCCCAGATATCCCCCCAGCACTCTGCCCCCTCTTCACCACAAATATCCCCCCAGCACTCTGACCCCTTGGTGGGCAGGAAAATGGTAAAACTCTTTCCACTCCTCCCACATATGCAGCACATCACCCCCAGCCAGCCCTGCATCCCACACATCCACCATCGGCCAACCCTGAAATCCGCACATCCACCCTCGGCCGGCCCTGCATGTCACAGCCAACTCTTCCTAAGACATGCGGCCCCAGCCTACCGGGCAAATGCCTGTGTGCCCTATGGTCAGTCCGGCCTGGCGGCAGCCTACCCTCGGTCACGGACAGGCCAGCCCCGTCACTGCACATGACCCCATTTGTCCAATTACAGGGCACCGCCTGCCCAGCCTGAGACTAAACATGGCGGCCAGTGCGGTGGCAAAACAGGAAATAGGTGCAGGATTTCGTCCCCGTAAATGTTGCACCCCCCCATGCTATGCCACTGGGAAGTCCTCAACCACCCTAGCTATGTTGAAACAATATATTTTCAAATATAAAAATAGTATGAGGGTAGTTTTTGCTTTTTACCTACTTTTACAAACAATACAAGGGTAGTCTTAAATGTTCACAGCCTGACAAAGGAGTGACCACACAGACTTGAAACTTCATTACTGCACCAAGTCACTCTTCCAGATGTTCAGCACTGAAAATGGCGCATGCACGCTATACGGTTCTCAAAGTGTTCTATCAACAGGCAATAGTCTTCTGGGATTCTGAGGGTGTGCAGCAGCAGTGCAGAAGACTGTTGCCATCACTTTGCTCGCTGATGGAACACTTTTTCTAATGCCACGTACACACGATCGGACATTCCGACAACAAAATCCTGGATTTATTTCCGACGGATGTTGGCTCAAACTTGTCTTGCATACACATGGTCACACAAATGTTGTCGGAAATTCCGAACGTCGAGAATGCAGTGACGTACAACATGTACGACGAGCCGAGAAAAATTAAGTTCAATAGCCAGTGCGACTCTTCTGTTTGATTCCAAGCATGCGTGGAATTTTGTGTGTAGGAATTGTGTACACACGATCCGACAACGGATTTTGTTGTCGGAAAATTTGAGATTCAGCTCTCAAATTTTTGTTGTCAGAATTTCTGACAGCAAATGTCCGATGGAGCCTACACACGGTCGGAATTTCCGACAACAAGCTCACATCGAACATTTGTTGTTGGAAATTCCGACCACGTGTACAAGGCATTACACTTTCTCCATTTACAACTTGATTACAGGGGGTGTCAAGTGTTTACAAGGAGCGCATGAAAACCGAACAGCGCGCATATGCTATTTTCAGTGCTGAACATCTGTAAGAGTGGCTTGGTACAGTGATAACGTTTTATGTCTGTGTGGTCATTCCTTCCTTGTCAGGCTGTGAACATTTAAGACTACCCTTGTATTGTTTGTAAAAGTAGGTAAAAAGCAAAAATACTAATTAACTTATGTAAAGGTAAAATATAATGTATAATATAAAGTTCATATAATACATAGAGGCTTTTACTGTGCCAAAATGTACACTGTCCCACAGAGTATGTATCCTGCAAGCTATACCACAGTATCCTAAACACTAATAACACCACTGCATGCTGTGATATCCTTTCTGTTCCAGTGGCTTGCAGTGACATAAGATAATGTTACATGTAAATGCTGCCAGGTGCCATGAACTGCCCCACCCTAGCCACATCCTTTTCCTTGCAGATGAGCCGTGAAAAGCTCTCTATGGGTACCTTTCTTGCTGCTCTGAGTTAGTCTGAATCAATGTTATTTTAGGATTACTTCTATGCTACCCCTTATCATTGGTTGTCAGAAAGTTCTATGCTGCATAGCCAAGGGGGCTGACCTGATAAATTTATAAATTCTCTGGGGGCAGCTGTAGCAAAGAAGTTTTTTCACCTTAATGCAAAGAATGCATTAAGGTGAAAAACCATGAGACTTTACAACCCCTTCAAGGGCCCATTCACACTAGGAATTGCATGTGAATTCCACAGGAACGCTGTACGCATGTGCACATGCAGCTCTGTGCGGTGTAATTTCAGCTCTCAGTTCAAAGACAGCTCTCGGTCTGGGGTAAAAATCGGTAACCAAGAGGATCGGTTTCTGAACATGTGATCACTATGACAGTGGTCACATGATTGCTGATCCTTTCTGCCCCCTGGGCATTCTGAAATCTTTAGTGGGATGCAGGGGTGGGTGGGAAGGGCTTTAACATGCTCACTTTTACTATATTAGTATTTGATTTACTGACAGCTGACTAGCCAGCCTCCCATGAGATCACCTCCAATGTGAGCCCAATGAATTCAGATAAGCTTCTATGATATTATTTTTCAAGAAAAGAGATTTTGGTTGAATTTTTCCAGAGGCATGCTCAAGGAAGACGGTAAATAGGGACTGTAAGGAGGACTTTCCGGCAGAAAAAGTCAGACGTAATCTTTTTATCGGATATTCCGATCGTATGTGGGCCTCATCAGACTTTTTTTTTCTAAAACTCTGACGGACCTAGAAATAAAACATGTTTTAAATCTTTCAGACGGAATCAGTTCCTATCCGGAAAATCGCTCGTCTGTATGCTGTTCCGACAGACCAAAAACGACGCATGCTCTAAAGCAAGTACGAGACGGCAGCTATTGTCCACTGGCTATTGAACTTACTTTTTCTAGTCCCTTCGTACGTGTTGACCGTCACTGCGTTATAGACCGTCAGACTTTGGTGTGATCGTGTGTGGACAAGACAGTTTCAGTGGAACTCCGTCGGAAAAACCTTCAGAGTTTATTCCGACAGGAAAACCAGTCGTGTGTACGCAGAATTATAGTAAAAGGGAATTTAAACCTCTCAGAACAACTACACACCTTATTGTCCCTTATTTACTACATAAGAAACCAATCGAGAAAGTAGAATTCCCCACATACCATAGAAACATACATTCTGAACTGAGTGCACACACAAAATCACTTTCTAGTAAGGGTACACTCCAAGAGTAAAAAGTTGTTTCCCAACAAATTAGCAAAATCTGGATTGTACAATCTGTTCTCCAGTAGCTGTTTGAGTAGTACATTTCAATCATGTAACTGTAATGCCCGTACACGCGGTCAGATTTTCCGACGGAAAATGTCCTATCGGACCATGTTGTCGGAAATTCCGACTGTGTGTGGGCTCCATCCGATGGAAAAAGTTTGAGATCCTGCTCTCAAATTTTCCGACAACAAAGTCCTATCGGACTTTTTCCGATCGTGTGTAGCGAATTCCGACGGACAAAGTGCCACGCATGCTCAGATGACATTACAAGACCAAAGCTATTGGCTACTAGCCTCTACGTAGTCCCGTCGTAGGCAACAAACGTCACCATGTTCAGAATGATCGGATTTTCCAACAACTTTGTCCGACCATGTGTATGCAACACCAGTGTCGGACAAAATCCGTCTGAAAAAAAATCTGACGGATTTTGTGGTCGGAATTTCCGACCGTGTGTACGGGGCATTAGAGAGAAGTGTTTGCTTCATTTGGTGATGCCACAAATGGTTCATCTTCTAATTCTAATTGTAGATCAAACAATGGGAAATGGACAATTACAAGAAATCATAGAAGAGATTAGACAGTAAAATACTTGCCATTTTCCAAAATTATTTCCTAATGATTAGCAAATTCTGTAACAGCATAACCAATATATGGAGTGGAGGCTGATAAACTTCTGAAGACATGGCAGCCACATGAAAATGAAAGTTTTGTGAGCAAGGATTTATCCATGAGACAAGAGACAGACAGAGCTAGAAAATGCATTGCATTTCTTAGAAAGCTTAAAGAAAAAGGCCCTTTTAAAATGAGGGATGTCAATATACTGTAGGTTTCAGGCAGCATCCCAAACTATTCTTATGGGTCATCAAAGAAATATGCACAGAACAGAAGTGGAGGTGAACAGGGACACGCAACAAACAGATGGAACTACTCCAAACAAAGACTTAGTAAAGGTAAGATTGCCTCTTTCTCAGCCTCAGAACCACTCTCATACCTTTAACCCCCTTATGGACATATTTTACAGGCATAGCTATGTAAGACATCAAAAATAGGTGCCTATACTGTTCAAGATCCAGTAATACATTAACTCACCCTGCTCTGCACATGCTCAGTTGCTCTCTTTTTTGGCACTGTGCCAAAAATCAGAGCCCCTAGAGTCCAATCTGCTGACAGCCTAAAGATTTATTGCTGCTCAAGGTCTATGGACTTCAGCAAAATGGCAGCCAAATAAAATTGTTATGGGTAAAGTTTAAACCCAAGGTAGAGGTTCTATCTTCAAGAGACTGGTAACACGATCATGCTGAGAATAGAAAAATAAGGTTAAAATCCCTACCTTTGCTGGAGAAAATGCTGCTTCAAGTTCCCTCGTATGCTGTCCACTAATGGCTTTAGCACTTCACATTTGTAAGCAGCACCAAAAAAGCTTGAACAGCAATTTTTGCAGGAAAGGTGTTTCTCTTAGACACCAGTTGAAAAAAAAAAGTTGTAGTAAAGAATGCAACAAAGAAAATTAAAAAGGTGCACAGGTAAGAATAGATTAATTGAAATTGAATGTATTCATCCTTAAGAAGAAAGGGGTCCATATATTCAACTCAGTGAAAAGTGTACACAAAAATACGAAGGCACTCATTGTGACTGAAAGAGAGAGGTTTAACCAAAAGGGTTCTTTATTGTAATAGCTGAAAGTATGTGGAATAGTTATCCACAGGAATTGGTTTTAACAACAAAGTCAATAAATGCAGCACACCAAGATATGTGAGAAAGTGGCATGTATCATGATGTGAAGGGTGTGATGCAATCGTAGTTGATCCATGTGTAGACTAAAACCATATCGCTAGTAAAGCAAATAAGTACACTTTAAAAACCGCTTCCGGACCGCACACCATACATATACTGTAGCAGGGCGGCCCGGCTGCACAAAATCACATACCTGTATATTATTTTGTGCACGCGGTGTAGGGGGCACGTGTGTCCCGCTGGAGCACCTCTCCCGCTGTGATTGGACAGCGGGAGCCAATCAGCGGGTCCGGTGGCTGCGATGGCCACCACGACCCACCAATCATTCTGTGAAGAGACGCATCAGTGGTGTGCCTATGTGAACAAGGCAAACCGCTGATCTGTCAGGGAGGAAAGGAGAGATCTTTGTGTTTCAGCTAAGCTGAAACACAATCTCTCTTTACCTCCAGTCTGTCCCTCCCCCACACAGTTAGAAAACACCTCCCTAGGACACACTTAACCCCTTGATCGCCCCTGGTGTTAACCCCTTCCCTGACAGTATCATTTATACTCTGACAGTGTATTTTTTTTAGCACTGATCACAGTATTGGTGTCACTGGTCCCCAAAACGAATCACTTAGTGTCCAATTGGTCCAACGCAATGTCGCAGTCCTGCTAAAAATCCCTAAATCTATCCCATAGTTTTTGGACACTATAACCTTTGCGCAAACCAATCAATATGCGCTTATTGGGATTTTTTTTTTTTACCAAAAATATGTAGCAGAATACATACTGGCCTAAATTGATGAAGAAATTCGATTTTTTTAAATTTTTTATTGGGAATGTTTTAGAACAGAATATAAAAAATATTGTTTTTTAATCAAAATTGTCATTATTTATAGTGGAAAAAAAAAAAACGCAGAGGGGATCAAATACCACCAAAAGAAAGCTCTATTTGTGGGAATAAAGGACATCAAATTTATCTGGGTACAACGTTGCATGTGCCATATTGCAAAAAATGGCCTGGTCAGGAAATGGGTAAAACCTTCCGGAGCTGAAGTGGTTAATGATAAAAGAAGTTCTGAGCATAAAAAACAATGTGTGCAGTATCAACTTCCTGACCATGAGAGCCGCTGCAGAACCTAGAGTGATGTTAGGCTTGGCTGGTGAGGCTCAACGTTACCCATCATTTTGGCCAATCAAAGCGGAAGTATTGAGCTGGCAACATTGGGGCTGTCAGATGGAAACCAACAAGATGGCGGTAGTATGCATAGCCAGGAAGCTGGACTGGTGACACTGGAAGCCGCATCACACAGAAGTGATGTCAGCACTGGTATGGGAGGGGAAAAGGACCTACATTCGAAGTGTTTGGATGTGACTGACTTCTTTTTTAAATGCAAAGGGGGGCGGGTGACAAAAGATTAAATAAGAACTGTCAAGGAAGTGGAAGGGCCAGAGCTCAATCAGGAAAAAAGCCGCCCATCACACCATTTGCCACTTCTAAGATTATAACATGTGTAAAAAATATGTTATAATAAGTTGATTACAATAAATTTCAATAAAAATCGAAATATTACCAGAAAAGTCATACTGTGTTTAACGAATATCAAACAAATGAATCATTAACAAGATTAAAATCATAAAATAAGTAAATAATTAATGTATGTAATCACTCAAAATATTAAAACCCAATAATGGGGATTGGGATAAGAATATAATACACAATATTGCCAAAAGTATTATGACACCTAACTTTACACGCACATTAACTTTAATGGTATCCCAGTCTTAGTCCATAGGGTTCAATATTGAGTTGGCCCACCCTTTGCAGCTCTAAGGCCGCGTACACACGAAGGGACAATCCCGCGGGATTATCCTCTGGACTGAAGTCCAGCGGATAATCCCCTCGTGTGTGGGCGCCGGCGGACTTTTTGGCGCCAAAGTACGGCGGACTAAAGTTTCAGGTTTTGTTTTCAAATTATCCGCTGGACTTGGAAGTCCAGCGGACAATCCCGCCGTTAGTGGGCAAGTCCGCGGGACTTTTGAAATGAACGGACTTGCCGCTCATCGGCAAGTCCGTTCATTTAGCACGTGACTTCAGGTTACGTAGCTAGCGTAGGCAGTTACTGCCGCCGCGCTAGCTCCGTGACCTGGCATGGATTTAAAGGGAATCCCCACGCCGAAAAAAACGGCGTGAGGGTTCCCCCCAAATCCATGTCAGACCCTCATCCGAGCACGCAGCCTGGCAGGCCAGGAAAGGGGTGGGGACGAACGAGCGCCCCCCCCCTCCTGAGCCGTACCAGGCCGCGTGCCCTCAACATGGGGGGTGCCCTGGGGAAAGGGGGGCCGTGCGGCCCCCCCCACCCCAAAGCACCTTGTCCCCATGTTGATGATGACAAGGGCCTCTTCCCGACAACCCTGGCCGTTGGTTGTCGGGGTCTGCGGGCGGGGGCTTATCGGAATCTGGGAACCCCCTTTAATAAGGGGGCCCCCAGATACCGGCCCCCCACCCTATGTGAATGAGTATGGGGTACGATGTACCCCTACCCATTCACCTAAGGTGTAAAATGTAAAGTAAAAAAAAAAACACCCACACTTTTGAAAAAATAGTTTATTGCACTGCTCCGGGGGTCTTCTTCCGTCTTGGGGGTCTTCTCGCCGGACTCCCCCGCCATTTACCAAGCTCTTTTACCGAGCGAGGGGAGTCCGGCTACCTTCTTCGTCGTCGCCGCCGTCTGGGGGTCTCGATCCGCCTTCGGGGGTCTTCTTCCGTCTTGGGGGTCTTCTCGCCGGACTCCTCCCCCTCTCTTCTGCTCTTTTACCTAGCTCTTTCACGAGGGGAGGTGTCCGGCTACCTTCTTCGTCGTCGCCGCCGTCGTCTGGGGGTCTCGATCCGCCTTCGGGGGTCTTCCGGGGGTCTCTTCTGTTCTTGCGGCGGTCGTCGTCTTCCGCGCCGCCGGCGCCTTCTTCTTCTTCTTGTCCTCCTTCTTGTCCTTCTTGTTCTTCTTCTTCTTCCGATGTTGACCCGACGCTCTCTCTGCCCGGAATGCCTGTGCCGCTCTGAGCTCGGACTTATATAGGGACATGGGCGACAGGGTCACATGCACATGTCACATGGTGACCCCGCCCCCTTGTGTTGTCACAGTCCCGGAGGATGCTGGGACTGTGACATCGCAAGGGGGCGGGGTCACCATGTGACATGAACATGTGACCCTGTCGCCCATGTCCCTATATAAGTCCGAGCTCAGAGCGGCACAGGCATTCCGGGCAGAGAGAGCGTCGGGTCAACATCGGAAGAAGAAGAAGAACAAGAAGGACAAGAAGGAGGACAAGAAGAAGAAGAAGGCGCCGGCGGCGCGGAAGACGACGACCGCCGCAAGAACAGAAGAGACCCCCGGAAGACCCCCGAAGGCGGATCGAGACCCCCAGACGACGGCGGCGACGACGAAGAAGGTAGCCGGACACCTCCCCTCGTGAAAGAGCTAGGTAAAAGAGCAGAAGAGAGGGGAGGAGTCCGGCGAGAAGACCCCCAAGACGGAAGAAGACCCCCGAAGGCGGATCGAGACCCCCAGACGGCGGCGACGACGAAGAAGGTAGCCGGACTCCCCTCGCTCGGTAAAAGAGCTTGGTAAATGGCGGGGGAGTCCGGCGAGAAGACCCCCAAGACGGAAGAAGACCCCCGGAGCAGTGCAATAAACTATTTTTTCAAAAGTGTGGGTGTTTTTTTTTACTTTACATTTTACACCTTAGGTGAATGGGTAGGGGTACATCGTACCCCATACTCATTCACATAGGGTGGGGGGCCGGTATCTGGGGGCCCCCTTATTAAAGGGGGTTCCCCAGATTCCGATAAGCCCCCGCCCGCAGACCCCGACAACCAACGGCCAGGGTTGTCGGGAAGAGGCCCTTGTCCTCATCAACATGGGGACAAGGTGCTTTGGGGTGGGGGGGGGCCGCACGGCCCCCCTTTCCCCAGGGCACCCCCCATGTTGAGGGCACGCGGCCTGGTACGGCTCAGGAGGGGGGGGGCGCTCGTTCGTCCCCACCCCTTTCCTGGCCTGCCAGGCTGCGTGCTCGGATGAGGGTCTGACATGGATTTGGGGGGAACCCCCACGCCGTTTTTTCGGCGTGGGGATTCCCTTTAAATCCATGCCAGCTTGCGGAGCTAGCGCGGCGGCATTTACTGCCTACGCTAGCTACGTAACCTGAAGTTACGTTCGAAATGAACGGACTGCTCCGTGTGTGGGCAAGTCCGTTCATTTTCAAAAGTCCCGCGGACTTTTGGCCGGCGGATTATCCGCTGGAGAAGTCCGTGCGTGTGTGGGCAAGTCCACACCCTCGGAAAGTCCAGCGGACCTAGCCGGAAAGTCCAGCGGATTGTCCGCTGGACTTAGGTCCGCCGGCAAAAGTCCGTACGTGTGTACGAGGCATAATTCATTCCAAAGGTGTTCCATGGGATTGAGATCAGAACTCTGTGTAGGCCAGTCAAGTTCCTCCACCCCAACCTCGCTCATCCGTGTCTTTATGGACCTTGCTTTATGGCAGGAACTGTTCCTACAAAGTTGGGCGCATGAATTGCCCAATACTTTTGGCAATATAGTGTATGTAAATCATGAAATATTGTAAACTAATAAACTGTCAATTCTTATGTGTACTAAATGAAGACAAAAATGTGAAATAAGTGAGAAAATATGAAAAAGGAAGGAAAAGGGAAAAAAAAGGAAAAACTATTATTACCCCAAAAAATTGATGGATAGATAAAGAAAATCTAAAAATATCCACTAATAACTGTATCTTGTGAGAATAGTAGAGAAAAATTCACATCTATAATATAGAAGCCACTACATGAACGTATGTACGTCTAATTCCTCATTGAGACCATGTGGGTTAACGGTGTTAATGTCTGCATAATCTAAGAAACATTTCATCGTCTGTAAGGTGAACTGGAATGGTTTTGATAGCAAAAACCTTAAGATCATGAATATTCTTCCTACGTAGTTGTGAGAAATGTTGAGTAACATTATGTTTTGTCTACCCTGCCTCTATAAATCTACGATGTTCACATATCACTTCACAATTTTTTTCTGTAATGTACATTTGGTACGTTCCACATACAACTGTTTACAGGGGCATTGTAGGGTATATACTACATATCCACTTGAACATGTAATAAACACCGAAAAAGTGATCATGATCCCATGATCAATGAAATGACACGTAAGGCAACCACGCTTCTTGCATCTAAAAGTGCCAACTCTGTGATCAAAATACCCCCGTATATCACACTTTTTGTTATGATTATCCACCAACTTACTAAGAGAAATCATATTTTTGGAGGCCTAGCCCTAGATCACTCTCTGTATGGCCCGATAACCAATTCTAGTAATACATTTGACATTGTTACCATGTTCCTCTTTTCCCCTGGTCTGCTGTAACCTGGGAAGATATGTGCTGTGAACAAGGCTTATTGCCGAAATTAATCTGCTGCTGACTGTACTCACTGTGAAGGCTTGAAAATAAAAACGCTTGATGTTATGGAGTTTCTGGCTGCTTCTTTTAACCTGGGAAGATACTTCCCATGGGCCTCCATAACTAAATCTAAGGGATATCCCTTTTCTACAAACTTGTTGATCAAGATCTGACTTTGTTTTATATAATCCTTTACCTAAAACAACTTCTCATTGATCTATTGAACTGACCTACTGGGATATTGAGGGGTATAGAGGGGTGGTGACAACTGCAATATTGTAAATATGAATTACCACTCGTAAGCTTAAAGTGGTTCCCGGTGATAATCACATCCTCCTCATGGGACAGTTCAAGATTAAGGAAAACTTGTTTCACAGAATCTACTGCATTGCTGTTGAAAGGATCCCTGTGACACCTGCATTGTGATTGGAAGGATCTCAGTAATGCATGCATGGTTAATTAATGTTTGGGCAGCATAGGTAATGGTAAGTGTGCACTACATGTAGGTCACGGCTGGTGTGGTGACGGCTCTCACTAAGCCTGCAATTTAGACAGTACTTGCGCTCAAGTCAAAATGGGTCCAAAGGCAGAAGTCATAAAAAGTCCAATGAAACAATCCAAGTATATGAGGTGTTAAGTCTGTGGTAAAGACCACCACCTTGTAAACAGGAAACTGGGAAAGATGAGAAGATTAGATTGCCCCAGATTTCAGCAAGTGATATGACTCTATTAGATAGACCCATAATGGAAGAGGAAGTTCGCCAAGCTTTAAAGGACTCTGCCCCAGGGAAAAGTCCGGGACCCGACGGGTTCACGACTATTTACTTTAGAAAATTCAAAGAGATACTAATCCGCAGGTTATGTCAGTATATGAACGGGTTGGGAGTTAACTAAGATATGGGAAAAGAGGCCCTGGCTGCGTCAATCACGGTTATTTTAAAAGAAGGGAAGGATAGTGCGCTTTGTTCAAACTACAGGCCGATAGCCCTCCTAAATGCGGATGCCAAGCTTTACGCCAAGGTATTGGCAATGAGGATGAAAGAATGGATGACCGACCTGGTACATCTGGACCAGGTCGGATTTATCCCAGGGAGGGAAGGGAGGGATAATGGCGTGAGAACGATGCTCCTTATCCAGGCTATTAAAACCAGCAGGACCCCAGGACTACTCCTGTCGATCGATGCTGAGAAAGCATTCGACAGGGTTGACTGGGGTCATATTATAAAAACGCTGGATGCAATGAGCATAGGACCAAGGATGATTAAATGGATTCAAGTTTTATATAACTGCCCATCGGCCTGTGTGAAAGTCAAAGGTACGATGTCCCTCCCTTTCGAGATAGAAAATGGAACAAGGCAGGGATGCCCGTTGTCACCGCTCCTGTTCGTTCTGACGTTAGAACCTTTAGTTGCGACAATTCGGAATAATCCAGATGTTAAGGGCATTAAAATAGGAGGAGAAAAACACAAATTTGCAGCTTTTGTCGATGATGTTCTATTTTTCATCTCGGAACCAAGGACTACAATGCCAAATCTCTTGAAGATCTTAAAATTGTATGGCGATATCTCAAATTTTAAAATAAATATTAGTAAATCAGAAATTATGAAGATTAATATAAATAGACACGATGAAGAAAATCTGAAAATGGCATTCAATTTCCCATGGAAGAATAGCCTGCAATACCTAGGTATTAGATTAACCAACTTCCTAAGGAAAGTCTATCTAATAAATTATATCCCTTTGCTGGATGAGATCAAAATGGAGACAAAAAAAATATTAACTCGACCTCTGTCTTGGATAGGGCGTATCAATGCAATAAAGATGGTCATAATACCAAAGATCTTATATAAGTTCCAGATGCTACCAATACCACTCTCACAAGTATATTTCAAAATGGTAAAATCGATTTTAACTAAATGTATATGGCAAAATAAAAAACAGAGAATTGCGTCGGCTGTATTAGAAAGGGGGAAAAAACAAGGGGGACTCGCCGTCCCGGACATTAAAAAATACTATAATGCGGTAATACTTTCACGAGTGGTGGAGTGGGCTAAGGAAGGCAATGAAAAAAGATGGGTTAAAATAGAAAACATAATGAGTAGTTCACAATTAGGTAGGGAAATTTGGAATCCTTCACAGTTTAGGGTACTGGGGGTAAACACGCATGTTTTAACACATAATGTATTCAAAATGTGGGATAGGATACACAAACTAGACACATAATTCACCTTTGATTTTCTTAAAAAATAATTAATATTTTCCACCGGGTATAAATTCAATAGCGGGGAATTGGATAAAAAAGGACACTGCACACTGCACTGCAAACATATTATTGATTACATTTTTTTAACTGACAAATAACTCTGCTGCAGATACTAGGACGGCTGAGATGAACTTTAAATGTCTTGCAAGGTGGTATGCTACCCCGGAAAAAATAAGTAAATTTTAACCAGGGAAATCCCCGAACTGTTGGAGAGGTTGTAAGGTATTAGGTACAATTGCCCACTTATGGTGGGAATGTCCCGTAATCAAGCAATACTGGAAAGAGGTCCTAAAATTAATAAAGGAAATCACTAACAAAGAAATACCGGAAGACCCCTGGATATGCCTGTTCCATGGAGTAGAGAGCTTGGCTAAGCAATATAGAGAGTCTGTTGTCTCCATCATGATCAATGTAGCAAAAAATCTTATACCAAAAAAATGGCAGGAATTAGAAAGCCCAAAAATGCAAGGCTGGATACTGGGCATAAATAATATTTACAATCTAGACAAATTAGATCTAGGTAGGGAAGAAGAAAGAGGGAAAGACCGAAAGGATAAATGGGACAGTTGGAGGGCATTTAAAAAGACATGGAAATATGTTGAAGTAATGACCCAACAATAGCAGGGGGTAAGGACAGAACTAAGTGACAAGAAATGGGGAACCGAACTAGGTGCCCTGGGAGGGGGAGGGGGGGGGGGGGAATTAGGGGATGGTTGGTAGGGGGGGGGGGAGGGATAATGTTTGGTAATTTTAATAGGATGTGAGTGAATCAAAAACAGAAGATTTTGTAAAAGATTGTTGATCCTTTTTGATATGTGGAAAATTGAATAAATAAAGAATTTAAAAAAAAAGACCACCATCTTGCTGTAACTTGTCAGCAGCTGCACGCTGACAAGTTACATCCATCCCCACCATACCCCACCATACCCTGAGCCCACGGCAGGAAGCCCTGTACAGAGAGGTGTACTGCAGTGGATCTCATGCTTTTAATCACCCATGTTTGTGAATGTAACATCTTTTATCTATACATTTCATCCCATGAATAAAATGTTTTGCACCAGAGCCTGTGCACTCTCCTCTTATTTGTATTTTGTGAGTGACACTGCATGCACGTTTGTAGTACATATGGTAATTTAATTCAGTATTACACTATATATTCTTTCTTCCTATGCCATATCCGGAGTCCTAAAAGGCCATAAACAGATTCCAGTTATCCTGGAGGTTATGGATACATGCGTTATTGCTGCACTTACTGTAAATGAGCAGCCAGGATTTCTGGTGAGTGAGACATTTGGCTATTATGGGAGGATTTGAAGACCATTTGCACTTTAAGAATCACAGTTTATGAATTTTTTACTGCTGCAATTTAATACATACCCCCCAAAATATCCTCTACATTAAGATTAGGATTGCCAAAGTTGGACTTCCTATTGCATGGTTTGAGAAGGTCTTTATATGTGGCCTGATAATAAGTGTGCATAAATGATCCTTTGGACTGTGAAGGGTAAAAGTCTGATTTCAGTCTAAAACTGTTGTGTATTATATCTGGATTCAGAAGTGATTCAACTGATTGGCTACATATATATCCCTCTTCCCATTATTTCTGTAGGATGGATCTGATCGGGAGGCATCTAAGTGGGAATTCAGAATTGGAACCGACCACATGTGCCGGTCTTGATGCTCATTTTTATCGCTTGAGAGGTAAGAGGCTAGGGAGCACCATCTAGGAGTAGGTCCTCACCACCCAACACCCCCCACTTTTGGAGAGAGGCACAACTATCGCTTTTGAGAATTTAAGAGACTATTAGAGCCTTATGCCAATGGGTGTCACCACCACCACTATACTTCTTTCATATTAATTCCTCCTGTGGACTCAATTATAATTATTTATTCACTAATTTGTGGTTTATATTGTGCACTTTTATATTCATCAATTGTTTTACAATCTTCACATATTTATGGATTTTTGACTGTATTTGCCTCATCCATTGTTGTGAGTTTTTAGCACCAGTTGCACTTTTTAGTCATATATTTATGTGATTTATTTATGTGATTTATTTATTTATTTATGTGATTTATTTATTTATATCACGCTCAGTGTATGCTAATTCTCTGAGTCACGGAATAGTGACCATTAACATATCACACTCACTTGTGTTTCATACACTAATATTATTTGGTGCACTTTAGCGCAAAATCATCATCTTTTATCAGAACTGCATATAGGCATTCACATAGGGGGGTTCTGGAGGTGGGTTCTGAGGGCCCCCAGTTTACGATAAGCCCCCCGCCCTCAGACCCCCACAAACACCACCCAGGGTTGTGGGGAAGAGGACCTTGTCCCCATCAACATGGGGACAAGGTGTTTGCGGTGGTGAAGAGCCTGGTATGGATTAGGGGGGACTTTTGCAGCTGGCTTCCCGGCCCGCTGATTAACAACCAGCTATTCTTCACACAAAATTTGAATCAGTCGATCATTTTTTGACCAATCTGAATTTGAATCGTTCCGCAAATTTGGAATTAATTCGAAAACGAATAAACATAACAAATTTTCACCAATTTCAACGAAATTCATTACTTCTTCATTCAGAGATTAGGATACACCTGAATCGCTGAATAACCAAAAATTTGTCTGAATTTGTATTTGGATCCAAACGAATTACATATGTCTAATATCCTCCCCTTCAACCTCCTGTTTTATGAAATTCCATCTGACTGTAAGGTTTCAAGCAAACCTATTTAGGTCCTTAAATAGCACAAACTTGTTGGGAAGAGTATCTGGTTCAAAACTTAACCCCTTACTTAATAAGGAATGTTCTAAATTGTTTAGGGCACGTGTGGAGAGATTGAAGATTTTTATGGTACTACATGTGTGTTTAGCAACTTTCTTTCCTTTCTTTCTTGTTGGATCCTGTATCTTCTACCTCCCTTGTCTCCCTCTTCTAGTTTTCTTCTCTCCATTAGAAACTTACTGAGTGTGATTTCTAAAAATGTATCTGTATCTCTCACTGAGGGGAGCATATTCTTTGTGTACAGGGATGGGAAATATCTGCTTGTTTGAAACCATAGATTTCCTTGTGGAAGCTATATCCCTCTGGACTACTTGAAGGATCCCTGGGGTTTTTAGTACCCTTCTCAGTCCGAGTGACTAACAAAGGTGTTTGGGAGGAGTCACATTGAAGAGCTTGGTCACCTTGGGGGAGAGGAATATCAACCCCTCTCAGAGGGATACTTGTCCCAAGATCTTTATTGGCAGATGCTACCTCAGTTGCTAATATGGGAATATCCATGTTCTTCTTATTGTTGTTATCCCTGCGTTTGTCAAAGTTCTTTTTGGTATGAAATTTCTTAGACCTTTTACTCTTATTTTTATTTACAGAGGGCTTCTTTATGGGATGAGAAGAATACTTTCCCTCACAAAGCCTCCTCTCAGATGTTGTAGCTATATCAGGGTGTCTCCAATTAAACATAAAAATAAAAAATTTACCCTTTCTATAGTTGTCCATAACCCTTTCTAGTTTACTGATTTTACTTAGCAATAAGGTTATATTGAAATCTATTATTGAGACAGACCTGTAACTACTTGGGATAGAGACATGAGGAGCTATATTTATACCTACAACTTCTTTTATCATTACTGTGGACTTATTTGCCCTACTAGTAATCTAGTTTTTGCCTACAGCCTTAATATACAAGCCACTTTTTCACACATTTTGGTGCACCTCTGTTTTCATCATGAATTCTATTGGTATTGCCAGTTGCACATGATTTGGCCATCATCCCCTACAGCTAGGGTGTTTAGCGCCATGGCATATACACTGAGGAATTGGTTTTAGATGACCCAGTAGCCAAAAACGACTGGACGTGTTTATAGGTGCACAAAATATACAGGGCTGCTAATATTTGTAAGTAATAATATTATAGAATCTTGATCCAAGTAGTTTCTGATTGTCAGGAATAATAATGTAGAATGTTGATCGTGGCAGTATCTTATTGCCTTTAGGGATCTAAAAAGATATTTTTCTCCTGTCTTTTTTTAACTTTTACAATAAATCCATCTCAACAAGACTGCTAGTAGCAGTAGGTAACAAGTAAACTAAGGGCTATGGTAAAAAGAGGTCTGCATGCTTGACTATGTGTTATTATCTCTGTTTGTTAATGTGAAGCTGAGATTATGCAGTTGTGTGTTTTTTTCTGGGTAGCAAAGTCAAACTGTTCTTCTTTTCCAATAATTTTATTGAAAAAAGTTTACACAAACAATAAAGTACAAAGTTGTACAAATGAATATCAAGCAACGATGTTACATTTAGAAGTGACAAAACCATCCTATTCTGATCATGCCATGACTAAGCAATATTAAATTGGCAATTCACAACCAACTCCACCCGGAGGGGTAGAATGAAGATGTACAAGAGGCACAGAGTGCAGTAGTTGGGGTCATCCATTTACTATAGGTATTGTAAAGAATATACTTGCACATGCATTAATGCAAAACTATTATGCGTATATTGTTCTTCAAGGAAATATAATTTCAATAAAAATAAATTCTGTAAAACTAAACAAAATTTCTGGTGCCAAACAGAGGAGGCCCTGTAGGCTAGGCTAGAGGAGGAGACCCTGTAGCCTACATAAAAATGTTCATGAGGAGTTAATATGAAAGCTAGAAGAAAGAAAAGAACTCCAGCTAGCTCACTTCATAGGGTCACAACCCCCCCAGTGCCCTTCAGAAGGATCCTGACTACCTTCGAACAATTATTCCTGGAACAGTCCCCCGTGCGCCATACAGTCTCGTTGACTTATCAATTACTCATATCGCCTCCCAAGGAGTTCAGACCCCCCTATATTTCCAAGTGGGAGCAAGATTTGGGACTTCAATTCACTGAGTGGCAAGTGGATAGATAAAAACACTAAGAAGGGGTAGTGGCGCTGTTCTAAGAAAATGCTGAATGTAAAGGGTTGTAAATTATATCTATAAATAAATGGAGAATAATGTATATAAAATTCTTGGGGTCACACACCAGAGATAAAGTGCATATGCATAAGAAGAGTGAGCTTGTGGTGAATACTGTCGAAATAGCTACAAAATCAGTCACAAAATATTGAAATACACGAAGTAAAGTGTTGAACTCCCACGATATAATAAAATAAATAGTGAGGTATAAGTGATAGGTGCAAGTGCATAAATAAATAGATAATTGCAATCTAGTGAATATATTAGCTGAATAAATAAGCGCAGCTACAATATATCATAACCGTAAATACAGAAAAATATATATATACATAAAAAAATGTATATATTAGATTAATATTAAAATTAAAAGATATATATAGATAAAAAAGGATAATAAAAATTCTTCTGAAGCCACAGCGTGATAGCTCCCACAGAGCCGGGGAGGGAGGAGTAGGTGACTCCCAGGGTCAGACCCTATTAAGATGTATGAGTCCTTAATGCAATACAGAGATCAATATCAAAAAAGTTCTTTAAAATAAAAATAAAAATAAAAAAATAAAAATAAAAGTCCTCAGTGCAAAAGCGTGAACTGTATAAAATTATATATAAGCAGAGATGGAAAAAAAAAATATATATATATGCAGTCTGGAATCAGACGCACATCAGTGAGCAATAATTCTTGACATAAGATGAGACCAGCTATGCAGATCCAGTGCTCCCCTCCGTCAGAGAATTCCCCCCATGTGGTTACACTCACCAGAGCACCTAACCCCTGCAGGGGTGATAGGCGTAGTAGTAGGAATCCCAAAACGACCTCTTTCGTCTAGGCAAAGGGGTGTCCTTTTCTCCAGGGGGTTGCCCGCATCCGGTCTCTTATCTCTGCCTCATCCAGGGTGTTTCTCAGCAATAATGAAATGTAGTATATATGGGAAAGGATAATCTCATAGGGTGAATCCGTTTGCAAAGGGGGTATTTATTAAATTAAATTAAAAATGAATGACATACCACCAACAATAGGTGGTGACAAAAGGATTGGGGCTAGCAAGCCCATAAAGCATAAAACAAGTGGACAGACTTCTTCTCTTCCTCTGTGTTTGCTAATCACCAAGAGGCAAGGTTTAAGGTGCTGACCCGGTGGTACTATACACCAGTGTGGATCCATAAGATGTTCCATCAGAGCTCTGATTTGTGCTGGAGATGTGGGGAGGAACCAGGCTCTCTCCTCTACGTCTTCTGGTCCTGCCGTCTCATGTTCCCCTATTGGACCGAGGTTCACCGCATTGTCCAGAAGTTTACTGATCGGGAGTTGCCTTAGAACCCCGCGTTCTTCCTCTTACACCACCATAAGATTCCAAGCAAGATCTATAGGAGATCCATCCTACCTCTCCTTCTCATAGCGGCGAAAAGTTGCATTCCCTTGTTTTGGAAGCGGACACAGCTGCCGGCGGTGGCCGTCTGGTTGAAAAGAGTAGCTGAAATCAATGAAATGGAGCACTTGGTGGCCACGGATTGGGGCCTCTGAGAGAAGTTCCTTAAGAAATGGTTTTATTGGCACGAGTTTGTTTATTTGGAGGAGCATGCAGAGCTGATGATCTAACTCCCTTGGGAGTGGAGACACATGAGCTGGCTCCCCGGACATTGATGGAGGGACTGGAAGATGGTCCCCACCCCCTTCTTTCTTAATCCCCCTTTTTTTTCTCTCCCTTCTTCCCCCCTTCCTTATGCTTTTCTTCTCTGGCTTTTCTTTGCTGTTTGGCCCTAGGGTCATATTCACCTCTCTATTCATCTTGAATAATGTGGTGTAAAACCCTCAAAAATTGTGCAGGATGCGTGGTCTAGCTCGTGGAGGTAAACCACAGTATGTACAATGTCGTTGAGGTCTCTGTATCACTGTATACCTTACCTAAATAAAGGATTTACAAAATTGGGAAAAAAACAACTTCTGTCTTCTGTCCCATTGGGTAGATTTTTTAGAGATACAACTGAAAGAGGGTCTTTTTAGGTAGCTTAAAGGGCAACATTGAAAATACAAACATTTTTAAATTTACATGCTTAAGGGTTGCTTTTTAGTTGTATGTGATTTCACAGAACAATATTATTCTCAGAGATAATCATCAACAAAACAGTATTGTGGCATCACATAAATTGCATTTGTAAAAATGTTACATTATTTATTGGCTTACATACAGCAGTAGCACATCAATATGGCTGCTTTCCACAAGAAGGGGGATTTATTGGTTTGTTTTTCAAAGACACTGATTGTTTGATGTAGTAGTGCTAGACCATAATTGAATGCTGGAAGCAGCAGGGACAATATAGCTAAAATCTATTGTAAAGTAACAATATTTTGAAAAAAAAAAAAAAGATCTAACACTATCTACTTTATACAGATTGCCTATGTCAAAACATGTCACATAGTATAACTTGTCCACCAAAGTTTTATATAGTGTAGCAAACAGTCCCAGCAAACAGTCCTTGCCACTGGTGTATCGTGGACTCTATTCCTGGTGTATATAGAAATCCACTATATTCCTCTGTGAATAGTGGTCGCCTTACTACATAGACCACTTAAAAAATAAGACGGTCAAATATGGCACGCTGAAATAAGATCCTCCAACCAATCTTGAAGGCAGCAAGGCAGTAATGGATTCTCAGAAACATCCAAATAACTGCATCAGGTAATTAATCATGGAAGAGAGGGGGCAAATATTGTGTGTATTAAAAACATTAAAAACAAAGTAAAATCCACTCACGTATGCCAGTGCTGTCTCTCTGCACTCAAAATATTCCACCTTAGAAAATATGAGAACTGCTCTACTTCCTGGTCATATGTGTATGCCTAGTGACATCACTGATGTCTCATTTCACCCAAAATGTTTTGTACATAAGCTTCATCAGGAGCGGCAGAACTACATGATATCTAATAGATACTCTCTATAACCCTTCAAATAATAATAACACATCAATTGCTTGGTGACTCAATGACCAGATCAACAGGAGGAAATTATACCCAGTGGCTGTAAACTGAACATCAAGCACCTCCTAGCGGCTGATAACCAAACCAAAATAAAACAAAACCAAAACAATTATTACAAATTATTATAACAATCTTAGTTTCGGCATACCATATCTGACCATCTTAGGTGGTCAGTGTAGCAAGGTGAGTGTGCCACCACAAAGGGAATGATTGGCTTGTGTGTCAAACACAGAGGAATAGAGTGGATTTCTATATACACGCGGAATAGGGTGTTGTCCCCAGACGACGTCATCTATGATGAAACGTGTAGGGTGGGGCCTATGACGGTGAAATTATCATACACGCAGACCTCATTGGATGGTCAGGACCTAGTTTGTGTAAGTCTATAGGAACATCACTTGTGAAGCCGTTTTTGCTCTATGATCATGATCGTGAGTGTATTTTTTTAATGTTTAATAAACATCTGGTATATAGTTTTACTATGAGGGTGTCCTTCATATTTTATCTTTGAGTGACTTTGAATGGTACATTTTATATTGGCTTTGACGGGGGGAAGCTGACAGGTCGGAGGGAGACCTTAACCCCCTATGCACTGTATGGCTATCTGTAATAAAGAGGTTAACAATTTCCGGTAAGGAGCTGTATTGCACTTTTGCCTGGGGTGCACTGTACATCACCTTTTAGATTGCTATCACAGACTTAAATGTTAAGATGTTATTTTTTATTCTCATTTGTGAATATTATCAGTGGATTTTTGAATAACACTTTGGACTGAAGATTTTTTTTTATATACTGTATGTTATTGGAACTAGTTTATGATAACTTTTATGCATATTGTTGTGCATTTATATTGTTATTTATTATGCTATAGCGCTGCACTTTTATTTTTACACTGTTTGCTGTGCTTTATAAAGCTTGGTGGAGATTTTTGGCCATTTGCCCTTGATATTTTTGCAGGATTGAGGAAGAATTTATCAGTTGATTATCTTTATATATAACATCAATTTTTATAAGTGTGTACAAACCTTCATAGGAATTATTATACATTATACAAATATTATATATTTGTATGTATTTTCATAGGGATTTAGGCACTACAGATATCGAACCTGTATTGGCAGGCTGCAGTTTCTTTAGCATGCATATTGCATCTTGATTGAAAAAGTAGATTTTTCATGTACAGATGAACAGTTAGCACACTGCTAGCACATTGCTTCAAGCTAAAAAAATGGCTTATTTTTTCACAGATGGAAGAAAAACTGAAGAAAAGCTTGTAATCTTTTTCAAGCAGGCCACCTTTAGTGAAGGAAAGAGCAAGATTTGCTCCAGAGAATCTCATCCTTAGTAGTGGGGGAATAAATCTGGGACAGAAATTAGGCCTCTTTTCGTCAGAATTTTTGCATGAAACTTCATTGTTTCAGACAAAGGTTTTAAAAATTGCACATATTTGCAGAACATAATATGATTCTTTTTAATAGAAGGCACATTTGAGCCAGATAGTCAGCTTTATAAGTCATAAATATGGATAACTAATGTTAAAAAACATATTATCTTATACAGTCCTGTGATAAGTGAACTACAGGTGTCAACAATCCTTGTAATTCCCATGCTCCTTCACCAACACATAGATGCCAACAGAGCTTAAATATGGGACAAAGCCCAACAATCATCCAGCCACAATGCAACAAGGACAGCCAGCTCCTCAACTCCTCTGTATTCTCTGATGGTAAATGCTGTAAACTCGGTTTAGGTTTATGCCAAAACACATCCTTGGTACAAGTCCCAATATGTCATAAAAGAAAGAAGGAAAGACCATAGTGTATTACAGTAAACAACAATAAACCAGCATTTATTAAAAGAAATGTACTCACAAAGGAAATATGCTAAGATGGCATGCAATCAACAACTCAGCATGCCGCTCGGTTCGGCACGCGTATGCGGTACGCGTATCATCGCCAAAGCCCTGCGCATTTTGTCCACGTAGACATCCTCAGAAATAATTCTCAATGAGAATGTATTGTTTGCAAAAGCCTTTTATAATTTAAATTGCATTATATGTTGGACTGAATTATATTCTTTAGGACCTAATGGGGTTTGGAGGCATAATGTGTCAGGGTTTAGAGGCAGAATGTGATGGGGTTTTGAAGGCAGAGAGTAAGCACATGGGCGTCCGCAGATAGAGGCAAGGGGGGTCAAGTGCCCCCCCCTGGAATCGGGGCCGCTGTCAGCTAGGAGCTCTGGAACTTTTTTTTTTTTTTTTTTTTAAAGAACAGCTGAGCGAGAAGCGCGGCTGTGCAGTGAACAGGAGGAGGGGCTGGCTGAGAAAATGTGTAGCAGGGAGGGTCGGAGGAGCAAACAACCATCATGCAGCAGACAATGTAACCCCCCCCCCCTGCAGCCCGCCACATTTAAATGTATACAGGTGCTGGATCGGGGATGAATGGGGGCGTCGGGAGGGAGACACACAGTACCTGAAGCCGAGGAGATAGAGGATGGTATGACCACAGCAAAACTAATCCTGCAGCACACAGAACAATGTCATATGTAATGCTGGCCGGCCGCTGTCATCCAGAAATCTAGGCCTTGTCAGTGTGCAGGTTACTGATCAGCCTCCCTCCCTCTTGTCTGGCTCGGTACTCTTTTTTTTTTTTTTAGCTTCCTAACCTGCTGATAAGATCTCTGGGAGACGCTGCAGCCGGCATTCTGTGTCCAGTGAGGGGTCACAAGTTTGGCTGTTAACCATTTCAGCTCAGCTATTTAGCCAGAGCTCTGTGTGTGCTGCAGTTTGATGTTTTTTGGATGATTTATTGCTAATTCAGGCTAGAAGCTTCACAGACTCATTAACTGTTTACTGTTCTCCACTAATCCTGACCAGATCACTGTAAGACCATTTGAATTTTGGAAATTGGATGTGTTGCTGTCTTCTGGCACTTGGTTGTACTTTAAAAGGAGGATTACTAACTTGATCTTGAAGAGCTGCTTTAAGTAGAGTGGCGCAGCCCTACTATACGCTTTTACACTGAGTTCAGCCATACATCCATTCTCTGCCCATCTCCTGTATTATGTCTGCAGTCTCTGACCCTCTCCTGTATCATGTCTGCAGTCTCTGACCCTCTCCTGTATCATGTCTGCACTCTCTGACCCTCTCCTGTATCATGTCTGCACTCTCTGACCCTCTCCTGTATCATGTCTGCACTCTCTGACCCTCTCCTGTATCATGTCTGCACTCTCTGACCCTCTCCTGTATCATGTCTGCACTCTCTGACCCTCTCCTGTATCATGTCTGCACTCTCTGACCCTCTCCTGTATCATGTCTGCACTCTCTGACCCTCTCCTGTATCATGTCTGCACTCTCTGACCCTCTCCTGTATCATGTCTGCACTCTCTGACCCTCTCCTGTATCATGTCTGCACTCTCTGACCCTCTCCTGTATCATGTCTGCACTCTCTGACCCTCTCCTGCATCATGTCTGCACTCTCTGACCCTCTCCTGCATCATGTCTGCACTCTCTGACCCTCTCCTGTATCATGTCTGCACTCTCTGACCCTCTCCTGTATCATGTCTGCACTCTCTGACCCTCTCCTGTATCATGTCTGCACTCTCTGACCCTCTCCTGTATCATGTCTGCACTCTCTGACCCTCTCCTGTATCATGTCTGCACTCTCTGACCCTCTCCTGTATCATGTCTGCACTCTCTGACCCTCTCCTGTATCATGTCTGCACTCTCTGACCCTCTCCTGTATCATGTCTGCACTCTCGGACCCTCTCCTGTATCATGTCTGCACTCTCGGACCCTCTCCTGTATCATGTCTGCACTCTCGGACCCTCTCCTGTAGTATGTCTGCACTCTCTGACCCTCTCCTGTAGTATGTCTGCACTCTCTGACCCTCTCCTGTAGTATGTCTGCACTCTCTGACCCTCTCCTGTAGTATGTCTGCACTCTCTGACCCTCTCCTGTAGTATGTCTGCACTCTCTGACCCTCTCCTGTAGCATGTCTGCAGTCTCTGACCGTCTCTTGTAATGTGTCTTGCACATATACAAAAATTACATTTAAATCCTGCAAGGCCATTTAAAAACACCTGAATATATTCAAAAAATATGGGGATTTGGTCACACTATATGGCAGCCCACTTACTGCGTCAAAGTACCCCTTAATTAGTGGGTCCTACACTGGTAAAAGAATGAAAGATCCTGCGTCTCAACCATTGGAGATGCATTCCTCTTTTATCATCTTTATGCTATTGTGCCCATATAACTGCTATTGAGGCACACCAGCATCTATATGGGCACAAAAGCAGCTATATGGGCACAACAGCATAAAGATGCTATTGTGTCCATACAGATTTTAAAATCTCCACTGTCTTAAGCCAATGCTGCACCATGCAGGTGTATTTTTTATTTATTTTTTGTAATTGATTGATTGCCTAATTGTATGTTTATTTATACCTTTACTTGCTGTGGTCGCTCGCAGCATATTTTGCATGGTTTTGCACGTGGCTCAGATCACCACAGCAAAACCAGGTACACTCTCTACCCCAAAAAGTGCCAAATGTGGCAGTGGAAGGGGGGAGGGTGCAAACAAGTGGTGCTTCCCCTTTTGGGTGGAGCTCTGCTTTAACACTGCCACAAGCCACCAATAGGGAGGGCAGATTGAAAGTATAATTCTAGCTTGCGCTAGCCTTAAAAACTGCCCCCCGTCCCCTTACCCCTAACACCTATGCAGACTAACCTATTTTCAGACTGTTCCAATCTGGTCATGTTATCTCACCTGTGTGATCCAGCAGTGTATGCAGGGGAGAGGAGGGAGCACCAATAACAACTGTGACATGGGAACCTATTGGTGACATCACCTCATCAGGCTTTATCAGCCGTCGCCAAGCGCTTTCTCCCCTGCAGCCGCAGTTGACTGACACAGGTAAGATCACACGACCAGACCTTGAAATGATGCCCCCCCCTGAAAAAAGTTCTGCGGACGCCCATGAGTAAGCATATTTCACCCAGAAATATAAGGTGAAACTTTACAAATACCCTATAAACATGTACACATTTGAGGCACAGAATCTCATACTGTTAAATAGGTTGCATTTTGGGAGGGAGGCAGTTGCAAAAATATATGAAATTAACATTTAGTTCCTAAAATATTATAAAGAAATTAGGGCTGTGGAAATTAAAGATTAATTCCTCGATTAATCAATTCATTTTTTTGATTGATCAAAACTCTTTTGATCGGTACTCACCTCTCCATCGTCGTCCGGTTCTTCATGGAGTTCCGTCAGAGATCCGGTGACGTCACAGACATCGACGTCACCGGACTCCTCCCCCTTCCCCAAGTGCCTACGTCTGCTAACGAAGGGAAGGGGGGAGGAGTCCGTGACGTCAGAGTTCTGATTGAACGTAGCGTGTACGGGGAGGAGCTACGCATGACGTCATCCGCTGCTGTCTTATGGAACTAACACGATTGTCGGCTTTACATGCTGTGTTTTTCATCTTTATGTGAGTAGTTTGTGTTTGAACACAAAAATGTAATCTTATACTTAAGCGGTGAGCACTTAGGTCTTTTCTTTCTGCCCATGACCTGGCGTCCTTGCTGAGATCTAAGGAGATGTGAGGGAAGTTTATGGTCCGTGTTAACCCTTTTGATACCCGCTTGCATGACCACCTGTTTGCACAGGGGTCCATGCCATAAGGTGAGAGTAATAAGTTAGACTGGAGGTGGAGGGATTGTCACGCTACTGTGGAAAAAAAAAATTACTTACGTCAGTGCTACAGTTTGAATTTAAAACGTATTTGTGAACTGTGAAGTTAAGTCATGGATTGTGGAAACTAACTAGTGTCGGGTGATTGTATATAGTGTATACCACATTTACCACTGACTAATGCAGAGTTGCAATGCAAGGAAATCAGCTAAAAGTAGTTGGATCTGTATGTGCGTTATAATTAATCGAAAATTAGTCGATTAATCGATTTTAAAAAAACGATTAATCGGACGCGAAAATTTTAATCAGTAGCAGCCCTAAAAGAAATTGAACTGATGTAATGCATGGAATCACATCTTTTTAGTAAAGGAAATTTCAGAAGCAGGGAGAAGTCATATTTCAGCCAGAAATAAGTAACAGAAATGTTATTTTTCTAAAATGCTATATTATAATGATACTGATGTGCTGCACTGAATCTCTTCTTTTTTTAATAGGAGAGAGTATTCCTAATACATCCAAAAATCACAACGTAATATACTTTTAGAGATAAAAAGATTTAAATATTTAATGCACAAAATATCATCTATTTACATAACATTTTGGAAGTAGAGAGTAATATTTCAGCCCATTGTACTGTTATTTTTTCAGATGCGTAATTTAGAAATTGTACTTATCAGCTGCACAAAATCTAAGTATATTCCATAGGATACAATTTAAGGGTAAGAGCAGGCAGATGCCATATTAATTTAAAAAATAAAAACTGCATCTCTCCTGTGGCAAAAGGAGAAAATATTTATACAAATTAGCTGCCGAAATGTAAAGTGTACTTTTTTGGTCATGATTTCAGAGTTAAGGAATGAGAACGCGTTTTTTCTATTGAAAGAATCACTGTTGGGCCTCACTACTAAAAAGATCATGTATGATGTATCCAAAATAATTCTGATTGTGACAGTGTACTTTAGCAGGGTCAGATGATCCATAAAAACAGCATGATATAGCCTGCATCAAAAGCCAAACAAGTTTCCAAGAGAACGTTGCGGAAAAATAAACCATTGTCCATTTTTTATTAACAGTGCACCATAATGAAATGCAAGCATTAATGGTCAAAGTAGTAGTTAACCAGACAAAAAATATTTAACAATGTTTATCTTTGCGAGTCCATTGCATAAAAATTTGGTTTTCAATTTTATTGGTGATAGCACACTATAAAGCAACAAAGATATTCTTGCAGTACACAGAATGCTACTTGCCCAAAAATGTAAACTTGCAACTTTGAGACAGCTGTGGAAAAATTTATTTTGTTGTGTTAGTGGGGAAAATATACTGTAACCTTACAAAAAATGTAATTCTTTACAACTGAGAAACAGTTCTGAAAAATTTAATTTGAGGTGCTAGTAATGCTAAAACTATGAAATAATAGTGCAGAGCTAAGGATGTTACCTGGTCAATTTTTTTTAAATTCTTTGCAATTGTGAAACAGCTATGCAATGAACAGCAAATGACACAGTATGAGGTGAAAATGGTGACAGACCTACAGTGATGGCAGTAGATGTTAACAATGCTAGGTCAGCAGGGGAAGAATGAGATGTTATTGGTGGCAAGGTGTGGCCATGGAGAAGGCAATTGTGTCAGGAGCTGGGATTTATTTCAAGCTTGTAGTGATGAAAGGAGTGGCTTAGGCTATACAGGAAAACCCCTCAGTGGCAAAACCCTCAAAACATGTAATCTGCAGCATTAGCAGCAGTGGACTTGTAGTTGTCTCTGATCCAGGACTGTGTTCAGTGACAGTCCTTGCCCAGGATAGCTGGTCAACTGTGTTTAGTGACAGTCAGACTCTTTTTTATGTCACAATGCCCTCTGCAGTACTAAATGTATGTTTACAGAGGATGCCGGCAGCAAGGTAGCCCAGCTGCTTGACTGCATAATGTGAAAGCTCTGGCGTAGTGGTACATCCTTGTTATCCAATAAAAAATAGAGTAGTCTGTTGGAAGGGTGTCAACATCTTGATCGTCGCCATATGTAGTACTTGTAGCTGATAGCTGCTGGCAACAGACAGCCCTGGGCGCTGTGTAGAGAATTTTTTTTTTAATTCTTTACTTAGCCAACCACCTTCACCACTTTTCCTTCTTTTAACTACAGCAGCCTCCAAGCCCCATTGTCTGTAAGACAGTGTACTTCCAGCCACTGGAAACAGTTACTCTGCAGGTGTTTCATTTTTGCTCCTTCTGTGAATGCAGTATGAGCTTTGCAACTTTCTCCTTGTAGCAAGGATCCAGGAGGGTTGCCAACCAGTAAATGTCTTTCTCCTTGATGCCACAAATCCTAGGGCCCTTTCACAGGCTCTGGAGCATGAATGAGCCCACAAGCTAAATATGACTGATGAACCCCAGTCCTCAAGTTTGATGAGGATGAAATTGCCCTTGCCAACCTCCCCCAGCCAAGTACAAATCCAGGTGTTTTTGAGGGATGAAACCCATCCCCACAAGCTGGCCCCATGTCCTCCACCTGAATGCTGCTATGCCAAACATACTCCTCCTCCTAATGGTCCTCCTACACCTGCTGAGACCACACAGGGATGGTGTCTGGATATAGGGGTTTCTGAGACACCAGAAGGTCCTCCTTGTCCTCCTGCTGTTGTGTTTTCAGTGCCCTGTCTATAATTCCATGCAGTGTCTGCTCTCCTTGAAAGACTTTCATCCCTATTGTTGCAGAAACATCTGTGCCAATTGGTTCTCCCTGCTTAGTTTCACCTCTCTCTATGCTCCCATTGCTCTCCTCCGCAACCTCAAATTAATTGCCGTACATCCTCTTGCATAACGTTGCCAATACTGTCCTCAAGTGACTCAGCCAACAACTCTGTGCCAGATGGAAGAGCAATGACAGGAGTAGCTGTGGAGTAGGGGGCAGAACAGGCTGCTTAAGCAGCTGCTGATGACTTCAAGTTACTTTACATCTGAGATACAGGAGGAGGATGAAGACTTGGTTAGCAATTCCACATCATCTTTGTGTTCTGTGTGTAAAGCTTGCCCAGTGCCAGAAAATAAAGGCACAGTTAGCCCTCCCCTTTGGAAAGAGGATGTCATTTTTGTTATCCTCCCCTTCTAAGAACTTTGTCAGTCATCCTTCCTAAGGAAAAGAAAGCCCATCAGCCCTTGTCATGCAGGAGGATGGGTGTTTGCTAGAGAAAGCTATGTTCCTGGTTTGAACAGATTGTGTGTTTGGTTGTGAAGCCCCAGGGTTTGAACTTGGCCTGGAGGGTCTTGCTCCTCACTTTGAGGCAGGCCATGTTGGTCTAAGAAGATATTTGCTGCTAACAACTCAACCACTTGTTTTGTAGGGCTATGTCCACTGGAAGAAATTCTGCTAACCAAGGAGCTGTAGGACCCCCATGCGAGTTTTGTGAATTCCACCTCCTTGGTCCTCCTGTTCTACTTACTAAATTCAAGTAAAACATTGAAAACGTCATTAAAGCTGCAAGAGTATGTAAGCGATACCACCCTTTGAACAAGATATTCCTGGAAGAGAATCCCACCTACAAGCTTGAGCCCCCTGGGTTTAGGCATCAAATATTGAAATACTACAGGATGCTAATTTTTAAACTCCCAGTTAACCGAGGCTCAAGATCCCCTGCTGCCCAGGTGATGTTACAGCATGGGGATATAATGGTTGCAGGGTAGGGGGTGGTCATCTCACATGAAACCTTCACCCCTCTAAACCACCCTTACAACATTAACTGAAGTAGGGTTACTGCCAACATTTAAAACGCACAAGATGTACTAAAGCTTATTAAAGCTATGTAATACATCATTGTGGAGCCAGGTCCTTGGCTAGACAGAGAGTGTTGGTTAGGGCACTGTGCTGCAGTTCTTTCTGTGCCTCCTTGGATTACCATGTTGAATTGGTAACACTATTCCACCTCCACTCAGCAGGGTGATCCGGCAAGCAGAATGAGCTCAAGAGACAGGAATTGGACTGTGGGAGTTGGAGTCATACTGTGGAAGTCTATGTACTATTGGACTACAATCCCCAAAAAGAGACTATTATGAGGAGAAAAATTAGCTGTATTTCCCAGGCTGAAAACCAAGTGACTTTCTCTTTGCTGTGAGAGGACCAAGGTGAGCACATCATTGCTCCTGTGTGCACACATCAACCTGCTACATGCCTGTGGTCAAGAGAGAAACTGGAGAGCTGTTAGCCCTGGTGCTGGGGACCAGAGTCACTCCAGGAAAATTAAAAGCAGACTGACATCTGGACAGCAGGACTGGAGCTGCTGTGTCGCTGGGTTAGGTGAGATACCACTACTGCCATTAACCTGTTGCTGCTAGCAGAGACTGAGCATATAGTGACTGAATGTTTGACTAGCAGCCTTTACCACTGCGTGCAGAATTTACTGGGACTGTACTTATGTTCACCACCATAAAGACTGGACCCTAATGCTAGCTGGCTGATGAACTAGGGCAAAGGACTGTCTCCTAGCTGCTCTACAAAGAATTTCAAACGGGGTACTTTTTCAGTAAGGTCTGGGTTCTAGCATACCCATTGACAGTATCTCACATATTTTTGTAAATATTTTATTATATCTTTACATGTGACAACACTGAAGAAATTACACTTTGTAAATTTGCTGTCCCCTCAAAATAACAGTCATTAATGTCTAAACCGCTGGCAACAAAAGTGTGTACACCCCTAAGTGAAAATGTCCAAATTGGGCCCAACGTGTCAATATTTTGTGTGGCCACCGTTATTTTCCTGCACTGCCTTAACCCTCTTGGGCATGGAGTTCACCATAGCTTCACAGGTTGCCACTGGAGTTCTCCTACACTCCTCCATGACGACATCACGGAGCTGGTGAATGTTAGAGACCTTACGCTCCTCCACCTTCCGTTTGAGGATGCCCCACAGATGCTCAATAGGGTTTAGGTCTGGAGACATGCTTGGCCAGTCCATCACCTTTACCCTTAGCTTCTTTAGCAAGGCAGTGGTCGTGGAGGTGTGTTTGGGGTCTTTATCAAGTTGGAATACTGCCCTGTGGCCCAGTCTCTGAAGGGAGGGGATCATGCTCTTCTTCAGTATGTCACAGTACATGTTAGTATTTATGGTTCTGTGGTTCTGTATGGTTCTGTAGCTCCCCAGTGCTGGAAGCACTCATGCTGCCCCAGACCATGACACTCCCACCACCATGCTTGACTGTAGGCAAGACACACTTGTCTTTGTACTCCTCGCCTGGTTATCCCCACACGCTTGACACCATCTGAATAAAATACATTTATCTTGGTCTCATCAGACCACAGGACATGGTTCCAGTAATCTACCTCTTCAGCAAACTGTTTGTGGGTTTCCATGTGCATCATCTTTAGAAGAGGCTTCCTTCTGAGATGACAGCCATGCAAACCAATTTGATTCCTGCTGCGTATGGTCTGAGCACTGACAGGCTGACCCCCCAACCCTTCAACCGCGGCAGCAATGCTGGCAGCACTCATACGTCTATTTCCCAAAGAAAACCTCTGGTTATAATGCTGAGCATGTGCACTCAACTTCTTTGGCTGACCATGGCAAGGCCTGTTCTGAGTGGAACCTGTCCTGTTAAACCGCTGTATGGTCTAGGCCACTGTGCTGCAGCTCAGTTTCAGGGTCTTTGCAATCTTCTTATAGCCTAGGCCAGTGATGGCGAACCTTGGCACCCCAGATGTTTTGGAACTACATTTACCATGATGCTCATGCACTCTGCAGTGTAGTTGAGCATCATGGGAAATGTAGTTCCAAAACATCTGGGGTGCCAGGGTTCGCCAACACTGGCCTAGGCCATCTTTATGTAGAGCAACAATTCTTTTTTTCAGATCCTCAGAGAGTGAGAGCGATAACACCAAAGTTAATAACACCAGAGTTATTTTGAGGGGACAGCAAACTGACACTGTTATACAAGCTGCACACTCACTACATTACATTGTAGCAAAGTGTAATTTCTTCAGTGTTGTCACATGAAAAGATATAATAAAATATTTACAAAAATGTGAGGGGTGTACTCACTTTTGTGAGATACTGTATATAGAGTGCACTCTAGGAAGTATAGTATACTGGTCGCAGAAATGTTATTACAGCACTGATTACCATTGCCGTTAATGCTATCTGTGCCATTGTTTAATGATGATTCCCAGATATAGATTAATCTAACTATAGATATTATTATTATATAGATACTTATTCTAAACTGCTACAATATAGTAACTCCTTTGTATAGAGGATTTTGTTTGACTTACACTGTACTCGGTCCTATATTTACATATTGCCATCTACATTACAATGCATTTCTTTATTCTTCAGTCTGCTGTTTGCTTCCTGATATTGAACTGTAGTGCGCAGGATTTTTATACTTGTGCTACTAATAGTAGTGCAATATCCTCTTTGCTTAACCTGGTGTGTCAGAGGGGCTGAGGTTGTTCACCAAGTCGAGGCAAAGAACAGTAAACTTAATCTACCAAAGGGCTCCTGTGGGGGTAGCGATACAATTAAATATACTTCTTAGGTGCAAGTATCTGAATTTGACTTTTGTGCCAGCCTTTTGTAATCATTGTATAATGAATCCTAAATGGAGAGGGAGAAACATCACAATAAGCCAGTAAATTGCACTGCAACACTAATGTGTTTAGAACAAACATGCTGATAGAAAGAGAGAGTGGAGTTACTGACAGATGAGTGAACTCTGTTGCTTCTCCTTTTGCTGTCCAGTCTCACGTTGGGGGGGGGGGACAATACCTGTAAGTGTTACTAAAAGCTGTTCTTGCATGTAAATTGCAAGGTCTCCATATTTAATAAGCCCCCCCCCCCCAGCTAACATGCTGCTCTACACTAGAAAAAACCTGTAGGGGAAAAAGCTAGCTATTATACTTACCTTAGTCCCTCTTCTGCCCATGGCACCCAGGCAAGTATGATGTCACCATCCTTCTGGTGAGATCCTTGGGAATGCTGAGTTGCCCAAATCTTGCAGAAACACTATCCTGCACTGCATTGTAGCATTATATCCCAAGATTTGGGCTGCTTGGCCTTTCCCTCGATTTCACCAGAATGATGGTGATCTCAAACCCTGCATTGTGTGAGCTAGGCTAAGCTAAACTAAACCAGGCCCTCTACATTGGCAAGTATTGGATTTTTTTCCCACCACAGTTTTTTCCCAATTTAGTGAAGGGATTTTAGCAAAAAAAAAAAAAAAATGGACCTTGTTTGGAGAACAGCAGGGAAAAAAACAACTGCAGAAAGGAAGATCACTGGCATCACGGCCAAGTGCATCAAGACATCGACTTTATTAAGACATCAGTGTATACAGCACAAACAGTCAATGCAGTTCTGCCATGACGACCTTACTCATGACTTGAAGTCATGAGTAAGACCGTTATGGTGGAAACGCGTTGACTGTTTGTGCTGTATACACTGATGCCTAAATAAAGCTGATTTCCTGCTGCAGTTGACCGTAATGCTGGTGACCTTCCTTTACTCAGTTCTTCAGCGGACTTCAATCCGTGCATGAGCACTGTCTATTTAGCTGTGGATGTTTACTTAAGGAGGTAGAATCGCTGTTTTTTGTTTCCAGCTGGAGAAAAAACTCTCCTGACCTGTCAGAAAGGGCTATGATGTGTGGATAAGCTGTGTATATCTCTGGATTGGATGAACAGTAATACAAATGCTTTGACAGATAAAAGCTCCCATATGTGTATTCCATCCATGTATTTAGTTGTTTGCTTGGAATTCAGCATTAACTTTGTAACAGAAGAGTTACATAAGAGAAGGAAATATTTTTCTGTGCTACACTTAGGTCTATGTAATCCTTCTATAAATCTAGACCTGGCTGGATCAAACATTGGTGTAATGTGCGGTTTCAGATGACAGGTGCCCTTTAAAGTAAGTAGTTCAGAAGAGTTTTCATGTATGCTGGAAAAAAAATGCTTTTTATCTTTATTACACAGTTGAATCATTGTGACTGTAAAAAATACATCTGCTTTTAAAAAATCTTCATGGAAACCTCATATTTTGCAAAGTTACATTTTCTGTTGCCTAACAGTCCAGAGCCACTGAAGCTTTTTGACATCTGCAGGCTATGAAACACATATAACTATGCTTAAAAATGCCAAGATGTACTGTATTCATTCACGACTAAGGATATCTGTTACAGCTTTTGCTTTTCACGCAACAAACTGCCAATATTCATCTCTATTAATATGTTTCCAGAAGCTGGCATTGTCAATATTGTTGATATTAGCCAGACACAGATAGATACTTGGAATTAATCATTAAACTTCAAGGTGAATTGCAGCTAGACTTGCTTGACTGATAGCCTTTATTTTTGATCCAATTTTTGTTTAACTTTTATCTATCTAGCAGTCTTTCACACAGGACTATGTGGAATGTGTATTTGTTAGTTGAAAACTACAGGGTATGATTCTTAAAGTGTGCCGATATATCCACCATCAGTTCAATATTGGGTTCTATCTATGGTGTCCGTTTATGAAGCAGTGGAAAATATCCACTTTCTCCAGCAATCACAGAGAAAATCGTTCTCCTCTGAGCTCCAGTTTATGAAGAGGTGTAGATCGCTTCTCCTTTTGAGAAGTGAAGCGATCTACAAATGCTTTGAACAGTGGAGATTGCCCCCGATACTGTAATCGTGTGAGACATAGTGAGATTACAGTACCAGAAATTCTCTGAAATAATCTGGTGTCCGTTTATTAAGCAGCAATAAATTACCACTGCTAAGTACACAGACATTTTTAGAGGAGATCACCCACCTTATGTTAATAAAATTATTAGTCCCCCTACATAATATATATATATATATATATATATATGGTCTGGGGCTGCATGACTGCTTCGGGCACTGGGGAGCTACAGTTCATTGAGGAAATTATGAATGCTATGAATGTCAACATGTACTGTGACATACTGAAGCAGAGCAGGATCCCACATGATAACGACCCCAAATACACCTCCAAGATGATCACTCCCTTGCTAAAGAAGCTGTGGGTAAAGGTGATGGACTGGCCAAGCATGTCTCCAGACCTAAACCCTATTGAGCATCTGTGGGGCATCCTCAAATTAAAGGTGGAGGAGCGTAAGGTCTCCAACATCCACCAGCTTCGTGATGTCATCATGGAGGCGTGGAAGAGGACTCCAGTGACAACCTGTGAAGCTCTGGTGAACTCCACACCCAAGAGAGTCAAGGCAGTGCTGGAAAACAATGGTGGCCACACAAAATATTGACACTTTGGGCCCAATTTAGGCAGTTTCCCTTTTATACAAGATGTAAACTCACTACTTTACATTGCAAAGTGTAATTTCTTTAGTGTTGTCACATGAAAAGATATAATAAAATATTTACAAAAATGTGAGGGGTGTACTCACTTTTGTGAGATACTGTATATAGAGTGCACTCTAGGCAGTATAGCATACTGGTCGCAGAAATGTTATTACAGCACTTATTATATATATATATATATATGCATACACACATTTTATGTATATATAAACATAAACATGGCAGGGGGACATTTTTACTGTCTTGGGGGGTCTGATCGAGGAAGAAGGAAGTCAATAATCTTCCTCCTTTCCCCTCAGTTCCCCCGGGATTCTCTCTTCACTCCCCGATTCACCACCTCTGAGCTGGTGAATCTGGGAGAGTAAATTCTGACACAGATCACCAGTGAAGTGCTGAGATCACAGCTTCAACAACTGGCCGTTTCTGTATTAGTCAATGACAGGTTCTTTATGTGCTGAAATGATCGGGGAGAACATGTTCTCCCCCGATCATCTCTGTTTCATAAACCGTTATGAACAGGTATGAACTGAGATCAGCGGCGATCCTCTGGATAACTGCTGTTCACAGTTTTATAAACGGACGACACCTAAATGATTTAGTCTTTCCCATTACAAAATCCTGAGAGAGAGCAGTGCAAACAGAAAAATGCTGCATGTGGAATTTTTATTAAATGAGAACAAATGCACATAGAAATTATAAATTGAGCTAAATTTGACCTGTTCTGCATTGAAAAAACATGCTTTGGTCTTTACGAGGTACATCTCAGAAAAAAGAAACTCCTTTCTGGCATTACCTTACCTTGAGCTTGATCTCCAGTAATTTATCATATTTTCCTAGTGCACAATGATATATGATCAAATACTCCTGCTTCATTATCATCAATAAATAAGTGCACATATATCGCTAAGTGTCATATATACAAAAAAAGTCCATATGCAAATGCAACCAATATATCACACAAAATGAAAAATTAATAAGCAAAAACATAACCTACTAATGCACATATTGCAATGTGCATAATCAGATAGTGTAAACAAATTAATATGTCCATCAATAAACACAACCGAATAAAAGTGTTTAGCAAAGATTCAACCAATATTGAAATAAATGTGCATAATAAAGTACTAATTTACAGTCCAATGAATGATAACCCGTGATAACCATATTTGTGATCAATCTTGTTGCTAAATCCAATTTCTATTCCACCTCAATGTGCCAATGACTAATGCCACATACACATGAGCGGATTTTCCATCAGAAAAATCTTGGATGTTTTTTCTGACGGAATTCCACTCAAGCTTGGCTTGCATACACACGGTCATACAAAAGTTTGCTGAACTTTCGACCGCCAAGAATGCGGTGACGTACAACACTACGACGAGCCGAGAAAATGAAGTTTGATGCTTCCGAGCATGCGTCGAATTGCTACAGACGATCGGAATTTCCGATCGGAACTTTTTCCGAGCGAAAAATTGAAAACATGCTCTCAATCTTATGCTGGCTGGAATTCGGCCAGCAAAAGTCCGATGGAGCATACACACCGTCGCATTTTCCGACCAAAATCTCTCATCGGTCTTTTGCTGGCCTAATTTCCGATCTGGTGAACTATTCTGAATGTGTCTGGTGAACTAACCAGACACATGTGACTTTAAAAAAAGGTCAGTAAATGCTTTCCTCTCCAAGCATATTTTGTATACGTATCCACACTTCTCCGCCTCTCCTCCCTCCCTTAGATCCTTTAGATTTGTATATGTTACACTTGATATACATGCACTTATTTGTTGAATATATAGGATTAGGTAGGATGATTTTAATCTGACAGTGCTGTATACCAGAAGAGCACACATATATTAATTTGTATACTGCACAGAAGCTCAGTTAGGGTTTTGGCTAAGGTTGAGATCTACACATTATTATATAATAGGCTATTAAAATAAAATTTTGGAAAACAAGGATAATATACTTGACTCACTCACATTCTCCAGCCCCAGGATCTCCTGATGCTGATTGCACAACAATTCCTGGTAAAATGAAAAAGTTTTGCTTAATTAAACATAACACACTTGATAATAAAAAATGTATCTTTCATATGTATGTTTTATATTACAATAGCAGCATCATTTTGCAGTGTTTTATATGTATCTATTATTTCATTTATTAATTGTTGCCCCGGTACTAATCCAAATTATGACAACCATCAAACTGTGAAGAGAGAAATGGATTACAACTATAGCCTCATACACACGATCGGACCGTGGACCAACTTTCCTGTGGATTTTTGTCCAAAGGGCGTTGGCCCCAAGTTGGTATTGCATACACACGGCAGGAATTTTTCAGCCAACTTTCACCAAATCACTTGGTTTTTCTGCTCTTTACCGCCACCTTTGGTCAACTTCTGTATTGTTGTCTGATCTTTTGCATTGGTTCTGCATTGGTTTGTACAAAAGTCAGTTGGTTTTGTGTACACACGGTCGGACTTTGGTCCATTGGACTTTTGTTGGCAGAAAGTTGGTCCGTTCGCACAGCCAACAAAAGTCCGATGAAACCTGGAAAAAGTTGGTCCGATGGAGCGTACACAAGGTCGGATGTTGGTCCAAAACAGCTAATTTGCATGTTGGTTGTCAAAAAGTCTGATCGTGTGTATGGGCCTTATGAGTGTCCAGATGACCAGTGAGAGCATTCAAAAGCAGATATTACTTCTACATTAAACAACCTCTGATCTGTGAAGCTTACCTCATATTCATGTTTTCCTCATACGATAACCAGACCTTTAGAAATAATTTTACAACCCCTATCTTATGAGCTTAAACAAATACAATATTTTTGAGAACATTTTTGGATCATTTTGTGCTTCAACAGAATTTTGTTGGGAAGAGCAAATGTCTACATTTGAATTATTATTTGTGTGACAGAGGAGCTTAAACCCAACCTAAAGCTGACTGGAGCACCTAAATCATTAACTAGAGTACCTAAATCCCAGCACCCACCAGGTTCAATACCTTTTTTTAAACCATTATATTATTGTCATTTATTATGTGTGTTATTTTTTAAATAAGACTGCATTTATTACCGGTAATTATTCTGGCTTTATTAAGAAATGCAGAAACTTTCTAAGGTATTAAATTTTTCCTGCAACTGTATATACCTTATGTCAGTTTTCTATTGCTGCAATTGTTGGTAACTGAATTTCAAATGTTCCCTTTGTTTTATATGATAAAAAATAATTGCCAATTTTTAAAATATGAATATACACTTCCGCTGGTTACATATCCGTATCTACTAAAACCAAATTTTTGTGGCTACCAGATGTTCTGAGCCATTAAGCACAGGAAACATCCTCATTATTATATACATCTTCTATAGTGTGTAGCTATTGTATATTTTTCCATTTATGGGGCATATTTTTTTCCACAAGAAGCCACATAATTGTTAGGTATCCCAATAAAGCAAAACGCCTTCTTGCGGGATAATTCCAAAAGGAAACAGTCTTCATTTCCAGATGTTTGCTGAATGTCGGTCAGTCACAGATGTATTAGTAAATATAGTTTTTTCTCAAGATTATCATTTGCTATTTATCTACACAGCAGTGTGATCTTTATCTTCTAAAAAGTGCTATTCTTAAGGGAAACATAGACAGTGTTTACTTATGTAAATCAATTTCTCTTGAAAGACCTTATTATTCAAGTCCTTGGTGTGAGAAAGGAAATGTAATATGGAGCTTGGTTTGGCATCCTCAGTGCAGAATGTATTGCTTTTGAGCAGACTCATCTGACCTAGACTTTTTGGTTATTTACTGTTTTGGCAACAACATCCAGAGCTGTTCACATTGACAGGAGTAAAAAGATTATTACCATTTAAGTACATTGCCCTTAAATTCTAATTAATACAGGGCAAATAGGTCTCATCAGCAATTACAATATTCATAGAAAGTTCATATTACACTTTATAGGAACTTGAGGAAGAGTTTTTCTTTGTATACTGGGCAGAAATATAGACCATACTCTTCCTTCAACTGAATGTTTTAGATTCCCTCCCATGGGCATTGATGAGGATGTTGCTTCTTGTGTTCACTGTACTGTAACATTCACATTATTCAATAATTCTTTCTCACAAATTCTAAAACTGGAACCTTCTTAAGAGCACAACCTTCTTACTTGTTATATCTATATCCTCTATCCATAGTGATGATGTTGGGTCTTGTTTTTATCAAGACACAGTTTTTTAAGTTTGAAAGAATCTATTTAACCATACTTATCCTCGTCAGTCTTTCACCTGAACATGAAGCGATTCTGTTAAGTTGCCTGTTGGTGAAAGGTCTGCCATTCTAAATGCGGTAGTAAAGATCAGTCGCAGTTAGGGAGAGGAGAAGACAACATTCTGTAAAGATTTGCTTAAATTTTCTTGACCACCCAGAGAAGCATTTATGTGCTTTCTTGTTCTATTCCCCCCCCCCCCCCCCCAGGTTTAGTGTGACAATAAACATACTTCCCTAAGCATTTTGATCTTTGTAAGGACTGTAAAGGTAGCATTGTTTTGTGTATCTCAGGTAATAATAACCGTCTTTTTCTTCTGCGCTGTCAAATTTCCCCTTAGTTTCTTCTTCCTAACTGACTTATAATAAAATTATTTACATATGGGTGTACTTTCCTGTATTATTTTCAGGCACAAATAGCCAAGCTTTACCACTTGCATACCCCTTCAGATTGATCATACTCTCTGTACAGTGGACAGCAATTTTTGCCGGTTGCCGGCCCAGTTCAAGAAGATCCAAGCACCACACATTTAGCTGTTCATTTCAGATTTTTATTTTCAGTTTTTTAATTCAGTCACTTCCACTTGTTTAGATAGTGTTTAGAGCCAGTGTTTTAAATGCATTTTTTTTATGTTAATGTTATGTTAAAGCACATCTCTAGCGAGAGAGAGAGTAGGGAATGGTGGCGAAAAGTTAGAACGTCTGAAAATGTTTTTATCCTACTGTGGGCCCTCCTGTTACATAGACAATCACTTCCCAGTGGGGTCACAGGTACTAAAAACAAAAAAAAAACATAAATGTGAAAGTTTCCCCACTCCATCCAAAACCAAAATACATTTGGTCCAATGCAAGCTTTAAAATCACATAGTTCATGTAGCCCTAGGTCCGTTGTTGAGGTCTGCCCCACTCCCCTTGCTGAAATACTAAGCTAAAAAAAAGTATTATAATCACCTTTTTCTTTCAGTTTCCATGTTGCAAGGGTTGATGTCATTATACTCTAACACACAGGTGTCAAACTGGCGGCTCTCCAACTGTTTCGGAACTACAAGTCCCATGAGGCATTGCAAGTCTGACAGTTACAAGCATGACTCCCACAGGCATGATGGGACTTGTAGTTCCGTAACAGCTGGAGGTCCAACAGCTTGACAACCCTGCATGTAACATGATCCTGGGGAATGCTGGGTACTCTAAATATCAGGAGAAAACACTTGGGGTGCCTTCTCAGAGAGATTTGTAGTTCTTTACATTCCCCAAATTTCGTCAAAGGGTGGATGACCTTACTTTTGTTAAGGTGCTGCTGCATAAACTGGGGGGAAATGAGCATACTAGCTAACTTTTTTCCCCTTACAGGTACATTTTTAGGCTTTTGATCAGTGGTTCAGCAAGGTGGACAAACTTAAACAGTGAACTTTGCATTTTAGATGACTTTTATAACATACACTGCAAGTGATTAGGAGCAAAAATAATATGGACAGGAGAAGAACAGAATCTCTTAACTCTACCTGTACTTAATACATGTATATTATATATCTGAAATGAACTTACCTAAAATCACAAATATAGTGTGGAGTGAAAGCATTGTATAACAGTAGATACAACCTGCAGGGACACAGGATTATACAATATAAGTTAATATTTTTGTACCAAGTAAAATTAATTGTAATAGAATAATGAAAAGAAATATAAGAGAGTGACAATTCACAAATACATGTATATGTACAAAATGATTTGACATAAATCCAGTGGATCTCCAATCCAGTTAGTACAACTATAATGTGTTTTATTTGTTCAAATAGAACCTTATTGGCAGTATAAATAGAAATAAGACTAACTACAGAAATATTTTCTCTGGGGATTTTCACCTTTATTTAGAGTGTTTCTACATGCATTCAATATTCAAAATGCATTCAATAAATAGACATACGCTACATATGATACATTTAGAATACAGAGAAATATTAGGAAAATACACCCTGCATATACTTATGTAAATGCAGTAGAAATTGTTATGTCGTTTTTCTGAACATATTAAAGGCCACTAAGATAATTGTATTAAAATTGTCATAGTACTGTGCAGTTGTTATTATTCAGCATCTTTTCATGTAACAGATTAGGAGCTTTAGGTAATGTCAAAAATACAGTTAATTTTATACCTACAAATAATGCTTAATGCAGAATCAACATGTTTCTTATCTCTACATCTTACAACAGTATCTATCTATCTATCTATCTATCTATCTATCTATCTATCTATCTATCTATCTATCTATCTATCTATCTATCTATCTATCTATCTATCTATCTATCGTTTTCCATGAAAAGCCATTACAGAATTTGACATACAGACTTTTTAATAACTTTCCTTTAATACAGCATATAGTATAAGGAGATAATCTGATTCATGCAGATACTATTTAAAAAAAAAAAAAGTTTCAGACATGAATAGCAGCAAAAAGTAAAATCCAAACATTACATCACTGCAGTTCAGAGCTAAAAATTTAACTCAGAAATTAATTCCATTTATAAATATAATTTGCTACAGGGGGTCCCCGACTTACAAACATCCGACTTACAAACGACTCCTACTTACAAACGGAGGGAGACAACAGGAAGTGAGAGGAAATTTACCCCTAGGAAGGGAAATTCACTCCTGTAAGAGTTAATATGGGAAAAAGGTGTCTCCACTGATGCTTTATCACCACTCCATGCTTCCCTAACAACCCAAAATTTTCAAAATCCAATTGTCATTGGGACAGAAGGTGAGGTGAAATCTTCTGAACAGGGGCACAGACAGCAAAACAAATGTTACAGGGGTGATAACCTTCTCTATGTTATCTAAAAAACTTAAAAATATATTTTTTGGCTGGAGCTACACTTAAAAAATGTACCTGTTCCGACTTACAAACAGATTCAACTTAAGAACAAACCTACAGTCCCTATCTTGTTTGTAACCCGGGGACCCCCTGTATATGACTTTTCTAATTGTTTTTTTTTACATAATAGGATTGATTTGTAAACTTTTCCAAAATTGTTTCTATCTAGTCACTCACCTAATATATACCTATCTGTACCCACTAATACTACACCAATACCGGGGTCTGCTAATATCATGAACCTAGCAGTATTTATTTTAGATAAGACTAATACTGGACACACATTGTTTCCTATTAACAACACCTTAAATATTATGTTACATATACTCATTTACACCAGAGACTCATTACCTTAGTTTTGCCTAGCTTTATCATAACTATTCTATACCTATATCCTATATGTATATCTTATTTCATAGCTACTGTTATCCTATACTCTAGACATGCCACACAAATATATATAGTATATGCAAAGAGGTGGTCAGCATCTGAGGTAATCAAAGATAGTCTATGCATGCAGCTAGGTAAGTCCCCACACAATACTATATGTAAAGAGGCAGTCAGCACCTGAGGTAGTCAGAAATAATCCAGGCATGCAACTGGGTAAGCCCCAACACAATACTATATAGCTACAAAAATAAGCTGCATCACAACGCAGTCTATCTAATATTGACACATGCCTAATGTTATCATCCTTTTAGTCAATTTTCCTGCACTTCAAATATTTAATGTACCCTCTAAAACTATGCACTCTATATATTATATTATATATATATATATATAATCTATATGCCAGGGATTAGTGTATAAAACCACTAATATCACAAATTCAATTTTGTAGTCTCACAAGATACACGTAAATTCTAGCAAGGCTATAATATGTTCAATTACCAGCATTTGTTATTACATATTTGCTATTCCGGTTCATTCTTTCTAAGATTTTTTGTTTGACACATATACCTAGCAACTATACACCTACAGTAAATCTAGCAATATTGGGGATGGATATATTGGAAACATATGACCTGAGCACATATTGTAACCTTTGCACATAAACCCATAGTGGAAACACATGCACCTGAGCTCCTGGATATTACAAATGTAACATATTGTTAAGCAGAACGCAATAAATAAATATAGGACAGGATAATAATGCCACACATTACTACGACAAATTCAACAATATACAGATTTTCATTCCCTAAATAAAACAGATTTAACTATAGTGTTCACAGACACAAAGTGGGTTCTGTCCTCTCTGTTACCTTTATTTAACTGAGCTCTGCACCAAAGTAAGCTTTATGCAAGGCACTCACCTGTGTTGCTCACTGCAGATGAAGTCTGTTTAGGTTCTGTATAGATATACACTGTCTGCTATGCTCTGATCTGTCCCTTCTATAATGTGTAGTATGTGTTCTGTAAATGTGCTACTTATAAGAACATCAGGACCACAGTGAGGAGGGCTGGGAAGGAGGAGGCATTATAATGGGGCGGAGGTGAGGAAGGTGCAGAGCATCCCCCTAAAATCATTTATAAAGCTTCATCCCAAAATGTGATCTGGTCTGAAACCTGGCCATTATAACTTAGAAATCCTTAATTTATAATTCAAGTAGAGTGGGTTGTATATATCTACATAAACAGACATAAGTAGTAATGCCTGGATATAAGTGAAATATTTTAAGGAAAGAAAAATAAAAGCATGATTAAGACATGGTTTCAATTCAGGATGTACTTAAAAGCATTTTTGATAGATAAGACTAATACAGGACATACATTGTATTCCTATTAACAACATCTTAAATATTATGTCACCTATACCCATTTATACCAGAGACTCATAACCTTAGTTTTGCCTAGGATAACACACCTAGCTTTATCATAACTATTCTACACCTATATCCTATATGTATATCTTATTCTTATCTACTGTTATCCTATACACTAGACATGCCACACAAATGTATATAATATATGCAAAGAGGTGCTCAGCACCTGAGGTAGTCAGAGACAGTCTATGCATGCAGCTAGGTAAGTCCCCACACAATATTATATGTAAAGAGGTGCTCAACACCTGAGGTAGTCAGAGACAGTCTATGCATGCAGCTAGGTAAGTCCCCACACAATATTATATGTAAAGAGGTGCTCAACACCTGAGGTAGTCAGAGACAGTCTATGCATGCAGCTAGGTAAGTCCCCACACAATATTATATGTAAAGAGGCGGTCAGCACCTGAGGCAGTCAGAGATAATCTATACATGCAACTAGGTAAGTCCCCACACAATATTATATGTAAAGAGGTGGTCAGCACCTGAGCTAGTCAGAGATAGTCCATGCATGCAACTGGATAAGTCCCTACACAATACTATATAGCTTAGCCACATTACATGGGGGGGGGGGGGGGGGTGAAGGAATAACATTTTAAGATTGAAGCTGAAGTTTACTATTTTTATGTTGGATACAGCACATACACATTAGTGATGTATAATGGTGTGCATCCCATTACCTCAGGCAGTTTCTTCTAGTAAAATTCTTCCCTGCTGTGTCTCAGAGTTGCCAGAGACTGTCATGAGCTGCTGACTTCTGGTGCTGTAAAGGTTAACAGCACACACTGCTAGTGAGAAAAGTTACACTGTTTGCCTGCCCCCTTCTACCTTCTCCATCATTCATCATCACTTTCTGTGAATGTGCAGGTGAGATTCTATCATTTAACAGCTCCGCCTCTATTCACAAAATGCGTTGCATTATGGGGAAATAATAGTAGGAGTTCTGTTAATGGCAGAGGGGGCAGAAAAGAATAGGTGTACAGTGTAACTTTTCTCAGTAACTGCAACTGCTGTTAACTCTCACAGTGCTGGAAGATAGCCACACAGAGCAGTATTCGGCAGCTCTGAGGAGACACAGCAGAGAAGATTTTTACCAGAAACAACTGTATCAGCTAATTGGATATACACCATGGGGGTTGTTTACGAAAGGCAAATCCACTTTGCACTACATGTGCAAACTACAATTGCAAAGTGCACTTGAAATTGCACTGAAAGTGCACTTGGAAGTGCAGTCACTGTAAATCTAAGGAGAAGATCTAAAATAAGGGGAAGCTCTGTTGATTTTATCATCCAATCATGTGCAAGCTAAAATGCGTTTTTTTTATTTTCCTTGCATGTCCCCCTCGGATCTACAGCGACTGCACTTCCAAGTGCACTTTCAGAGCAATTTCCCATGCACTTTGCACTTGTAGTGTAAAGTGGATTTTCCTTTTGTAAATAACCCCCCATTACACATAACTAATGTGCTTGGTGCTGTATTAAAAAAATACTAAACTTCAGCTTGAATAGTTTAAACAAATAAGAAAACATACAAAAAGCAATAAAAAAAAGTCTCCCAGCCTAGTGCATCATCTATGACACCATTTAATGAATAAAAGTAACACACCAAATACCCACAAACTTGGATGAGTGTTAGGCTCATAACATGAAACAGAAACATTTTTGATCAAAGCCACAACCTGTGGCCCTCAAAAGATACAGATGAAGTCCAATGATGTTTAGCAGAATCTGATGCATTTCGAGGCTTCCTCAGAGATTAATAATAGTAATAGGTCAAACCCTTTTGGGATGCTCTGCCTGTTGATGCATTTCCCTATTCCCTGGCTGGAAAGGGGCATGATGGTATGTTTAGCTCCATCGTACTATTACTGTTATTTAAGACACCACAGACTCAAAACAATTCTCCCTACAGGTCATCTTTCACCAAACCTGCCAGGCATTGCCTCTCGCTTGCTTGACTCCAAATATTGGTTCTTAAAAATAGCAACTTTCCTCATTCCTTTAATCCATGTCTGACAGATGTAGGTTGATGTCTCGTCTTACCTAGATTGTATAAACACATTACTACCTAGGCCGCTTGGAGTGTCTTCTGCAGCTCTCAAGAGTTCCAGGATATTACTTGCACTTAGGCTAGTGTTCACAGTGAGGACACCTAATTGAGATGGGTACCCTCTCCCCCCATCCCTAACCCTACTCTTTTCCTTTTTTTTTACTTATCTCTCTTGACCCCCTCTACCTGCTTTTACTTTCTTCTTGCCCTTGTTTGTTGCTGTCTGTTGAATTTTTTATACTCTCTCCTATTCAGGCCCTTACATGAAGCTCTTCGCTGCTATTATAGTCAGGATTTTTTTATATTTTTTTACTATAATCTTTGGTACCTATGCATATTCTTCGCTCCATTGTGGATGTACTATTAAATTGTACATGTAGATCAAATACTGTTGGAAGGCGATACTTTTCTATGTACTGTTGTTATGTACCCTTTATATATTCAATAAAATAAGATGAAACTAAAAAAGAAGGCGTGCAGTACCAATGAGTACATATTTGAAACTGTTTTCCTGAGTGTTAACAAATAGGGAAGTCTTATAGGACAGTTGTGTGACAGGAGTGACTTTGGGTCGGGGGTTTGTGGAACTCCACTTGCCCTGGAGAGTTCTGGAGGCTCCTTGTCCAGCTTCCCCGGACCCTCTTATGTGTAAATCACCCTGTGTCTCTAGGGCACAGGGTGAATGAGAACCCCACTATAATCTGTGCTAGTCAGATTCAATGCTGTATATATGTATATATAATGTGTGCTGTCTCATGCTGTTGGAATTGCTCATTCCAATGTTCTATTGTATCTGTCTGACTTAGATATTATGGGATGTTTATCTCTATGGAGGGAGGGGGGATTCCTCCAGCAGAGGAATGGCCCTGCTAAGACTGTTTACTGATGAGAAGTTAAACACACCTGACCTGTGTGTCCATTGTCATTGGACAGTTTAACCTGCCCTGTGTTCCAAGGGTGGGGGGAAGTGTTTGGAAGTGGGATCTGTATAACATGTGCTTGAATAAAGGGGTCTGTTGTTTTTTACCCTACACTGGTGTTGTCTGGTGACTGGGTGAGCTAAAGGGTCTTGGATTGTGTGGTACCGGACAGAGGAAGCATTTATGGCGGACATCTTGAGTACGGGTCCGTCACAATTGACTGGCAGCAGTAGGATCGTGCTTCCTTGTCGTGAACACATCCAAACCATCACCTGGATCCAAGGTCCGGATAGCAGGAGAGGAGAGGTACAGATAGGTCGTCATGGAAGAGGAATTCCAAAGGAGGTTGCGAGAGATGTGGCTACAGCACAGAGGATCAGTATCGGTGCAGGTCCTGCTGGGATGGTATGATTCTGTCCGCCTACAACTCTGGAAGGAAGCGCTAGCCTGTGAGCAGCGACACCAGGGAAAAGTTCTCCCCTCCATCCATGTAAGTTACTGGTCATAGTATGAAGTACGAATGCTGTTATTGGGGGAACAACCGAAGCAGGAGTGGACAGCTGAGTTAAGCAGGCTGATCAGGGCAGAAATTCGGTTGGACGAGAGCTACAGAGCCCTCCAGTGGTATGTAGCCCAAGTGTGCCCATGGACAGCGGATGACAGCCCCACAGAAGGCTTTGACTACGATGGCCTAGGATTGTTGTACTGGAGGTAGTCCGAGGACCCTGACTTCGGGAGTGATCTCGAGTGGCTTTTGGAGGAAATAATGGAGCACAGAGAGCAAAGATTGAACGTCTCAGAAGTGCTCTGGGCACAGGGAGATTTGGAGTTCCTGGCAGCTCAGGAATGGGAGCTGGAGATCGCCTACATACAGCTGCTAGACTCTGCTCAGCAGCAGGGTGGGGCCCCTTTGCCTGGGACTATCAGGAATTACCAGCAGACAGCTCTGAAATCCTGGCTGAAGAGTCGGCAATGTGGCATAGTAACAGAGTGCTTTGCTCACCTGCCCCCGCAGCTATGGACGCGGAGGTCTTGTGGCAGATGCAGTAAGTGCTGACTGACCTTGACAAACCTGTTACTGCACAAGACGAGGTTGGATGGAGGAATGTGCCTGTCCAGCAGCATGCCAGAGAATCGGCAGTGGAAAATCTGGAGATTGCCATCCCCAAAGCTGAAGTGCTGACAACAGGGCAGAGCTCTGCTAACCTCTGCCTAGCACCGATAGCATCTTCTGGGTTCCATGGACAGATGGTGAACCTCTATCCCCAGACACCAGTTGCAGAGACAGGGGATTTAATAGACTTTTCTGCTGAGGAAGAACAACCTGGTGAGCCTCCAGCAGAAGAGCTGGTATCAGGGCCAAACTTCACTGAGCTTTGCCCTGCACAAACAGCAGCATCTGTGGAGTTACAAGAGACTCCTTCAGCTGAAGCGCTGGACACTGTACAGAGGGTCCAAGACCACTGCCCCACACATGCAGCAGTTCCGGAGGCCCAGGGTGAGAAGGAGATGGTCACTCCCCAACAAGGATTCATGCACCTGGAAGACAGTGATAGAGAAATGTCATCCCAGCAGCCAGATGACAGAACAGAAAAGGAAGCAGCCGGCTCACCGCCCCAATGGCAGCTACACCATTTAGAAGTGGAGGAAGCCAGCCTCCTGCTACAACGGTTAACCGGAGCGGATGATGTGGAGTCCCCAGCAGAAGTGCTGGCAACAGGGCAGAGTGCTATAAACATCTGCCCAGCACCGGCAACTGTGGAGTTACAAGAGACTCCTCCAACTGAAGTGCTGGCCACCGGACAGAGGGTCCAAGACCTCTGCCCCACACCTGCAGTAGTTCTAGGGGCCCATGGTGAGAAGGTGACGGTCACTCCCCAACAGTTAGCCGGAGTGGATGATGTGGGGTCCTCAGCTAAAGTGCTAACAGGGCAGAATGCTACTTGCCCCTACACACAACTGCAGCTTGAGCAGATATCGGGAGATGGGACTGCAGTCCCCACTTGTATACTCCAGGGATGCTGGGCGGTCAGCCCAAATCCCCAACAGCATGACGGAGTGATCCCAGTCACCCTGTCTTCTCTCCAGTGGCTGAAAGGACAGGGAGAAGGGCCAGTCCAGGCCTCTCCTCAGCGGCGGGCATGTTCTCTGAGAGAGGCAGAGGTTGGCTGGGTAAGTAATGCTATGTTTGGGACAATATATTTGGGGTACTGTGTGGATACCGCCATTGGGAGACTGGAACTACTGACTAACTTCGGAGTCAACCCGTCTGGGGTCTCCTCCTGTGTTAGTTAATGAGTTTGTTATTAGGTATTTCAATAATACCATAACAACATAGCTGAGCCCTGTTCTGGAAGAAGTCCTTGGCTGAGCCCTGTTCTGGATAAAGTCCTTAGCTGGGGTGCCTTGTTGCATGCTGTGTACCTCTTTTTTTTTGTTTTGTTTTTTTAATCAAAAAGGTGTTTATTGAACAAGTTTAGAAAGTTTCCAATGTACAAGCAATGCATTTGCATTTGGTTATATTTACATTTCGTGGTCATCTTAGCGCCCTACACATTTATCTTATCATCACAACCTTCAAGTCCACAATATACTGAGGCATATACACTTATATGTTACATCTGGTGTTGAGCATTTCTAGCTCATTGGGGTCCTCCCGTAGGGCCTTGCAAGATTCTGGACATCACCAGTTCCCTGGGACTTAGTCCAGGGGTATCCAGCCATGGCGACCAGATTCTTTCAAATCTACCTGGGCTTCCCCTGTGTTGGTAGATATATCTTTTCATGACCAAGGTGTTCCCCATATGTGTGATCCATGAGGCGACTGTGGGCGGTGAGATCAATTTCCACCCCAGCAGGATGAGTTTAGGGGCTTGGAACAGTGCTCCAGAGAATGCTATTCTCACCACCTCCTCCACGATAACTTCTTCCAGAACTCCTAAGATACAATGAATTGGGTCTAAGGGGACGGTCGTCTGGAACACTTGATTAAGCTTTCCAAGCATCGTTTTCCAGTACTGGTGGAGCTTTGGGCATCTCCAGAGCAGGTGAATGAGATCTCCCTGGTGTTGCCTGCACCTGTCACATAGGAGGTCTGGCCGCCTACCCATCTTAGGTAGTCTGAGCGGGGTGTAGTGCACCCGGAGCGCAATGTACAATTGGGAGACTTTTTTGGCTACAAGAGAGCAAGAAGTGATTGATTGCAGGACTTCCTCCCATTGGTCTCCCATAAGTGGGCCTATGTCTTTTTCCCATAGGAACGGTGCCTTAGTGGGGTGGGCCCTTAAATGATGTGTCAAAAAAAAGAGGGGAAATAAAGGACTGTGATGACCACTTTACCACCTCCATCCCTAAAATACACGAAAAAAGAATAGATCGCCCTGGGACTTTAAAATGAGGTCGGAGAGAGTAGGCACACATTCACAATAAGATGTAAAAATGTAAATTTATTAAATACATAATGCTATATAACCAGTTGGGAACAACAATTAATGTGCGTTACCCGGCTTAGTGGCCAAGTTAACAGCAGTGGTAAGAACAAATATCAATTCGCTACATTCCATTTACATCCATAGAGTGATAAAATTCATCATGAATAGCTGAATCAGTTGATTATATATATATATATATATATATATATATATATATATATATATACACACGTCATATGAGGTAGAAAGTTGTACATACATGAATGAAGCAATATATGAACCAAAATACACGTAACAAAAAAACCCAGCAATATAAGCATACATGGAGCATTGGTGATGCCCCAACAAGAAATACCCAGCAGTATGAATATAAAGAGCATCAATGGTTCCCTACGCGTTTCGGGAGTCTTTGCTCGCTCTTCAGGGGTGGATGCATATTTTATTCTATCTGGAACAAAAAATATAAAAATAAGAAGGTATATATTAAAAATGATGTAGTGGAAAGAGAGGTCAACAAAAAGGAGACCTCATACTCACCAAACAACTGGGCTAGGTCACTAACCATTGATGTCATGGTGGCAGCAACAAATGTCTAGCTCGGGAGCTGAGGGGATGCAGCGAATGGATACCGCAGCGGGGAACACCCGATGAAGGCACTGACTGGAAGAGGCATTCGGTCAAAGGTCTAAGATGTACCAAAATGTATCTAAAAAAAGAGAAAATATGTATAGAAAGGCAACGGGCTCAAAAGGGAAGAAATTGGGAACACCTAGAAAACATAGGTGGTAAAAAATGATTAAAGTTGACAGATTGGTGTATAAATGGGTAAAAACTATTGTGTTCCATATCCCTCTATGTGTATGAAAATAACTAATTTAAGCAGTATGCCATAAATGTATCCAATAAAGATGATGAATGGTATGGGCTAGGAGACTGAAAGGGGGGAAGAAATTATGGTAAATTAAATTAGTAGACTCTATTGTGTGTGGGGAATCAAGTCACCCACACAATGAGTATGGATAAACCAAAATGTTACCTTAGATCAATTTAAACACCCCCAAACGTAAATGATAACCTCCCATACCTGTGACCACTATGCAGACCAGCAAGCCTCGAATGCGGACCACAGCCATGCCGATCAAGCGGATATACCCACGGCAGCTCCAGAAGCCCCGCCCCCAGTGTCATGTACGGAGGATGACGGACTGGCGTCAATGGCATCAGCCGTCAAACAGGGGTGTGTGTGCACAAGGCAGAACACCAACCCTACCTCCGAGATGTTCCACACAGCCCGCAGTCGCAGCGTCAAAAGACGTCACGCTGTGGCGTGGAGAACATGGCGCCGTAGTGCAGGTGGCCACGCCCAAACCGAGGGTCAGGCGGGGACAGCAAGAGGTCAAGAAAACCTCCCTGGTGCACAACGCAGCCCCTGAGCTGGGCAAACAACAACCACCACCAAGGCATAGAACGGGGGGAGACCAGAAAATCGCAGAGTAAGCCCTTGAGGATGACAAAAAACAAACAAAAAAAGCTAAACAGGGGATGATAATATATGGATGTGATGGTGAACAATGGCCAGCGGTCATGACAGACCAAATAGGTGCTAGTTGGGTGTCTACCACCCGGTTATCTAGAAAAAAGAGGGGAAATAAGGACTGTGATGACCACTCTACCACCTCCATCCCTAAAATACACGAAAAAAGAATAGATCGCCCTGGGACTTTAAAATGAGGTGGGAGAGAGTAGGCACACGTTCACAAAAAGATGTAAAAATGTAAATTTATTAAATACATATTGCTATATAACCAGTTGGGAACAGCAATAAATGTGCGTTACCCGGCATAGTGGCCAAGTTAACAGCAGTAGTAAAAACAAATATCAATTCGCTACATCATGAATAGCTAAATCAGTTGATTTATATATATATACACACGTCATATGAGGTAGAAAGTTGTACATACATGAATGAAGCAATATATGAACCAAAATACACGTAACAAAAAAACCCAGCAATATAAGCATACATGGAGCATTGGTGATGCCCCAACAAGAAATACCCAGCAGTATGAATATAAAGAGCATCGATGTGTCAGTAACATTTGGTAACAATTTGAGACGATCCCTTTAGTTTCAGTACTTGTTTGTAGAAGGTGAAAAATGGGGGTATTGGACATAATCCAATGATTAGCATCTCTCTGCGCGCCCACAGCATGCCTGTACTGGAGATAGGAGTAGTAGATGGTAGAGGGTAAATTAAATCTATTTTGTAACTCAGGGAAGGATAGCAGCTTTCCGTCTTGAAATATGTGTGACAACAAAGTTACACCATAGCATCGCCACTTGGGACCCTGCTGTAACTTCGCCAGTTTGACATATGAAAGGTTCTCCCATATCGGGCTATATTCAGTGTAGCCCAGCACCTCCTGCATCTGTCTGCCATTGTTCCATATTTTCTGGATTAGAGTGAGGGTGGGTGTCTGTTTATTGGATTTATGAAACATCTGTGTCTCCAGACCCATCGGAACAGTCTCCGCTCCAGAGCCGATCAGCATCAATCTTGCCGAAGAGCCCTCCGGATCATGGGCCATGGACCCAGTCAGATGCTGCATTTGGGCTGCAACATAGTACAGCCAAGTGTTGAGAACTGCCAATCCTCCATCGTCCTTGGGGTGCTGCAATTGTTCTAATTTGATTCTAGGGGGCCTGTATTCCACAGTAGGCATCTGTGATCTTTTAAGGTTATTCCAAGTGTTAATTTTTTCCTGAAATTAAATACATTTAATTGGCAGTAGTCCGCAAGTCTAGGTGATATATTTTTTCCTAGGTATTGGAATGAGGTCACTACTAGGTTTGAATACAAATCAGGCAGATCTACCGCCCAATCCTTGTTTAGCAGCATCAGGGCCGATTTAGACCAGTTGATGGTCAGACCTGAGTAACGCTCAAATCTGGAAATTACGGCTGTCACTTCGGCTAAAGAGGCAGTGGTGTCCAACAGGAAAAGCATCATGTCGTCGGCGTACAACATGATCTTCTCATGAAGGTCACCATATCTCAACCCCGTAATCCCCGGGCTGGCCCTCACCAGTGCCGCCAGTGGTTCAATGGTGATAGCAAAGAGCAGGGGAGACAGGGGGCATCCCTGCCTTGTCCCCCTGCCCAGAGCAAATGCATGTGACATTCTGCCCGACATCCTAATGGTCGCCTGTGGGGATACATATAGCAGTTTGACCCAGGCCATGAATCGATCTCCGAATCCGAATTTGGATAGCACCGCCCACAGGTATCGCCAGCCTATGTTATTGAACGCCTTGTTGGAGTCCAGGGACAGTAGAGCCCTGTTTCCCCCATTGTCCACCTGCAATTGCATGTTCAGAAAAAGGGTCTGAGATTAGTGGCTGTGGACTTTTGTAGCATAAATCCGGCCGGGTCAGTATATATGATAGAGGCTATGATCCCATTGACCCAAATTGCCAAGACCTTAGCCAGAATCTTAACATCGCTTTGGAGGAGGTAATTGGGTCTATAGAAACCCGGGTCAACCGAATCCTTCCCAGGCTTAAGCAGTAATATCACATTCTTGCCATCAAGGGTTCAATGGAGGCATTAAACACCTCCAGCAGTCATGACAGTACCTTTTCCCCATATTGGGCAAGGACCTCCATGGGAAGACCATCCTCCCGGGGGCCTTGCATGTGGAGAAGGAGCACGCTGCCTTCTGTAGCGCTTCTAAAGTCAGTGGTGCCTCCAACAGTTGTTTGGCCCCCTCAGACAGGGAGGGTAAGTCAATACCAGATAGGTAATTCTCCAGATCAGCACCTGAGTAGTCATCCCTCACCCCATAGAGGTCTGTATAGAAGGATGCCAACTCCAAGATGATGTGCTATGGATCGTTGACCACCATGCCAATGGAAGAGCCCAATCGCCAGGGACTGTTGCTGAGACCTAGCAATCCTCGCCAGTAGACGTCACGTTTTTCCCCCCTCCTCATAGAAAATAAGCTTGATGAAGAACCTCTTATGTTTTGCAGTGGAGGATCTCAGGCGATCCAGGTAGTCCTGGGCCAACATCCATGCCTCCCTTGCAAAATCCTTTGGATCTGTGACATAGGATAGTTCCAGCTGTCGTACCTGATCTTCCACCTGCTCCAGCAGAGCGGAGGAGTTTCGTTTGACATGTGTAATTTCAGTAATAAACACCCCTCTAAGGTGGGCTTTGAAAGTTTCCGATTTTTGGATCGTAATTGGGATTGGAAAAAGCTATCGATTTGGGCTGCTATTCGGCCTGGTGAGGTGAACAATTTTAGAAGGCATTGAGTTTCCAGGAGGCCTTGGGTAACGAGGTAGGGGGCTGGGTAATCAGCCACAGGGCCACGGGGGAATGGTCAGACACTCCACAAGGGAAGTAGTTCACCTTGGAGGTATGATCAACTATGTTAAGTCTGCCCACACATAGATCAATATGCGACAGGGTGCTATGGGTTTTGGAGAAGCAGGAAAACTGTTTTGTGTTTGGGTTACGCATGTGCCATATTTATGTCCAGCCTACCTCAGATACCAGGCAGCTAAGAGCAGTACCCATGTGGCCCCTGGGGGGGGGGGGGGGGAATTGGGGGAGTCCTATCCAGTCTAGATAACAATTGAAATCCCCAAAATTTGTACCGGAACATCAGGCTTGCTCACCAGGTACGACAGCAGCAACTGCAGCATGTCCCATGAAAACAGGGGCGGGATGTATACAAAAGCTAGAAGCAAAGTTATGGTGTACAGTTTACAGTATAAAAATACAAATCTACCAGAAGCGTCTATCAGCGAGTTAAGCTCCTAATAGACCAGCGCTTTGTGTAGCAGTACACTCACCCCGCGAGAAAGCAGAGTAAGTGGAGTTATACGCCTTGCCAACCCATGCATATTGCAGAAACCCCACATTGTCCCCCAGGAGGTGAGTTTCCTGCAGGCCAATAATGGCAGGGTGAAATTTGCGCAGGCAGGAGGACTGTTTACCTGTTTAGAAGCCTCTGAACTGGTGCCCAGGTCTAGAATGCTTGGCCCTCTTTCAGTCTGTATGCCTGTGAAAGTAGGCTGTGTTCCTGAAGAAATTAGCCTTTGTGTCTGGGGAAATTAGACTACATACTTGTGGAAGTAGGCTGTGCGCCTAGAGAAGTAGGCTGTGTACCTGGAAGATCAGGTTGTATACTTGCATAAATAAGGCTGTGCATACCTCAAAACAGTCCTGGCTTGTGCAGGGCATTCTTTCTCTCACGGCCACAAACACCAGGCATTTTTTTTCCCACTGACATCCATCTCCAGTATTAAAGTGAATATCAATCTGCGCAATCTCGTGAAATAAAGTGGTGTATATATTAACCACTGAAGGGCACGTACAGGCAAACTAACATACCTGTAAGTGGCCCTTTATGAGACGGCCTGCTGGCATGCGGCAAGCTCCGCGAGTCGGGTTGCAGGCCCCATGAACTCGATCACCGCAGGGATACCCGCAATTGTCTCACGGAGAGGAAGAATGTAAACAAGCATCTCCCTGTTCTGCCTAGTGACAGTGTCACTGATCTCTGCTCCCTGTGATCGTGTGCAGAGATCAGTGACGTGCCGTGTGTAGCCACCCCCCCCCACAGTTAGAAACACTCCCCAGGACACACTTAACCCCTTAACTACCCCCTAGTGGTTAGCCCCTTTACTGCCAGTGTCATTTACACAGGAATCAGTGCATTTGTATAGCACTGATTGCTATATAAATGACAATGGTCCCAAAAATGTGTCAAAAATATCTGATGTGTCCGCCATAATCATCATAATCATGATAAAAATCGCTGATCGCCGCAATTACTAGTAAAAAAAAAAATTATTAATAAAAATGCCATAAAACTATCCCCTGTTTTGTAAACGCTATAACTTTTGCGCAAACCAATCAATAATCACTTATTGCGATTTTTTTACCAAAAATATGTAGAAGACTACGTATCAGCCTAAACTGAGGAAAAAAATGTTTTTATATATTTTTGGGAGATATTTATTAGAGCAAAATTTAAAAAAGAATGTGTTTTTTTTTCAAAATTGTCGCTCTTTTTTTGTTTATAGCACAAAAAATAAAAACCGCAGGGGTGATCAAATACCACCAAAAGAAAACTCTATTTGTGGGAAAAAAAGGACATCAATTTTGTTTGGGAGCACTGGTCAGGAAGGGGGTAAATTCTTCCGGGGCTGAAGTGGTTAAATAATAATAATAGCTGCTATCACTAACAAGTGTTCTCACTTCACTTTAAAATAAAGTCAATCAATAAACAGTGTTGCGCTATAAATCAAAAACAATCAATAATGGTACAAGTGTAACTAAAAATGGTAATAAATAAATATATATTGTTGAAAGTTCATATAGGCAGAATTTGTAGAGCCAGCAGCTTTGACAAGCTTACATTTAGACGTTGGGCATGTGGGTGGCAATGACTGTATTTTTTTTTTGTGGCAAAGGATGGGGCAGAGAAATTTGCCGGCTATAGTCTACAACTGGTGGTGTGCTACTGGCAGATGTGCTGCAAGGACCTGGGACACCCTGCGCTATACCATCATCCCTGTCAGTGGAGGCTGCTGAGAGGTCATGAGGTATAGTGTCAGTATTACATTGTATATCCCTGTATGTTGCGGTCGTTCAGGTGCTTATCTAATCGTTTTTTTAAACTATATATGCCCCCCACCTGCTGAAACCACTGCCTGTGAAAGGGAATTCCACATTCTTGCCGCTCTTACAGTAAAAAAACCCTCTACACAGTTTAAGGTTAAACCTCCTTTCTTCTAATTTTAATGAGTGGCCACGTGTCTTATTAAACTCCCTTCCGCAAAAAAGTTTTATCCCTATTGTGGGGTCACCAGTATGGCAATTGTAAATTGAAATCATATCCCCTCTCAAGCGTCTCTTCTCCAGAGAGAATAAGTTCAGTGCTCGCAACCTTTCTTCATAACTAATATCCTCGCTTAGTATCGTCCGCAAATACAGAGATTGAACTGTTTACCCCATCCTCCAGGTCGTTTACGAACAAATTAAATAGGATTGGTCCCAGCACAGAACCCTGGGGGACCCCACTTCCCACCACTGACCATTCCGAGTAGTCACCAGTTATCATCCCCCTTGTAGCCAGTTTTCAATCCATGTACTCACCCTATGGTCCATGCCAACGGACCTTACTTTGTACCGTAAACGTTTATGGGGAACTGTGTCAAATGCTTTTGCAAAATCCAGATACACCACGTCTACGGGCCTTCCTTTATCTAGATGGCAGCTCACCTCCTCATAGAAGGTTCATAGATTGGTTTGGCAAGAACAATTCTTCATGAATCCATGCTGATTACTGCTAATGATATCGTTTTCATTACTAAAATCTTGTATATAGTCCCTTATCATCCCCTCCAAGCACTTGCATACTATTGATGTTAGGCTAACTGGTCTGTAATTCCCAGGGATGTATTAAAAATTAGGAACAATGGTCTGGCAATTACTTGACTGAGTTACCTAAGTACCCTCGGATGCAAGCCATCTGGTCCCGGTGATTTATTAATGTTAAGTTTAAAGTTTCCAGTCAGTAGACTGTCAGTAAAAATGTGGTACCCAAATGGCTGGTGTTTTTTTCCACGATTGATGTGCTTGAGACAAAGTTTGCAATAGTGCGATCAGCTTCACATATGCTAAAAAAAAGGCCCAGACAGCTGAGCTGTGGGAAGTGGGCTGGGAGATAATAGCTCGACAATGTGATAGAATAGGGTGGCTTCTCTTCCATGATGGCTGCCTCATTGGGGTTGTGCCTCACCCTCACTTTCCTCCTCTACTCTATCTGGCATCCAAGTCCCGTCAGTGACCTCATCATCATCATCATCTCCTCCATCTTCATTACTAGGGATGAGTCGAACACCCCTCCCCCAGCTTGGTTTGCAGCAGAACAGCAAAGAGGCAAAATAAAGTGCTCATTTAAAAGGCTTATATACAAGTTATTGCCATAAAAAGTGTTTGGGGGCCTGGGTACTGCCCCATAAGCATTGATTTTAAAAATGCTTAAAGTGAAACAATAACATTTAAATATTCCTTTAAATATCATGCCTGGGGGTGTCCTTAGTATGCCTGTAAAGTAGCGCATTTTTTTCCATCTTCATAACAGTCCTGCAGCAAAATTTAATTTCTAGGAAAAAATGTCATTTAAAATTGCTTGCGTCTGTAATGTATTGCCGGATCCCGGCAATATACATAAAAACACCATTTAAAAAAATGGCGTGGGTCCCCCCCCCCCCCCCCCCCCCAGTACATTACCAGGGAGTCAGGAATCTGAGGACTCGTCACACTGTGTCAACCTCATCATCATAGCAGCACTGTTTATGATGTCTATATCCTCTTCTCAAGTAGGAAGCTGTAGAAGCAGGTGCTCTCTCTAATACTATGGAAAGGCAAAACGAGACAAATTTTTAAAGGGTCAATTCAACTAAAACATTTCAGTTTTTGTTAGATGCTGGGGAGTAAAACCAACTGACAATTTCTTATATCTCTTGTGATATTTCTGGTTTTGGTTTCCTGCACACTTGCTGTGTTTATGAGGTGTTCCTATTCTCTTTGTTGAATTTTATATTTATTTTAAATTATAGGGTGCTGGAACACACAAAGGAAGGTAGGATCACATAAGGCTACCAGACAGGAGCAGTGTTGGGACCTATGTAAGGGTGTTTTAGGGAAGTTGGGGTCATTTGCGATAACCCTCACCCTGCAGCTATAATATTCCAATACTTTAGGTGTACATGGGTATCAGGGAATCTTGAATTGCTAAGTTGGTGTTTTTTCATTGTGCCCTGAGTTTATTCATGTTGTACATATATGTGTGATGACTAATAATTATTATTGTAATTATTAGTATTAATAACAGGAGTACACCAATTTAACACAAAACTCCTTCAATACAACCAAATTCTCCTGCAGCAACCAGGTTCATCCAGAGAGATGCATTTATATCCCAGAACAGATGACAAAGTCCACGGAGTACTTGCAAATAATAAAATGAACAGAAGCCTTCAAGATTCCATTCAAAATATGTAGTAAAATAATAGTCCTTTTCTGTTATACCAAACATAGAGGCACTCCACCCATCCAACATATACTATGACCTAGGTAGCTTAAATGCATAAAACACTGTATACCATCTTCTAGGCCTGTGCTTCCATACTAATGCTGTGTCAGCAATCAAAAAATATTTTCTCTATATACAGTTTTTTTCTCCCATCTACTAACATGTAAAGGTTGGTCAAACACTTTTGATCTTAACATGAAAAGACCCCACTTGCATTTTACTGAAAACAACAAATACTATACACATACACACATACAATATTTTACAATTGGCAGTATAGTGACTCCTCTAAGGGGTCTTGTGGATAAAAGAGAGACTCCCCCATAGTTCTTAGGATAGATCAGACGCCCTTGCCCTTGAAGAAAGAAGGCTTAAAGTAGAACTATAGGAAAAACTTTATTTTTTCATTTTGGATAGAGCAAAGGTTATAACCCCTGTCAATTTTTTTTCACCATTTGTGTCCCATTGCAGAGATTTCCCTTCACTTTCTGTCCCATAGCCACACAGGAGGTGAGAGGAAATCCCTGGAAATTAAGGGAATTCCATGGGGACCCCCAGGTCACCAGAACTCATGGGAAGATTTCCCCTCTATTACTTTTCTGGGGATAACCTAAAATGTGGGATTTTCTTTTACTTTCACTTTCAATGATAATTGTAAACAGGACAAATAGAAAAGGTGAATCTCCTTAATGGGGGCACAGACAGCAATAAAAACTCACAAGTGTTCTAATCCCTCTGCACTCTATCCAAAACTAAAAAAAAAGTTTTGCTTTTAGTTATACTTTAAGCTCCATACACATGATGAGAACATCAGGCGAATGATCGTCCATTTTATTTTGCATGCTAATTTAAATAAATTTCGGACAAAATCCGTCAGAAAAAATCTGACGGATTTTTTTGGACGAAAACTGTACTGATTTAATGAAAATTGTACATTCTGACATTGTACGAGAAAAATTTTTGTGTTTGTCCCTTCGGATAATTTAGCATGAACTGTCGCGATCAGCTCTCAAAAACTGTATACTAACAATTAGATTATCGTACGATTGCTTCGAATGCGGGATATTTTGTGCGATTTTCTGATCGTGTGTACTAGGCTTTACACTTGAAGGTTTGGGCATTGTTTTCTCTACGTAGAAAGGTACAGATAAAAAAAATCTTGCAGCAACAGATGGACATTTACGTTTGTGGAAAAGTTGGTTGTCCAGCCTGTAAAATATGCATACAATTTATTATGAAAGCTAGAAATCTACTGTATATTCGCTTAACAGGGGCAGAGGCAGACTAACTCCAGTCTACAACCTAATATAGGAACAGAACAACATTAGTGGTAGGTTGACTAAAGTACATAAACCCAAGGTAAGTACAGTGGGGACGGAAAGTATTCAGACCCCCTTAAATGTTTCACTCTTTGTTATATTGCAGCCATTTGCTAAAATCATTTAAGTAAATTTTTTTCCTCATTAATGAGGAATTTACACACAGCACCCCATAAAAAAAACACAGAATTGTTGACATTTTTGCAGATTTATTAAAAAAGAAAAACTGAAATATCAAATGGCCCTAAGTATTCAGACCCTTTGCTCAGTATTTAGTAGAAGCACCCTTTTGATCTAATCATTCCTCCTTGCAGATCCTCTCCAGTTCTGTCAGGTTGGATGGTAAACATTGGTGGACATTCATTTTTAGGTCTCTCCAGAGATGCTTAATTGTGTTTAAGTCAGGGCTCTGGCTGGGCCATTCAAGAACAGTAACAGAGTTTTTGTGAAGCCACTTCTTCATTATTTTAGCTGTGTGCTTAGGGTCATTGTCTTATCCCTGTACTTGGCCGCATTCATCTTTCCCTCGATTGCAACCAGTCATCCTGTCCCTGCAGCTGAAAAACACCCCCACAGCATGATGCTGCCACCACCATGCTTCACTGTTGGGACTGTTTTGGGCAGGTGATGAGCAGTGCCTGGTTTTCTCCACACATACCGCTTAGAATTAAGGCCAAAAAGTTCTATCTTGGTCTCATCAGACCAAAGAATCTTATTTCTCACCATCTTGGAGACCTTCAGGTGTTTTTTAGGAAACTCCATGCAGGCTTTCATGTGTCTTGCACTGAGGAGAGGCTTCCGTCGGGCCCCTCTGCCATAAAGCCCCGACTGGTGGAGGGCTGCAGTGATGGTTGCCTTTCTACAACTTTCTCCCATCTCCTGACTGCATCTCTGGAGCTCAGCCACAGTGATCTTTGGGTTCTTCTTTACCTCTCTTACCAAGGCTCTTCTACCCCGATAGCCCAGTTTGGCCGGACAGCCAGCTCTAGGAAGGGTTCTGGTCGTCCCAAACGTCTTCCATTTAAGGATTATGGAGGCCACTGTGCTCTTAGGAACCTTAAGTGCAGCAGAATTTTTTTTGTAACCTTGGCCAGATCTGTGCCTTGCCACAATTCTGTCTCTGAGCTCTTCAGGCAGTTCCTTTGACCTCATGATTCTCATTTGCTCTGACATGCACTGTGAGCTGTGAGGTCTTATATAGACAGGTGTGTGGCTTTCCTAGTCAAGTCCAATCAGTATAATCAAACACAGCTGGACTCAAATGAAGGTGTAGAACCATCTCAAGGATGATCAGAAGAAATGGACAGCACCTGAGTTAAATATATGAGTGTCACAGCAAAGGGTCTGAATACTTAGGACCATGTGATATTTTAGTTTTTCTTTTTTAATAAATCTGCAAAAATATCAACAATTCTGTGTTTTTCTGTCAATATGGGGTGCTGTGTGTACAATAATGAGGGAAAAAAATTAACTTAAATGATTTTAGCAAATGGCTGCAATATAACAAAGAGTGAACAATGTAAGGGGGTCTGAATACTTTCTGTCCCCACTGTATAGTAACAATTCCTAGTTGCAATCTCAGAACACCCAACAAGAGGATAGCATGCGACCAGTCTAAACTATGTGGCATGTTCACCAATGCCTGAAGCCTGGGGACAAGATGGGTGAACTAGAGATACTGTTGCATGAGGAGGATTTGGATTTTGTGGGAATTTCAGAGACCTGGTTCAACAGCTCTCATGATTGGCTGGCAACCATTCAAGGCTATACCCTTTATCGCAGGGATAGAGAGGGTAAAAAAGGGGGAGGGGTATGCCTATATATCAAGAATAATGTACAAGTGAATGTGAGACATGACATCTCTAAAGGAGCTAGGGAGGAGGTGGAATCATTATGGGTAGAGCTTCAAAGGGATGAAATAATACTGGGAGTATGCTATAGGTCCCCTAACCCGAGGGAGGAGGGGGAGACGGATCTCCTATCACAAGTTGGATTAGCAGCAAGGATGGGAAGGATGGGAAGAATAGGAAGTGGTATCATAACGGGGGATTTTAATTATCAAGACGTAGACTGGGTGGAGGGAACCACGCATTCGTCTAAGGCTCACCAGTTCCTAAACATCTTGAGGGACAATTTCATGGTTCAGATGGAAGACGCACCAACTAGAAATAAAGTTACTGAATCTACTGATTACCAACAATACAGACCTGATCAAGGATGTGGAAACATGGGGCAATTTAGGAAACAGCGATCACAGGTCAATTAGCTTCAGTATAACTGAAATTAACTCAAATAGGAAACATAAGGGAATACAAAGACACTGAATTTCAAAAGAGCCAACTTCCCTAAACTACGAACCTTGCTAGAAGGCATGAATTGGGATAAAATCTTAGGAACAAAGAACATGGAGGAAGGATGGGTTTGCTTTAAGAGCATATTAAATAAGCGCATTAGCCAATGTATCCCATTGGGTAATACATTTAAAAATAGCAAACAAAAGTCCTGGATGGCTTAACTCCAATGTAAAAATGCATATAAAAGCAAAGTAGAAAGTCTTAAAAAAATACAAGGTTGAGGGATCATGATCAGCATTCAGACTTTATAAAGAATGCAACAAAAAAAGTAAGGGTGCAATTAGGGTGGCTAAGATAGAACACGAAAGACACATAGTAGAGGAGAGCAAAAAAATCCCAAGAAATTCTTTAAGTATGTAAACAGTAAAAAAGGGAGGACAGACCATATTGGCCCTATAAAGAATGAGGAGGGACATCTGGTTACAATGGATGGGGAGATGGCAAAGGTATTGAATTTATTCTTCTCCTCAGTCTTCACAAGGGAATCGGGGGGCTTCAGTAATCAAAACTGCAGTATTTATCCTCATGACACATCACAGGAAGCACCTCCATGGTTAACAGAGGACAGAAATAAAATTAGACTTGGGAAACTTAACATTAATAAATCACCGGGACCAGATGGCTTGCAATCAAGGGTACTTAGGGAACTCTGTCAAGTAATTGCCAGACCATTGTTCCTAATTTTTACTGACAGCTTAGTGACTGGAATGGTACCAGCTGATAGGAGAAAAGCCAATATAGCACCAATTTTTAAAAAGGGCCCAAAATACATCCCTGGAAATTACAGACCAGTTAGCCTAACATCAATAGTATGCAAGCTCTTGGAGGGGATGATAAGGGACCAGAGCCGATCCGCCCTATACGCTGACTACGCAAGCTGCCGATGTGCGGGGGCCCCCAAGGGTGGATCGGCTCTGCTCAGGGACTGGCTGCCTGGCTGCCCCTGGGGCCGGCCTGAAAAAAAGATGGCTGCGGGGCCGACATGCAACTGCGCATGCGCCAGCGCTGTTCTGAAGTCCGTACACGCTCAGCAATTTTCGGAAAGGGGGGCGCATGCGCAGTGACACTTTTTAAAAGTAAAGCCTTCTTCCTACGTCCCCTCCGCAGCCTCTGACCTTCTGTCGCCCCCCTGCAGCCTCTGACATCCTGTCGCCTCCTGCAGCCTCTGACCTCCTGTAGCCCCCCTGCAGCCTCTGACTTCCTGTCGCCCCCTGCAGCCTCTGACATCCTGTCCCCCCCTGCAGCCCCTGACCTCCTGTCCCCCCCTCGCAGCTTCTGACCTACTGTCCCCCCTGCAGCCTCTGACATCCTGTCGCCCCTGCAGCCTCTGACATCCTGTCCCCCCCTGCAGCCCCTGACCTCCTGTCCCCCCCTCGCAGTTCTGACCTACTGTCCCCCCTGCAGCCTCTGACCTCCTGTCCCCCCCTCGCAGCCTCTGACCTCCTGTCCCCTCCTCGCAGCCTCTGACCTCCTGTCCCCTCCTCGCAGCCTCTGACCTCCTGTCCCCCCCTCGCAGCCTCTGACCTCCTGTCCCCCCCTCACAGCCTCTGACCTCCTGTCCCCCCCTCGCAGCCTCTGACCTCCTGTCCCCCCTTGCAGCCTCTGACCTCCTGTCCCCCCTCGCAGCCTCTGACCTACTGTCCCCTCCCACAGCCTCTGACCTCTCCTGTTGCCCCCCTCACAGCCTCTGACTTCTCCTGTTGCCCCCCCTACAGCCTCTGACTTCTCCTGTTGTCCCCTCCACAGCCTCTGACCTCCCCTGTACCATCCGCAGCCTCTGACCTCCCCTGTACCATCTGCAGCCTCTGACCTCACCTGTACCATCCACAGCCTCTGACCTCCCCTGTACCATCCGCAGCCTCTGACCTCTCCTGTACCATTTGCAGCCTCTGACCTCTCCTATACCATCTGCAGCCTCTGACCTCTCCTGTACCATCCGCAGCCTCTGACCTCCCCTGTACCATCCGCAGCCTCTGACCTCCCCTGTACCATCCGCAGCCTCTGACCTCCACGTACAATCCACAGCCTCTGACCTCCCCTATACCATCCGCAGCTTCTGACCTCCCCTGTACCATCCGCAGCCTCTGACCTCACCTGTACCATCCGCAGCCTCTGATCTCCCCTGTACCATCCACAGCCTCTGACCTCTCCTGTACCATTCACAACTTCTGACCTCCCCTGTACCATCCGCAGCCTCTGACCTCTCCTGTACCATTCGCAGCCTCTGACCTCTCCTGTACCATCTGCAGCCTCTGACCTCTCCTGTACCATCCGCAGCCTCTGACCTCCCCTGTACCATCCGCAGCCTCTGACCTCCCCTGTACCATCCGCAGCCTCTGACCTCCCCTGTACCATCCGCAGCCTCTAACCTCACCTGTACCATCCGCAGCCTCTGACCTCCCTTGTACCATCCGCAGCCTCTGACCTCCCTTGTACCATCCGCAGCCTCTGACCTCTCCTGTACCATCCGCAGCCTCTGACCTCCCCTGTACCATCCGCAGCCTCTGACCTCCCCTGTACTATCCGCAGCCTCTGACCTTCCCCTGTACCATCCGCAGTCTCTGACCTCTCCTGTACCATCCGCAGTCTCTGACCTCTCCTGTACCATCCACAGCCTCTGACCTCCCCTGTACCATCCGCAGCCTCTGACCTTCCCCTGTACCATCCGTAGCCTCTGACCTTCCTCTGTACCATCCGCAGCCTGTCTTATATCACGTCTGGAGAGGAGTCAAGAGCGGGAGTGCCGCCAGAATGGGGGTCATGGGAGAAGTCAGACATGTATGGACTGCGGAGAGGAAACTATGGGATAAAACCAGAGCCACCAAGCTGGAGACGACTGACTGAACCCTGCATGATGCACCTGAGAGGAGGTCAGTGACAACACCGCCAGTCTAGGGGGAGTCAATACAATATTGTAAGGGGGCACTGATATAAAGGTTTCCCCCTTATATCAGTAAACCCCCTTATCTTAGTGTTTTCTTTCTCTGGTCTCCAGAGTCCTCCCCACATTCCCAGAGTTCCCCTTTACATCAAAGTCTGCAAGATTCCACGTTACAGTGCAAGGGGGAACTCTGATGTAAAGGGCAATGCTGCAGACCCTGATGTAAGTAGGAAGGCTCTTTGAGGATACTGATGTATGGGGGGCTCTCTGAGGACACTGATGTAAGGGGGGCTCTCTGGGGACCCTGATATAAGGAGGGGCTTTAAGTGGATGCTCTCTGGGGACCCTGATGTAAGGGGGATGCTCTCTGGGGACCCTGATGTAAGGGGGATGCTCTCTGGGGACCCTGATGTAAGGGGGAGGCTCTCTGGGGATCCTGATGTAAGGGGAGGCTCTCTGGGGACCCTGATGTAAGGGGGATGCTCTCTGGGGACCCTGATGTAAGGGGGTGCTCTCTGGGGACCCTGATGTAAGGGGAGGCTCTCTGGGGATCCTGATGTAAGGAGGGGCTCTCTGCGGACCCTGATGTAACGAGGGGCTCTCTGGGGACCCTGATGTAAAGAGGGGCTCTCTGGGGACCCTGATGTAAGTGGGGGATCTCTGGGGACCCTGCTGTAAGTGGGGGATCCGCACTCAGTTATGTAACGATATATATATTATATACATGTCTGTTCTATATTGTTGTACTTATTCTTTGACTGTTTTGTTTAAAGAAGGGAGGATTGTATTGGGAGCTCTGAAGTGTCAGGTATGACTGTGTGACAATGGCAAATGGTTTACATAGCTCACGGCATCACGGGTCAGGTAGAGGGCCCCTTAGCAGAATTTTGCTTAGGGCCCCAGGGAGGTCAGGATTGGCACTGTAAGGGACTATATACAAGTTTTAAGTAATGAGAACGGTATCATTAGCAGTAATCAGCGTGGATTCATTAAGAATCGTTTTTGCCAAACCAATCTATTAACCTTTTATGAGGAGGTGAGTTGCCATCTAGATAAAGGAAGGCCTGTAGAAGTGGTGTATCTGGATTTTGCAAAAGCATTTGACACAGTTCCCCATAAATGTTCACTGTACAAAATAAGGTCCATTGGCATGGACCATAGGGCGAGTACATGGATTGAAAACTGGCTACAAGGGCAAATTCAGAGGGTGGTGATAAATGGGGAGTACTCGGAATGGTCAGGGGTGGGTTTTGTGCTGGGACCAATCCTATTTAATTTGTTCATAAACGACCTGAAGGATGGGGTAAACAGTTCAATCTCTGTATTTGTGGATGATACTAATTTAAGCAGGGCAATAACTTCTCCACAGGATGTGGAAACCTTGCAAAAGATCTGAACAAATTAATGGGGTGGGCAACTACATGGCAAATGAGGTTTAATGTAGAAAAATGTAAAGTTATGGATTTGGGTGGCTAAAATATGAATGCAATCTATACACTGGGGGGAGAACCTCTGGAGGAATCTAGGATGGAAAAGGACCTGGGGTCCTAGTGGATAATAGGCTCAGCAATGGCATGCAATGCCCAGCTGCTGCCAACAAAGCAAACAGAATATTGGCATGCATTAAAAAGGGGATCAACTCCAAAGATAAAACAATAATTCTCCCGCTCTACAAGACTCTGGTCCGGCCGCACCTAGAGTATGCTGTCCAGTTCTGGGCACCAGCCCTTAGGAAGGATGTACTGGAAATGGAGCGAGTACAAAGAAGGGCTACAAAGCTAACAAAGGGTCTGGAGAATATTAGTTATGAGGAAAGGTTGCGAGCACTGAACTTATTCTCTCTGGAGAAGAGACGCTTGAGAGGGGATATGATTTCAATATACAAATACCATACTGGTGACCCCACAATTGGGATAAAACTTTTTTGCAGAATGGAGTTTAATAAGACACGTGGCCACACATTAAAATTAGAAGAAAAGAGGTTTAACCTTAAACTACGTAGAGGGTTCTTTACAGTAAGAGCGGCAAGGATGTGGAATTCCCTTCCACAGGCGGTGGTCTCAGCGGGGAGCATTGATAGTTTAAAAAAACTATTAGATAGGCACCTGAACGACCACAACATACAGGGATATACAATGTAATACGGACATATAATCACACACATATGTTGGACTTGATGGACTTGTGTCTTTTTTCAACCTCACCTACTATGTACCTATATGTAACTATAAATAGCCTTCACTGTATTATTCTTCCTCTTATTATTAACAGTATACAGGGTTTTTTATAGCGCCAACAGCACTTTACAAAATAAAGACAGTATAGTTATAATACATTTCAATACAAGAGTGTTAGGAGGGCCCTGCTTGTGAGAGCTTATAATCTAAGTGTTTCATCAATCCATAAATACATACAGCTTACATGAATTTTTATGAAATGGTATTGAATATAATTTGCCATAATCTTATTCCTAGATATAACATTAGATGTCAAGACTATCTAACCATTGTGAATGTGACAAACCCAACTGGAACAGGGGCTTTTTGAGGGGGCTACCGGCTAGCCTCTTGCCTACTGATTAGGGATGAGCTCACTCCTCCAGCGGCTTGCTGAGAAGCTGAGCCAACTGCCAGTCCAGACATCTGGGATCTCTCCAGAGTTTGGACTGGCTGAGTGATGTCACCTGACAGCGGACTTTAGCCTGCTGTCAACTTAATACAGGTCACAGGAGTACCGGAGAAGTAGAGCCAAAAGAGCTTTGGCCCTAGTTCTCCTTTATTGTACTGCAAATTATACCTTGTTTTTTTTCTAAAAAGATTGGTCCTTCATTTGGTGGTAAATGTTAATGGATATCTCCTGATTTAATTTTTTATAACTAAAAAACTGACCCGAAAAGCTATTTTTTTTAACTAGCTGTATATTTGTCTGACATTACCATAACCCCTCATCAAATAACAACCCAACAACAGCAATAACACATTTGTGTACAATATTTGTTGCTTGTACCCATAGCAGAGCTCAGAAACATTAATGCTTGTTTTGCTTTTTTTATCCTACCTAAAACACATTGACCCTCAGCTTTGAACCTAACCCTGACACTGACTCTAAGGCCCCTTTCACACTTGTGCGACTTCAAAGTTGTGCGATTTTACCGTGATTTTGCCACGATTCGCGGCCACGATTTTTGCTGCGATTTTGCCGTGATTTCAAGGAATGCCTGTGTAAGTGGCATCAAAATCGGACCAAAGTAGTGCAGGGACTACTTTGAAGTCGTACTAATATGAATGGCTGTCATTGGAAATGGTGGGGAACGACTTGTCATGCTACTTTGCAGTCCCAAATCGTGGGACAAGTCGTATAAGTGTGAAAGGGGCCTAAGGCTGCATTCACACCTGAGCGTTTTGTAGCTTGAAGCCTGAAGCTACAAAACGCTAGAGGGGAAAAAATCAATTATTCTCAATGGAGATGGTTCACATCTCCACTCCATGTCATCTGAAGCCGAATGCCTGAAGCTCGAACAAGTTCCGGACCCTTTTTTGTCGCTCAAATCGGGCAGATTTGGGCGTTTTTCTTCTTTTTACATTGGTGACCCTTTGCCCTGCACAAAATCGCGGCAAAACGCTGTAAAAACGATGTGAAATCGCGGTTAAAATCACTGCAATAAACGCTGCATAATCACGGTAAAAATGTGCGATTTTCTGCTTGAAAATGCTACGCTCAGGTGTAAATGCAGCCTAACACCAACCCTGACACTTACCTAGATCAAACCCTGATCTAGCCAGGCAATTGACTCTCCTGGAAAAGTCAGATTTTCAAGCACATTGATCTTAACTAAATAAAAAATAATTTATGGGAAGAAAAACACTATAAATAATCATTTAAAATACTTGATTTTTCTGTGATTTTATCTGCAATATTTTAAATTGGTGACAGGATCACTTTAACACAACATAAAGAGATATTAACCACTTACAAACCGGAAGATTTGCCTGCTTAATGACCAGGCCATTTTTTGCGATACAGCATTGCGTCACACATTGCGTCACACTGACAATTGCGCAGTGAAGCTGTACCCAAACAAAATTGACATCCTTTTTTTCAAAATAGAAATTAAATTACAAATAGAGCTTTCTCTTGGTGGCATTTGATCACCTCTGCGTTTTTTATTTTTTGCGCTATAAACAAAAAAGGAGCGACAATTTTGAAAAAAATATATATTTTTTAAACTTTTTGCTATAATAAATATCCCCAAAAATGTATTTAAAAAATAAATCTCTCATTTCTTGTTAAAAAAAACAAACACATTTCTTCATCAGTTTAGGCCAATATACATTTTTCTACATATTTTTGGTAAAAAAATCCCAATAAGCGTATATTGATTGGTTTGCGCAAAAGTTATAGCATCTACAAACTATGGGAAAGATTTATGGCATTTTTATGGTATTTTTATTTATTTTTAATTTTTTTACTAGTAAATCTGCAGCGGACAGATCGGACACTTTTGACACATTTTTGGGACCATTAATTGTTGGGGCGATCGCACCCGCTGGCCACGCGCATCAGGTCCCCCTCAGTGCCGTGGGTGGCTCTCAAAGGGGATTGACCCTCAGCTTTGAACCTAACCCTGACACTGACTCTAAGGCCCCTTTCACACTTGTGCAACTTCAAAGTTGTGCGATTTTACCGTGATTTTGCCACGATTCGCGGCCACGATTTTTGCTGCGATTTTGCCGTGATTTCAAGGAATGCCTGTGTAAGTGGCATCAAAATCGGACCAAAGTAGTGCAGGGACTACTTTGAAGTCGTACTAATATGAATGGCTGTCATTGGAAATGGTGGGGAACGACTTGTCATGCTACTTTGCAGTCCCAAATCGTGGGACAAGTCGTATAAGTGTGAAAGGGGCCTAAGGCTGCATTCACACCTGAGCGTTTTGTAGCTTGAAGCCTGAAGCTACAAAACGCTAGAGGGGAAAAAATCAATTATTCTCAATGGAGATGGTTCACATCTCCACTCCATGTCATCTGAAGCCGAACGCCTGAAGCTCGAACAAGTTCCGGACCCTTTTTTGTCGCTCAAATCGGGCAGATTTGGGCGTTTTTCTTCTTTTTACATTGGTGACCCTTTGCCCTGCACAAAATCGCGGCAAAACGCTGTAAAAACGCTGTGAAATCGCGGTTAAAATCACTGCAATAAACGCTGCATAATCACGGTAAAAACGTGCGATTTTCTGCTTGAAAATGCTACGCTCAGGTGTAAATGCAGCCTAACACTAACCCTGACACTTACCTAGATCAAACCCTGATCTAGCCAGGCAATTGACTCTCCAGGAAAAGTCAGATTTTCAAGCACATTGATCTTAACTAAATAAAAAATAATTTATGGGAAGAAAAACACTATAAATAATCATTTAAAATACTTACTAGATTTTTCTGTGATTTTATCTGCAATATTTTAAATTGGTGACAGGATCACTTTAACACAACATAAAGAGATATTAACCACTTACAAACCGGAAGATTTGCCTGCTTAATGACCAGGCCATTTTTTGCGATACAGCATTGCGTCACACATTGCGTCACACTGACAATTGCGCAGTGAAGCTGTACCCAAACAAAATTGACATCCTTTTTTTCAAAATAGAAATTAAATTACAAATAGAGCTTTCTCTTGGTGGCATTTGATCACCTCTGCGTTTTTTATTTTTTGCGCTATAAACAAAAAAGGAGCGACAATTTTGAAAAAAATATATATTTTTTAAACTTTTTGCTATAATAAATATCCCCAAAAATGTATTTAAAAAATAAATCTCTCATTTCTTGTTAAAAAAAACAAACAAATTTCTTCATCAGTTTAGGCCAATATACATTTTTCTACATATTTTTGGTAAAAAAAATCCCAATAAGCGTATATTGATTGGTTTGCGCAAAAGTTATAGCATCTACAAACTATGGGAAAGATTTATGGCATTTTTATGGTATTTTTATTTATTTTTAATTTTTTTACTAGTAAATCTGCAGCGGACAGATCGGACACTTTTGACACATTTTTGGGACCATTAATTGTTGGGGCGATCGCACCCGCTGGCCACGCGCATCAGGTCCCCCTCAGTGCCAAGGGTGGCTCTCAAAGGGGATGACGTACCCATGCGGCAATTTGCGGGAACGTGCCACTTTGCCAACATATATCGGCGTGAGTTGGTCGGCAAGTGGTTAAAGCTTCTTTTAAAAAAAATTCAAATAACAATTAGTTTAGTTATACTTACTGGCTCTGTGCAATGGTTTTGCACACCCCTGATCCTCTTCTTCTGGGGTGCCCCATCGGCGCTCCAGGCTCCTCCGCTTCAGCAAGTGCCCTACCTGCCATGGAAAGCTGCCTGTCTGCATCTATTGACAACAAAAGGGTGGGCATCCCCCGTTCGCTTGGCAAAGCATTTTAATTGACATCAACAGGACCCATTGGCTCCTGCTGCTATCAATCTGCCCAGGGAGGAGGGAGACAGCGGCAACAGCTGCTCTCGTGGACATCACTCAATCGGATCGGCTTCAGGTAAAAATAAGGGGGGGGGGGGATTCTGCAGCACAGAAGGTTTTTTTACCTTAATGCATAGAATGCATTAAGATGAAAAAACTTAAGGCTTTAGAATCACTTTAAGCAGCCCATACACAGAGCAAATTTCTTTCCTGTAACCACGAGTTGACAGTGTTGACAGGGGAAACCTTCCTGCCAAGCCATTGTATTCTCCCAGCAGGGGGGCAGAGGAAGACATCCCTGCTAGGAGAACACAGTGATTATTGCTAGAGGCTATACCAGCCACGAGCGATAATTGCATGCAAAATCTGGCAGGCTGGTGGTACCCAATTTTATCGATTGATCAACTTCAAACATGCCCAAACATGGTTCTAATCTTGGACGGTTCCTGCTGAATGGATTGAGATTCGAACAGTCTATGGGTGGCCTTACAAGCAATATTTACACATTAACAAACCAAGTTTTGCTAGCAATGCACTGAACATGAATAATAACTAAATCCAAAAAGCCTCAGTGTTTAAGATTTAGTTATATGTTTTATTAGAATGCTTGGGGTACTGGAATCCCAAAATATCAGTTCTTCATGGATTTCATTTTGCATTTTATAAGTGTACAGAATGACAAATTACACTATCCTCCTTTACCCCAGGCATGTCAAAATCAGATGAAACAGTGAGCCAAATCGAGAGGACTAAATCTTCCAGGGGGCCACATTATGCCTACCGAGGGCCACATCTAATAAATTCCAGAAAAAACATTTTACCACTTAGGAACTTACCATTACAGTAAAGATTGCAGTTTACAATATATAATAATGGAAAATGGAGCCAAATACTTTTCCTAAGGTATTTAGCTGCACAATTATGTAAGGAAGTGTAACTTTTCTGAAAACATAGCTTAACTGAAGAACAACTGGTGTGCATTATGGCATTATGCATTATGTCAACAGCATGCGGCCTCACTGGACTGGGCTTTTTTCTGTGTGGCCACTTATCTGCATATCTGTCTTTGTGCTGAGAGTGCGCTGCACATTGCGCTCCCAGCACAGAGACTGGGGTCTCAGCCGGAGCCCAGGGTCCCGTCCTAACAATCGGTTCCCCTGATCACTGTGATAGCCTCTGATTGGCCCCTGTGTTTCTCTCTCTGTGAATGGAGGGGAGAGATACAATGTATCTCTCTCTCCCTGCAGAGAGAAAAAAAGTGTGTGGAAAAAAAAAAGAATAATGTAAATAAAAAATAGCTAGATCAAGGTGTGATCTAGGTCAGTGCCAGGGTTAGTGATTGGGTCAAGTAAGGGTCAACGGTCAAAAGTCAGGATCACTATATTTTAGGTAGGATTTTTTTTAAACTATTGAACTATTGTTTTTGGGTGGTACATATAACAGCTAACATACATAAATGTGGTATCACTGCGATCATCCAGAGCAGGAGAATTTATTTTGTCTTGTTCTTTGGTGGTAGTAACAAGAAATATAGAAGGAATATACAGCTAAATTAAAACAAAATTATTATTTTTTAACTATTTCGGGACAGTTTGGGTATAATAATAAAAAAAAAATCTGGAGATATTCATTACCATTTATCACCAAATGAAAGCCCAATTTGTCCTAAAAAAAACAAGGTATATTCCACCTGGATGGACAAAGTAGTAGTTTTACTAACACACATCAAAATTGCAAAATTATGCTTAGGCTTTACCATTTGTTTTACCCTTAGGCGTGAAGGGGGGTTAAACCCCCAAGCACCCAAAAACACTATTTTTACTTGCCTGCTCTATCCTTTTCCCTGTCGATGTGGCAGAATCCAGCAAAAGGAAATGAGCACAGTTTGCTTCATAACTGGCTGCTGAAATTTTTACCTGCACTCACTAGACTTACCATCAGGCTGCACAGGGCTGGGTGCCTGTATTTTGGCTTTGCAGTTTGCAGTCCTTTTAAAATAGGAAAACAGAAATAGAACAGGCTTACTCCACCCCAATGACCTTAATTGTTTTAAATTGTTTTGCTGAGTGAGCCAAGAAGAATGACAGCGAGACCATCCAGGGGACCAATTTATAGAAGTTCTTCAACAAGCCAAGACTTGAGAAGCAAGGTCCTGAGAGACTTATTTAAATTCTTGCAGAGGAAACAAGCTGAAGATTTAATAGGACATATATTAATATTATTGCCAGTTCAAAACTACAATCTGTAAAACAAAACCAGAACTAACATAAATGCTAAGAAAACCCTTTAAAAGGGATACATTCCCAAGAGGGTTTCCTAGAATTGCTTTCCATTTCAGAGAAGCCACTATAGACACATCATTATAAATAATTGTACATACTTTGTTACTGTGTACCTGTGCTATGCGTACAGCAAAAAAATGATGAGGTTCTGCATATAACAGCCACCCTAACAGAGGGCAATGGAGGCACATAGTGGAGGTTGCAAGATTTTTTATTTAAGGAGTCAACCATTTATTTGTCCAGAAATACCAGAAAATTGATAGCTAGGACCTGATTGGTTATTGTAAAGAATAGTGACCAATTACTCACTTTCTTCTGTGCCAGAAGCCGCAAGTCATCTTGTTCCAAAAGCATGCTCTATCAAGATGCAAGAAACTAGAAGGAACTACTTGGAGAAATCAAGCCATTATGCATTGAACTTTTACATGGAATTTCATGTCTTTTGCTCTGTAGAACACTGCAAAGCTGTAAAGGAACACATAATCATGTCTGTTGGCAACATTTGTTATACACTAGCATGTGCAAGGGTAGAAAATCAGTGGTGCATTTTCTCCTACTGTATGGATGCTCCCAAACATTCAATACAGTGTAATAGTGTCACCTCCAATACATGTCAATTTTTTATAATTTCTTTGGTTTATGATTTTTTCTATAAAATAATAGTCTAGATGTCATCACCAGCACCTTTAAAAAAATATTTAAATATGTACAGATATCTTTTCTACCCCCTCACCCCTAAGTTCTTTTCACCCAAAGGATAAAAAAGCAACAGATGGCTTTAATTTACAGCTCTTGACATTCCCACAGCAGCGTGGCCTATTTCACATGAAGGGTATAGAACATTTTCATATACAAAAAGGGATTATGAATTTGTTTTTTTCTGCTGCATCCTTGTGATTATTTTTGCAGTCTCATCCCTATAAATAAATATATTGCCTCTCAGTATGTGTTTGATCTGAGATCTTGCTTTCTCAGCTGATGTTGTTTTTTGGGGAGTTGAAGTAGAAAATGATCTCCTGATGTTATTCAGGGAATAGATTTGCTCTGATTTATTCATATGCTCTTAGATCTGTCCATCCGTTTATTGCTAATAATTGCTTGTCACCCCCGACCCCTTCCATTCATCATAGTAAATCCCCTGTGTAACTTATAGTATACAAGAAGAACATATGACAAATGCTAATAGATATAATTTACATCCAGGACAGAAGCATATAATTATCACAACAATTACAGCAGTTATCTCCCACTATCCCACATTATTAGACTCATGTATGCCATTTCACCAGCACAGACTATGCTTCTGTTGTAGGTATTTAATCCCAACGCATTTCAATTCATCCAGAATCTTCATCAGGGGGTATAATGTCTATAAATACAATAGTCATAAGTGTACCATAAGACATGGAGGTCATCCCATTAGTTACACACAGATGAGAATGAACATTTACTTACGCCTGTGGTACATAATACTTAATATGAAAAATATTGAGAAAGCCCATGCCAGCAAAGGATCCCAAAGATGCTGAAATAATGACAAAGGTGAAGAATTTAGATGTCCAAAAAAGAGAAAAAAAATGCAAAAATGTAGCAATGACTGGAGAGCATGTACATTATCTCACAAAAGTGAGCATGCCCCTCCCATTTTTGTAAATATTTTACTATATCTTTTAATGTGACAACGCTGAAGAAATTACACTTTGCTACAATGTAAAGTAGTGAGTGTACAGCTTGTATAACAGTGTAAATTTGCTGTCCCCTAAAAATAACTCCACCCACAGCCATTAATGTCTAAACCACTGGCAACAAAAGTGAGTACACCCCTAAGTGAAAATGTCCAAATGGGGCCCAATTAGCCATTTTCCCTCCCCGGTGTCATGTGACTCGTTAGTGTTACAAGGTCTCAGGTGTGAATGGAGAGCAGGTGTATTAAATTTGGTGTTATCGCTCTCACTCTCTCATACTGGTCACTGGAAGTTCAACATGGCACCTCATGGCAAAGAACTCTCTGAGGATCTGAAAAAAAGAATGGTTGCTCTACATAAAGATGGCCTAGGCTATAAGAAGATTGCCAAGACCCTGAAACTGAGCTGCAGCACGGTGGCCAAGACCATACAGCGGTTTAACAGGACAGGTTCCACTCAGAACAGGCCTCGCCATGGTCAACCAAAGAAGTTGAGTGCACGTGCTCAGTGTCATATCTAGAGGTTGCCTTTGGGAAATAGACGTATGAGTGCTGCCAGCATTGCTGCAGAGGTTGAAGGGGTGGGTGGGGGGTCAGCCTGTCAGTGCTAAGACCATGCGTCGCACACTGCATCAAATTGGTCTGCATGGCTGTCGTCCCACCTCCAAGACAACCACTGCCTTGCTAAAGAAGCTGAGGGTAAAGGTGATGGACTGGCGAAGCATGTCTCCAGACCTAAACCCTATTGAGCATCTGTGGGGCATTCTCAAATGGAAGGTGGAGGAGCGCAATGTCTCTAGCAGCCACCATCTCCGTGATGTCATCATGGAGCAGTGGAGGAGGACTCCAGTGGCAACCTGTGAAGCTCTGGTGAACTCCATGCCCAAGAGGGTTAAGGCAGTGCTGGAAAATAATGGTGACCACACAAAATATTGACACTTTGGGCCCAATTTGGACATTTTCACTTAGGGGTGTACTCACTTTTGTTTCCAGTGGTTTAGACATTAATGGCAGTGTGTTGAGTTATTTCGAGGGGACAGCAAATTTACATTTTTATACAAGCTGTACACTCGCTACTTTACATTGTAGCAAAGTGTAATTTCTTCAGTGTTGTCACATGAAAAGATGTGAGGGGTGTACTCACTTTTGTGAGATACTGTATATGTTTAGCAATTAACCATTTAAGGTGAGAAAATTACTAACAGCACCAATCTCCAATGATCATGCCAAGGTATAAAGCATAACGGAGAAAATTCAGTTGCAAAACAAACACACAAACAAAAAAAATGGATATAACAAACTGAGAAAATTGCCCATGCTTGCAAAGCACATGGCCAAAAAGATGGCTAACTAAGAGTCAGTACTTACATAAGTAAAAGGCAGTGGACAGACAAGAGTGACAATCCAAAAGTCAATAGTCCAGAAGTCAATAATAGTATAACCACGATGAAGATTCTGAAGGAATTGAAACACGTTGGGGATAAAACATTTGTCCTTTTGGTCATCTGTTGTGATGATATATTGTGATCCCAATATGACTATGTCTTTTTAATATTGAGAGCATGATTGGAGATCAATTAATCCATAATGTGTTTTAAATTATTGTACCAACATCCCTTACATAATAAATGTTAGAAAAAATTGAGATATGGGATTCTATAGGTACCTTGTAAAGATGTTGACTAAGTTAGATACTCTGATACACAGATTCATATTTAAAGACATATTTTTTATTTCACAAAAAAGGAAAAAGATAAAAAATGAACAGACATGCATATATCTACAGTACAGGGTATATACACCTATTCCTATAGTAAACATAGATAATGCAATGTTCATTGGTATGTGGTCATGTGTTCAGTGGACTTCTACATGTTTTGCCTGTAAAGGCTTCATCAGGAAAGTTGACATGATCACAAAGGGTTAAAATTCAAAAAGTGGTTTCTTTCAAATATCGAACCTTGGGTGTATAACATTGAGAGAAAACATAAGAAAAATTAAGATTAATTACATGTAGATAAAGAGGCAATTTACAGTATTTATATGAAGACACTGGGACATGGCGTGTACAGTTAAGTCAAATAGCATTACCCACCCCCACCCTCATTCAAAACCAACCCTAAACCACCCATGGGCAGTCCCCAAACTGTCCCACAAACCAAAGGCGGGACAGCCTAAAAAGAAAAATGAAAAAGGCCCTACCTCTCATATCGGGTCCAATGGCAAATATTCTCAGAAGGGTGTTATGGGGTACTGGCCCAGCATAAAAAGCACACAAAAGATATCCTACTGAGATGATGGGTAAATCGTAGGGAGGAGGATATGGAGCTCGGTAAGATATAGAGATCAAAATTTCATAAGGATCATATACCTAAAAGGTGGAATATAAAAAAAAATATATATATATATTTGATGGAATGTTCCGCCATAGAGTCAAAAAAAGAAGAAAAGAAAGACAAAAAAGTTTAGTGGCTAAAAGAGTTTCCTCACAGAGTTTCCGCTTACCACGTTATAGTGTCCTTAATAGTAAAGTTGTAGTACTGGCTGGGAGCTCGGAAGGATGATTTGTATGCACCTGCCCAATATCTATTAATGTTCAAAAGAAGGGGGAATTTCAATCATATTCATTTTTGATAAACTAATAAGATTAATATAAACTGATACTGTGCAGAGAGCTTCTATCATCAAGATATTCATAAAGCACAATAGGAAGCTCAGCTTACCTCTATTTTTATATCTTGTCAAATAAAGAGAGGGGAAGATCAAGCATTGTAGCGTCTAGGTATAAAGACCAGACCTGTATCCACAGGGCCTAGTTTTAATGCGGGCCAAAAACGAAGGAAAGGGAAGGAAAAGGGGGGACCCGCCAAGTGCCCACCTTGAAAAGAGAAAAAGAGGGGCTCAGTAACGCATCAAGATAATAATAAAATATCCAAATGAAAAGGATATATAATGCCAAGTTTGAAGAATAAAGAAAAACGCCATCATTTACCTCGTCGTTGCATTCAGAGATATCTCCGAGCTCCCGCACACCTAGCAATGTGTGTGCACTTGATATAGTCCTCCCAATGGCGCCAAAAAGGTGCGGACGTCTGACGTCACGCCGCCGTTTTGGCGCCAAGCGGACAAAGGAGGAGGCGCCCGCGCCGCAAAGAGTCGCCGCCGGAAATGACATACCGGAAGTGCGGCAAACAGGTGACATGCTATGCGGACACCCGTTCCACAATGGTCGCAACGGGCTTGCGTAGTCCCACATCAGACCGGTCTTGCATCAAGAGGCAGAATGTGGCTATGGGGAACCTCAAGATGGACGTCCAGTTAAAGTATCCCAGAAGGACCTCCATAATTGAGGAAGAACAATTCTTTTTTTTTTAACATAAAACTTTATTCAAATTTTGTACATAACAAGTTATGGCATTGGTACACTTTCCATTCGTTACAAGAGGTATCATATCCGGAAAAAAGGCTTTAAACTAAAAGAAACAGTTATTCATCTAACAGCTGGCATCTAGGTGACATACAGTACAAATAGTCAGGGGAGTCACAGTGATTCTCAGTGTCTCATCTCAAGAGCCACTGGATAGATTCCTTTTAGCCCTAACTTCTAGGTAGCGGGAGAGCCTGGATATCCATCACTTGGAGCAGAAGACCTACTGAGTCATATTTTGTGTCCCTTTCAGTTATTGTTGTGACAGGAAGAGTGTCAGCGGGGATGCTATGGAAGATCTAGCTGCCTTTCCTGTGCCCAGGCCACCCAGATTTTGTCAAACTTTTTGGGACAATTACGTCCCATATATGTTAGTTTATACATTGGGAGTGCTGCATCCACGAGTGCCTTCCATTGGGAGATTGTGGGTGGGCATGGGTCATTCCATTTAAGAAGGATCGCCTTCCTGGCGTAGAAGGCTGTGTAGAAAACAAAATGTTTTTTTGCTTGAGTTGTCTGCAAGGTGTCAACTATCCCCAGTAGAAGAGGCAGTGGGCTGCACGGAACGTGCAGCTGTCCTATCGCATTAATTTCGTCCGTGACAGCCCTCCAGTAGGTCTGGAGACGATCACAGGACCAAATTACATGCATAAAGGTCCCGGTGTACATTTAGGGCACAGGTCGCTCCTGTTGGGGTATATACCGGCTAATCGTTTCGGAGAGTAGTACGCCTGGTGGATAAATCTGAGCTGTGTGTATCGATCTCGGGACGAGATCATGAGCGGGAGGTATTGTTGTATACCCTCCTCCCAGTCATCGTCCGCCAGATCCGGGATAACTGCCTTTCATTTGTCGAACAGCCTGGAAACCATAGAGGTATCCAGGCCTATCAGTTCAGCGTAGAGTGTCGACAGTGGTTTTTCAACCCTGTCCCTGGAGAGGAGATCCTCTAGGGGGTTAGTTTCCAGAGTGATAGGGTGGGGGAACTGCGCGCAGTACGCGTGTCTTAGTTGAATATATCTAAAAAACATGTAGTTGGGCAGTTCGTGCTTCCTCTTTAAGTCGTTAAAGGGAAGTATTGCATTACCAGAGACGGCATCAGTCAGGGTGGTGATCCCATTTCGTACCCACAATGTCGGGTCAGGAATGGTGCCAAAGTGAGGGAGTTTCGGATTATCCCATAACGGGGTGTTCGGGGACCAGGTATGTGGCTTCTCCATCTTCCCTCTAACCGTGTCCCAGACCCGCAACGTCACCCACATTGAGGGGGTCACATTGGGGCTTGATTTGGAGCCCCTGTAGATTAAATTCTGTAGTGCCGAGTGTGATCCCAGCAGTGCCGCCTCCAGCCTAGCCGCAGGGTTAGGTGGGTACTCTGCCAGCCACCACTTGACCGTCACCAGGACTGCCGCCCAGTAATATTTCAGGAAGAAGGGCAGCGCGAGGCCCCCCAGGGAAATGGGAAGCTGCAGCGTGCTGTGTGCTATCCTGGGTGTGGCACCGTTCCATATAAATGCTATCAATATACTATTCAGCTTCCTAAAGAAGGTTTGTGGGATGTGCACCGGTGTTTGCCTAAACAGATAGGTGAATTTGGGGAGAATTGACATTTTCACTAGGACTCTACCCACGGGCGTTAGGGGGAGGGTTTTCCAAGACGCACATTTCTGGACTAGGGAAGACACGACCACGTCCAAATTAAGGGGGATAAATTGACGCAAGTCTCTATGGATAATGACACCTAGGTATCTAAACTGGGAGACTATTTGTAGAGGAGTGTCCGTTGGTAGGGTAACGTTCAAGGGATGAAGTGCGAATAAGGCTGACTTACCCCAGTTAACCCGGATGCCCGAGTACGCGCCGAAGGTGTTGATGAGATCTAGGGCTTTATTAAGACATGTGGGCGCGTCCCTTATAAAAAGAAGGGTGTCATCCGCGTAAAGGGAGATTTTCTCCTCCACAGGGCCCAAGGGGATGCCCCGAATCTCAGAGGAAGAACAATTCTAGGGCTCCACTGGACATCCTTGGGTGTCCATACGAGTACCCTATGCTTATCATCTTGTAGAAAAGAAAAAATAAATAAAAATATTAATTTAAAAGTTACCCAAAATGTATTAAACAATTCATCCTCTCACCCATTCACCAATGTATCCCCTGATGTCTCCAGTCATGTCTCAAGTATCTTCAAATCAAAACAAATACAATTTATTTATAGATGAATTTGTAAATATACAAACAATAATACAAAAGAATTTAAACATTAGCAATAATAAAGAATACTAAATACACGCGTAAGCGTATATGAGTGTGCACAGATTAAACCCCCCATCCCATCGCAATATGGGATTCCCGAACTTGACAGGGCCCCGGGCCAAGGAGGAGGGCAATATTTGTAGAGGTATGAATGGGGAAAGGAATTGAAAGAAATTATTGTAAAGTATGATATGGTGTGACGGCAAACGCGAACGGACATATCGTGGCCAGAAGGTTGGGATATATCCCGAGGGCAAGGTGCAAAAGTGTTCCTATGATAACATCAAAGGGGCAGAGGTCAGACCCATATACATCAAAGAAAGGGTTTATAGCTAATTCCCTCATTCAATCCTGGATATCGAGTCGCTTTTAATAAATATATCTAGCGACTTTCCAATTGCAGAAGTTTTTTGTCAATATCACCCCCACGTTCGTGCTGTGGTAGGTGTTCCAAACTGTAGAATCCTATAAATTTCAAATTAAAATTATTATATAGTCCGACATGCCGACTAATAGGCGTTTCCATTTTCCGATTCTGTATAAGGGAAACATGGTCCCTAATGCGACAAAATAAGGGTCTTTTGGTTTTGCCTATGTAAAAGGCTCCACATAGGCATTTCATTAAATAAACTGAACCAATTGATTGACAATTGGTCCTATGTTTAGGGGTCCAGATATCATTGTTGGGGAGTGTTATATCCTTACCTTCTAGAATATATGGACAAAAATTACATTTACCACACGGGTAGGTACCAGAGATATTACGTTTTTTTACAGAAGGTTTTTTGTAATGACTCGTTACCAATTTATCCTTGATGGATTGGGAGCGTTTGAAGGTTATCTCCGGATACGATTTAATAAATTTAGAGACCTTTTCATCTGCTGTTAGCAGGTACCAATATTTGTTATAGATACTTCGTATCTTGCCATGCTGTCTATTGTATTTGGTAATTATTCTGGTTGAGATGGAGGTCTCCTTTCTTCTAGGTTTATAGAGGAGTGTTGTTCGGTCCTGGAGTTTTACCCTGTTAAATGCTTTCCTTAGACTCGTTTTGCTGTAACCTCTCACCAAAAGGCGGTCTCGTAGTTGATCAGCCTCCCTTAGAAAGTCTTTAACATCGGTGCAATTTATTTTTAGTCTCAAAAATTGTCTGTATGGAATACTTTTGATAAGTTGTTGAGGATGTGAGCTCTTTGCATGCAATAAACTGTTGCCCGCTGAGGGCTTCCTATAAAGGGTGGAGCTTAATGTTCCTTGGTCGTTTATATAGATTTCTACATCCAAAAAAGTAATTCTTGATTGATCCATAGTGTGAGTAAATTTAAGATTATATATGTTGGTCTGTAAACTCTCCAAGAACAACTCAAGATCAGTCAATGATCCTGCCCAGATCATGAAAACGTTGTCTATGTATCTGTGCCATGATATAATTTGGCACACATACATGGAAGAGGCCTCATCAGAGAAAAGGTCACGCTCCAACCCCCCCAGGTACAGGTTCGCGTATGAGGGCGCACATTTGGCCCCCATAGCGACACCCTGCACCTGGAGGTAATGGGAGCCCCCGAAAATGAAAACATTATGTGTCAGCACGAACTCCAAGAGCTCTGTAATAAATCTGTTATATTTTCTGGAGTCTAATTCTCGCTCATTCAGAAAACTCTGAATGACTTCAACCCCTTTATTATGTGGTATAGAATTGTACAGTGCTTCTATATCTATAGCTACCAGCCAACAATTAGGGGGGACTTCTAAACCGTCCACAGTTTTCAGTAGTTCTATGGTATCCTTTACATATGCGAAAAGACCCTTCACATGTGCATATAAATACTCATCTATTAATTGGCTTGCTTTTTCAGTTAGAAAAGCCTGATATAATTGGTCGACCCGGGGGGTTCGTAAAGTTCTTGTGCACCTTTGGGAGTGCGTAAAATGTCGGGATCCTAAAGTCCGTAATATGTAAATATTTGTATGTATTCTGATCTATAATGCCTGTATTGTAAGCTTTCGCTATGATAATTTGATACAGCCGTACATAGTAGTTAACATGAGATTTAGGAATGCCTTTATACCATTTGTCATTGCAAATGATATCTAGGCACATTTTCTCGTAGAAAATTGTGTCCATTACGATAAGGTTTCCACCCTTATCTGAGGGTTTTATAACAATATTTTTGTTCAAGTGCAACTTATGAAGGGCCTTCTTCCAATCCAGGGGAAGATTGGGTTGTGGTCCAGTCGACCAATTGGTCTTTTCAATTTCTTTTGATACTTGAATCACGAATGCCCATATGTTAGAATTTCCCTGTAATACAGGAAATGAACGTGATTTGGGTTTGTAGGATTTTGGTTGTTCCCGTATTGGAATGGATGGAAGGGTCCATGGTGGCAAAGCCGAGGGAATAGATGCAGCCAATTTGGGGGGGACGATTCCCTTATTCGTAGGTTGAAAGACCTATCCAATCTCTTCAGGATTGCTTTCATCCTACAGGTTACAGGTCCATAAGGTCCTGTAGGGCGCGTAGATCTTCAAATGAGACATCAGGTACATTTGAATTATGTCCACCTTGATCAATGTTCGTGGTGGAGTCTTTATCATATATTACTTTATACATGAGTCTTCTTGCAAACAATTGTAAATCCTTAATGAGCTCGAATTGGTCAGCATTATCATCTGGGCAGAAAGTAAGTCCTAACTGTAACACATTAGACTCAGTTTTGGTCAATATGTGGGATGATAGGTTAATGATGTCAAATGTTTCCCGGTTCGTCGAACCGGGACCTATTGTTTTAAAGACTATTAGTTTTTAAAGGAATTGAACTTGCAATAGAGGCCTGTCTAGATTCAACTAAACTGGGGTTGAAAATTGGAGTCAGCAACAGAAGTTGTTAATGGTAGAGAGTGTTCCAGAGTTTGTTGCGACAAAGGTACCGCGAGTGTGGATGTTAAATCTAAATTAGCCACTAGTGTGGCTAAAGTCAGAAGTGAATGATTCAACGCATGACCGGCAACTGGAGTTGTAGGTGCTGTGTGACTGTGTGTACGCGAAGGTTTCGCAATTTTCTCCTTCTTGTGTGCTTGCACTATTTTAGTGCGACCTAGTGAACCAGTGTCACTTGTTTGTTTACGTTTTCTGACAGCGCCACTGGGATCACTGAACCGAGTTACTATCGGTGCATATGATGCAGAGGACATTGATGAAGAATCGGACTCAGCTGTATCCATGTTAGTGGTCAGAGGGGGCTGTTGATACGGCGCCCTTCGGCCAGAATAGTTCTGCTGTTGATTCCATTTGTATGCTTGTTCTTGGTCATATGCTCTTTTGTCCCTGCCAAATTTGTTCTCCTTCATTTTCATTATTCCCATTGCATACTTAGTGAGATGTTCCTTGAATTTTTTATCCTTATCTTGAAAACTGGTATAAATTGTCAGATTGTTGTGGTCCTCTTGCCATTTGGTAATTTCCCCATCCATGTCGTTAATGTCTAATTTATATTGGTACCCTAGTATTTGCATCATTTGCAGCGAGCAGGTCTGTAGGTTAGCTTCCCATGCTTTTTTTACATTAATTCCTACTTCTTCATATTAGGGAATGTTTGAATACGCAGTCCCCATGGGACAATACAATTTGTTACATACTTAGCAAAGAATTCCTTATGCCAGAAAAGTCTTTTTTTCCTCTCTACCAACCGTTGTAACCCCAAAAAGTATGAGTCGACCTCAGCCTCGGTGATGTCGTCCCTGGAACGCACCCGCTGAACCTCAGTGACAAAACCTTCCCAACCCTGGCCACAATAGTGAGTCATGCTGTACCTTATACTCACCACCTTAAACACCGAATCCCCAAATTGGAAGGTGGAGTCGATGAAGATTGATGATACAATCAAGCAATAAACATTCACCCTCCCAGTCGGCCCGGAGTCCCGTGAATAGGGTCCACCTATCCCACAAATCCTATCCCCATTGCCTCTTTATCTACATGTAATTAATCTTCATTTTTCTTACACCCAAGGTTCGATATTTGAAAGAAACTTTTTGAATTTTAACCCTTTGTGATCATGTCAACTTTCCTGATGAAGCCTTTACAGGCGAAACATGTAGAAGTCCACTGAACACATGACCACATACCAATGAACATTGCATTATCTATGTTTACTATAGGAATAGGTGTATATACCCTGTACTGTAGATATATGCATGTCTGTTCATTTTTTATCTTTTTCCTTTTTTGTGAAATTAAAATGATGTCTTCAAATATGAATCTGTGTATCAGAGTATCTAACTTAGTCAACATCTTTACAAGGTACCTATAAAACCCCATATCTCAATTTTTTCTAACATTTATGTCTTTTTAATGTTGTTACACTTGTGGGTGTGGTTTGTAATGTATGAACAATAAACTTGTTATGTTTTAAACTTTTTTGTTGTGTACCATCAAAGTCCCAACCCGTTGCCAAATATATTTTATATATATATATATATATATATATATATATATATATATATATATATATATACTGTGTATTTACAGCCTTTTTAATTTACATATTGAACAAGTAAAAGGACTGGTAAGCATCACTAGCATGAAGATGCCGAAAAGCATTCATTAGATTAATGCACACACACATATAACCACAGAAAATGCAGCCATGCGTTTGTCCCAAAAAGTTCTGCAATCCAACAAAGGCCTAAGGACACACTTACATCATTGCACCGCGGTAACAGTAGAATTTGTTCATTCTGATTTATAAATGGGTTTATATTGTATTTTAAGTAAGCTTACTTTTTTCTTAAAGTGGTTGTAAAGGCAGAAGGTTTTTTATTTTAATGCATTCTATGCATTAAGATAAAAAGCCTTCTGTGTGCAGCAGCCCCCCAGCCTCAGCAAAGTCAGTGAGCCAATGAGGAGAGAAAGGGGGCAGGGTGGGACAAGCCAGGCCACAGCTCAGTGTCTGAATGGACACATAGAGCTGCGGCTCGGCTCGGGTGTCCCTATAGCAAGCTGCTTGCTGTAGGGGCACTCAACAGGGGGGAGGGGCCATGAGCATCGAAGAGCGACCCGAGAAGAGGATCTGGGCTGCTCTGTGCAAAACTGCTACACATAGCAGGTAAGTATAACATGTTTGTTATTTTTAACAAAAAAGGAGACTTTAGTATCACTTTAACTCCTGGTGAACTCCAAACAGTTATGTCATGATTTTACCCTTTAAAGTGGATGTAAACCCAATTTTTATGTCATAATGTAGAGAATAATATTTCCTTTCATTTGAGCCCAGTCTTGCCACACAGATTTACTCAAGGCCTGAGCAATCCTTTTTTATTGTTCAGTTAGAGAAATCTTGACAAAGTCTTGAAAACGTTGTCAAAAACTCCCCCTTGCTGTGAGTGACAGGTGATTTACATATCTCATGCACTAGCCTGAGACAGGTTATCATCAGATCACTGGATGTTCTACTCTGCCCAGCTCTGACTACATACATGTCCCCTAAATCACTTGTCTGTCTATAGTCTGTTGACTGTTCACTGCATCCCATGATGAGAAAAACACAGTAAACACAGTAAAGCTGGGAGAGGTGGAGGGGAGGGGGATGTGAATTGGGAACTTTTTACACAGGATGTGCCTGTCTCAGGCTAGTGCATGATATGTAAATCACCTGTCACTCACAGCAAGGGGGCGTTTTTGACAAAGTTTTCAAAACTTTGTCAAGATTTCTCTAACTGAACAATAAAAGAGGATTTTTTAGGCCTCAATTAAATCTGTGTGGCAAGACTGGGCTCAAATGAAAGGAAATCGTATTCTCTACATTATGACATAAAAAAAATGTTTGGGTTTACATCCACTTTAACTACTTCCCACCCGGCCACTGTATATATACGGCCGGGTGGGAGCCGCCTACTTCTGATCGGACGTTCCCGAACGTCCTTCAGAAGTAGGGGGAACGTGCCCGCGCAGCGGCGCGATCCCGATGCGCTCGTGTCACCCGGACACGGCGCATCTCGGATCGGCAGGAGGGCTCTGTGATTGGCCCTCCTGATCACATGACGGCAGTGTCCAATCACAGCCGTCATGTGATGTAAGCAAACAGCCGGTTGCTAGGCAATCGGCTCTCCTCTCCTCACACGGAAGTCGTCGCTGAGGAGAGGAGAGCGGATCGCTGCAGCCGGCTGGTGATCAGCGAGTATTAGCTGTTTTTTTACTCACTGATCACCAGTCTAACCAGTAAACACCAGTAAACACACATGTCCCCACACATGTCCCCAAAACATACATGTCCCCAAAACACACATGTCCCCAAATAAAAACACATGTCCCCAAATAATAAAAACACATGTCCCCCACATATGTCCCAGTAAAATCACATGTGCCAATGATTATCTGCACACATATGTCCGTGATCACCTGCACACATCTGTACATGATCATTTGTGTACATATGTCCGTGATCATGCGAACCAATTATTATACACTTAACGGAATTTTTTTTACTAAAAACATGTAGCAGAATACATTTTGGCTTAAATTACTGACAAAATTAGATTTTATTGGATTTCGTTTAAAAAAAGAAGGGAGAAAATATATTTTTTTTTCAAATTTTGCTTATATCGCAAAAAATAAAAAACTGAGTTGTGAATAAATACCACCAAACTAAAGCTCTATTTGTGCGAACAAAATGATAAAAATGTAATTTGGGTACAGCATTGCATAACCGCGCAATTGTCATTGAAAGTGCGAGAGCGCTGAAAGCTGAAAATTGGTCTGGGAAGGAAGGAGGCGAAAGTGCCCTGTATTGTAGTGGTTAAAGAAGATTTTTTATCAGTTGGTATCGTTACCATTTCTGATTGTGAACAGTAGAAAAATACAAACCTTTTCTTAAAGTACTGCGTACTCCTGGTGACTTTTTTTTTAATACATCAGGTTATCTTCAGAGTCAAACCTTGATCTGTCTCAAATGTATGTGTCTGATAGGCTCACATCCCTCCAGTAAGAGCTCATTCACACTATTGTGTTGCGTTATTCTCAATGGCACCCAAATGCGCCTTGCCAATGGACATGTGTTGCAGCACAGCACGATGCATGGCAATACACTGACATACATTATGGCACAATGTGGTGGCAAAAATGCTACAAGCATGAGTTAACAAATGCAGCATAATGCATGTTAACCTCTATGTGCTCACACAGAGCAATGATGTGAATTGGTCTTAAGATTGCTTTTATTTTAGTTCATTATGGAAGAATGGAATGTCCAGAACCATATGGGTAGAAAATTCGTTTTTATCTATTTACCACAGTGCAGAACAAAAGCAATGTAGATTTTGAACAGTACAATAAAAACTACCAGCATTTTCAATTTACCGCAGAAGCAGACTGGACCAAATCTCATTTTTTTTTTATGTCTTTTATTTTTTTAAGGCATATGTGTGAGCCAAGATACAATGTAACATGATTCTTCCCTGAAGTGTACTCAGTAGCGTTGGCCATCAGCCAGAGATAATTCTGGAGAAATCTTATGCAACGGTGTTATGCAACTGACTGATAACATTGGTTTGAACTGCATCAACGTATAAGGTGCAGGCACGGTACGCAACAAAGACTAAAGGTGTGTAATTTGAGCAAATGAATGCTGTACACAAAATAGGATCATTGAACCACACAATGATATAAAGGTGTCTTCTGATCCTTTATTATTTCTATTATAAGGTGACACCAATACAACACCTTAAAATATAGCCCACATGTTACAAAACATTTAAAATGTACCCTCCCCCCAAAAAAAGAGTATCAATATAATGTCATTGTTCAAAATAGAGCCCTGGATCCAAAACGATCCCTCAATGAGACAGACTTGGGTAAGTAAAGCTCATAATATATTTATTTCCACTGAACCCTAAGATCTCCTGGCTAGGCTGCCTTGTGGATGACACAGCCCTACTGCTACCATTTCTGGCTACACCATTAGGTATAAATTGTTTTGGAGATAAATAATTTAATAGCAGTTTCTTTGTAACATCTAAAAACTACATCCAACTCAATATTGCCAAAATAACAAACTTTACAGTATTATAACAATAATAAAGACAAATTCAATAAACACACCCTAATATATACAGTTCTAAGATAAAATATGCTGGCATGTCCCCCTAAAGTTGAGACCTGGATTTCTCATGAAAAATATTAAACCTTGGGCTGAGGACTGTTATTTTTTTTAAGGGAGAAATTTCCTGGGTGAATATTCAATAGCATGAATTATTGTGCTTGGACATAATATTGTTATAACAAAGTTTTAACTTCTTTTATGAATATTGGATAGGATATAGTGATGTTTCCATGAAAAATATTGAAATGTGTATTTAGTAATAATCACCTTTATTGTACATCAGTTACATACCAGTGTAAATTCACATACCACAGGGAGGGGTTTGCTTTATCTTGACTCTTAACCTCAAATCTCCCTTTTAACCTCTGATATAAAGATTCTGGCCAGGGCCTTAACAAGTTGACTAGACCAATTTATACACAAACTGGAACATGTGGAAGAATTGAGCTTTATACTTGCGAGATCTACAGCAGATACTATGTGTTTCTTTTTTCTTCAAACCTATTCAGATAATGTGGGCCAAAGGGGCATTCTCCTGTTGGACACAGCTAAGATATTTTGCCATATCTTTTGTAAGCCATAGCAAACTTTGGATTGGGACAAAGTTTTATTAGCTCTATCTAAACTTTGTATTCTGCCCCAATAGCATATATGTGAAATAATTATGCCCTATGAACCTTTCGTACTTCATTAGGGTACAAGACAGAGCCGTCCGCCATCTCCGCTACTGTTTGAGCCCCTTGCAGCAATCATCAGGGGATTATTTTCCATAGTGGTTTTCTGAAAATGGGGGAGGGAGGATAAAATAGCCTTATGTTTGGGCAGTGCACTCCTTTTCCTCAGGGACACCAATGATTCTCTAGCCTCCCTGCCTCTTATCAGGCAATCTGGCTCATTCATTATTATTATCATCTGGTATAAAGCTGTCCTATTACCACTTGATTCCATAACTAGGGAGCTTGCAGCATGTGCCACACAAATCAGGATAGTAGACTCCTGAAATGCAAGACCAAAAGTAGGAGTTGGTGGAAATTTTCCCTTCGGGTCATAGGCAGAGACAACCTGCTTTCTAGTGATTTTGGCCCTCCAACTGCTATACATCTTTCATGATTCCCAGATGTGGATTTCATAGAAATTATTTAAAATATTTGGCTAATTTTTTAGAGGCCTAAGATGAAAGAGGCTAAACACTTGTATTGAACTGTCTACACTGCAACAACCTGAGGATATAGGAGTGTTGGCAGTCTCACCTACCAGAATTTATTTTATACCCTTTCAGTTGCAACATTTAATAGGTTAGGGTGTAAATAATAGTAACAATAATGAGACCATATTGTTATCACTCTTCTCTGAATACCTACTGCTCTTGTAGTTGAAGTTTGGGTTCAGCTAAAAATGCAAAGGGCCCTACCCTCTTATTGATACAAAGAATTTAGATGAAAATGAAACGTCTCATGCACTATTAAGGATATTATGCATACACCCATCTTTGGCATAACACACAATTTGAAGAGCTGCAAAAACTGCAAGGTTGTGGTACACACAGGGCATACAACATATGTATGAAATGTACACCCAAGATGTCCTTAAAACCTTTCTGGTGCTGCATGCTGAGTTTCATATCCTGAATCAGAAATGGAAAACCTAGGTTAATTCTCTCTTTCAAAACAAAATGAATCTTTAAACATAGTAACTGCAAGCAAAAATATGATAAATTATGGGACCCCTGGCTGTCAATGCCAGGCTTAGCACTCTAAGTGCTCCTCCCTGCTCTCTCTCCAACCGGACGCGACTTACATGATGTCTGTGAGCAGTCCTGAGTGTCTGGAAGCGATGGGAAACACCGGCATTTCTGGACCCATCAGCTGCCTTTTCACCAGTGAGAAGATCGTCTTCCCCAGGAGCGGATGAACCACATTATTTATCCCACATGCGCTAAAATCTCATACGTCTTGGGAGTTACCAATTGTCTTTTATGGAATAAAATGTCTTAATAATGCTGCACTTAGATGGCGCTGCTCTCCTTCTGTCTTAGCACTCTCTTGTTCATTGCCCAAAGACTATTTTGATAACCGTGCCAGTCAAGCTAGTCATGGTCTTGGGAGATAGTAGAGGCAGAATATATTATTGTTAACCTTTCAAAGCTGCATATAGTTTTGTGCGGGAGGCAGGGTTTCCAGGCTGCGGTCCAGATGACCAACATTAACAACTAATGAACTACAACTACCGTACATACCATAGGGAACCGAGAGCATTGTGATGTGGATGGGAACACCACTAGAACAGAGGAGACACCACATGATACAGACCATTTTCTGTCTTCCAAGGCTCTGATTAAGAGGAATACCCTTAAAAAATGCGTTATCCATTGATTCAGCCTATACCCTTTGTAGCAGAGCATCCCAGAGAGAGCCAGGAGAAGTCTTGTTCGGGGTTTATACATCTCCCAGGCTCCTCTCATACTCTCGGATCTTAGTCCTCCTCTCCAGGCTAATTTAAGCTCACCTGAGCAAACAGCCTTTGCTCTCTGCCTGGGACACACAGACATGGTTGGTTTGTGAGGAGCCAAAAGGTTGGTAAAGCGCTTTAAAACTCTATACAGAAACTGACAAGCGGTAGGCTTGCTCAGCCTGGTAGTGAGGGCCAGTGTATGGTATAGTTAGAGCCGAGACACGGCTAGGACTTTTGTTTTGTTATTTCTGTTCTGATATGTTTTCTGGAAGACTGTGCAGCACCTGTGTATGGACTTGTATTTAAATCAAATAAACCCAGCACTGTTTTCACTACCTCAAGTGGATTTGGTATCTGTGCCTAACTAAACAGCGCATCCCAGGGAGCTTTGTACCTGCTACCTGTCCCCCAGGTTACATATGGTGGATTTCAGCAGGCAGCTGTATTAAGTTACTACTTAAAAGGCCAGTACCTAGAGTGACTAAACATGGAGGAAATCCTAAAACAGTTGATGATATGCAACGCTGCGCAACAGCAAGCAAACGCTGAACAGCAGAAAACAAATGCTGCACTACAGCAAGCAAACGCTGCACAGCAGAAAACAAACGCTACACTCCACGCTGCACAACAGCAAGCAAACGCTGAACAGCAGAAAACAAACGCTGCACTCCACGCTGCACAACAGCAAGCTAATGCTATCGCACAGGAGCAATCGCAGAGGCTGTTTGAACAGCTAGCCACTGATGCAAAAGCAGATAGGAAAACCTTGTCTGAGGTTGTGGAGACAATAGCACAGTGGTCACCTGCTAATGTTGATAATGTTGGAGACAAGCCCTCAGCCATCCATGTGGCTCGCTTTTTGTCTAAGATGACTACAGATGATGATCCAGAGGCCTTTCTGCTAACGTTTGAACGGACCGCTGAGAGGGAAGGTTGGCCTAAAACCCAGTGGGCAGGACTGGTCGCCCTGTTGCTTACTGGGGAATCGCAGAAGGCCTACTATGATTTGGAGTCAGCAGAAGCAGCAGACTATGAAAAGGTCAAACAGGAAATACTGGCACGACTTGGTGTCACTTTGGCAGTTCGAGCACAGCGGGTCCACAGCTGGTCCTTCCAAGACGAGAAGCCCCCAATTTCGCAGATGTTCGACCTAATTCACCTGGTGAGGAAATGGCTACAGCCGGAGTCCCTGTCTGGGCCACAAATAGTGGAGCGTGTGGTCATGGACCAGTTCCTGAGGTCACTACCAATTCCCCTGCAAGAGTGGGTGAGTCAAGGAGGTCCCAATTCGGCGACCCACCTGGTGGAACTTGTTGAAAGATATTTTGCTGCAAAGAACCTGGTCACCACCCCTACAGCCGCACGGACTTTCCACCCAAAGCCACGGTCTCCCCAGGCAACCGGTAAGACTGTTCCAGGGGAAGTGGGTGGTAAGCATGGCAAGGAAATAGGGGGGAGGATTTTTGGTGCCAGGACTGAAGCTTGGGATGCCAAACAAGGAAAGCCAGTGCCTGTCAGTAAACCAAACTGGGGAAACGTCAGGTGTTTTTGTTGCCAAGAAATGGGACATGTTGCGACAAATTGTCCATTGACAGATGAACCAATGCAGTGTGATTTATCTATTAGTCTATGTTTGCAGCGGTTTCATGCACTGCAACGCCAAATATGAGAAAACCAATGTGCCAAATGACTGTGAATGATAAGCCTATTACAGCCTTGCTGGACTCTGGAAGTCTAGTGACTTTGGTTACAGCTGAAATGATTGAACCTGTGAATTATCATGCTAAAAATATTGCTGTGATCTGTATACATGGGAATACCCGGGAGTATCCTGTAACCACTGTTCAGTTTAAAACTGGTTTAGGTACAGTGACCCATCCGGTTGGACTTGTTCCCCACTTGGTGCATGAGGCCATCATTGGTAGGGACTTCCCTAAGTTTTGGGAACTGTGGGATCATCCCAACTCGGTCGCAGTACCTGACTCAGTCGCAGAGCCAGAATTCCTGGCCACTACTGACAATGTGGGTTCAGGGGACTCTTCTCAGGGCTCCCCGGCTTTTCCTCTATCGGTTATGGCAGGAGAGCTGGAGGACCCTGAGGAGGTCCCCACTACCAGTAGAACCGGACAGCCGTCTGCTGACCCCGAGCCTATGTTAGAGTTTGATGACCTTAAGGTGCATAAGGAAAATTTTGGTACTGAGCAGAGAAAAGACCATACACTTTCCAGGGCCTGGGAAAATGTAATAGTGATGAATGATGTACCTGTCGAACCCGGGGACAGCCCCTGTTTTCCGTATTTCAGCAGCAATGAGGATTTACTATATCGTGTATGTAAAATGAATGATGAAGTGGTTGAACAGTTGGTGGTCCCTAAGCCATACAGATGGCTGGTGTTAGAACTTGCCCATGGGCACTTGCTAGGAGGCCATTTAGGGGTTTAAAAAACGACTGAAAGGGTGTTGCGCAGGTTTTACTGGCCCGGGATACAGAAAGATGTTAAGAATTATTGTCAATCCTGTCCTGTGTGTCAGATGTCAGCCCCACTATCCCACTTCCGAAGTCCTTTAGTGCCCTTGCCTATCATTGAAGTGCCCTTTGAGAGGATTGCCATGGACCTTGTGGGCCCACTTCCCAAGTCTGCCCGGGGTCATCAGCATATCCTCGTAATCATGGATTATGCTACCCGTTACCCTGAAGCAGTTCCCTTACGTGCCGCGTCTGCTAAAAACATTGCCAAAGAACTGTTTATGGTGTTCAGTCAGGTTGACATCCCGAAAGAAATCCTTACAGACCAAGGCACCCCGTTTATGTCGCGAATAACTAGGGAGCTCTGCAAGTTATTTAAGGTGACACAGCTGCGAACCTCAGTGTATCATCCTCAAACGGATGGCTTAGTGGAACGCTTCAATAAGACGTTAAATAGCATGTTAAAAAAGGTTGTGGACAAGGATGGGAAAAACTGGGACTTCCTGATACCATACTTGATGTTTGCCATCAGGGAGGTTCCCCAGTCCTCTACGGGGTACTCCCCATTTGAGTTGCTTTATGGGAGACACCCTCTGGGACTCTTAGACATAGCCAAAGAAACTTGGGAGGGAGAACAGACACCCCATAAAAGTGTCATTGAGCATATTGCTCAAATGCAGGAGAGGATTGCAGCAATCATGCCAGTGGTAAAAGAACACTTACTGCAGGCCCAGGCAGCCCAACAGAGAATATACAACAGGGGGGCCCAACTCTGTGTTTTCTCACCTGGTGACAGGGTCCTGGTGTTAGTTCCCACTGTTGAGAGCAAGTTTCTGGCTAAGTGGCAGGGTCCCTTTGACGTAATTGAGAGAGTTGGGGAGGTCAACTACAAGGGTTATCAACCAGGAAAAAGGAAGTCCGAACAGGTTTACCATATAAACCTGTTAAAACCCTGGAAGGATAGAATGGCGTTAACTGCGAGGCCTCTCCCAGTATAGCCTACTGGGAACCCTCTCATCCCTGAGGTCACGATTCCAGACACCCTCTCATATTCCCAAAAACAGGACACTAGAGAGTTCCTGATAAGGAATAGAGAGAAGTTTTCAGAGTTACCTGGCACGACTTCAGCAGTTCAGCATGATATTGTTACTGAACCTGGGGTACGTGTCAAGCTCAAACCTTACCGAATTCCTGAAGCGAGGAGAAAGGACATCAGTAATGAAGTTAAAAAAATGTTGGAGCTAGATGTCATTGAGGAATCCAATAGTGACTGGTCTAGCCCCATCGTGTTAGTCCCAAAACCGGATGGCACTTGGAGGTTCTGTAACGACTTCAGGAAGCTTAATGCGGTGACAAAGTTTGACACATACCCAATGCCCAGAGTAGACAAACTTATAGACCGACTTGGCAAGGCTCGCTATCTTACCACTTTGGACTTGACAAAGGGGTTTTGGCAAATACCCCTAACTGGTAGCGCCAAAGAGAAGACTGCGTTTGTGACCCCAGACGGTTCCTTTCAATATAAAAAAATGCCTTTTGGGTTGCAAAATGCCCCTGCGACATTTCAGAGGGCCATGGACAGGACCCTAAAACCCCACCGACGATATGCAGCAGCCTATCTAGATGACATAGTGGTACATAGTACTGATTGGGAGTCTCACTTGCCTCGTGTCCAGGCTGTTCTTGATTCCCTCTTCAAAGAAGGTTTTACGGCAAATCCAAAAAAATGTGGCATTGGTCTAGAGCAGGGGTGCCCAACAGGTGGCCCGGGGGCCAAATGTGGCCCGCGGAGCCCTCTGATGTGGCCCGCGACCTCCTGTTCTGGGATGGAATAGAATACTGTTATTAATAGTAAGTTTATTACTAAAACCACAGTGTATATATGGGCATATCTGTTCTGCAGTGGTTACTGGGCTGCTTTCAAACTGATCCCCAGGTGCAGAGCAGTGCACCTGAGGGTTACCTGCACTGAGCCATAGGCCCCTTTCACACGGTCAGTCTGACCCAATTGGATCCTCCATTCACCTCTAAGGAGTAGCAGATGTAAATGGACTTGTGTCTGTTTACAAACGCCTACCTCCAATCCGATCCGCAAAAAAAAAAAAGTAGAGTGGGCTCTATAGAGTAGAGTGGGCTGCCATGCTCCCGCTCCGCTCATTGTGGCCCGCGACCGGTTACCAAGTTGCTTAGGTGGCCTTCGCTCTTCAAAAGGTTGGGCACCCCTGGTCTAGAGGAAGCCAAGTATTTGGGCTACACTATTGGCCGTGGTGTCATAAAACCTCAAGTGAGTAAAATAGCAGCCATCCAGGAATGGCCACGCCCTGCAAACAAGAAGCAGGTCAGGGCCTTTCTTGGTATTGCAGGGTATTATAGAAGATTTATCCCAAATTTTGCAACTATAGCTGCCCCTCTGACAGACCTTACGAAAGGGAAAGACTCTGTAATGGTGAAATGGTCCCCAGTAGCAGAGAAGTCTTTCCAGGTCCTGAAGAAGGCTCTGTGTGCACAGCCAGTACTGTACTCTCCCGATTTCTCCAGAGAGTTTTTGGTTCAGACGGATGCGTCTGATGTTGGTATCGGGGCGGTACTATCACAGGTATACAATGGGGAAGAACACCCTGTCGTGTACCTCAGCAGAAAGCTCAATGACCATGAGAAAAAGTATGCAGTCATTGAAAAAGAATGTTTAGCCATAAAATGGGCCGTGGACGCACTCAGGTACTATTTGTTAGGGCGCCAGTTTGACTTAATAACTGACCATGCTCCCCTGAAATGGATGGCCCAAAAGAAGGAGACTAATAGACGGGTGAACCGGTGGTTTTTGGCTCTACAGGATTACTCCTTCACCGTAAAACACAGGCCAGGTGTGGAGATGGGGAATGTAGATGCCCTGTCCCGTGTTCACTCCTGTTGGGCCACAGGTGTTCCAACCCTGGAGTTGAAACAAGGGGGGAGGATATGTAGCAGAGCGTCCCAGAGAGAGCCAGGAGAAGTCTTGTTCAGGGTTTATACAACTCCCAGGCTCCTCTCATACACATTCAGAGGTCTCTGATACATGATCCAGTTTGGATCTTAGTCCTCCTCTCCAGGCTAATTTAAGCTCACCTGAGCAAACAGCCTTTGCTCTCTGCCTGGGACACACAGACATGGTTGGTTTGTGAGGAGCCAAAAGGTTGGTAAAGCGCTTTAAAACTCTATACAGAAACTGACAAGCGGTAGGCTTGCTCAGCCTGGTAGTGAGGGCCAGTGTATGGTATAGTTAGAGCCGAGACACGGCTAGGACTTTTGTTTTGTTATTTCTGTTCTGATATGTTTTCTGGAAGACTGTGCAGCACCTGTGTATGGACTTGTATTTAAATCAAATAAACCCAGCACTGTTTTCACTACCTCAAGTGGATTTGGTATCTGTGCCTAACTAAACAGCTCATCCCAGGGAGCTTTGTACCTGCTACCTGTCCCCCAGGTTACACCTTGCATGAGTTTTTTAATCATTTCCACTATTTTATCAAATAAGAATATTGTAATCTGTTTTTATGAACACGTAGTAATTTTCGTTGTATTAATTTATTTGTTTAGAATAAACTTTATTTATCAACTTGATTCATGCGTTAGGTCACTCGCCTCCTTTCTCCCTCATCACCCAGCTTTTCCAGACTTTCCCCAGTCAGTTCAGGCAGCAGGACATGCATGATCTCTTCACATAATATATTATATCATTTGAAAATACTACCATTTTGTACTAAAACCGCGAGCATAAGCACAGCAGAATATCTTTTTTTTATACAACTTTCGGATAAAAGTGGTCTTAGCTGGCGGATTCGTCGCAAGATCACTTTTATCGGTCGTGGGAGAAGGCTCCCACCGCCCTCCGGTGCCCTCCGCCGCTTACCAGAGCAGCCAGCAGCGGCGGAGGCGATCGGATCCTTTCCCCTGCTTGGCATGGAGCTGAGTGAGGGGAAGATGGCCCCAACCTGGCTCCATATCATTGCAGGACGGAAGTCAAAACTTCACTTCTGCCCATAGCTCTTAAAGGGACTTAAAAACAAATACATTTTTTTATTTAGTGTTTTCGTTTTTTATTGCATTTTAGTGTAAATATGAGATCTGGGGCCTTTTTGATTTATTTATTTTATTTCAGGTACCGGTACTTATGAAGCGCGTTCAATTTAGGCAGCGCTTTACATGTATATATTGTACATTCACATCAGTCCCTACCCTCAAGGAGCTTACAACCTAAGGTCCCTAACTCACATTCATACATACTTGGGCCAATTTAGAAAGGATCCAATTAACCTATCAGCATGTCTTTAGTGTGTGGGAGGAAGCCAGAGTACCCGGAAGTAAACCCATGCAGGCACAGGGAGAACATGTAAACTACAGGCAGATGGTGTTGTGGTTGGGATTCAAACCAGCAACCCTTTTTTCTGCTGGGTGAAAGTGCTAACCACTACACCACTGTGCTATTTTTGACCCCAGATCTCATATTTAAGAGGTCCTGTCATGCTTTTTTTCTATTACAAGGGATGTTTACATTCCTTGTAATAGGAATAAAAGTGACACATTTTTTTTTAAAAAGAACAGTGTAAAAATAAAAACGAATTTTAATGTGCCCCGTCCCAACGAGCTTGTGTGCAGAAGCGAACGCATATGCGAGTAGCGCCTGCATATGAAAACGGTGTTCAAACCACACATGTAAGGTATCACCATGGTCGTTAGAGTGAGAGCAATAATTCTAGCCCCGTGACCTCCTCTGTAACAAAACATGCAACCTGTAGAATTTTGGTGGTCATTGCAATACTTTCTGTCACATCTTATTTGCGCAGCGGTTTTACGAGCGCACTTTTTGGGAAAAAATACACATCATTACCTTTAGTATATCTGCAGTCTATGAATATACTTAACATTGTGTGTGGCTATTGATTATTTCTGAGACTCCCTTGAGATCCCTATATCTTTAAATTAGACAAAAACTAGACCAAAGGAAGGAACACATTACTGATTGAAGATAATAATTATTTGAAGGATACAGTTCTGCTTGCATCTACTATGTTTGCTAAATTTGTGCAATCTCTTTTTTCTTTTTTTTTTTTTTGGGGGGGGGGGGGGGGCTCAGATAGTTTATTTAGCATTAAATATTCAGCTCATGGGCTGAATTTGCTGAGCCAGCTAGTCCTATTTGAATCTCTTGCTGGCCTCACATGGATTCACAACCTTCTTTTTTGCGGGCCTTTGAGAGCTTTGGGTTTTGACATGACAACAAACCAGACCCTAGATATGTGAAATTTAAGTAAAACCTGCAATGCTCCCTAAGGCCCCTTTCAGACTTATACAACTTGTCCCACGATTTGGGACTGCAAAGTAGCATGACAAGTAGTTCCCCATGATTTCCAATGACAGCCATTCATATCGTGGCAAAATCGCGGTAAAATCGCACGACTTTGAAGTCGCACAAGTGTGAAAGGGACCTAAGGGGTCCTTTCACAGGAGCATTCCATTTGTTTCATCAGTTCAGTCGTGTTTTTTCAAAGAAAAAACATATCAGTTTACATCAGTTTTTCATGAGTTTCTCATCTGGTTCTCATCAGTTTTACATCAGTTGTACATCATTTTATTCTACACTTCTAATGCAAAAACAAATGAAAAAAGGACCGTTTGTCCATTTACATCTGTTTTTCGCCCGTTCCATATTTTTAACGGAAGAAAAATAAAGCTCTGATCCGTTCAAAAAAATGGATGTTGACGGAAGCGGATGTAAACGGATATAAATAGATGATCATCCATTTACATCCGTTTTTCCATAGAGATGTATTGATGTCCGTTTTTCATCCGCGGTTGTATACCCCGCTTGGTCATTTTTACCTACAGGTAAGCCTATAATAAGGCTTACCTGTAGGTAAAATTAATATCTCCTAGACCTGCATGGTTTAGGAGATATTCACCCTGCATGCAGCCTCTGTTCTGTCAGCAGCAATGTGACACATTTTCTTTTCCTGCAATGCAAGGAATAAAATAAAATTTCTGACAGAGGAGTGAAAACAATTATCAGAAGAGTTGTCCAAAAGCCAAGGGCCACTTGTGGAGAGCTTCAGAAAGACCTGGAATTAGCAGGTACAAGTGTTTAAAAGAAAACAATAAGTAATGCACTCAACTGCCATGGCCTGTATGCACGCTCACCAGGCAAGACTCTATTCTTGAAGAAAAAGCTTGTTTAAAATTTGCTGCACAACATTTAGACAAGCCTGTGAAATACTGGGAGAATATAGTCTGGTCAGATGAGACCAAAATTGAACTCTTTGGATGCCATAATACACACCATGTTTGGAGGCCAAATGGCACTGCACATCACCCCAAAAACAATCCCATACCAACAGCGAAGTTTGGAGGTGGGGATATCATATCATAGCATAGCATATGGTACTGGCAAACTTCATGTCATTGAAGGTAGGATTAATGGAAAAATGTACCAAGATATTCTTGATAAAAATCTGCTGCCATCTATCAGGATGATGAAGATGAAACGAGGGTAGACATTTCAGCAAGACAATGATCCCAAACAGAAAGCCAAGGAAACCCTCAATTGGTTTAAAAGAGTTCATAAAAGAGGCCCACAGAACCTTCAAGATTTGAAGACTGTGTGGAAGAATGGGCCAAATTCACACCTGAGCAATGCATATTTTTTTTCATACAGGGGGCGGCATGAAGCTGTCATTACCAACAAAGGATTCGGTACGAAGTATTAAATGAATTTCAATTAGCGTGTTCAATACTTTTTCCCTGTGTCATTCAATTTTATTACACATAACTGAATTTCTGATTTTTTTTTTTGTTTTGCTTTCTTTGTATGTATGGATTGCATGGGTTGTTATTGACGTGGTGAAAATTTCATATCAATAGTACCTTTAGAAATAAATTTACCTAGAAAAATGGTGATGTGTTCAATACTTATTTTACCCGCTGCATATGCCATAGTTTGTAGACGCTATAACTTTTGCGCAAACCAATCAATATATGCTTATTGGGATTTTTTTACCAAAAATATGTAGCAGAATACATATTGGCCTAAATTTATTAATTTTTTTATTGGATATGTTTTATAGCAGAAAGAATTTTTCAAAATTGTCGGTCTTTTTTTGTTTATAGCACAAAAAATAAAAAGCCCAGAGGTAATCAAATACCACCAAAAGAAAGCTCTATTTGTGGGGAAAAAAAGGACATACATTTCATTTGGATATAGCATTGCATGACCACGTAATTGTCAATTAAAGCAACGCAGTGGCATAGCGTAAAAAATGGTGCTATAATGAAGGTGGGTAAATCTTCTGGAGGTCAAGTGGTTAAACTGTGATTAGTGGTTTTACTGCTAGGGGTGGTGTGTGCTATGTTTAAATTCTTGTATACTGTAATGTTCCTTCTCGTGGAACTAAATGATTATGATGTAATTTCTTGGTAACTACAGCTAAAGTACAAAATACTGCTGCAGATACAGATAAAGTTGGGAAAAACGACAAAACATTCTCTGAAAAATAAAAAGACAGAAATAATATATGATGGCTACTAACTTCTTCATCAAAGTTTCCTGTTGCTAATTTGACACATTTTACAAAACAGAACTATCAGTCCTTGAAATGAAGATGGTGCTAATAGGAGGATACATGGAATTGTACATAAGAGTGCAGACCAAATTCACATACAGATGAGTGGACAGAGAAAGGTTAAAAAAAAGCTCAAAGTACTATATCCCTGAGCATAGATGATGGTCAAATTGTGTATATACAGTATCACGTTTGAAACAGCAAAAGAACTGTGGGGAGAGTTATAGAAAGTAAATGAAAGAGCAAACCTTAGTAATAAACTGTACTTCATATGAAAGCCATACCAGACTAAGCTGATGGAAAGCTGGCACAAGCTGGACTATATGGATACCTTAGAAATGGTGAAATGCCTGCAACCTATAGGAGAAGAAATAAAAGAAAAGCTAGTAGTCTGTCTAAAACTGGCCCTAGTATGATATTCTGCTAAGTTTACCCAAGATGTCTGCCTCACAGTTTGTCTCAACAGCAGACAAAAGTGTTTTGAGTCACTAGAGAGAAAAGCTCTATAGAAATAAAAATGACTTAAAAAAATGCAGCACTTCTACTCAGTGGTCTCCCGGACTGATATGTTGGTATAGCACTTGATGCTTTACACAGATGATGAGCTTACATTGAAATATGTTAAAGGCAGGGGCATATCAAGAAATCAGTGGGACTGTGTGCAAGATAAAAAGTGGGCCTTAGCCATTGATAAAGAAAAAAAATGTGGCGTGCGTGCCAAAATGTGGGCATGGTTTAAATTGTGCTGAATATTGGGAATGGCTTAAATTGGGTGTGGTTAAATAGAGTCTAAGATGATTTACATGAATTACAGTGCAGAATGCGGTAATGTTAAATAGAGAATGTACAGTGTGGAGTGGACGGTGGTGGGTATTATGTGCAGGAGAGGAATGCAGAGTGTAGGGCGGTGGGTAATATGTGAAGGAGAGGAGTCTGGAGTGTATGGAGGTGGGTAGTATATGAAGGAGAGGAGTGCGGAGTGTATGGAGGTGGGTAGTATATGAAGGAGAGGAGTCTGAAGTATATGGAGGTGGGTAGTATGTGCAGGTGAAAAGTGTCAGTAGGGCAATGGACACGGCAGCGGTTCTTTATTTTTATCATTTTATTATTTTTTTATTAAAAATAAAATACAGAATACAGAAAAGTATATTTTTTTTCATGCAAAGTAGCTTGTATTACATTTTCTAATAAAAGGCAGTAAAATAGGGCCCCTGCAGCCAGCAACAATAGAACCCTCACAGCAACAATTGATCCCTCACAGCAACAATAGATTCCCCCATCAACACAAAGATCTCCCCAGCAACAATAGATCCCCCAGCAACGATAGACCCCCCAACAGAAAATACCCCCAGCAACAATATATCTCCCAGTATCCAGCATACTGTAAATAGACTCTCCGGCAGCCAGCAACAATAAACCCCTTTCTCAACAGTAGATCTCTCACATCAACAATAGACCCCCCCAGAAACAATATAGCCCCCCACCACCACCAGCAGCAATAGAGCTCACTAGCAACAATAGACCCCCCCCAGAAACAATAGAGCCCCCCACCACCACCAGCAGCAATAGAGCTCACTAGCAACAATAGAACCCCCTAGCGACAATAAAATCCTCAGCAGCCAACATCAATAGATCCCTCAGCACATCCCAGCACCCTTGGCATATACATTCAGTGCAGGAGGTGACGGATCTGCGTTCCCACATGTTCCCCCAGAAAAAAGCCCTGCTGTTCATACAGACATTGGTGCCAGAACCGTTATACTGTGAATAGTGGTTCTGCCACTAGGTGTAGTTAATTGGTAATGTTAATTTTAATCTTTGCATATTGTAATGTTCTTCCTGGAGTTACATGGTTACATGGTTATGGTTATGGTATTGTTTTATGTCTCTGTGTTCCATTTGTTTTCCACTAAAACAGGGCAGGCTTAGCCCCGTGTCCAGCACCATCTTGACTGCTAAGAATCATGTCTGCAGCAGCTTTCAAACATTTTTGAATTTGTTAAACGCAGAAGTAAACCCTTGATATTGGACTATTTAGTACACCCTGTATGAATCACCCTTGCACTCCGCTCCCCTAAGTTATGTCTATCTGGTATGAGCCTGTAATGGCATTGTGCCAGTGATGAATTCTCCCTGTCTCCAATGATTCTAATAAGTTAATAATCTTTTGGAATTTGTAAAAGCTGTCATATTTTTTTCCAACCTAGCTAACCTTTATAGGTTTATTTCAAGGAACTGATATTCTTGTGAAAGCTATGTTGATGTACAGAAATTGGATAACCAAAAATGAAAAATGAAATAAAATGATATAGCATGTCTGTAGCATGCTCTACAATTCACTAGACTATCACAGACACCACTACTGGGAAATGGAAAATTCCAGATACCTTCCCACCTGAAAAACTAAAATAGGTTGATGTATTTTATTAAAACACATATACTTAGAAATCATCACGAAAAGTAGACATTCCTATGGGTACAATCAAAGGAAAATGATCAACTAGGACAATAACTAGATGTTGGGATCCACATATGGAATCACTTTTTCTGGTACTTTACTGACAAGCATGTTCTATTGGGATCAGAGCACATCACTCTTTCATTACAATTATCAAATATGTTTAGAGTATTATGTTATGTTTTTATTTTCTGTATTTTGCATTTTTTTGTATCTCTCCAAAAGCAATTCATTGATTTTGTGGACATGCTTATCACTCATAAAAGAATAATGCAAGATACTGTATCCTAAATTAATTGTGCACCTTTGAGATGAATAAAGTCAAAACTAACCTCACAAAGTGTAATTTTTCCAAAAGATTAGTGAATGCTTGGATTTGTTTTTGAGGTAGTGAGTCAATATTTTTTTTAGTTTTGAATACTACGGTGAGGGATTAGATCCTCTGTCAGGTTCTTTATTCCTGACAGTTACCCTATTGGGGAGATTAAACTTACATAGTTACATAGTAGGTGAGGTTGAAAAAAGACACAAGTCCATCAAGTCCAACCTATGTGTGTGATTATATGTCAGTATTACATTGTATATCCCTGTATGTTCTTGAAACTATCAATGCCCCCCGCTGAGACCACCGCCTGTGGAAGGGAATTCCACATCATTTCTGCTCTTACAGTAAAGAACCCTCTACGTAGTTTAAGGTTAAACCTCTTTTCTTCTAATTTTAATAAGTGGCCATGAGTCTTGTTAAACTACCTTTTGCGAAAAAGTTTTATCCCTATTGTGGGGTCACCAGTATGGTATTTGTATATTGAAATCATATCCCCTCTCAAGCGTCTCTTCTCCAGAGAGGATGAGTTCAGTGCTCGCAACCTTTCCTCATAACTAATATCCTCCAGACCCTTTATTAGCTTTGTTGCCCTTCTATGTAACGTCTAGTTGTCTTAGTAACCATTGTCATCAAGACTGAAAGTGGAGGAAAATAAGAAAGTCGGAGGTTCCACAAGAAGACCAGTAGAGTTTCCCTTATTTTAGAGAAAGTTCTGCCACACATCCTGCTGTGTATGCAGGACAAGAATTGAAGTTTTTTTTTAAACAGCTGATAAAAACAACTGACAGTGTTTTTCAACCATTCCCAACCCATTCCTTTCTCTTAAGTTTTGGCTTTATACAATGTATACTATTTAGTAGTACAAGTCTGCTTCATAATACAGGAAGGTAACAGTTTTTTTAAATTCACGTTTTTTTTTTTTTATTATTCTGTAGGCAGCAGTGGGCTGCAGTCAGCCTATCTATACCTCTTTGGAGTGATCGTGATGTATAGAGTGTATTTTCTTTTCCACTTGCTTTTTGAGCATGTTCCAGCAATCTGTGCTAGAGTGGAGGCTTTCTATGTTATACATTTTAATGATTTAGCCTAATAGCAGGCATGGGGTACCTGGTAATGTGTGCTGTGAAAAGTATTAAATATTTGGAACTCTTCCTGTTCTATCCCTTCTCTCATGAGCTTTGACTCTCTGAGGATATCACTGTGGAAGATCTGTCTCATTCCTGAGGTGTTTCAGCCTAGGGGTTGGAAGGAAGCAGTGATCGCCCCTTATGGGAGATTTTCCTGAAGATGCTGTTTTTTTAGAGGCTAAAGAGTGCTGTCCTTGAAGCAACTGCAAATTGTCACCATAGAAGGTGTGGTGGGTAACTTGTTGAGTTAGAAATATACACAGGAACCTTTTTTGCGGTCCTGCCTTGTAATAAGATACCACTAGAACCTTAAGAGGTATTAAGCTGTATCCAGCCTGTAACATTTTTAGGGTCCCCCCACTGGAGGAGCAATGGATGCACCCATGGACAGCAGCATTGTCGATCGGGGGGTAGGTGCACTAACAGATTTAGTGAACTTGACTAACAAATTAAACTCCAGATAACACTTTTTAAGCAGTTACAGCAACCGTTTGTTTTTCCTTTTGGAAGTTTTACACAATTGGATAAAAGGTGACCCCTGTTGTTAGTGTTAACTAACTTGTCTCAATACTCTAACTGCCATTCTATTTAAATCGTGTTTTTTTTTCTTTGTAAGAAAAATAACATATTGCTCATGCAGGGTTTAAAGTATATGAAGAAGGTAACAGAATAAAGAGATGCAGAATCCATTTCCGAATAAAACAAGTTTACGGGTCCTAGTCCCTGTCCCAGCATTTGTTAGAAAACGGGTTTATGTAGAGGGCTGTGTATCCAATTAGAGTAGTGAAACGGGTGGGGAGAGGGAACTAGTGAGACGTGACTTTGAGGACAAAAAGTGGGAGATGGTAATTAAAGAGCTTGAAAGATGAGTAAAGATGGGATTAGTACAGGAGGTGAATCAGTGAAAGATAGGGAGTGGGTCCTCCTCAGACTCAGGACTAGATCTAGAATGTAATCTACAAAGAGTTCACACTAGATGGATTCAAGGCTGAGAAGGCATAGAGAAGCCAGATTACTAATATTTAAAAAAATCCAATTTCGGAATCATTCAAGATACTAGTTAATTTCTCATTAACCAGCATACAATTCATATGCACTTTAATTCCTTGGAAATAGACCACAGGTTTCTTTTAAACCTTAGCAATTACTTGAGTAGCAGCCAAAAATAAGTAATTTTCCATTTTCTGTTGGTGTAAGAAAAGGCCCAAGACCATATGATCTAAAAGGGTTATCTTTAAATCCTTTGGGACAAGTATATCGAATATGGTTTGGAGGAGGCAAAATGTCCTAGACCCAGGGCCGGATTAACATAGGGGCTATTGGAGCTGCAGCTCCAGGCCCCTTTCTCAAGATAGGCCCATTTGCCCAAAAAAAAAAAATAAATAAATAAAAAAAAATTCAAAAAAAAAAGATCGATTTTGAGGATTGTAGTTCAGCGACCAGAAGTCATAGAGACTCCCTATTTGGGGGGTAGGTAGCTAAAGACCTACTTCAACACTGGTTAAAATATGGGGCTGCTATCATTTATGGTTCCGGAGATATGGGGCTGCTTGCGCAGCCTGTCAGAAGCTACATACAGAGCAGCCAGTTTAAATACAAGCTGGAACACTCTGCAGCAGACTGAGAGGATGAGATCACAGGGCTTATAATAATTATTTGTATATTACTTATGGTAATTAACCCCTTGCCACCCAGGCCAATTCTGACACTTCTCTCCTACATGTAAAAATCATAATTTGCTAGAAAATTACTCAGAACCCTCAATCTTATATATATTGTTTTAGCAGACACCCTATGGAATAAAATGGTGCAACTTTTTATGTTACACGATATTTGCGCAGCAATTTTTCAAAAGTTTTTTTTTGGAAAGAAACTGTTTCATTCATAAAAAAAACACTAAAGTTAACATGATTTTTTTTTTGTGTACTAAGCGATGCTTTACATTTTTTTGCAGGTTACTTATTTAGAGTTACAGAGATGGTCTAGTGCTAGAATTATTGCTCTCGCTCTAACGATCGTGGCGATACCTCACATGTGTGTATCTGGCTCTGATACTAACATGTGCCTATCCAGCCACTGACTAGTATCTCTCCCCAGCCTGTCCCCCCACACCCTCTCACCTGCTGACCTGTGGATGGGGGGATAACTCCTGCAGTGTTATTCTGTTCTGCCAGTGAATACAATGATTAGTGTTGCTAACTATAGCTGGCAGCACTGATTGTTTTGGGGAAAACCTGACAGGCTGGTTGTACTCAAGTCGGTTAATAGGTTGACTTGTGTAAAACCTGCTAGCCCATACATAGATCGACGTTGGCTGGTCTCTGCTTAATTGGTGTAATTTCAATCCCTGTATGGCCCGCTTAACCACTACGCAGTCCCTAAACATCCTTCCACAAACCTTTTTTACATTTTTCCTTCCCAGATTACTTCATCCTCCTCTCCTATACATAGTGCCCACTGTCATACTCTCCACACTTCTCTCCTGTACATACTGCTCACTGTCATACCCTCCACACTTCTCTCCTATACATAGCGCCCGCTGTCTAATTCTACACACTCCTCTCCTTTACATAGTGCCCGCTGTCATACACATCTCTCCTGTACATAGTGCCCACTGTCGTACCCTCCACACTCCTCTCCTGTACATACTGCTCACTGTCATACCCTCCACACTCCCCTCCTATACATAGTGCCCACTGTCATACCCCAACACTTCTCTCCTATGCATAGTGCCCACTGTCATACCCTCCACACTCCTCTCCTGTACATACTACTCACTGTCATACCCTCCATACTCCTCTCCTATACATAGTGCCCACTGTCATACCCTCTACACTCCTCTCCTTTGCATACTGCTCACTGTCATACCCTCCACACTCCTCTCCTATACATAGTGCCCACTGTCATACCCCAACACTTCTCTCCTATACATAGTGCCCACTGTCATACCCTCCACACTCCTCTCCTGTACATACTACTCACTGTCATACCCTCCACACTTCTCTCCTATACATAGTGCCCACTGTCATACCCCAACACTTCTCTCCTATACATAGTGCCCACTGTCATACCCTCCACACTCCTCTCCTGTACATACTACTCACTGTCATACCCTTCATACTTCTCTCCTATACATAGTGCCCACTGTCATACCCTCCACACTCCTCTCCTGTACATACTGCTCACTGTCATACCCTCCACACTCCTCTCCTATACATAGTGCCCACTGTCATACCCCAACACTTCTCTCCTATACATAGTGCCCACTGTCATACCCTCCACACTCCTCTCCTGTACATACTACTCACTGTCATACCCTCCATACTCCTCTTCTATACATAGTGCCCACTGTCATACCCTCCACACTCCTCTCCGGTACATACTGCACACTGTCATACCCTCCACACTCCTCTCCTGTACATACTGCCCACTGTCATACCCTCCACACTCCTCTACTATACATACTGCCCACTGTCATACCATCCACACTCCTCTGCTGTACATAGTGCCTTCTGCCATACCCTCCACACTCCTCTCATGTACATAGTGCCCACTGTTAGACCCTCCACATTCCTCTCCCTCACCTGCACATACTTCCCACTTTTATACCATCCATACTCCTCCCCTATACCTCTTACCCACAAAAACAGTTCTTTAAAATTATAGTGAATATCCTCAATGTTACCAGCTCTAGAATGGGCACACTTTTGTTAGTTCAACTAAAGGAAATCTCAGTCCTCATAGTTGTTCTGCCCCATTATTAGTACGCATTTAATTTTGTAATTACTATTGTGATGTACATAGGAACATAGGGGATGTCAGCTACTCTAAATATACCACTTGTAAAAAAAGTGTCCCTGAAAATATTTTTGAGAGGCTCCTGTGATATTAAAGCGGTAGTAAACTTTTCTAACATTACTACTTTTTAGAGGCCCTGAGGTAGGTTATGCCATAATGTACAAGTATGCACAGCATATTAGCACATTAGGGTACACTTAAATTGTCAGACTGAGCCCTCCAGTGCTGTGCTGTGATCAATCCGGTGGGGCGCTTCCATCTTCACCCGGTCTTCCTTCCGGGTTCTGTGCCTTCGGTCACTTGCCTTGGCCGGGCTGCGTTGATGTCATTCCCACACATGCTCATGTGCACCCTCTTTCTCTCATCCCCCCCCTTTCTCTCTCAACCTCCCTCCCTTACCCCTCACACCTCTTTCATCCTCTTTCTCTCTCTCATCCTCCCTCTCTCTCTTTAATTTAATTTGTTATAACAAAAAATAGTTTGCATTTTTATTTATAAAAGGCCCAACGAAAATCCTCAGCACCAGGCCCATGATGTTCTTAATCTGGCCCTGCCTAGACCAGATAGTTGTCAATTTGGGACAGGAACACCAGACATGTACATCTCCCAATAGCCCACAACCTCTACAGCATCTATTACTATATGTCAGGATCGCATTAAACCAGATGTGTTGGTACCCAATATCAGTACCAATACTGAAAGTGAACTTTGTATGACGTATAAAAATAGAAGTGTTAAAGGAACATTTTTCTATTCTAGACAATTATAGTTTTGCTCTGCAAGGTCCAGAGGGTTGGCAAACCTAAGCATAAGAAATAGAGGAAATTGGTCCTCTGTGATTCAAAGTAGAGTATAGCACAAAAGTGAGCTTTGGTAACCCCAGGGCATTCAGGTATACAATGTGTTCAAAAACTGATTTTGTAGACAGGAACTTTACTTTCACTACTTTCTTTCCCTCTACAACCCCTTCCTTTGCCCTTCTCCTTCCATGTTTACAGGTAACACCTCAAGAGATGTAAGATGCACAGTCCTAACGACATGTCAAAAAAAGAATACCCTATGGCCATAATTTTCACAAAACCCTACAGGTTTAGTCACATCACTTCTCTGTAATGAAGAATGTCCCATGTTGCACAAGTGGATCTTGTAAAAATCCTCTTTGCAGGGATGCCTGTCCTCTTCCCATCTCTAAACTTCCAGCACCGCAGTAGTTAACAGCTCCAGATCTTTAGTTTAGATGGTCCAGCTGGGACAAGCCTTGTCCTTTCTCCTCCATTGAGAAAAGTTATTTCATTGATTATACTACCTGTAACAAAATCAGTGAATGGAGAAGATAATCCTGTGACTGATCAGACTCTTCCCCATTCACAGATGGGGTTTATAATGTAAATAATGGAAGAACTGTTCTCAAATGTAGAAGAAAGAAAGAGGGGGTGTGTCCCCGTCAGACCATCTGTACTGCTGTTCTGCCTGAAGACCTGAAGCTGTTAACCACTGCAGCGCCAGATGTTCAGAGACCGGAAAAGGACAGGTTACACTGCAGTGATTATTTCTCCAATATCAAGCTGTCTGCACATCGTGGAACATCCTTCATTACAGGTAAGTGATGTGACTAAAACTATGGGGATTTTTTCAGCTACACTTCAGCTTTAAAAGAGAGGCATGGCTAAAGATTTTTTGGTCATACTTCTCTTTTGGGTCACATGAGTGCACTTACTTTTGCTCTCCTGTGACACAGAATCAGCCGACAGGGAGCAAAAGCTTGCTGTCAGCTGACGTCACACAGCTGCTTCAGGCACTGGAATGATCCCAACCATATTGTCAAGATCCACCCAGCTGCCTGATTGACAGCTGGTTCTGGCTCTCAGTGCATAGCTGAGAGCTGAACCCAGCTGCACCCACCCCCTCTACAGCCTGGCACTCCAGTGAAGGCTGGAGGGGCAGAGCAGAGAGCTCTGAGTTTCTATGGTTGTTTTTTCACTACCCCAAACTTCTCCTTTAATGTTTCTTATGGAGTATTTTTGTCTCTCACAGCAATTAACTGAAATTTTTTGTATTATTTTCATGTTTGACATTGCATATACTTCTGCAATAATACACTGACATATGTACTGCTTACATGCTTGATCAATGTTGTGTCTGTATTCTTTGTTAAAATTGTAAAACTCAACTAGAAAACAGTTAATACAAAAAGGAAGTTGAAAAATAATAGACTTACTGGCCAGACAACCAGGTGAAAATGAAGCCAAAAAAGGAAAAATAATGAAGCCACCACATCTAAGAACTGGTCGACTGCAATATATTAAATTTTTGTTTATGGGTTTAATACTGATTTAATCTCCAAGAAGCCAAAACCCTGTTGGTGTCCAGCCAGTATAGTCTGTGACCAGATGGTAGAGAGAGACTTTGTTTTAATTGTAAGACTCGGAAGGGATTAGAGCTTAGTCTGGGGTTTGAGACCATCTATGTTTTGAAGACATCATGGTTCTTACCGCACTCTCATTTTTCACATTGCAATCTGCAGTACACCACATCTTGTTTTGAGCTCACTAAAGTTGCCCATCCTTTTTACACCCGAGAGAAGAACTATCATATGACAGTGAATGTGCCTGATATCGTATTAGCATGTAAGAGTTATTGCAACATTTCAGTCTAGCTGTGAGCCACCTGGAAGTCAATATTTATTGATGATCAGTATTAACATTGCTACAATAAGAAATCTATAGCTAAAATTTAAAACAGAAAAGTCAGCTAAGGGACTTAAATTATAGTTAGTAGGGTGTTGTCCTTGTGTTATTTCCTCTTTTTTTTGTTGAAATCTTTCACTGTCTCCGAACCCCCCATCCCCACTGCTGTAATCGTCTGGTGGGGCGGCCTGCCATTTTCATCTAGCTGTGCAATTCATAGAAGCCACACTACAGCTTCTATAAATAAAATGAATCTCTGAATGGAGGGGGCAGATTTATTAATAATCATAGGCCCATCCTCTATTCAGAGACCCTGTTTCAGTCATAGAGGCTGTGGTACAACAGCTACGTAGAAAGGGCATGCATAGTTGGGCTGTCTCGATGAGAGCATGTGACAGCCCCTTAGTTGTATTTGCCCCTTTCGCATAAACATTAAACGCATGCACAAGAACATTATGACATTGGGAGAGCCAGGGACGGAGGAAGATTTTAAACTAAAGGAATTAGCACAATGGACGCATCCTCCTAATTGTAACTTATGTCCCTTGTGCTGATTTAAATTTTTTTGCTGCTTTTTCTGTTTTTAATTTTAGCTACATTTAGGCTTTAAATACTTGAATCACCCAGTGCCATTTAAAACAGTACTGAGATAGCGGCTATTCGTTACCTTTTTTTTAAAACAGCACCAGGAAACTGAATCCCAACAGGGATTCACACTGGAAACAGTGGCTCTCAGTGACAACCAGCATTCACAACTACGCCCAGGAACTAAAACAATCAGCTCCTGGGCATTCAATGCTTCTAAAGATTGCTCCATGGGAGAAGCAAATGTAAAAACTATGCTCTGCACACTATGCCACACACGTTTTCCCTGATGTCACCACATTTATTTTCAGTATAGAGGCTCAAAAAGAGATGTTGCAGCTCTGTTTAGCTACCCCTTCAGGAGTGGATCACTGCTATAGTGATCTATTGCTGGCTGATTGCAGCCAGCAATAGATCACTATTTAAAGGGATTTGCTGCTGCACAGGTGCATGGGAGGTCTGGATCTGGTCTCCAACAACCAGATCTGGACCCCTTAAAAAAATTGTCAAACAAAACAACAGGTAAAAAAATTTAAAAATATATATAAATATACGGTATATTGGATATATACTCCACTATTGTGTGCCCTTATCAACCCTCATCAACCTGACTTAATCGTATCTTAATGTTACACAATTTACACAAATTTCTGTGCATGCACCATAATGTAACGTCAAAAGGGGAATAAGGCATTCCCATGAACTTCCTATTTAAGCCATGCCTGGCCTCTGAGCTTGACCGAAGACTATGACAGAATGTTCTGAGAAAAGGCTTACCAGGGGCCAATAACCTTGCCAAGACAATGAATTGAAAACTGCCTTTCCAACCAGAGATGGGCATTTCTAACTGACTTTATATAAACCTGGAGAAATGTGGGTTTCAAAGAACCCAGATCCAGTTCTTGAGATATATTATTTATTCAGAAGGAGTTAACATGGATGTCGAGAAGTTTAAAGCAGTGGTGCATTGCCCTGCTCCTAGAAATGATAAGGAAATAGGATTTGTTGGATTTGTCAACTTCTACAGAAAATTCATAAGAAACTTCACTTCCAGACCACCGCACGCCGATGTACGTCCATACTTTGGGGATGGATATCGTTATTATGGCAGCAGCTACCCTGGTGACCCCGTGTTAGGCCGGAGGTCCGGTACAAGATAAAAGTGGTCTCTGCGGCGGATTCACCGCAAGATCACTTTTATCTATGGCGGGAGAGGTGCCCTCCGCCGCTAACCGAAGCTGCCGGGATCGGCGGAGGCGATCACGTCTGTCCCCTGGGCTGACATGGAGACGAGTAAGGGGAAGATGGCCCCCACCTGTCTCCATGACACTGCAGGGTAGAAGCGACGTCATAACATCACTTCCGCCCATAGCTCTTAAAGAGGCATTTTATTTTTTTTATTTTTTTAAATGACAACATTTTTTTTTTTTTTTTTTTTTATTGCATTTTAGTGTAAATATGAGATCTGAGGTCTTTTTGACCCCATATCTCACTCATATTTAAGAGGTCCTGTCATGCTTTTCTTCTATATATATATATATATATATATATATATATATATATAGGAATAAAATGACAGATTTTTTATTTTATATTTTTTTAAAACAGTGTAAAAATAAAAAGTAAAAGGTGAAATAAATAAGTAAAGCCCCCGGGCCTGAAAAAAAAAACTCGTCAGATTCGTCTGGGTAGGCAAACCACCGAGACTGGCCCAGTCCATTCTAAGACTACCAAAATGCTAGGGGTCATAGCCTTACCAGATGTGTCCAATATCACATAGCCTGTCACTTGACCAGGATCATTGAATTGGTGTCGCCATGGGACACTCAAGCAATGGGTCCAAATAGAGCAGCGCATGACGGGAGTGGATCTGCGGGGCTTGCCTTGGTACCGGAGGGGCTCGCGCCGCGATCCGGTGCCCATTGACCCCAGTAGTGGGGAACCCGGACTTTAAACCGGAGCCGTCGGGATTGGCGGAGGCGATCACGTCTGTCCCCTGGGCTGACATGGAGAAGAGTAAGGGGAAGATGGCCCCCACCTGTCTCCATGACACTGCAGGGTAGAAGCGACGTCATAACATCACTTCCGCCCATAGCTCTTAAAGGGGCATTTTATTTTTTTAAATGACAACATTTTTTTTATTTTTATTTTTATTGCATTTTAGTGTAAATATGAGATCTGAGGTCTTTTTGACCCCATATCTCATATTTAAGAGGTCCTGTCATGCTTTTCTTCTATAATATATATATATATATATATATATAAAAAATATAATAGGAATAAAAGTGACAGATTTTTTATTTTTTTTTAAAACAGTGTAAAAATAAAAAGTAAAAGGTGAAATAAATAAGAAAAAAAAAGAGATTTTAAACGCGCCCCGCTGTCCCGAACTGCCTTTTATTAAGGAAATGGTTGCTTCACACTCTACCGTGGAAGCTATCCTTTCTCAGCAAATAGGAAAAAAGATACAGCTTTATCCTTATCTTATTTATCTCGTTTAATGTTTTCAGCTGAAAGGAATTATGACATTGGGAATAAAAAGTTGCTGACAAATAAGGAAGCCTTTTCCGAATGGAGGCATCTGCTGGAAAGGGCTAATCCTCCTGTAACTGTTCTCTTTGATCATAAAATTTTGGAATTCATTAATTTTGCAAGAAATTGTCCTGTACACAAGGCATGTTGGGCTCTATTATTTTCTGATTCTGTATTGACTTGGTCCAGAGTTGGTAAGGCTAATGCCTTATAAAGGATGTTGTCTGAGCCTCTCCACGAAGGCAACTCTGAATGTACAATCCTATCTCAGAAGAACTTTCTAGGGGCCACAAGTTCCAAGACATTTATGAGTCTCCTTACAGAGGGTTATGAGAATGACTAACTTCTTAATCATCCTAAGGACAGTAACCTCAAGTACAAAAATGGCTTTTGGACCCAAGCACATCACCTCTATGCACCTAAATCAGTTTTTGTAGAGGCCCTCAGGTTGGTGCATGACTCTAAACTTGCTGGCATTTTGGGGTTTCTAAGACATGAGAACATTTATCAAGCTCCTTTTGGGGGCCTGGTTTCCAAGAAAGATGTCAAGAACTATGTGACCTCATGTTTGACCTGTGTATGCAGTAAGACACTCCTATCTTCTCCTTTAAGGTTACTCCAACCACTTCCTGTTCTTTCAAGACCATTGGAGTTCATTTCTATGGTCTTTGTGATCAATCTTCCTGCCTGAAATAGATGACCACTGTTTTGGTATTGGTTGAGCGTCTCATTAAGATGATTAATTTTGAACCTGTTAAGGGAGTACCCTCTGCTGAGCAAACTGTGGAGTTCAAGAAGTATTTAAGCTACATGGAATTCCTGATAATGCGGTGTCTAAAAGAACAGTACAGTTTACTTCAGTGGTAGCTGGTGAAGTTTTAGGATGGGGTGCCAGACCGCGCCCTTTCTTTTTGACCCCTCCCACTTCTCATCAGCACCAACCCTTATAGAATCCACCTACTCCGTCCCCTGTATTCCACTTGCTTCCACCCATAGTGTCAGGAATATACAGCTCAGCATCACAGGACCGAGTATACAGCCCCAGAATCACAGGACAGAGTATACAGCTCAGCATCACAGATACGGTATATAGATCAGCATCACAGATACGGTATGTAGATCCGCATCACAGATAGGGTATATAGATCAGCATCACAGATAGGGTATATAGATCAGCATCACAGATAGTATATAGAGCAGCACCACATATAGTATATAGATCAGCATCACAGATAGTATATACAGGGCTCAAAATTTCAAGTCCTGAGCCACTAGCCAGGCCTTAAGAGTTACTCGCCACCAGTTGACCGACCCAACACCTCCCCTGACCCGCCCCTAAACACGCCCTTGTAAATCAGCTCATGAAATTACACTGTTAAATGTTTTAAACAGAATTACATTTCAAAAATAAATGTAACAATATTAACATAAATAATATCAGTAAAAAAACAAGGAGAGGGGCGCCTCTGAGTATGTATCACAATTTCATTTATTAAAAAGAAAATATCCACTCACATGATAAACTGCAGCGTTGCGTTCAGACACGTCTCTGGACAGGAGGGCAAGAGGGACTACAAGTCCCAGCGGAGTCCACATACAGCTGGCAACACATCAAATCCTGATGGGGATGGTGTAGGTTGATTTGAGTATACATCGCTATAGATGATGGAAATAGCGGCGCTCCTTTTTCAAGCATGGGGAGTACTCCCCATGCTTGAAAAAGGAGCGCTGCTATTTCCATCATCTATAGCGATGTATGCTCAGAAACGCGTCGCATTTTGATGACGTCACACCTCAGCGCCACGCTTTGTTGTGCTGTCCAAGCCTCGTTCTGGCTTCCGCACCCCTTCTGCCAGAAGCGATTAGCCAGGAAACTGTCAGCCTGGGCCGTCCCTGCTCCTCACTTGCCCTGAACTAAATTCCACTTGCAAAATGCGAGCAGGCGAGTGGAATTTTTGAGGGCTGGTATATAGATCAGCACCACAGATAGTATATAGCTCAGCACCACAGATAGTATATAGCTCAGCACCACAGATAGTATATAGCTCAGCACCATAGATAGTATATAGATCAGCACCACAGATAGTATATACTGTAGATCATCACCACAGATAGTATATAGATTAACACCACAGATAGTATATAGCACACCCCGCGGTGGGTGGCTCACGGTTGCCAGCACTCCCCCACCTCCGGCTCGTGGCACACTCACAGCAAACCAAACACCCCCCCTCCCCCGTGGGTGGCTTATGGCTGACAGGAGGTCCAGTGGCTGTCACCTATTTGCCTGTTTTCCTGTCAACATTAATTACCATGACAATGAAATATCCTTCTGTAAATAGGCCCCGTGCTCAGGCCGTGTGATTTATCCACTGAGCAGCAACATCACTTCGGGCTTCTCACTGTCACGGAGAAATCGGAAGTGACTACGTGGGAAAGCACTGCCCATGTCCTACGGCGGTGCCAATCAAAACAAAGACAGTAAAGAATGACATAGAGGTAAATGAATGGAAGTGTTGTGGAGCATTGCGCCACAATGCAGCACAAAACCCTGCAAATGAAGTGTCTTGTCTGCAATCACGTGATTGCATTGACGTCACGCTTCCCATAGTACACTGTGTCCGGTGCCCGAACACAGTGCACTTAAAGGACCTTTTTATTTTTTTGTCACTAGCGTTGGGGGGGGGGGGGGGGCAGCGCCCATGCTCCCCCTATGGACGGACCACCACTGGTTTACTTTTAAATTTTGGAAAAGCTTTTGCACAGCTTTAGGTGTAACAATTAACCTGTTCTCTGATTTTTATCCTCAGTCTAATGGTCAGATGGAGAGGATCAATCAAATTTTGGAGCAGTACCTTTCGATGTTTTGTTAGTTATGTTATGAATGCTCCTGCTAGACTAATACACCTCACTAACTGATCCATAACTGCTGCCTCTCTCTGACAATCTCTTCACTGGCTCCCCCTACCCCATCGTATAAAATTTGAAATACTAACCACAACATAAAAAGCCATGCACAGCATCACTCCCAGCTACATCACCAACCTCATCTGCAGATATCGCCCCTCCCCCTCCCTTTAGATTGTAAGCACTATGAGCATCGTCCTCCTATCTCTTCTGTATTAAACTATTATCATTGTACTGTCCCCTTCTAAATTGTAAAGCGCTGCTTAAATTGTTGGTGCTATATAAATCTTGTATTATAATATTAAAAATAGGTATCTTTGGGATAACTGGGTAGACTATCTTCCTATGGCAGTTTGGCTATAACAATTCTAAACATAGTTCCACTTCTCCAAGCCTTCTTTTCTTAACCAGTTCCCACCCAGCCTGTTACAATATGAAGGCTGGGCGGGCTCCTCGTCGATCCAGGTGGACGTTATATAACACAGCCGATGACTGATCAGAGTACCGGCTCGCTGCCCATACTATGTGACCGCCGCAACCAATCACAGCAGGTCACTTGACAGTTGTACATAATGGATGGCTTCCTTTCATGCCATCCAATGTGAACAATTGTGTTGCTAGCTGTGATTGGTTAGTGTGATCACATGGTACAGACATGGCCAATCACAGCCCATCTGTACCATGTGATTAGCTTTGTCCAATCACAGCTAATCAAAACAAAACAAAACAAACTGAATAAATCAGTTTCATTCAGTAAAATGTGTGCTTATAGCAATGTAATGCACGGCTATAAGCAATCATGATGTGTAAAAAAAATCTAAAATCCTGATCACTTCCCCAGAGTAGTATCATGTTGCTATGGTAATATTATATTGCTAAAAAATTATAAAAAGTAAAATTTAAAAGAAATTTAAAAAAAATTTGTTGTTTTTGTACTGTCAGTGTCCCTGATCACCGCCACACCAGTTATATGACAACACTGTACTGCACTGGTGATCATATGTAAAAAAAAAAAAAATTATATATATATATATATATATATATATATATATATATATATATATATATATGAAGGGTAATTTTGGGGGTATTTGTTCTCTCCTTGCATTTTCAGGCCTTAAGAAATGAGATCTGCCATCATACAGACTAAATAATATACACTAATTTGAATAATTTTCACCAAAGAAATGTAGTAGAATACATTTTGACGTAAATGTATGAAGAGCAATTATTTATTTGCAAAATTTTATAACAGAAACGAAGAAAAATGGGTTTTCTGTCACTTGGTTACTGTTCACTTATATTTTTTCACGTTTGCCTCGTATATTGTTTGCTGTATTTGCATGGGGTTTAGTTTCACTGTTAATAAATCTTATGTATATACTATATTGTCAAAAATATTGGGACACCTGCCTTTACATGCACATAAACTTTAATGACATGCCAGTCTTGTGCTCAATATTGAGTTGGCGCACCCTGTGCAGCTATAACAGCTTCAACTCTTCTGGGAAGGCTGTCCAAAAGGTTTAGGAGCGTGTCACTGATGTTGAACAAAAAGAAGGCCTGGCTCGCGTTCTCCACTCTAAGTCATCCCAAAGGTGATCTATCAGGTTGAGGACAGGACTGTGCAGGCCAGTCAAGTTCCTCCACCCCAAACTCACTCATCCATGTCTTTATGGACCTTGCTTTGTGCACTGGTCCAAATCATTTGTTGGAGGGGGGGTTATGGTGTGGGGTTGTTTTTCAGGGGTTGGGCTGGGCCCTTTAGTTCCAGTGAAGGGAACTCTTAAGGTGTCAGCATACCAAGACATTTTGGACAACTTCATGCTCCCAACATTGTGGGAACAGTGTGGGGATGGTCCCTTCCTGTTGCAACATGACTGCGCACCAGTGCACAAAGCAAGATCCATAAAGACATGGATGAGCAAGTTTGGGGTGGAGGAACTTGACTGGCCTGCACAGAGTCCTGACATCAACGCGATAGAACACCTTTGGGATGAATTAGAGCAGAGACTGCGAGCCAGGCCTTTTCGTCCAACATTAGTGCCTGACCTCACAAAGGGGCTTCTCGAAGAATGGTCAAACATTCCCATAGACACACTCCTAAATCTTGTGGACAGCCTCCTCAGAAGAGTTACATATTAGGTGAGGTTGAAAAAAGACACAAGTCTTTCAAGTCCAACCTATGTGTGTGATTATATGTCAGTATTACATCGTATATCCCTGTATGTTGTGGTCATTCAGGTGCTTATCTAATAGTTTCTTGAAACTATCGATGCTCCCTGCTGAGACCATCGCCTGTGGAAGGGAATTCCACTTTCTTGCCGTTCTTACAGTAAAGAACCCTCTACGTAGTTAAAGGGTAAACCTCTTTTATTCTAATTTTAATGCGTGGTCACGTGTCTTGTTAAACACCCTTCCGCAAAAAAAGTGTTATCCCTATTGTGGGGTCACCAGTATGGTATTTGTAAATTTAAAACATATCCCCTCTCAAGCATCTCTTCTCCAGAGTGAATAAGTTCAGTGCTCGCAACCTTTCCTCATAGCTAATAACCTCCAGACCCTTTGTTAGCTTCGTTGCCCTTCTTTGTACTCGCTCCATTTCCAGTACATCATTCCTGAGGACCGGTGCCCAGAACTGGGCAGCATACTCTGGGTGCAGCCAGACCAGAGTCTTGTAGAGCGGGAGAATTATTGTTTATCTCTGTTAAGTTCCCTTTTAATTGCATGCCAGTATTCAGTTTGCTTTGTTAGCATCAGCTTAGCATTGCATGCCATTGTTGAGCCTAACCTCTACTAGGACCCCAGGTCCTTTTCCATCCTAGATTCCCCCAGACGTTCTCCCACCAGTGTATAGATTGCATTCATATTTTTGCCATCCAAATGCATTGTTTTACATTTTTCTACATTAAACTTCATTTGCCATGTAGTTGCCCACCACATTAATTTGTTCAGATATTTTGGCAAGGTTTCCACATCCTGTGGAGAAGTTATTGCCCTGTTTAGCTTAGTATCATCCACAAATACAGAGATTGAACTGTTTACCCCATCCTCCAGGTCATTTATGAACAAATTAAATAGGATTGGTCCCAGCACAGAACCCTGGGGACCCCACTAACCACCCCTGACCATTCCGAGTACTCCCCATTTATCACCACCCTCTGAACTCGCCCTTGTAGCCAGGTTTCAATCTATCCAAATGGTCAATGCCAACGGACCTTATTTTGTACAGTAAACGTTTATGGGGAACTGTGTCCCCATAAATTTTTGCAAAATCCAGATACACCACGTCTACGGGCCTTCCTTTATCTAGATGGCAACTCACCTCCTCATAGAAGGTTAATAGATTGGTTTGACAAGAACGATTCTTCATGAATCCATGCTGATTACTGCTAATGATACTGTTCTCATTACTAAAATCTTGTATATAGTCTCTTATCATCCCCTCCAAGAGCTTGCATACTATTGATGTTAGGCTAACTGGTCTGTAATTCCCAGGGATGTATTTTGGGCCCTTTTTAAATATTGGTGCTACATTGGCTTTCTCCAATCAGCTGGTACCATTCCAGTCAGTAGACTGTCAGTAAAAATTAGGAACAATGGTCTGGCAATTACTGTTTAGTGATGTTGCCTGTGCTATCCAGGTACAGCATGCAGAAGAGGTGGTGGCAGGGCCGGATTAACATAGGGGCTATTGGAGCTGCAGCTCCAGGCCCCTTTCTCAAGATAGGCCCATTTGCCCAAAAAAAAAAAAAAAATAAATAAAAAAAAATTCAAAAAAAAAAGATCGATTTTGAGGATTGTAGTTCAGCGACCAGAAGTCATAGAGACTCCCTATTTGGGGGGTAGGTAGCTAAAGACCTACTTCAACACTGGTTAAAATATGGGGCTGCTATCATTTATGGTTCCGGAGATATGGGGCTGCTTGCGCAGCCTGTCAGAAGCTACATACAGAGCAGCCAGTTTAAATACAAGCTGGAACACTCTGCAGCAGACTGAGAGGATGAGATCACAGGGCTTATAATAATTATTTGTATATTACTTATGGTAATTAACCCCTTGCCACCCAGGCCAATTCTGACACTTCTCTCCTACATGTAAAAATCATAATTTTGCTAGAAAATTACTCAGAACCCTCAATCTTATATATATTGTTTTAGCAGACACCCTATGGAATAAAATGGTGCAACTTTTTATGTTACACGATATTTGCGCAGCAATTTTTCAAAAGTTTTTTTTTGGAAAGAAACTGTTTCATTCATAAAAAAAACACTAAAGTTAACATGATTTTTTTTTGTGTACTAAGCGATGCTTTACATTTTTTTTGCAGGTTACTTATTTAGAGTTACAGAGATGGTCTAGTGCTAGAATTATTGCTCTCGCTCTAACGATCGTGGCGATACCTCACATGTGTGTATCTGGCTCTGATACTAACATGTGCCTATCCAGCCACTGACTAGTATCTCTCCCCAGCCTGTCCCCCCACACCCTCTCACCTGCTGACCTGTGGATGGGGGGATAACTCCTGCAGTGTTATTCTGTTCTGCCAGTGAATACAATGATTAGTGTTGCTAACTATAGCTGGCAGCACTGATTGTTTTGGGGAAAACCTGACAGGCTGGTTGTACTCAAGTCGGTTAATAGGTTGACTTGTGTAAAACCTGCTAGCCCATACATAGATCGACGTTGGCTGGTCTCTGCTTAATTGGTGTAATTTCAATCCCTGTATGGCCCGCTTAACCACTACGCAGTCCCTAAACATCCTTCCACAAACCTTTTTTACATTTTTCCTTCCCAGATTACTTCATCCTCCTCTCCTATACATAGTGCCCACTGTCATACTCTCCACACTTCTCTCCTGTACATACTGCTCACTGTCATACCCTCCACACTTCTCTCCTATACATAGCGCCCGCTGTCTAATTCTACACACTCCTCTCCTTTACATAGTGCCCGCTGTCATACACATCTCTCCTGTACATAGTGCCCACTGTCGTACCCTCCACACTCCTCTCCTGTACATACTGCTCACTGTCATACCCTCCACACTCCCCTCCTATACATAGTGCCCACTGTCATACCCCAACACTTCTCTCCTATGCATAGTGCCCACTGTCATACCCTCCACACTCCTCTCCTGTACATACTACTCACTGTCATACCCTCCATACTCCTCTCCTATACATAGTGCCCACTGTCATACCCTCTACACTCCTCTCCTTTGCATACTGCTCACTGTCATACCCTCCACACTCCTCTCCTATACATAGTGCCCACTGTCATACCCCAACACTTCTCTCCTATACATAGTGCCCACTGTCATACCCTCCACACTCCTCTCCTGTACATACTACTCACTGTCATACCCTCCACACTTCTCTCCTATACATAGTGCCCACTGTCATACCCCAACACTTCTCTCCTATACATAGTGCCCACTGTCATACCCTCCACACTCCTCTCCTGTACATACTACTCACTGTCATACCCTTCATACTTCTCTCCTATACATAGTGCCCACTGTCATACCCTCCACACTCCTCTCCTGTACATACTGCTCACTGTCATACCCTCCACACTCCTCTCCTATACATAGTGCCCACTGTCATACCCCAACACTTCTCTCCTATACATAGTGCCCACTGTCATACCCTCCACACTCCTCTCCTGTACATACTACTCACTGTCATACCCTCCATACTCCTCTTCTATACATAGTGCCCACTGTCATACCCTCCACACTCCTCTCCGGTACATACTACCCTCTGTCATACCCCCCACACTCCTCTCCTGTACATACTGCCCACTGTCATACCCTCCACACTCCTCTACTATACATACTGCCCACTGTCATACCATCCACACTCCTCTGCTGTACATAGTGCCTTCTGCCATACCCTCCACACTCCTCTCATGTACATAGTGCCCACTGTTAGACCCTCCACATTCCTCTCCCTCACCTGCACATACTTCCCACTTTTATACCATCCATACTCCTCCCCTATACCTCTTACCCACAAAAACAGTTCTTTAAAATTATAGTGAATATCCTCAATGTTACCAGCTCTAGAATGGGCACACTTTTGTTAGTTCAACTAAAGGAAATCTCAGTCCTCATAGTTGTTCTGCCCCATTATTAGTACGCATTTAATTTTGTAATTACTATTGTGATGTACATAGGAACATAGGGGATGTCAGCTACTCTAAATATACCACTTGTAAAAAAAGTGTCCCTGAAAATATTTTTGAGAGGCTCCTGTGATATTAAAGCGGTAGTAAACTTTTCTAACATTACTACTTTTTAGAGGCCCTGAGGTAGGTTATGCCATAATGTACAAGTATGCACAGCATATTAGCACATTAGGGTACACTTAAATTGTCAGACTGAGCCCTCCAGTGCTGTGCTGTGATCAATCCGGTGGGGCGCTTCCATCTTCACCCGGTCTTCCTTCCGGGTTCTGTGCCTTCGGTCACTTGCCTTGGCCGGGCTGCGTTGATGTCATTCCCACACATGCTCATGTGCACCCTCTTTCTCTCATCCCCCCCCTTTCTCTCTCAACCTCCCTCCCTTACCCCTCACACCTCTTTCATCCTCTTTCTCTCTCTCATCCTCCCTCTCTCTCTTTAATTTAATTTGTTATAACAAAAAATAGTTTGCATTTTTATTTATAAAAGGCCCAACGAAAATCCTCAGCACCAGGCCCATGATGTTCTTAATCTGGCCCTGGGTGGTGGCCTGGCTTACTACCCAACCATCCTCATCCTCTATGGCCCAAGCTGACACTAGTGCGCAGTCCACCGCAGCTGCCACAGCGGCTTTTTCTGCCTCCTTGTGCACAGCTACTCATAGCCATAGCAGGAGTAAGCTGAATTATTTGAACACAGCATCAGTCACTTGCTTCTTGAGGATTCACAGTCATTACTTGATTCTGATGTTGGTTCTGTGGTTAGGAAAGGGAGTAACATGAGCCTACAGATAACACTGATAAACAACAAATTGTCAGTCATGTTCCCCCATGAACTTGGGCCTGAGTGTACTATAATTTGGCCTCTTCACATATGGCTTGCTCACTGTGGTGCAAACATTTGTTATTTCCATCCAAAGTCAGCCAAAGAGACACCAGAATTTATCCAAAAAAATCTCTAATCTTGTTTTGAGTGTACTAAATTGTGGTCTCATCATAAAGACTGGCTCCCCAAGCCGTTTTTTACAAAATAAAGAAAGCTTGCAATGAAAATCAACTTGAATGTCATTTTATTTTCTTTATAAATGTCAGTTTTGCTGCAGCAGGTTCTAAACATGGTACAGATGCACCACTTTACAGGCAGACTTTTTTTAATGTTTCACTTTAAGCATCATTAAAATCACTGCTCCTTTAAAAACTATCTTTTTTAAAAGTTTTTTTTGCATTTCTACTTGCCAAATTGTGGTCAGGGGCAGTAGCTTGGCCACCATACCCTTTTTTATGGGCAGTAACTTGCATATAAGCCTTCAAAATGGGGACTTTTGATATTTCCAGTTCGGGTCTCATAGACTTCAATCTGGTTCATTGTTTGGGTCTGAACATTTGCGGTGTTCGAGAGTTCTTGGTTCAACCAAACCGGGGGTGTTCGGCCCATCTCTATTTATTAACTGGAACTTGGATAGGTGAAGGGTAATTGTGCGATATTGCTGGAGGACAAAGTAACAACTTGAGGACACCTCTTACTTCCTCACATTTCCTAGCATAGTCCTTGCAGCAACAAATAATAAACTAGGCTACACAAGGACACCAGTCACTGGGATCTCATACACAGGTCTGTACTCAGAAATGTCCTTGGATATTTGGATGCCACCTTCCAATATCGGACAGACATTTCTCCTGTGGGCTCTTCAGACCAGATCCCCAGAAAAATCCCTCAATTAGCTCCAGCAAATTCAGTAGATTAGACCCCCCAGCTCTGCCACAGCTAGGACTTTGATGAGCAAATGAAAATGGACAGATGGGCTGTCCAGAGGGTAGCAGCCCTTCAGGCTGGGAACTTCTCCTGGACAAGACAGGGCAACTCCAGACCTCAGACTATTTATACTCACCCCAGCCACCATCTGGGCACTCTCCACCAGAGCTTGGAGGAGACAACATAAATATTTAGCTACTGATTTTCTTCATCCAGCCCACTACTTTCCAGAACTATCTAAAAGGCAGGAGGGAGCAGTCAAACCTGCAACCAGAGAGACATAGAACAGCCCAAAATAATCACAAGATGCTCAACTGATTACAGTGGAGCTAGACACTAAATGTACCTAGCTTAGCTAGCAGCATAACTAGGAGGGTGATACATTGGATACAATGAGCATTTCACTGACAGACTTTACTTGTTTCATGGAGGTGGTCTTTACATTTACTATATACATTTTTTTCTGAAATGAATAGTTGATCTAATTTATCAGATTTTTTTTACATTCTGAATTTTTATTTTTTTCCCTTGTTTTCTAGGTTGGCCCAACATGTTAATAAAATAATGAAACAGCTCTGTCACTGAGTAGAACAAGGGGCTATCCTAAATACATTAACACATGGTGTTAATTATACAAAAAATTAACCTAGGCTTGAATATCTGTTGCTCAAGTGATGTGACCAGTCACCAAGGGGAGACTAGAGTTTAGCGTTTAGATTAGCTGATCATCATCTTTAGCTAAGACCACTGCCCTTGACCAAATGGTTTGTCTTGCTAAGGTAACAACTGAAGATTTCTGCTACCCTTTATATGTTTATTGACTATAGTAGGCAAGGAAGTAGAGTATGTTATTTTTAAATATTGGAGGTCACACTCCAGTTGGGAGATGAGCTAGCAACATGAAAGGATTTAGGGTAGGAATACTGATGTATACATAGACTCATAGTTATTCATACACATCAATGGAGATCATCTCACATATAAGGCATTGGGAAGAAATATGAAATAGACTGATACAGTTGCACAAAGTTCGGGTGAGCTGTAGAATCTTAAAATGATATCACACATTTTAGGAAAGAACTGAATAAAAAAAAACACTCAATGAACAAGAAAACATAGCTGTCTATATTTTATACCTGCCAGCAGTTTCCATTTAAAGCACTGGCAGTTCTGTTAATAGACTGTGCTGATAAATAATTCTGCGCGTAATTTCAAAAGTGTTATTAATAGCGATTTCATGTTAAAGAACTTGTAATTGTGTAAGGAAGCAGTTTAGTCTGGCATCTTATATATGTTTTCTCTGAATTTTACATTGTCTACCTTGCAATGTGCCTCATTCCGTGGATGCCTCAAAAAGAGTCAGAGGCAGCCTAGCAAAGCTGATTTTTAGCAATGTATTAGCCTTATCATTAAAACACATTTATCAGTCTTCCTTGGTCATTGATCTTTATAACCAGTGGTAATACAGTACATAAATCTGGAATTAATTAAGTTGAGCCTATAAAAATGCAGTCTTAGCAGATTTTGTGATGCATAGTCTTTTTATCTGGGAGTTATCTTGTAAAAATACCAAAGAGTTTGGAAAATTAAATGTCTAATATTTTAGAGTTATTTTTTTAAACTGTCTGTATATATAAAGTAAAAAATGGTACATAAACTAAAAAAATAGGTTAATTAACAGCCACATTCCCATAGTAATGTGACTCATAAGGGCATGTTTATAAAAAATAACTGACCCAGGCTAGGATGGTGGGAGAAACAGGGCCATTGTATACTCATCTCTGTACATTTACTGTATACAATGTCTTTAGTTCATTATCATGGGGCTCTCTTTTCTTCCTCTTATATTGCTTATTTTTTTGCCCATATTTCCTAAAAATGTTAGAACCCACATTCTTATAAAAGACCAGAAATGTCTTACAAATGATATAAGCAGAGATACCTGCCAAGATTTCCCCTTCTCCTGTATTTGTACTACCTATGAAATCATACATCATCAGAATGGGGGAATTCAATAACGTTTCTGTGCCACTTTTCTTGTTAATGTATTGCAACAAATTAACAAAGCATTTGCAACACTTTTGGCTGACAACAACTCGTGCACCAAATTCAGGTAGTTGTAAAATACACCACTTTTACATGTGTCACATTGAATGCACCAAATGAAAAGTGGAGCTAATTAAGTCCAACTGTCTTTTGACATACAGAGAGAAGAACTGTCTCAGACAAATTTTTTGAAAGTGTCTCTAGTTGGGTTTCCTGGGAGCTCATGAAGAAAACGGATGTTCTATTCAGTTACAAATCGGCCACCCTTGTTTGTCCTGGGGATCTGGCTTTTTTGGCTTACCGTAGTTTGTCTGCTTCCATGCACCTTTCTCGCTTCGATGCCTAGGTGACTGTTGGATGGGTTTCCCATGCAGCAGCGTTAGGACTCATTGAGAACTGTTTCAGATGGGTGAAATTATTTGATACGTTAACACATGCCTATGCCCTTTTTCTTTTCATCCACATGAGCTCCCAGTACATGTATCTTTTAATTAGACATTGGGATTGAGGTATTATGGCTTTTTTCGTATAACTAACAGTTTGAACGATAGACAATATATCCCTCCCTACGAGAGATCTGGCATTGTTCGGACTGATCTTGGATGCGGGATTGTGGGATTGCATTCATTCCAACGTCTAATCATTAGGTTGAGTGAAGCATGCTCTTTTATATTTGATAATTAAGTCTTTACATCCTCTTTCCTGACAAAGCCAAATCGGCTAAACATGTTGAAACATTTGGACATACTATCTTGTATGTGATTATAGTATTTCCTTGTTGGAGATAGGAAGTGTGTGTATACCTATGACTGTGATTAAACTGTATTCCTTACTTTTATATGGTTTCTTAAAATAAATAATTTATACAATTTTATATTAAACTTGAATGATTCTTTATATGGGGTACCTTTAAAGTCCCACATCTCCAATCTATCTTTCTTATTAGAAAAAATTTGAATCGCGCTACATCATATGATTCTAAAAATATAGAATCAAAAGTATCATGTATGAGCCACCTATTGTTCAAATAATATAAGAGAATCCTGGGTATATCATAACAGTGAGTGAAAAAATTATTATGATGAGGATCAAAAAAATTATAAATCCACAATTAAACTAATCATTGATGACCAAAAAAATTGTGTCCATAAAAAATATGAATATTAGAAAAAAGTAAAAAACATGTAAAGTCCATAAAGTGCACAAAATAAATTGATTGGATATCAGAATATTGTGAACAAATGAATATACACCAGTGCACTGTGAAATAAAAAAAGTCCAATATAATTGTGAGAAAGGCGCCTTCAACCTCTATGAACAGGAAACCATGTTGAATCCACCACCAAACCAGCAGAAATAAACTCTGAGCCTGGGTTCACACTATTGCGAATTTGCAGCGGGGGAAAACACTGACACAGGACATTTCAAAACCCATTGTTTTCAATGGGGCACGTTCACATATGTCCGGTGCATGCGCACTGCCCATTGCAGAAAAAACGCAACCGTCTTTGGTGCGGTGCGGGACGGATCAGATGCGAATTCAGGCCCATTATCTTCTATGGGCACGCATCTGATTCGCACCTGGCTTGCGTTCTGAACAAAAATTCACAAGTCATTGTATTACCTCTGAGGGGGAAGTCCACGCCCAATTTTTTTTTTTAAAAAACGGCATGGATTCCCCTCCAAGAGCATACCAGGCCCTTATCCGAGCACGCAGCCTGGCAGGTCAGGAAAGGGGGTGGGGACGAGCGAGCGCCCCCCCCCCCTCCTGAACCGTACCAGGCCGCATGCCCTCAACATGGGGGGTGGGTGCTTTGGGGAAGGGGGCGCCCTGCGGCCCCCCCACCCCAAAGCACCTTGTCCCCATGTTGATGAGGACAAGGGCCTCTTCCCGACAACCCTGGCCGTTGGTTGTCGGGTCTGTGGGTGGGGGGCTTATCGGAATCCGGGAGCCCCCTTTAATAAGGGAGCCCCCAGATCCCGGCCCCCCACCCTATGTGAATGAGTATGGGGTACGATGTACCCCTACCCATTCACCTAAGGTGTAAAGTGTAAATAAAAAAAACACAATTTTTTTAAAATATTTTATTGCACTGCTCCGGGGGTCTTCTTCCGTCTTGGGGGTCTTCTCGCCGTAAAATGAGTTGTGAATTCATGCTAGCAGCTGATTCGCACCTAAAACGCAGACACACCGCAGAACAGCCGACGTTTCACTGCACAGTCACGCAGGGCCTTCAATTCGCACCGCACTAGTCTGAATCCAGGCTGACGAATCACCATGATCCCCCATAACAGAGGATCAGTGAATGCATGTAATAAATCACAACTTGGCTCCAAAAGACAGCAGGCACAATCACAGATTCTGGACAACCACCTCACGACCAATCAGACCATCACATGGATGTATGTGGTACATAAAAAATAGAAGCGCTCCATATAGTGTAAAACCTCTTAACGTTGCTGAGTAGCACAATTAGGTCTCTTAAAGTTGCTGAGTAGCACAATTAGGTCTTCCTGGAGATTTCTGTGTGATCCCTCTGTGTGCACTGCTGGTTGCTGAGTCTATATCACAGGGAGATGGATGGACTGCTGCCTTTGTCTGCTGCACGGACCTATTGCTCCCAGTCCTTCTATCTTTCTTATGTCTGTAGACACTTTTAGACAGGTAAATGAATTTGGCACATTCTTCACTACTTTTAGAATGCATGGGAGACACTTACCCCAAATCTGCCTGCGCCAGTCTTTACAAATTGGAGGGATTATAATTAGTAGAAACCCTCTCCCATCAAGCATTTGCTGGTTCAGTTTTTGCTTCTGTAATTATAAAAATGAGGAAGGTACTCAGCGCTGTCATAAAAACAAAATCAAATAAAAACAAGTATAAGATGCCTGCTGACACTCAAGGTTAATTCAGAATACCTCATAAGAACATTAAAATACAATAAAGCAGCGCAAAAATTAATAGATAAATAAATAAATAGGGCAATCACAGACAGTCCCAGAGAGTAAATCAATATATAAGTTCCAAAATAAAGTGCATGTGCAGAAACAGGCACTAATAAAACTTCAAGTGGAGTGATGACAAAGTCCAGGTAATATAATGCTCTGTGATAGTGATCCCTTCACCATAAGTAAGTGTAGCGGGGTCGTTCCCCTTTTAGGGGAGAAGACTACAGTTCCCATAATTCCCCAGGCTTCCGGGAGAATGTTTCATAGTTTCATAGTTTCATAGTTAGTAAGGTTGAATAAAGACACCAGTCCATCCAGTTCAACCTGAGTGAGTGTCTACAATTGTCCCTATCCCTGTACATTGCACACTCACATCGGTCCCTACCCTCAAGGAGCCCACAATCCAAGGTCCCCATTCATATACTAGGGCCAATTTTTGGACAGAATCCAATTAACCTACCTGCATGTCTTTGGATTGTGGGAGGAAACCGGAGTACCCGGAGGAAACCCACGCAGGCACAGGGAGAACATGCAAACTCCAGGCAGGTAGTGTCTTGGTTGGGATTCGAACCAGCGACCCTTCTTACTGCTAGGCGATAGTGCTAACCACTACACCACTGTGCCGCCCGTTTGTTTCCGCCCGAGAGGCTGCTGGGGGGAGGTGATAAAAGGGGAGAGGAGAGACTGCCTCTCTCTCTTCTGACTGGGCTGGTGACGCAGACACTACTGAGTGAGGAGACACCTGTGCGGACCGGGACTGCTGAAGGCCTGAAGCCTGGGCCTTGCAGCAGACAGAGAGAGACTCTCACCCCTCATGGTCAGCAGCAGCAGAGCGGAGACTTTTCCCTGAGGACGGTCGGTCGGAGAGAGGACCGGAGCGCAGGGGCTGTGACGGAGGAGGCCGGACGCCGCCAGTGGAGGTCCCGGAGCTGAGGACGGTACCCTGGAGTGGTGAGCGAGCTGAAAGGCTCATCCTACACTGTTACTTTCACTCTATGCCTATTGAACTGCCAAGGCACAATTACCTCAGAGCAGCAGATTGTTTCTTTCTTGTGGATTACAAACACACCATTTAAAGCTACATGTGCACCACCTCTACAGTTCTCTTGCCGGTGAAGAATACTGTATTTTCTCAAGGACTGAGCTCTATTGCTAGGGATCAGGCCTGGTCCGTTAGGTAGGCGCAGTTAGATTTGTTGCACCTCAGGGGTGCATAGCAGACGGTCGCTACACTTGGCGTTCCGTTCCCCATTGCTGTCCAGGCCCACATATGTGTACATGTTTATAGCACATACTGCAGGGACCTGTTCATGTGTATTGTAAGTCAAATGTTTAAATGCATGTTACCATTTCTTTTCGTATTACCAAAGTAAAGACAGTTATTTCAGCTAGCAGTCTGCTTGTGAGTTTGAGTCCATTACACTTAAAGTATAAGTGATATTTATATGTGCATAGATACATACCCCTTTACTAACTGTGCCAGAGCGGGTAGAGCAAACTTGCCAGGGGGTTGGTGGAGCTGTACTCAGGGACCCAAAACAAACTTGCGGCCCTCTTAACTGGGGGTATCGCTACACGTGGGGGCTCGTCCGGGATCCTGAGACAGCGGGAAAAGCCGCCAGGAGGTACCGGCATGGACCCGATAGAAGTGGGACGGTGGTCCACAATATGGGGCATGGATCCAGCCACAGCAGCAGTCATTGAACTGCCAGGGATATGGCAGGAAGAGGTAGTCAAGCAGCTCATAATGTCATTATCCCCAGGCCACAAGTCACGGGTAATGGACTTGAGAGATGATGCCGGGTATACATACGCCCTAGCAGAATGGCAGGAAGAGATCCCAGAGCAGTTCAGGAGCCAAAGCATACGAGCACTGGATGGTCAGACCTATCAATTGCTGCATGCGCTGCCGCACAAGGGAGACTGTTCTCCAGTGAAAACTATGCAATCCTTAAAGAAGGAAGAGCAGAAGGGCGCGGAAAGTCCCGCACCTGCACAGACCACTCTTAGTGCAGAACTGTGCGCGGTCCTAGGGGAGATTGTGACTCAGTGCAGAAGAGACCCCGGGGACTACCCGATGTCGGGATACAGAAAACTCCGGATGTTCTCTGGGAGGAAACCTGTACCCTCGGGGGAAGAGGGATTTGAAGAGTGGTTAGATGGTGCCACGCAGGCCTTAGAAGAATGGGAGGTCCCAGAAGGTAGAAAGAAGCAAAGGATTGTTGAGAGCCTAAAAGGGCCTGCCTTAGAGGCCATACGCAATCTGAAGACAAGTAAGAAGGATTGCACTGCCCAGGACTACCTAGACATCCTGGAAAGTGTTTTTGGTGGGACAGAAAAAGTCACAGAACTTACCTATTAACTGGAACACTGTTACCAGAAGACAGGGGAGAAGCTGTTGGAGTACATGGGACCTATAGACAAGATCCTGCATAGGATTATCCTGAAGAAGGGGATAGATCCGGGGAAGGTAGATGAAGCCCGTGCCCAGCAGGTGATGAGGGGAGCCCAACCCCTAGACCCTGTCGCACTAATACTACGCACCCGGCAGGATGGGAAGAGCCTGGACTACCCCGATCTCATTCGTATGGTCAGAGAGGAAGAGGCCATGTTGGAAGGGAAACGGGAAAAGCAAGTGATGGGGTCTACAAAACTTCCAGTGGCCACGGTCAGGTCGGCCTTAACCCCTGAAAGAGAGACAGAGGTAGATGTCCTGAAGTTGCAGATGTCCCAGATGATGGAGATACTGACGTCTCTGGTGGCAAAAGAGACGCCAAGTCCCAAGAAAGAAGCAAGCAGGAGGGAATTGTTTCCAACTGTTTCAGCACCAGCATCCCCACCTGACTACGGAGAGATGATCTGTTTTAACTGCGGGGGAGTGGGCCATATTGCAGCTGTATGTTCCAGTCCCAAGAGGAAGAAAACAGATAGCCGCCAGCCGGCGGGAAACGCCAAAGGGCCCCGGTGAAGGAGTCAACCGAGTGCCCATCACCTTCAGTGAGCTCCAAGAAGTATAACAGGAAAAGAAAGCGAGGAGATCAAACCCCTCAAAAGGGGCCCAGGGTTCCTCAACCAAGGTACACTCCAGAGAAAGGGGGCAAGACCCCTCCGAAGAAACACAGCACTCCCAAGCGAGAACCCTTAAAAGTGAGAGATAACAATGTCCCTCAACGGGTTCACACTCCCATAAAGAGGGAGAAAATTAATGCATACCAGGCTCAGGAAAGAATCAAGCGCAAATCCAGTTGGAAAGAAAAGAGTCCAAAGAAGAAGACAGCATCAACTCGGCCCTACCCAGAAGAGCTGGTTGGTCCATCCCCTACTGTACCCATCCAAGTGGAAGGAGTGTACACACAGGCCCTCCTAGACACTGGAGCACAAGTGACCCTATTGTACAGGGACTTCTATGACAGATACCTGAGTCATCTGCCCATACAGAAGATAGAAGAGCTGGAGATATGGGGATTGGGAACTCAGAGTTTCCCCTACGACGGCTACTTACCCATAAGATTGACCTTTGACCCATCCGTGGCTGGAAAGGCTGAAGTGTTTGACACTCTGGCAGTGGTGTGCCCTCGCCCGCCTGGAGCCAGCAAGACTTCCCTGATCATAGGGACGAACATGGATCTGGTCAGAAGGCTCCTGACCCCCCTTGTACAGAAGCAGAATCTTTCAGCCCCCAAGATCCATCCCATGCTGAAGGCGGCCTACCAGCGGTTGGTCCTAGAGCAGAAGACCCCAAGTGAGGGGATAGGAAAGGTATGGAGACTTGGAAGAGAAGGAGGGGTGCTACAGCCTGGAGAGGTGACCTGACTGAGGGCCACGGTGAAACTCAATTGGGAGCAGCCTGGTCCCTTTGTGATGCTGGAATCTGACCCAATGGAGGGTCACTCAGGCCTGGAAGTGATCCCAGAAGTGATCCCAATCAAGGCATTGAAGAAGGCCAGAGGGAGAGTCCCAGTCAGTGTGAGGAACCCCACGGAGCGGCCCGTGGAGATCCCTGCCAGGATGTTACTGGGACAGGTGAGCCCTGCTGTCCCAGTTGGCTGGTCAGAAGTGAAAGGGGCGGGTAAAGGAGAAGACGTTTGGAAGAAACTCTCCATGGAAAACCCAAACCTACCTGGAGCTTGGAAGGAGAGAGCCAAGGCTCAGCTGACCAGATGGGAGAAGATTTTCTCTAAAGATGAGTTTGATGTGGGGTGTGCGAGGAGTGCCACCCATCGAATCCGCATGCAAGAGGACAAGCCATTCAGAGAGAGAGTAAGGCGGGTCCCGCTAGCAGATCTGGAGGATCTGAGGGAGCAGCTTGCGGAACTGAAGAAGACGTGAGTGATTAGGGAGTCCAGAAGCCCCTATGCCTCCCCAATAGTGGTAGTCAGGAAGAAGAATGGGTCGTTGAGGCTTTGCATTGACTACAGAACTCTCAACAGGAGGACCATTCCTGACCAGTACACCACGCCAAGGATAGAGGATGCCTTACAGAGTTTATCTGGAGCTAAGTGGTTCAGTGTGATGGACCTCAAGAGTGGGTACTATCAAATCCCCATGCATCCAGAAGATAGAGAAAAGACTGCCTTCATAACCCCAGTAGGGTTCTTTGAGTTCAACAGGATGCCTCAGGGCCTATCTGGAGCTCCTGCTACATTTCAACGCCTTATGGAAAGGACAGTTGGAGACATGAATCTCATAGAAGTCCTTGTGTACCTGGACGATGTCATTGTTTTTGGAAAAACTTTGGAAGAACATGAAGCCAGATTGGAGAAAGTATTGAAGAGGCTCAGTGAAGAGGGACTCAAACTTTCTCCCGAGAAGTGCCGGTTCTATCAGTCTTCTGTGAACTATCTGGGACACATAGTGTCTGAAAAAGGAGTGGCTACAGACCCTGAGAAGTTGGAGGCAGTTACTTTGTGGCCAAGACCCACAACAGTCACCGAACTTCGATCTTTCTTGGGGTTCTGCTCCTACTACCGCAGGTTTGTGGATGGGTTTGCCCGCATTGCAAAACCCCTAAATGAACTGCTCAAGACAGAAGGAGAGGAAGATGGATTGGGACCTAGGAGGCCCGGTGAGTCGGTTCAAGACCAATGGAACTCAAGGTGTGAAGAGGCTTTCAGAACCTTGAAGAGAAGTCTCACCACCGCCCCAGTTTTGGCCTATGCTGACCCCACTAGACCATATGAGCTACATGTTGATGCCAGCCATGAGGGCCTAGGTGGAGTACTCTACCAGGAGTATGAAGATCAGCTACGACCAGTGGCCTATGTGAGCCGGAGCCTGACCCCCTCCGAGAAGAACTACCCCACCCACAAGTTGGAGTTCTTAGCCCTCAAATGGGCAGTAGTTGACAAACTGAAAGACTATCTGTATGGGGCCGAGTTTACTGTAAAAACAGATAACAACCCCTTGACCTACCTATTCACCACCGCCAAGCTGGATGCAACTGGACACAGATGGTTGGCGGCGTTGTCTGGATTCAATTTCAGCCTCAAGTACAGACCAGAGGCTGGAAATATGGATGCAGATGCCCTGTCCCGAAGATCCCATGTCATGGTCGATGATTGGGAAGACTGGACCCAAGTGGCACCAGAAGGAGTGCGAGCCCTTTGTCAAGGGGCTGAACTCCAAGCCAGAGGAGGATCCAAAGCTGAAGAGATAGGAGTTACCACAGTGGGAGTCCCAAAGTGTTACTGTGGGGTAACTCAACTAGAAGAAGAGTGCCTACCGAAGCTGTCCAAGAAAGAGTTAAGGTGTGACCAATTGGAAGACCCCATGGGGAAATTGGTCCTGGAAGCCCTGGAAGACAAGAGTCCAGAGGGACTTCGACTTCACCCTTCCAAAGAAGCTCGCTTACTGAGGAGAGAGTTGGACAAATTACAGGTGCATCAGGGAGTGGTCTACCGAAGGGGCCCCTCTGATAGCTCAGAAGATAAGTGGCAGTTGTTTCTCCCCGAAAAGCATCGAGAGACTGTGCTGATTGCCCTACATGACCAGCATGGTCACTTGGGAGCAGAGAGAACCTTCCAACTTGTCAGAGACCGGTTTTATTGGCCCTGCATGAGGGCCGAAGTGGAGGAGTATTGCCATTTCTGTGCAAGATGCATTCAGAGGAAGACTTTACCCCATCAAGCTGCCCCAATGGGCCATCTACAGAGTCAAGGCCCAATGGATCTGGTATGCATTGATTTTCTCTGCCTCGAACCCGATTTGAGTGGATTGGGAAATGTTCTGGTGGTAACCGACCATTTCACCCGTTATGCTCAGGCATTCCCAACCAAGGACCAGAAGGCCTCTACAGTAGCCAAGGTACTTTTGGAGAAGTACTTTGTTCATTATGGACTACCACAGAGAATCCATTCAGACCAAGGAAGGGACTTTGAGAGTCGTCTGATCAGGAAACTACTAGGTTCTCTGGGAGTAGAGAAGACTAGAACTACACCATATCACCCTCAAGGTGATGCCCAGCCTGAAAGGTTCAACAGGACCCTATTGAACATGTTGGGAACTTTAGAAACAGAGAAGAAGCAACATTGGAGTCAACACATTTCAGCTCTGGTGCATTCTTACAACTGTACAACCAGTGATGTGACGGGTTTCTCTCCTTACCGGCTTATGTTTGGGAGAGAAGCAAGATTGCCCGTGGATCTGGCCTTTGGCATTTCCTTGGATCATGCCTCTGAGGCCTCCCACAAAGGATATGTGGACAGACTGAGGCACAGTTTGAAGGTAGCTTATGAGAAAGCTCAGGCGGCCTCTGACCAGAGGGGGGCCCGAAATAAGAGGAACTTTGACTTGAAGGTTCGAGTGCAGGACCTGCAGCCTGGGGACCGTGTACTGTTACGCAATCTAGGGATCCCTGGAAAACACAAGATTGCTGATAGATGGAGATCAGAGCCATATATCATCTGTAGAAAACTTCCAGGATTGCCTGTCTATAAGTTGAAGCCAGAAGGGAGAGTGGGGCCTTTGAAGACCTGGCATAGGAATCACTTGCTCCCACTCACTGAAGCAGTCAGAATACCTCCAGCAAGAGACTTACCTGAATCTGTTTCCATTCTGGATACCCCCAGGCCTAACACTCGGTCCCAGGCCTCCCGAACTGGGGATGGACAGGACCCCCAATCAGCAGAGGAAGAGGGAGGAGAACTTGAATGGCTGTGGCCTTCCTCAACTCCAGGAAGTTCCGCCATAGATCTTCCACTTACTGAAGAGGTGGAAGATGGAACATTGAACCCAGAAGCTACAGAGTTTGTTCCATTCAGTGTTGTGCCTGAGTGCTGGGAAGATATCCCTGGTCTCTACTCAGAAGAAGAAGAAGTAGATGTTCCAGAACCAGAGATGTTGCCAGAATGTGTTCCTGAAGAAGTGCCAAGAGAACAGAGAGCTCGCAGAGTTGTGAGGCCTCCCAAGAAGCTAACTTACCCCCAAATGGGAAAAAGTTTAGAGGACTCTGTTACCACAGCAAGGAGAAGTGCTGAACGCCCTGACCCATCCACTGTTCATTTGGTGGAGGGCAACCCCAGCTCACTCTCTGGCACAGTTAGACAGGTCGCCCACACTGAAGTGACCTGTAGACAGGACAGCTCCCCATCCTATGCTAATTGGTGGGAAGCTCCTCTGTCTGAATTATGTGAACGTGTTGTTTCAAAGAAAGCTTGTAGATTGAACAATGTCTTTGGGGACCAAAGATTCAAAGTGGGGGGAGTGTGTAGCGGGGTCGTTCCCCTTTTAGGGGAGAAGACTACAGTTCCCATAATTCCCCAGGCTCCCGGGAGAATGTTTGTTTCCGCCCGAGAGGCTGCTGGGGGAGGTGATAAAAGGGGAGAGGGGAGACCGCCTCTCTCTCTTCTGACTGGGCTGGTGACGCAGACACTACTGAGTGAGGAGACACCTGTGCGGACCGGGACTGCTGAAGGCCTGAAGCCTGGGCCTTGCAGCAGACAGAGAGAGACTCTCACCCCTCATGGTCAGCAGCAGCAGAGCGGAGACTTTTCCCTGAGGACTGTCGGTCGGAGAGAGGACTGGAGCGCAGGGGCTGTGACGGAGGAGGCCGGACGCCGCCAGTGGAGGTCCCGGAGCTGAGGACGGTACCCTGGAGTGGTGAGCGAGCTGAAAGGCTCATCCTACACTGTTACTTTCACTCTATGCCTATTGAACTGCCAAGGCACAATTACCTCAGAGCAGCAGATTGTTTCTTTCTTGTGGATTACAAACACACCATTTAAAGCTACATGTGCACCACCTCTACAGTTCTCTTGCCGGTGAAGAATACTGTATTTTCTCAAGGACTGAGCTCTATTGCTAGGGATCAGGCCTGGTCCGTTAGGTAGGCGCAGTTAGATTTGTTGCACCTCAGGGGTGCATAGCAGACGGTCGCTACACTTGGCGTTTCGTTCCCCATTGCTGTCCAGGCCCACATATGTGTACATGTTTATAGCACATACTGCAGGGACCTGTTCATGTGTATTGTAAGTCAAATGCTTAAATGCATGTTACCATTTCTTTTCGTATTACCAAAGTAAAGACAGTTATTTCAGCTAGCAGTCTGCTTGTGAGTTTGAGTCCATTACACTTAAAGTATAAGTGATATTTATATGTGCATAGATACATACCCCTTTACTAACTGTGCCAGAGCGGGTAGAGCAAACTTGCCGGGGGGTTGGTGGAGCTGTACTCAGGGACCCAAAACAAACTTGCGGCCCTCTTAACTGGGGGTATCGCTACATAAGGGTGGCCTCTCACCTCCCTGCTTCGACCTACAATAGGTCACAAAGCAGTATGCAGCAGTATAAACAGTGGTCTCCAGCAATCAAGGTCTCATCTTAAACGCAGGGTAAACCAAGTCCAATCAGTAGCCAGCATATATGTGAAAATAAAAGAGACTATCTAGTGATCTCTGTATGTTAAAATAAATTTTATTTGCACAGAAAAGTAAGAAAACCACTCACATTATGAAGCACTCAGTCCCAAGTGCTGGCGCTGTGTGTGTATCAAAACCAAACATGGCCGCGGGTGAAGTCACTCGTGCTCCCGGACCCTCGTACGCGTTACGTCCAGGTGGGACTTCTTCTGCCCCACGCTGAAGATGATAATGATGATAATGATACACACTCAGCTTAGCGATCCCCGCTGAGCAGCGGATCTTCACGGGGCGGATCAATACGGATCCGTCCCGGGTGAAAGGGGCCTTAGGCTACGTTTACCCTAGTACATTTTTTAAATATATCAAGGTGTGTCAGTAGGTGCTGGGTGAGTGAACTGTGTCATCTTCAGGTGTGTAAAGAAATCACAGGACAATTCAGCGGCACCTCTGGAGGTAGCTCTATGTGTACAGACTCTTTTTCCTATTTAATTTTTTACACAGACTTCTATAGCACTAGCAATTTACACAGCCCTTTACATATATATTGTGCATTCACATTGGTCCCTGCCATCAAGCAACTTACAATCTAAGGTCCCTAACTCACATTCATGCATACACATATTAGGGCCAATTCATACAGGAGCAAATTAACTTGCTAGCATGTCTTTGCAGTGTGGGAGAGGAAACCCACACAGGCAAAGGAAGAACATGCAAACGGCAGGCACCAGTGCCATGGTTGGGATTCAAACCAATGACCCTAGTTCTGCCAGGCAGTAGTGCTAGCCACTTAGCCACAGTGCCTGTCCCTTTTTGTTCCTAAATCTACACTATTGTCTAGCCTAATCTTCTGGTGTGGCCTTTCTCTCTTATTGAATACAGTATGATTTCAGACACTTGACTATATTTTTCTGATCTGATGTTTCTTTTAGTAAGCCTTCGTGATTCTTTGAACAGATTCCTAAGTTCAAGTACTCTACTGTTCACAATCATAATTCCAGTGCTAGTTGATATATTATTTAATAATAAAATGACCATACTTTCTGGTCCTCTTCTCAAGCCACTTCTCCATATTCTGCTCCCTTCTCTAAAACGTGCCCCTATGCCCCACAACTGCATAGGAAATTAAAGATCAATTTTAAGCATTTACAGATTGGAGTACAATTGCTTCTATAAGACCAGCAGTTCACAGACATGCATTTTAGAGAAAGATGGTGTAATATGGTGGAGCACCAGGTAAAACTGGGCAGTTTAAAGTAAGTTTTTTATGTTAAAAGTGATGAGGAGATCATGGTGGTTTAGAGAAACATTGTGACCATCATAAATAAAGTTTTTACTCTTTAAAGAGAACCTGAGCTTTGAAAGCTGTATCCAGTGTTTAGACACCAGTGTTCCCTATAGGCTCCCTGCAGCTGATCTTTTCCCCATTACTGACTCTACCATACTTTGTTCCACACTTTGGTGGCCATCTCTGGTGAGAAATAGTGCTTTACTTCTTCAGATCAGACCTATCCTGAGGCTGATCTGATGAATGAAGGGGGAATATTCAAGAACTGACAGGAGAGGTGCATAAATCACAATCCACAGTGACAGAATTAATGAAGCAGCAGCAGAAGAAGAAATGCTGTAAAATAAGAATGCTTTAAAAAATATGTATATTTTCATTGTTTTTTTTTATCAATGTACAAAATGTACAAAAAATGTTATGGATTAGAGTCAGGTGTATGATTAACCAATAATACCAAGCAGGTGCTTATGATCATCAATTTCATATGTAGGTTAAAACACAGTCATTAACTGAAACAGAAATGCCCTGTACACACAATAGGATTTTCCGACAACAAAATCCATGGGATTTTTTCAGACGGATGTTGGCTCCAGCTTGTCTTGCATACACACGGTCACACAAAGTTGGTCGGAAATTCCGAACGTCAAGAACGCAGTGACATACAACACATACGACGAGCCGAGAAAAATGAAGTTCAATAGCCAGTGCGGCTCTTCTGCTTGAGTCATGCGTGGCACTTTGTGCGTCGGAATTGTCTACACGCGATCGAAATTTCCGACAACGGATTTTGTTGTCGGAAAATTTGAGAACCTGATCTCAAATTTTGTGTGACGGAAACTCCTATGGAAAATGTGTGATGGAGCCTACACACGGTTGGAATTTCCAACAACAAGGTCCTATCACACATTTTCCATCGGAAAATCCTATGGTGTGTACAGGGCAAAACAGCTGTGTAGAAGGCTTAAACCTGTGTGAGGAATAGCCAAATTCCGTGGGCGGAAGGAGGCAATATTGCATCACCGCGACACACTTCCGCCCGCGCTATCCCTCGGGATTCGAGCCGGACCGTGGCCAGCGGTCACACAAACTTTGTGGGCTGATTCCCCAAACAATCACCTGCTATACACGCTGGGTGACAGGATGTTAGGCACCATTGCACGTGAGTGTAATTTTTAACTGGTTTTATCAATACATTTTCAAACACTATTGCGCAATGAGGACTCTTTTTTATTACTCCCATTGATCCATATGAGCCAACATACTGCAAGAGGCGCCAACACGTATTTCTCCAGGGGTCTGCCACATGCTTGAACGACCACACTAGAGATAGTTGGTCAACTCCTAGGGGTGAGTTTACATCTATGTGGGGCACCCAGTCTAAGCACCTTGGAACACGGACTCACTATGGAGCACGAGCACTTTTTACATCACCATATTGGGACTGTTTAAAATTGATATTGTTTACACCTAGCACCGTGGACTGTTTCTGTCTTCTGGATTATTCTTTATTCTTAGATTATCTAATAGTAATAACATATTTTACCTGGAGTTTCTGGCTCAACCATGTAAAAAACAAGCCAAAGGAAGATGTCCCTCCAACTCTAGTGAATTTATCACCATATAATAGTTGTTGAATCTGTCATATTATAAAGGTTTCTGTTTTCAGGAGCATTCAGACACTTTTACATTAATGTATTACCATGACAGCCTCCTACCGATTTATTTCAGTTCATCCTATTCTGTAATGTCAATTTTCAATGGCCTTCCATTTCAAAAAATCTTATGAGGAGGGGAATGCCATTGGATACTTATTTGAAATGTTTTACTGTTACAGAAAGAACATATTGTTATGTTAAAGATGCTCATTAAAGTAATCCCTTACATTCAGAAAAACCCAGTTTGTATAGAAGGATATCCAGAAACACACGGGTTGCTTATTTGTATAGTTTTCTTTATGAAATATATGTATACAAGTTTAGTAAATAGTGTCAGCAAGAAATCTTTTATACTCTTTATTAGTTATGATTGCTCTTGCAGCAGGTCTTAAAAATGGCTTTACTTGGTTCCGTTGTTTTAGTCCTGACCACCCGCACTACATAATGCTTCCAATATGTACCAGGTGCATCTTCTCCACAACAAAGTGGATATGCATGCTACATTGCTACAGCTGAGCTGAATCAACAAATGGTAGATGTACCCCAGTTGTTGTAATAGGAATCAGCCTAGTACAAAGCACTTTTCAACATTATTCATTGTTATCGCATCTCCTGAACACTGCACTGCATAATTAAGTGCTGTACATTTCTATTGACCATGGGCCAGGAATATCATATGAGTTGTTGTATCACAACTTCCTGTATGTTTATGATGCCCAAATTACTCCAACAGATAACATCAGCCTGCCGTTGTCATGTAACCACTTCAATACTGGGCACTTTCACCCCCTTCCTGCCTAGGCCAATTTACAGCTTTCAGCGCTGTCACACTTTAAATGACAATTGCGCAGTCATTTTTTTTAATACAGATAGAGCTTTCTTTTGGTGGTATTTAATCACCACTGGGTTTTTTATATTTAGTTAAACATAGGACAAAAGACAGAAAATTTTGAAAAAAAAAAAGTTTTTGTTAATTTCTGTTATAAAATTTTGCAAATAAGAAAATTTTCTCCTTCACTGATATGCGCTGATGAGGCTTCACTGATATGCGCCACTGATGGGCACTGATGATGATCAGTTCCCCAATTATCTGTGTAAATGTCCCCTGTCACACTTGCCACTTACCGGCTCTCCTCTCTTCACGCTGGGACAGATTGTGAGGAAAGGAATACTGATAACCAGCGAGCTTGTTTACATGTGATCAGCTGTGATAGGGACAATTGTAGACACGCACCCACACTCATTTAGGTTGAACTGGATGGACTGGTGTCTTTATTCAAAAATTACTAACTATGTAACTATGTGACTGGACACAGCTGATCACCTGGTAAAGGGCTCTTGTAATTGACCCTTACCACTGTGATTAGGTGTGTCTGAAGGACACAGCGATCACAGAGCACGTCCGATGTAAGTGCCAGGGGGCACGCGAGGGGTGTGGTTCTGGGAGGACATCCCTGGACACCCTCCCAGAATGAGAGAGCCACGCTGTAGCCGTCTTTCAACTATAGCGGTAATGAGGTGGTTAAAATATTGATTGGGCATACTTAAAAATTTAAGATAACCTAGGTTCACTCTGTAGTGCTGCATTACGCAACATGCTTTAAAGTCTAACTAAAGGCACTTTTTTTTCCTTTTGGATACAGTAAGGGAGGGTTGTAAACCTCATTAGTTTTTATTTTTTTGCCATCTGTGTGCCTTTGGGGAGATCTTTCTTCATTTCCTGTCCCATAGCCAGGACAGGAAGTGAGAGGAAATCCCGGTGTTTCCCCAGAACTAGTGTCCCTGCTGGAAGATTTTCCCTCAATTAGTGTTCTGATGTCAACAAATATTTGGGAGGATAATGGTAAACAGGAAAAAAAGAGAGAGTGAATCTCCCTAACGGAGACAAAAACTGTGTTCTAATCCCTCTCCACTCTAAATGTGTGTTATGCAGTGTGTTAACATGTTGCATTAAAGCAGCCCATTTTTTTTTAAAATGGGCTGCCTACTGAACCAAATCACACCAGAAATCTGCATGCAGAACATTGAGAAGCTGCATTTAGGTGGCATTTAGAATGAGTGGCACAGCATTGCACTAACGTCAATAACACACATTACCATGCATTACAACATAACAGTGTAAAGATGGACAGTTGCCATGAGGTAATTATATTGTAATGAAAAGTGTAATGCCAGGTACACAGGATCGGAAATTCCGCCAGCAAAAGTCAGATGAGAGCTTTTGGTCGGAAAATGCGACCATGTGTATGCTCCATCAGACTTTTTCTAGCTGAATTCCAGCTAGCAAAAGATTGAAAGCAGGTTCTCAATTTTTCGGTCGGAAAAAGTTCCGATCGGAAATTCTAATCGTCTGTACCAATTCCGACGCACAAAATTCCTACGCATGCTCAAAAACAATTCGACGCATGCTCGGCAGCATTGAACCCTAATTTTTTCGGCTCGTCGTAGTGTTGTACGTCACTACGTTCTTGACGGTCGAAAGTTCAGCAAACTTTTGTGTGACAATGTGTATCCAAGATTTTTCCGACCAAAAATCCGCTTGTGTGTACGTGGCATAAGATATGGTTTCTCTGTAGGATGCTGTGCTAATAAGGAGGCGAATAAGTGATTACATAAATTATACAATACAGAATTAATAAGAATACAAATACATAGATGGTGAAACAAATACATTACATAAATGAAACACTCATAATCCATATATAAATAAATGAGTTCATGCATAAAGCTGAAAAAAGTCCCACACTAAATTTAGTGAATGCAAAATGACTCCAGGATACAGCAGCACAGAGTCTCTGTGAGTCCCAAATTGGATATCCAAAGAGAGAAAACACCACATATCCACATGCATACACTATATTGCCAAAAGTGTTGGGACGCCTGCCTTTACACGCACATGACCTTTAATGGCATTCCAGTCTTAGTCCATAGGGTTCAATATTGAGTTGGCCCACACTTGGCAGCTATAACAGCTTAACTCTTCTTGGAAGGCTGTCCACAAGGTTTAGGAGTGTGTCTATAGGAATGTTTGACCATTCTTCCAGAACGCATTTGTGAGGTCAGGCACTGATGTGTACGAGAAGGCCTGGCTCGCAGTCTCCACTCTAGTTCATCCCAAAGGTGTTCTTTCAGGTTGAGGTCAGGACTCTGTGCAAGACAGTCAAGTTCCTCCACCCCAAACTCATTCATCCATGTCTTTATGGACCTGCATCATGTTCAGTAAAGTTAAACTGTTCTGAGCCTGGTCTGAAGTTATTCAAAGGGGTGCATGTTGGTTCTGACGTATCTAAAGAACCAGGGTCTGTAAAGCACTACAGGATATGAAGTAACACCACTACAAAAGGGTTAACTTGGCAAAGACAAGGAGAAAGAGTGTAGTTGCTATGAGTAACCAAACACAAGTTCAAGTCATTAGGCACGGTACCTGGTAAGTTGACAAGCCCTCCAGTAGTGAGGGTGGCGTTGTGTGGCTCCCTCTCTAACGGACAGTAACCATTAGAAACTGAATCTGAACTTGCGTTACAGAGTTCTATGGCCTGGTCATGGGAAGTGAAGAGTTAATAAATGCATGCATTAGGTCCGTGCTTGTGCATGACATCACCCCATTATGCTACTGGGAGTGAGATAACAGAGGTATGCTAGATTGGTGGAGTGGGCGCAGGCTCAGCACGTCCCTCCTAATGCAACATACAAAGTACAGTGTGTAATGACATGGCACAAGTCACTCTAAATATTTATTACTGCACACAGTGAAGGTTTAATTCTACATTCTATTAATTGTTTACATAACCGCAGGCACCGCCTGGTCCCGGACACTGATGAGCATGCACCTTGTGAAAGATAACCTTACATGCAGGGAACAGGTGACCCCGCCCACACACTTGGCGTAGTTGGAAAGATCTGATCACAAACGGTTATAAGAATAATCTTCACCCCTGCTGCGCAGTTCATATACAGTGCCTTGAAAAAGTATTCATGACCCTTGACAGTTTCCACATTTTATCATATTACAACCAAAAACGTAAATGTATTTTATTGGGATTTTATGTAATAGACCAACACAAAGTGGCACATAATTGTGAAGTGGAAGAAAAATTATAAATGATTTTCAACAATGTAATATTTCAAATAAATATGTGAAAAGTGTGGCGTGCATTTGTATTCAGCCCCCCTGAGTCAATACTTTGTAGAACCACCTTTCACTGCAATTACAGCTGCAAGTCTTTTTGGGGATGTCTCTTTGCAAATCTAGAGAGGAACATTTTTGCCCATTCTTCTTTGCAAAATAGCTCAAGCTCTGTCAGATTGGATGGAGAGCATCTGAACTGCAATTTTCAAGTCTTGCCACAGATTCTCAATTGGATTTAGGTCTGGACTTTGACTGGGCCATTCTAACACATGAATATGCTTTGATCTAAACCATTCCATTGTAGCTCTGGGTGCATGTTTAGGGTCTTTGTCCTGCTGGAAGGTGAACCTCTGCCCCAGTCTCAAGTCTTTTGCAGACTAACGGGTCTCCTTCTAAGATTGCCCTGTCTTGGTAGGGTTGCAGTTTTGCCATACTCTTTCCATTTTCGGATGATGGATTGAGCAGTGCTCCGTGAGGTGTTCAAAGCTTGGGATATTTTTTTTTTATAACCTAACCCTGCTTTAAACTTCTCCACAACTTTATTCCTGACCTATCTGGTGTGTTCCTTGGCCTTCATGATGCTGTTTGTTTACTAAGGTTCTCTAACAAACCTATGTGGGCTTTACAGAACAGCTGTATATACTGAGATAAAATTACACACAGGTGGTCTCTATTTACTAATTAGGTGACTTCTGAAGGCAATTGGTTCCAATAGAGTTATGCCCCGTACACACGGTCGGAAAATCCGACCACAAAATCCATCTGATTTTTTCCGACGGATTTTGTCCGACACTGGTGTTGCATACACACGGTCGGACAAAGTTGTCGGAAAATCCGATCATTCTGAACATGGTGACGTTTGTTGCCTACGACGGGACTACATAGAGGCTAGTAGCCAATAGCTTTGGTCTTGTAATGTGATCTGAGCATGCGTGGCACTTTGTCCATCGGAATTCGCTACACACGATCGGAAAAAGTCCGATAGGACTTTGTTGTCGGAAAATTTGAGAGCAGGAGATAAAACTTTGTCCGTCGGAAAATGCGACGGAAAAAGTCAGATGAAGCCTACACACGGTCGGAATTTCCGACAAAATTGTCCGATAGGACATTTTCCGGCGGAAAATCCGACCGTGTGTACGGGGCATTAGGGGTATCAGAGTAAAGAGGGCTGAATACAGATGCACACCACAAAAATTATTTTTTAAAAGTGGCTGGTACTGGAATATGAGTAGGGGCAGAGACAAATGGCGATACTGGGAGTTGGTGGTGGAGAAAATGGTGACCGTAGATGTGTGTGTGGGGGTGGTTCCTGTTTATAACAGAAAGTAAGTATTTTTTTTAAATTTTCCTTTTGAATAGCAAAAAGTCCTCCCGCCTGTGCATGTCACTCACCAGCCCTCCTGTCTGCGATCAGTTGTTCCTCTCCTTGAATATTTGCCGGCAATGCTAGATCCTGCTGTCCTCTCTGCTCCTCTTGTTCAGAACCTTCATGCTTTCTTGAAGGGCTCTGTCCGCATCCATGCCCCAGGCCTAAGGTCACCCCCTCCCAGTCTGGGGGAGCTCCCTCATAGGCCACGACTGCCTAGCACTCCATCTTCAAGCTCTGAACAACTCTGCCCCCTGCCAATCCAGGTTGGGGATTGGTCAGGGCACCTTAGAACACCCCAGGCAGCTCCACCTCTCCTCTCCTCTCCTCCTCTCCTTTTAGAATCCTCTAGAAGAAGGAGGGAGGTCTCAGAGATGCTGCCTATGAGTCACCAGCTGCTACTCTCTGAGCCACTCCCAGCCCTCATAAACCAAAACAAACAGGACTGGCTACCAGCCAGGCCTGCCTAAATTTACCCTACCTTTACACAAAAATCCTATTCTAGCACCTACCTAAGTAGAGGACACTAGTTTATTCTCACAGAATAAATGTACACGCAGTTTTACCTGAAATATAGATATTTCCCTCTTTTGATAAATAAACCCCATTAGTAACCTGGTGCAAAGAAATATCATCAGATTGACCATCAGATCAGATGGCAATTATTTATTTTACAATCTACTAAAATGTTCTGGTAGCTAAGAGAAATTACAAATACTAATTACTAAATTGCTTTGCCTAAACTTGAATTTACAGTGAATCAAAACATTGTTCAGCAAATAAATGTTTGTTGTAGACCACCAAGTTATTTGTGAACTGGTAAAAGGATTCTCTGGACCGCTCACAAGTTTACTTCATCAATGTAGAGTTACTGATGTGCCGCTAGGAATTGGGCTTGAATGGTATAAGATGAGGTTATAAACAGGTGATTAAAGGAAATGTAAAAACATTTTAGTTGACCAGAAAATTATAGTCCTATTGAACAGAACACTTTAGAAACTCCACAGATTTTTTTGCCATTTACTTAATGGAAAATGTCATATATTTTATTTTAGAAGTGAAGATAATCATATATTTAAAATATAAAAATTTTGGTTTAACAAATATATTTCACCCCTCTTTCCAGAATTTTCCCATTGTTTCTATTTATGGATATTAACAAGGTTGACTCAGCTAATCATCAAAGAGCAAGGAGAAATAAATCAAACAGACCAAAGATGTAATTTCCAGAAGCTACTAGGTCATGGACACTTACAATTTCAATTGCCGAAAGAAAATTCACCTATTTGCCATCAACATCAGAACCATACAATCATCTGATCTGTATGAACCAGATATAATCTACATTGGTATTTTTTGTCCTGTCTCAAAGTCGAATGTAATGTCCATATTGACATTAGCAATTATATCCCTTGTTTGTCCAATTTCAGAGACATAAGGGGATTGCCCCATGTCTGTCCTTTGTGACGAAGAATTATTAGTCAGCAGTGTATTTTTCTCTATTCTTCTAGAATTCTGAATGTGATCTTCTGGTTGCATCTTCTTTACTTCGTAGATAACAGGTACTTTTTCACACTTTGTAGGTAAATCTTTCTCTGGCTGAAAACAGCACATCATGGTCCGTAGATCTTGCCGAAACTTTGGGCTCAATCCTAGGTATATTATGGGATTGTAGAAGCTTGCTGACTTTGCAAGCAGTGTGGCCATTACACTGGTAAGTGCTGGTATCTGATAGCCACAAGCTGACCACATAGAAATAACAGCATAAGGAGACCAGGCTAGTAGGAATGCTGTGCAGATAACAAAGGATATCTAAGGAGTGAAGGCAACAAAGCAAAAATTAGTTTTAGTGATAATTCAGGTCAAAGGTTTTATAAAGCTGTATAACATTAATTAACAATCTTGAGCTAAAAACAAATTTGCCCCACGTGAAAGCTATCTAACTTTGCATGCTTTTATTCTATGAGGCCCAGTTCACACTGATTTGGTTCGACTTTGGTACGACTTGCATTGACTTCTGTTAAAGAAATCGCATGCAAATCATGCTGTGGTTTGACTTCAAAGTCGCATGACTTTGAATTCATGGGCAGTGTGAACCCGGGCTGAGATATAGCAGTTCTGGTTTTATCTTAATCACTTTAGTATTTGTGAACAAAAAAAAAAACAAATAATAGTTATGGTAAATATATCTGCCCTTAGAAGTCAACCTTTAAAAATGTATAAAACTACATTGCATCAATATAAACAATAATAGACAGAAAATGTAAAGCATCTGTTAATAAAAAAAGAGAGAATGTATAGCAAAAGCAACATATGATGCTAAAAGAAACTGTAATGCCGCGTACACACGGTCAGAATTTCCGATGGAAAAAGTCCGATGGGAGCTTTTCATCGGATTTTCTGACCGTGTGTATACCGATCGGTCTTTTTCTGTCGGCATTTCCGACGGACTTGTGAATTGAGAGCCTGTTCTTAATTTTTCAGACGGAAAACCTTTCTATCGGATTTTTCGATCGTGTGTATGCAATTCCGACGCACAAAATTCCGACGCATGCTCGGAAACAATTGGAAGCATTAAACTTCCCTTTTATAGTGCCGTTGAACGTGTTGTGTCGTGGTGTTATTGACCGTCGGAATTTGGTGTGACCGTGTGTAGGCAAGACAGTTTGAGCGAAATTCCGTCGGAAAAACGATCAGAGCTTTTTCCGACGAGAATTTCCGATCGTGTGTACGCGGCATAACAATATAAGCCCAAAAAAATGTCTCTGTATGTAAACAAAGAGATCCCGGTTCTCTGAGGGGAGAAGTGACAGATCGTCTGTTCATACAAAGTATGAATAGCGATCTGTCATCTCCCCTAGTCCGTCCCCTCCCCCTTCAGTTAGAACACACACTAGGGAACACAATTAACCCCTTGATCGCCCCCTGGTCTTAACCCCTTCACTGCCAGTGACATTTTTACAGTAATCAATCCATTTTTATAGCACTGATCGCTGTATTAATGTCAATGGTCCCAAAAATGTGTCAAAATTGTCCGATGTGTCCGCCATAATGTCGCAGTCATGATACAAATCGCAGATCGCTGCCATTACTAGTAAAAAAAAAATTATAATAAAAATGCTATAAATCTATCCTCTTTTTTGTAGACGCTATAGCTTTTGCGCAAACCAATCAATATACGCTTATTTCGATTTTTATTACCAAAAATATGTAGAAGAATACATAAACTGAGAAAAAAAATTAGCTTTTTTAAAAAAAAAAAAATGGGGATCTTTATTATAGCATAAAGTAAAACAATGTTGTGTTTTTTTTACAAAATTGTCGCTCTTTTTTTGTTTATAGCACAAAAAAAAAAAAAAAACGCAGAGATGATCAAAGCTCTATTTGTAGGAAAAAAACACTGCACAACACTGCACCACATCCTTGTGCGCAACAGTGAGTGCACCAAAGGATATTTTACCTCTGTTTGCCTTAGCTACTATGACATTTTAAAAATTCCCATTATTATTACTGCCATAAGTCATAAGTTCTGCATGCAGAAGAAATAGGTTATTTTATGAGTGTATTTTGTACGTAAATGAGTACAGTTTTATATATCTATCTATATATATATATATATATTTATATATATATATATATATATCATTTTTTTTTGTTTCATTGTATGGCAATCTCTGCTGCTCTGAGCACCACCTCACCCCTATGTAAAGATGTTTACAATGGTTTCCTTGCAAGATAAGGCCACCAGCTAGGAAACTAGCCTTGCAGAGCTGATGGTGTAGGCCAGGGGTGGCCAACCAGTGGCCCGGGGCCACATGTGGCCCGCGGAGCCCTCTAATGTGGCCCGCGACCTCCTGCTCTGGAATGGCGGGTTAGCAAGCCCAGATCGCAGGTTGCTGACCCGTCATACCACAGCATCAGTGTTGTGAATGAAGCTGGTGGTAGAGGAAGAAAGTGTCTGCAGAGCAGAGCCCCATAAGCCGATGCTTTCTGTACAGCGCCGGCTTTTGCCACAGGCAGAGTCTATGGCAAAGTTCAGTTAACCCGCAGGATAGACACAGGTGCACTGCGCTGCACCCGCGGTGTGGGTAAACCGCAGCACATCAGTATGAAAATCTTAGGCCCATTTCACATGATCGGCCCTACCCAATCGGACCTTCAATTCACTTCTACAGAGCGGCAGATGTAAACAGACTATTGTCCATTTACTCCCGCCTGCCTCCGATCCTCTAAAAAAAAAAAACTGGGTGGATTGGATTGGAGGGCCTATAGAATAGCCGTGACTTGTCATTGTGGCCCGCGACTGGTTACCAAGTTGCTTAAGTGGCCCTCGCTCTTAAAAAGGTTGAGCACCCCTGGTGTAGGCTGTGGAGGCAGCAGAGACTATGGATATAGCAGAGGTGCAGCGGAGAACACGGGTGCAGGGGAGATTGCAGGTTCAGTAGAGACTAAGCTGTGGGCAAAGTGAAGACCCACCATGGGTGCAGCACAGGCTTGGTAGTGGATGCAGCAGGTTGCAGGCACTAGGGCTGCAGTTGCGACATACAGAGGACTCATGTGCTTTGGGAAGCATAGTAACTTTTTGCTTGAGTAGGGACTAGGTGTCCCCTTGGATTTTAAATGTCAGATCCAGCATGGTAGCAAGTCATCTGATGCACAATGTGACATGTCTATGACACTCTGGGTACAACCAAGAAATATCTGCAGTGGTGCTGTAGAAAAGGGGTACAGTCAATGCACACTATTTAACAGCTTTAGTAGGCAGCAGTTTCAGAAAAGGAGACACGAGGCGGGTTTTATTGTGAACATTTTTTTTAAGCGTGAACTGTATTGTTTACATGTATTTTTTAATTTGCAGAACTTGCTTGTCCCCTACCAGCTGAACATGCAGAACCTCTGCCTCTCCCTTGCCTGTCTGACTTTATAAATACAGGGGATGGACTAGCTTTATTAGCAGGTTGTGGCGATTTGGTGTACTACAGTATAGTGCACAAGTATCTGCCGCAAAGGACAACTGTGCATGTGTTATGAAAAAGTTCACATTTCTGATAAACTACTTTGATTTTTCCATGGATGGAACAGAAACAAGGGCACATGTAATGCTTTGCTTGTTTCTGTTCCCTCAGTGGCAAATCACAATTAGGACACTTCAACATTAGTTCCTTCTTCCAACCCTTTTTGGCCCGCTTACCAAACCCCCCACACAAATCCTGCCAGCTCATCTTACTGCAAACATGCGGTGCCACACCTTCCTCTGCTAACTACTGTGTTGGAGCCTGGCCCTCTTTATAGTAGCACAGTGACACTGCTTCAACACTTAACAGTGTCAGGCATATAAAACACCTATCTCGCACTTTAGTGGAACAGTACATACCACCTCATTCCTACCCACCTAAACCTCCTTCCCATTAAAGCACCTTCCACCTACTTCATCCATCCCCTTCCACCAGTCAAAGCACCAGTCACTCACCCATGTCACCCTCCTGCTTTGCCACAGCACTTCCAGCCCCCCCCCCCCCCCACAACACCACCCCCAAACACAATGCTCACTCTCCACTTCCTGATCACAGCACCTCTTACCAACCTCACCTCCATGATCAAAGCACCTGCCAGGCACCTTACCCCCTTCTGCCACCCACATAATTTCCCCCTCAGCACATCACACCCATCCACTTCAGTTCCCAGCTCACAGTGCCTTCCAGCTCCACAACTCACCACTCTCCCGCCACCACTGCCCCTCACCCATCTTACCTCCTCGGTCACATTGCCTCCCACTCATTTCAAAGCACCAGTCTGACACCTCACCCACTGCCACAGCGCTTTCTACTTAAAGCACATTCCCACCACCGTGTCAATCTCTTTCAGAGTACCTCCCAACCACTTCACCCCCTTGGTCAAAGCCTCTGCAGTCCAACTCATACCGACACAGTTCCCCATATACCCACCTCACCGCCTGCTATTCCATAGCGCAAGCAACCCCCTTACCCCGTGCCACAGTGCCCTCCTCATAGTGCCAATCACCCCCCTGATCACAATCTCTCCCACTCATTTCATCCCCCGCCCCCCAGGATCAAAGCAACTTGCCAGTCACCCACCTTACAGTGGCCTGTCATAAGGCATCCCACCCTCTTTACACATTCTCACATCATACACACTATGTAGCCCACCACACTGCAATTTACTGTAACGTGACACAACACCACACTAGGCACTTTTCAGCATCACTGCATAGTATTGCAACAACTATCTCTACCTGCAAACACCCTGTCAACTCTACCTATCTACTCCAGGTCTCTCCAACACACGCAGACTGGTATAGCACCACTGCACTGTATATAGCACTTTTCAGCAGCACTGTATAGTATAGCAGTAACTATCTCTCCCTGCAAACAGCTTTCAGCTTTCCCTATCTATGCCAAGTCTTCAGCACACTAACAAATTTCTGCTGGTAACCCTGACTGAAACAGAAGAAAACCCCAATTTTGTTTCTTTAAAGACACCTGACCAAAGGTTAGAGTCCAAGAAGTGCATTACTAGTAACTGGTTGTTTTAACGATGAACAACCTCATTAATTTGGCACTTTAAAAACTGCAGAGGACAGGGGGGGGGGGTCCTGGCCTGAAGAGTGATGGAGTAAGCCGTGTATAGTGATAGCTCCACTTGCCGTATATCCTGCTTTATCTCTCCTGATCGTAAAACCATAACTTTCCCTGATCTTTTGAGACTCCTAGGCTTCCTGCACACCGAGAATTATGTCTCCGCCAAAAAAGAATCCAGAGACTAGCAACCAGCTTGCTAAATTCCGGAGACTAGATAAAGACCAGGTCCAGCAGGCTAAAGATGGCGCTGGATCCTCAGAGACAGATCAACCCACGGCAGACACTGCCAAGGTCGCTCTCTGCCACAGCTCCTTAACAGCTAAAATTTAGGAAATCAAGATAGATATCTCCCACATAAGACAGGACATGTCCAAATTGAAGGATCGGGTCACTGAGACCGAAACCCTAATTAGTAGGATGGAGGATATTGTGCACCCCTTACAGCACACGACTGAAAATATGCAGCGCCAAATACAGCAGCTAAGCGCCAAGCAAGATGACATGGAGAATCTTCTGCGCCGATGTAATCTCCGCTTTATCGGGCTTCCGGAGAGGGCAGAGGAGGCCGACTCCTTGTGACCACGTATGGCAGAGATGCATTCTGGGTTATGTTCGCGGTGGAGAGGGCCTACCACATTCGAGACCCCCACCCTCCGGTGCTCCGCCATGTACTTTTATTGCCAAATTTCGAACTTCTAAACGAGACAAAATTCTACGTTTAACCAGAGAACAAGGAAACATCCCCTTTGGGAATATTCATGTGGCGGTTTTCCCTGATTTCTCCAATGAGGTGCAACTACAGAGATCACGAATCCAGGAAGTCAAGTGGCACTTGCATGTCCACCATTTAAAGTACGCCATGCTATTTCCTGCACGCGTGAGAGTGGAAGAAGGCGGTTGAGTGCAATTTTTTTAAGATCCAGATGCTGCTACCTCTTGGCTACACCGAAGAGATCATCCCGGGGAGAACATGCCTCTCTTACATGCTGTGTAAGTTAATTTGGCTAATTCTATAGTGTGCTGAAAACACATGGTAAACTTTGGATATACATATTGCTTGCTATAGTACAGGGTGTGATTCTGCTGGTCAATGGTTGCTGTTGTTGTCTCGCCGTGCCATTCCGTTTTTTTCATGATCCTTATGCATTATTTTTCTATATTCCATGGCTCCCCTCAAATTTCTAACATGGAACATCCAGGGTATAAGGAACAAAATCAAATACTTACCTTTCTTAAATCCCAAAAGGTGGATATAATAGTTTTGGGGGAAACACACGCTACTGGCCATCTGCAGGCTGCACTCAGGCGCCCTGGATAGGATGGGCGTACCGCGCCACTCATACCCATAAGTCCAGGGGGGTCTCTTTGCTAACTGGCAAAACTGTTCCACTTGAATTAATAACACTGCAATCGGACTGTTTCTACATGCTACTCTACAGGGGTCCCAAATCCTATTATTGGCCTGGCATGTCCCCCCTCCATACAGTTCAGAGGTGGTAAACAAGGGATTGGCCTTTATATCTCAGTATCCTGGGGTTCCGGCTGTGTGGATGGGGGACTTTAATATGACCATGACTCCTGCACTGGATCGCACTGCTCCCGGTGTTGCAAATACTGATGAATCACAGCATACTCGCCTATACCGTATACTGGCTGATTTTGCATTATTCAATATTTGGAGAAATAGACACCTGACCACCAAATCTTATTCTTGCGTTTCAGCAAGCCATAACACTATGTCACGTATAGATTTTATCCCGATTTCTAAAACCTTATTACCCAAAGCATGAGCGTAGTATAAGGGGTTGCAGGGGTCACAATTGCAACCCCGCCCCTAGCTCCAGGGGGCACCTGCAGCCTCCCTGTCATATTATCATATTGTCAACAAAGTCCAGCTCCGATCTGCCCTAGGGCCCCACAGCCATGCTCCAGTACTGGGCTTCCACAGTCCACACCCCTCTGTTCTCATTGGCTGGGAAGAAGCTGTGAGCCATTTCCTGAATGGAGAGGAGAACAGGGTGAGAACAGCCCAGGACGGGGGAGTGTCTGGCAACATGGTGAGGTAAGACACCGCTCAGTGTCTCCTAGTCACCAACTGGGATTCTCTGTACCCCCCCTCCCCCACCTGGAGATGTCTGCTTATCCCACCTCCCTAACAACTAGGGAAAAGACACACATCTCCGGTAAGTGACCTTCCCCCAACACCTGCCAACACTGACAGAGAAACCTTCAGAAATTGCTAAACTAAATCCCTTAACACCTCCTGAGGGACCCCTGAGGGTCTGCAGGCTACAGATTTTGTGTCACAGGGCTTTGTCCCCCTATATCTAAGTTGCGCCCCCCCCAAAGCCCCCTGACCACCCACCCTGGATGCTTTGCCTCGAAGCTGAGCTCCTTTCCCATTACAGCTCTCTATACTGCTCCTCCTCCGATGGGCTGAAATCACATTCCTTTACACAGCCAGTCAGCCACGATCTGCATAGGGTGTATCTGGCTACGGCAACTACACTGCAGTTCCAGAGAATTTCTTAGGTCAGAAGGGCAAATTAAAACCCAGATACACCCTGTGAAGGCTGACAGACTGTGTGTAAAGGAATGTGATTTCAGCTCGGTGTAGTGTGGGGGGGAGGAGCTGTATACAGTGCTGGGACGGGAAAGGAGCTCTGCCAAGTGACCTGCCAGGGGGTCTATGTCCTCTAATTCTTCAGCAGTGATTCCTGTCCTCTAATTCTCCAGCGGTGATTCCTGTCCTCTGATGTAAGGAGTAACTCTAGGAACTCAAAACTCTTAAGCCACTTTGAGTATCTTGGTGTGCGGTGGTGTATCAGCACACACAGTGGAAGCCTAGGTAAATGTTTGCATCAGGGCCCACAAGCTTCAAGCTACGCCTCTGACCCAAAGTCACGGGTACATGCTTTGCGCTCCCTGCTGGATGCAGGTATCCTTACTTAAGTCCCCCCCCACTTTCACTTGGAAACTAAACCCCCACTGGCTATCAGCTTTACCAGACCCGAAAGCTTTAATCACAGAAGTTTTATTTTTATTTGACACTAATCGGGGAACCTCTACCCCCGGGGAGGTATAGGAAACATTTAAGCTCCATGCCCACATAGTTTTGTCAGCAAGGATAAACAGACTTAAACTCTCCTCTAAAATCGTACTCCAGTTGGCAACAGATAAATTGCAAGAATTAGAGGAAACGTTTCATAGACAGCCCTCCCCTGAACAGCTCGAGAGCATTAAGCTTCAAACCCAAGTAGTTACACAACTCCAGGTAGAAAAGGCTAAACAATGAGACTTCTTCTGTAGACAAAAAATATTTGAATATGGGGAACGCTCTGGAAAATTATTGGCATAACTTGCCCATCTTGAATAAACCCCCAGTTGTCTTATTAATGGGCCCAGATGGTAGTAAACTCACTGACTTTTTATAATACACTGTACACATCACAGACCATGCACTCACAACAAGAGACAAAAGGTTTCCTTCAATCCATAACATTCTCTCATCTTAATGATGATCAAATTAAAATGTTGGAAACACCTATCCCTACTGAGGATGTCACTATGGCAATCTCACAACTAGCTAATTCTAAAGCCCCAGGTTCAGACAGACAGCCCCTGGAATTTCATGCCACCTACTCTGCATTACTTATTCCCAAACTACATCCCCTTTATCAATTTATCTTCGACACTGGGGTCCTACAGCCCTCCATGCAAGAAGCTTGAATAGTGGTTATCTCTAAACCAGGCAAAGACCCCTCTACACAGATTCCTACCAACCCATGTCACTATTACAAGTAGACATTAAAATTTTAGCAAAGATCCTCGCCTCTAAACAAAGTTATACTTTCTTTAATTCATCCGGATCAAACTGGATTTATGCCTGGGAAAAATACTGCTATGAATATACGGCGTCTATTTATGAATGCCCAAGCATCACATGATAATCCTGGTTCCCGAGTGGTGGTGGCACTGGACGCTGCCAAGGCCTTTGATTCGGTAGAATGGGGATATCTTTGGGAATGTCTACACAGATTCGGTTTTGGGCCCAATTATATACGATGGTTACAACTACTTTATCAATCCCCTAAGGCTAGAGTATACGTAAACAGGTGGGTACCAGATCAGTTTTCCCTGGAGCGGGGTACCCACCAAGGCTGCCCCCTTTCCCTTCTGCTGTATGCAATGGCGGCCGAACAGTTGGCCATTGCTATTAGAGTGGACCCAAATATTTCTGGATTGAGAGTAGGCAATACGGTGGAAAAAATTGGACTATGCGCTGATGACTCTATACTTTACCTGGCAGATTCAGGACCCTCCCTACAGGCTGCACTACTCATCATAGAGGAGCTGAGTAAACACTCTGGCCCCCTGCAAAAATAGGGATAAATCTCAGATTTTGCCTTTAGACCATTTCCCCTCTTTGCTCACAAGCGCAGCACTGCCCCTCCCCAGGGTTTCTTCCATCAAATATGTGGGAGTTTTGATCACTAGACAACTAAGAGACTATAGTCCCCTAAATATTGAACCTCTATATAAGTTAGTTAAAGACAAAACACAAATCTGTGCCAGACTACCATTGGGGATGGTAGGACGTATAAATTTAACTAAAATGATACTTCACCCAAAGATTCTATACATGATATGGCATGCCCCTCTTTATATCCCACTTTTTCAAAACACTAGAATCTATTATGAACTCCTTTAAATGGGGCAATGGCTGACATAAATTAGCCTGGCAGACTCTAAAAAACCCTACAATGCTCGGAGGATTCGCCCTCCCTGATTTCCAAGACTAAGCCTCTACACCTGTCTCCTTTTATCATTTGATATAGGATTGTTCGGAGATACAGACCTTTTGGATCCAGGTAATACGCTTTCTACATGATCAGATGGGCTGGCCAGCTGTGTTAGACCCCAAATTGTGTTTGCTGGGATTACTCCCAGACACGGAAACTGATACATTTCAGGCTGTATTTAATCAGGAAACGCTCTTTCTGGCTAGAAAGATAGTGGCCTGAAACTGGACGCATACACTCCCTCCTTCTATTCAGAGATGGAAGAAGAAGTTAACTATACTCTCCCCTATAAAAAGTTGATATACATGCATAGGGGTTGCTCTCTTAAATACTCTAAAGTATGGGATGGTTAGCGGATGGTGAAACATGTACTTGATACACCTCCTCATCTCCTGTACTATACCTCAGATGTAGAGATAATACATGCACTGGATCTCAGCCATATATCTCAGAATGGACGTGTCGAATATCCTGACTCATGATAGCTTATGACTAGAGCTGAGCGGACACCTGGATATTCGGGTTCGGCAGGTTCGGCCGAACTTCGGAAAAAAGTCCGGGTTCAGGACCGAACTTGACCCTGGACTCCGAACCCCATTGAAGTCAATGGGGACCCGAACTTTTGAAGACTAAAATGGCTGTAAAAAAGTCATGGAAAGGGCTAGAGGGCTGCAAATGGCAACAAAATGTTGTTAAGAGCATGGCAAGTGCTCTGCAAACAAATGTGGATCGATTGTATGTCACACTCTTGCATAAAGCACTGAAAGATTTTATTTTTTGTCAATAGCAGAATACACGTACAGTGACTAAAGCGTGTATGAACACGCAGAAAATGCTATTGGGAAAAAAAATGTCACTGCGATTTTTTTTTTGGGACAATATACAATAGAAGAAATATTGATCGATTGTATGTCACACTCTTGCACAAAGCACTGAAAGATTTAATTTTTTGTCAATAGCAGAATACACGTACAGTGTCTAAAGCGTGTATGAACACGCAGAAAATGCTATTGGGGAAAAAAAAACACAGCAAAATTAAATTTTTTTGCAATGTTTTTCCAATATCAGAATACACACAGAGTATGGTGTATCTCTTACTAAAATATGCAGTGCAGTGATGCTGCACTGAGCTTGCAGGTAAAACTTATATTTTGTCTGGCACTGGCCTCATGGCACTGTTAAAAGACTGTGCAGTGCACCCCAGCCAGGGTACAATTGATTTAGGAATCTCTTGAATAATTCTCTCTGCCTCTTTTTTTTCCTTACTAAACACACTGTCTACTCTACTCTAGCTATCTAGATCGCTCACTGATATAACTAATTTGAATAAAATGTAAGGAATGTGGACTGACTGACTGACTTTATCACACTAACTCCTAAAATCCTCTCTTAGCAGCACAGGAACCTGTCTATAGCAGAATGACGCTGTGTGCTGTGTGTCTGTACTATATATAGAGGCTGGGTCACATACTGCACTGCCCAATCACAGCCATGCCATTAGTAGGCATGGCTGTGATGGCTTCTAAGGGCACACTAGTGAAACTAGCGTCGATTGGCTGCCCTGCAGCTTGTAAAAGGCGCCAATACATCGCTGAACACCGGACCCGAACCCGAACATACAGCCAATAGTTCGGGTTCGGGTCCGGGACCCGGACACCCAAAAATCTGGTACGGACCCGAACTTTACAGTTCGGGTTCGCTCAACCCTACTTATGACCTGTCTGTACTCTGTTCTCTGCAAGCACTGTACACAAACTCATTTTTTTTTTAACCCCCCCCCCCCCCTTTTTTTTCAATTGAAAAAAAAAACTGCAGAGGACTTGGGTTTACCCAAACCCATGCTAAGAATAATGGGTGCAAATTTTTAATGAACAGAAAAGGGCTGCATTTAGAAATTGTGATAAAATTCCCCATTTATAATAACTTATAAAACAGGTTAATGTTCTCACCCGTGTGATGTCTCTCTCCATGGTATGTTGCCGATGACTAATCTCCCCTCCCTTGGAGTTTCTGTGACTTGCGTGAACAACTCTGATGATTGATACATAGCAGAAGACCATGATGGCCACAGGAATGAAGAATCCCCAAAGAAAAACGCCAATGACATAACATTTGTATGAGATGGAGCTTGTAGCTAAGGACCAGTCTATTTCACATGTGCCGTACTTGCGTTCTGCAAAGAGGAATGCATTATAGAATGCAGAACCCATAATGTTCAAATTATATAGCCCCCCCATTACTGTATCATTTTCATCAATTTGTAATAAGACAGTTGTAATAAATCAGCTTGAGGCCTATGATATATTTGAACTTCATAACAATCAAATTATTTAAGGTTTGTGAGCTTGGACACCAACTTTATCAACATCAGTCCACTTACCTGTGAAGCTGCCCCAGCCTAGAAGTGGAGCTCCAGCCCAGATGATAGAAGAGATCCATATGATAAGGATTGTCACCAAGGCACAACGTTTGTCTGCTATATGAGCTGAGAAATAAAATACATTGCACACATCCTTCTTGAAGGTGAACTGCAGGCAAAAAGCTAAATACATAGTTGAAAAACATATATACAGTATACTGTATGAGCTGTACTTCATTAAGGTTTTTGTCCACCCAGTCCTTAAGGTTTGTGGCCTAACTCAGTGTTTCTCAACCTCTTTTCAGTCAAGGCACCCTTTTAAAAATGTGCACATTCTCAGGGCACAACAGTCTGAGAGCTTGTTCACAACATGCATTCCCACATGTTGCATTTTTAATTGGCTGCTGTATGCTCGTAAAACAAGTTATTGCCGTGATTTTTAAAATTGCGCCACACCAAAACCACTTTTTAGCAGGCAAGAAAGAATGCACATGCATTTGCAGCGCTTATTTGTGCTTTGCAAGAAAACCTCTCCCCCCAAATCCCTCCAGCTAGCACTAATCCCCTCTCAAATCCTCCCTCCTTGGACAAAACCTCTCATCAAACCACATCCCTCTCATCACTACAGATGACAGCAGCAGAGAGTAGTAGAGAGCAAGGAGGAGGTGTGGGCTGTGTTCTCTTCCCACAGCCTTACAGCTCTTCTCATTCCTGTTTGTATACAGAAAATGACACAGAACGCTCTCAGATCAGGACTATACAGGGTTTGATTACTGCCCCCTATCCACAATTTCTGCTCTCGGAACAGGAGTATGTGGAGGAGAATGGTAGGCAGCAATCAAACCCTGTACAGTCTGATCTGAGAGTGCTCTGTGTTAACTCCTGGTTACAGACAGGAGGGAGGGTGCACAGCTTGCACCTCCTCCCGGCTCTCTCCTCCTCTCTGCTGCTATCTCTACTCTACTCTACGCAACCCAGAAAACTGTGTTGGTGCCTAATACGTCCTAATCAATCGATGACATTAATGGTTGATAGGACGTGGGCAGGTGACCAGTATAACATTCTGGGTTGCCAACAGGAGTAGAGATAGCAGTAGAGAGGAGATAAAAGGCTCTGCTTGCTTTTTCCTGTCTGTATACAGGAGTTAACCCAGGGCGCTCTCAGATCAGACTGCACAGTCTTGTTTTTTTGTCCTTTTGCCACAGCACCGCAGTTGAGAATCACTGACCTAACTTTCCTAAAATGCAGCTAACTACAGTTAGGCCACCTCCCTACCCCTAGCATGTAAATGTATAGTGAAAGAGCAGCAGAGGACCCATGAAGTCCTTTGTCTCTTCTTGCTGACTGCAAGCATGTAGGCAGGGCCAGATGTTTGGTACTTGAAGTGTAGAGAATGCACACAAAGACCAATTAATGCAGCAAAGTGTATTAGCAGAACTTCACAGAAGGTCTTGCAAGATAGTCTTAGCATTACAGAAGATACTCTAAATAGCTTATGATGCCAGGTAACATCTGATGAAGGAGGTTGCTGGAAGGCGATCTGGCAACAAGGTGCTTGGAGATGGAAAGAGCTCCTGGCTGGCGACACAGGCATGCATTACCTACTCTGTCCCTCCTCCATGGAAATCTTTCCATATGCTAAGCACACTGTCTGTAACCACTTGCTTTCTGTCCTGACCTAGCCACACAAATTCACACCAGCTTCAGAGTGACAGTGCTATTTATTAGCACTGTCCACACTAAAGATGGCCAGAGGGACAGTGCTATTTATTAGCACTGTCCACACTAAAGATGGCCAGAGGGACAGTGCTATTTATTAGCACTGTCCACACTAAGGATGGCCATCAGGGTCTCCCAATGACACTTTCAGAGGCCTCAGAGGAAAAAAAGTTCCTCCTGTTGTCCACCCTCTCTGCATGGTGGTGGCTTTCACAACGTCACCTGCACAGGGAGGCCATACTACTCCTGTGTACATGCATGGTTCTTGTAAGCATATGTACATACAGCATAGGCTGATTGGCTTTTATTTCTGCCCCTCCCTCTTTCAAGTTCTAGTGTGTCGGAAGCTGATAATAAAACATATTTTGTTATTAGTCTCCTGTACACTAGAGTGTGCAATGAAATCAGAGTAAGCTATTTCAGTAGAGGAGAGGAACCTGTACAACTGTGCAAGAATAAAGGTAAGGTCGGAGTTCAGCTTTAGGTATGCTATATCCTATGTAGGCCGCTAGCTTTAGTAGAATAACAGGTTTTGTGTTGGATTCAGTCGTTCAAATCTATAGTAGATATTAAACAAGATAATCCAAGAACTTCAAAGTGCACCTGATGAAATACAGTTAAGTGGTTTGGTAGTGAAATTGGTGACATACCTCTGTGTGGCAGACATCCCTTTACATAACGTAGAAGGCTGATTGCTGTAAGAGTGCTAATGCTAATCAAACCAAAGAGGAGGATTAGAAAGCCATCAACCTAATAAAGTAGGACAGATAATTAGGACAGATTGCTGAGGATTCAAACAAAGCAGTTTACAAGGTTTGGATTTCTGTAGGACTACATTCACTTGTTTTAGAATAACGGGATCAGGAAAACTGAAAGGGAGATGCCAGGGGCAGCAAAATGCAGTTCAAGCTCTATGGTCCTTCTCTGTACTGTATAATCCATTTGATTATCCTACAGATAGGAAATGTTTGTTATTTTTTATTTTATCGATCTGTTTAGTCCTGAAAGACCTATATAACTGTAAATTTATAAATTTAAGAATATCAAAACCCCCCCGTGACACTTCTACAAAAAAATTGAGGGTGCAATTGTCATTGGACAGAGACTTGAAAAAAAAATTCAGTATCCGGACTTGAGAAATTTTTTATCATTTTCTGTCCTAACAGGTACACAGATGCAAATACAAAATTGACAGAGGTACTTATCCTTCCTTACGCTATTCAAAACAAAAAGTTTAAACTGGATTTGGGCTTTAACTAAGAATAAAAAGCACAAAGGTCAAATAACTGATTGTCAAAATTGAATAAGATTTTCTGTCCCTTACATTGCAAGTCCAGAGTGTGCTTATCAAGAATCCATCTCCGCCTAACCCGTGGAACAGTTCGACTATTCCTCGGCTGTAGCCAAAAATGGAGATTCCTGCATCTGACACAGCAAGGTTAAATGTCAGGAGATCTTGAGAATCTACGTTTTGTCTGCGTCTACACATTAGGCAGATTACCGCTCCATTTCCCAGCCATGACAGCCAACCTAGAAACAGCAGAAAAACATAGGCAAGTATGGTTAGACAGACATTTATGGCATATCATTTTTTGTTTTGTGCTCCTTATTTTATGTTCTTCTTTCTGTACTAAATATATATTGCCGTGCAAACGTTTTATGCAGGTGTGAAGAAATGGTGTAAAGAAAGAATGCTTTCTAAAATATATACTGTATTTCAATATCAAATAAATATTTGGTGTGACTACCCTTTGGTTTCAAACCAGCATCAATTGTTACACTTGCATACTTTGTACACTTGCACAAAGTCAGGGATTTCGTAGGATTAAATTCAACCGCTTGACCACTGGGCACTTAAACCCCCAATTTTCAGTTTTCGGTGCTCTCACATTTTGAATGACAATTACTCAGTCATGCAACACTGTACCTATATGAAATTGTTGTTGTTTTTTTCACACAAATAGGGCTTTCTTTTGGTGGTATTTAATAGCCGCTGTTCTATTTTTATTTTTTTGCGCTATAAAAGAAAAAAGACAGAAAATGCTGTAAAAAAATGATTTTTTTTTTTTAATTTCTGTTATAAAAATTTTCTTCAGAAATTTTGGCCAAAAATTTTACTGCTACATATCTTTAGTAAAAATAACCCAAATCAGTGTATATTATTTGGTCTTTGTGAAAGTTATAGAGCCCACAAGCTATGGTGCCAATCTCTGAAAATTGATCACACCAGATGTACTGGCGGCCTATCTCATTTCTTGAGACCCTAACAAGCCAGGAAAGTACAAATACCCCCCAAATGACCCCTTTTTGGAAAGTAGACATTCCAAGGTATTTAGTAAGAGGCATGGGGAGTTTTTTGAAGTTGTAATTTTTTTCCCCACAATTCTTTGCAAAATCAAGATTTTTTTTTCCAAAATGTTTTATATTATCAGGTTATTTCTCACACACAGCAAATGCATAGCATGTGTGAGACTTTTACACAGCGTGGCCACATACAGAAGTATAAAAGTATAAAATATATTGTGGCGCTTGCTAGCTCAAATAGACGCACATCCTTTGGAATCTTCCCAAAAAGACAGATCAGAACGACGTCCTTAATATTGATTTATTCAATCAGATTGCACAGCTAGAGATAGATATCAATGCTGAAGCAAAAACTTGAATGGGCATCTACTGATCACGGAGCCACGATTACACTCCCATAACACAAATATATATCCATGCAAAATAGACAAATATATCCAGTTAAAATATGAAAATAAATCAATAGATTACATCAATAAATAGATATAAATAAGGTGCAAATAATGTGCAAATTCATGTGCGAAAATAAATACAGCAGCAATAAGTGCATCTAAAAATTGATAAAGTGTTCACACACAAATCAAGTAATAAAAAGAGAAAGAGCAAAAATTCTGTGCAAAAAAGCCTAAGAAAAATAAAAAATGTGCAAAAAATGCCTGTGCAAAAATGCCAGTGTGAACGATGCCAGTGTGAACGATGACTAAGCAAAAAAAATGCCAGTGTGAACGATGACTAAGCAAAAAAAAAAATTTACATGAAAACAAATGCCAGTGTATACTATAACTGTGCCAAGCATTGTGCAAAAATAACCCAATAATGCTTAATGTGCAAGCAAAAAAATAATAAAATAATATAAAAAAATATATTAAAAAATAATATGCAAGCAAAAAAATTAAAATAAAGGAATTGTCCAAACAGTGCTCCAAATAAGCAGTCATCAAAATTCCTAATGTGAAGCATGGTCTCATATATGGGTTTCCTGTATCTGAGCTCCGTTCGGTGTGTAATAAAGTTCAGTATTTGCAGCCAGTGATCCCATCCATGCAGATTCCAGTGTGATGATAGTATAGTGTATAGTATAGTATAGTGAGTTTAAACAACGTTTTAATATAATAAAATGACTTACAGTTTAAATGAATGAAAAACAGCGGTAGTACAAACTGGTGACCGATCCCGCCTGAGATCGGACACGCTCTGTAACCCGGCTTGCTAACCTGACGCGTATCGCCACTGTCCACGTGACTTTGTCAAAGGTGTTATGGGAGTGTAATCGTGGCTCCGTGATCAGTAGATGCCCATTCAAGTTTCTGCTTCAGCATTGATATCTATCTCTAGCTGTGCAATCTGATTGAATAAATCAATATTAAGGACGCCGTTCTGATCTGTCCTTTTGGGAAGATTCCAAAGGATGTGCGTGTATTGGAGCTAGCAAGCGCCACAATATATTTTATACTTTTATATCATTGCTTGGTGTGAGAACACTTTTATGGTGGCTGCTGCATTTTTTAGTTTACTTATTTATATATAGTGGTTTTTACCTTTCCCCTGAGTGGTTTGCGCATTAGTCACCCCCTATTATACACATACAGAGGTGCAACATGCAGGGAGCAGCATCAGGCGTTCTTGGAGCATAAATTACACATATCATTTCTTGACTACCTCTTACAATTTTGAAGGCCCTGGAGCACCAGGACAAGGGAAACGCCCCAAAAATTACCCAATTTTGGAAAGAAAACAACCCAATGTATAATTTATGAGGCATAATGAGTCTTTTAAACATGTATTTTTTTTCTACAAGTTTTTGGAAAATGTGTAAAGAAAATGAAAACGCATTTTCTTTACACAAAGTTGTACATTTATACACTACTTATAACACATATCATGTGCAAACCAAAAATTACACCCCAAAATAGATTCTCCTACTCCTCCTGAGTACGGTGATACCACATGTGGGAGACTTTTACACAGCCTGGCCACATAGAGAGGCCCAACATGCAGGGAGCACCCTCAAGTGTTCTAGGGGCATAAATGTCAAATCTAATTTGACTACCTATTACACTTTTGTGAGGCACTCTAGTGGCATGGATGAGAACTGATGCGGCATGGATGAGCATGAATGGGGATGGATAAGCCGTGGATGGAGATGGCTGAGTATGGATGGGATGACTGAGCATGTATTAGTATGGCTGGGTATGGCCAGGTATGGCTAGGTACAGCTGAGTACGGCTGGGTACAGCTGAGTACGGCTGGGTACGGCTGAGTACGGATGAGTACGGCTGAGTACGGCTGAGAAGGGATGGATGGCTGAGCATGGATGAGTATTGCTGATTAGGGATGGATGGCTGAGCATGGATGGATGAGTATTGCTGAGTATGGATGGATGGATGAATATTGCTGAGAATGGATGGATGGCTGAGTATGGATGGAATGACTGAGCATGTATAAGTATGGCTGAGTATAACTGGGGGTGGATGGGAGTGGATGAGTATTGCTGAGTATGGATGGATGGCTGAGCGGCCTGAGGATGGATGGATGGCTGAGTATGGATGGTATGGCTGGGTACGGCTGAGTACGGCTGAGTATGGATGGGGGGGGGGGGGAATGGCTGAGCATGGATGGATGAGTATTGCTGAGTATGGATGGATGAGTATGGATGGATGGTTGAGCATGGATGGATGAGTATTGATGAGGATGAATGGCTAAGTATTGCTAATTATGGATAGGGATAGATGGGATGGCTGAGCATGGATGGATGGATGGCTGGATGAGGCAGGAATTGTCACATAGCACTGTGGGCACAACATATCCAGCCCACAGCGCTGCAGCACTTGATCTCTCCCCTCTCCGCTCACACTATACCGATCGGTACAGAAAGGGGAGAGAGGAACCGCATACGACGCCGGTTTGTGATCGCTCCGTTTTCAGCGGCCATTTACCATGATCCGCGATGCGCCGGGTCAAGCATACTCCCAGGTTCGCGCCCCAGGGGGTGCGCGATTCTGGGAGGACGTCAATGTACGCCGCGCTGTAGCCGTCATTAGTTATGAATAGAGTAGAGAGGGATTGTTTGTTTTTTTTAGCTGTCCGTGCCTCAATTAGGGAGATTCACCCTCTCTATTTGTCCTGTTTACCCTTAGCATTGAAAGTGAAAGTAAATCCCAAATTTTGGGTTGTCCCCAGAAAAGTAATAGAGAGGAAAGCTTCCAATGAGGACACTAGTTCTGATGGCCAAGGGGTCACCAAGAGATTAATTTAAATTGCAAGGATTTCCTCTCACTTTCTGTTTTGGCTGTAGGACAGGACATACCTCCCAACATTTTGAGATGGGAATGAGGGACACCTACTAACAAATGTACGTAGGCATATAGGACATGCCCTCTGCCACACCCCCTTGATGGAGAATTAACCAAAAAAAAAGGTTAATTAAATCCACAAAGACTTTTTTTTTACCACTACTATTCCTTTATATTGGCTTTTACTGGGAAACACTTTTTGAAAGATAAAAAGTGCATTTTATATACAACTATATAGATCAGACCAAAATGAGGGACAAATGAGGTGGAATGAGGGACAGAGGGACATTGCTCCAAATCAGGGACAGTTGGGAGCTATGGGACAGGAGGTGAAGGTAATTCTCCCCAGTGGGACACAGATGTCAAAAAAATAATCCAACAGGGGTTCTAATCCTTTAATCTACATATAGGGGGTTATTTACTTAAGGCAAATCCACTTTGCACTACAAGTGCAAGCTACAAGTGCAAAGTACACTTGAAATTGCACTGAAAGTGCACTTGGAGATGCAGTCTCTGTAGATCTGAGGGGGACATGCAAGGAAAATAAAAACATAATTTTAGCTTGCACACGATTGGATAATAAAATAAGCAGAGCTTCCCCTCATTTCAGATATTCCCCTCAGATTTACAGCGACTGCACTTCCAAGTGCACTTTAAGTGCAATTTCAAGTGCACTTTGCACTTGTAGTTTGCACTTGTAGTACAAAGTGGATTTGCATTTCGTAAATAACCCCCATAGTGCTACATATAGTTCTACTTTAATGCAGCAGATGAAAGACACATCATGCTTACTTCCCTTTGACATCAGAAGATGTCCATCAGTGACATTAGCACAGAACTGGTGGAAACGAGTGGGACCCAGGTACACCCTTCTACTGTCCAGAGAAGTCGAGCCAGAAGTGGTCTTAATGAAAGAATTGCAGCCAAAAAGCCATACCTCCAAAGTGGAAACAAAGCTAAGCGACTCAACCATGTACAGTATATATATATATATATATATATATATATATATATATATATATATATACTGTATATATTTATGGTAATGACTGTATCTTGGGTTGTGCAGAAAAATCCCAACCTGCATTAGTCTTTTCCTCTGGAAAATTAATGCTGAGAATATATACATAGACATGCTGGTCGTTAGCCAATCCTTCCAATTCCAGAAGAATCTAATATTATTACAGGTATTTATATAGAACCAACAGCCAAAGAAACGCAATTTAAATTCAACCAAACTTGGTCTTGCTGGCTACAATTCACCACTACCCAAGAATTCCAAGCTTTACAGGATGATACTCTTCTATCCCACAGCTCCCTTCCCGATACTTAATGTGTAGCTGGTCTACACATCTCCCTCCTGATCCTTTGGCTCGGCCTTACATGTTACCTGTCCTCCCCTCCCTTATCTTCCCTCACCTTAGGTTCCCCTTTCCTATTATTAACATTTAGGATAGGATATATCTATTAGGTTAACTTGTCTTATGTATTGGGTCATTCTATGACTTGTCGATAGCGATACAAGCAATTGTTTAAATGCCAAGTGTGTCCATACCAGTCTCCATTATCTCTTACCTTTTCAGCCTTTTCCATTCTCTCTCTTATGTTAGGACTTCATATCAATTCACATACATACCTTACAGCTCCATCTCTCTGTCATAAGTTTAATCCCATTTTAGGTGTCTAGATATAGAATTCCTTACCATAATAGCAGTTTTGTACTCTTGAGCTTTAGAGATAATAATATTTGTCTACATTTTATCATTTATAGACACAGATCTATTTTGTTCTTTTTGGTGAGCATCCCATACATCACCAGATGTTACAAGTAGTGTTTTATGTCCATGCTTTATTATTTTACGTTATGATGTGTTTCCTTTCTGTACACTAATATCAGAAATTTATGTACAGCCATGTATATGCCTGAGTTCATTACGTTCTGTAACACATAAGTTCCATATATTGATTCTGATTGGATGTTACTCTATGTTTGTAATATCTGTATACTTGTTTTATGCTCAATAAAAACTTTTGAAAAGAACCAACAATTTATGCAGCACTTCACATATATATTATACATTCACATCAGTCCCTGGGCTCACGTTACTTGCAATCTAAGGTCCTTTACTCACATTTATACATACACATACTGGGCCAGTTTTGAATGGATCTAATTAACCTACCTGCATGTCTTTGGAGTGTGGGTTGAAACCGGAGTACCCGGAGAAACCCATGAAGGCACATAAAGAACATGCAAACTCCAGACAGGTAGTGCCTTAGTTGGGAAATGAACCAATGACCCTAGTGCTGCCAGGCGGACGTGTTAATATCTGTGTATATATTTGCACTTTGGTTATAACTTCCCAAGCAGAAAAAAAGAGGTTACTCTATACAAACCCAATGATACAATTCTATGCTTATGACTTATTTTTTTGTAAGAGATTAAAATAGACCGGTCAACAAATTGTTATGTTGTATTTCTTACCTAGGAGCAACAGGTAGACACCTATCACTGTCTCCCCATCATTAAAGTCTCGGACACCACTGGAACTGTTGGTCTGCAGGAAGGAGCTGTCTTTCAGGATCACACTCATGACCTTTCCTAGTGACTTCAGCACTGGTGACTGTGAGTTGCATTCAAGGATTCCAGGAAGAGGTAAGTGCTCTACTCTACTATCAGTGTCTGATCCCAGTCTTGCAGCCCTGACATACAGTTACAGTGACTCGGCAGTTACCTAAAATTACATTGTAAGCCAAACTTTAATCTTCTGAAATCTTCTGTGGAATTAACTTTCAGCACAAAGGCTAATCTAACTGTGTCTAAAAAGCATAACCCGCTAATGAATGAAGGTCATTTATTAACTAAAGCATGGTTATAGTGAAGAGACCCCAACAACTCGCTCCCCAGTAAAAGACCAGTGTCATTCTTGACAATGTTCAGAAGAAAACAGATGGAACCTAGAATTAAAAAAAAGTGATAAACCAAACATTGAATATATGCAAGAACCTTCAGTTTTTTTCTCAAATATGCCTGTTAAAAGTGTCTCCTTTTAATGGTGTTGTACTCCCATATATCCCTTTATTTATAGGCTGATACATTTTTCACTTTAAAGTGATATTAAAGTCTTGTTTTTTCTTGTTTAAAAATAACAAACATGGTTTTGCACAGAGCAACCCAGATCCTCCTCTTTTTAGGATCCTCACTGCCACTCCTGGCCCCTCCCTCCTGCCCCTACAACAAGCAGCTTGCTATGGGGGCACCTGAGCCGCTGCTCTGTGTGTCAATTCCGACATGGAGTCACGGCTTGGCCCCACCCCCTCTCTCATAATTGGCTCACTGACTTGATTGACTGCAGTGGGAGTTAATGGCGCCCCACTGCTCTCTCAGCCAATGAGGAGAGAGAGTCCTGGCCAGCCATGACTCTTGTGCAACATTGCTAGATTGAGATGGGGCTCAGGTAAGTATTGGGGGGGCTGCTGCACACAGAAGGTGTTTTATCTTAATGCATAGAATGCAATAAGATAAAAAAAAACTTCTTACTTTAGAACCACTTTAAAAGTGGTTGTAAATCTCAGACATTAAATATGAACAAAGCATATCCCTCTATAGTGTCTACTTGTCTTAGTTAAGAGCACTAAGTGTCATTTCTATCTGCCGCTTCATTCCTCTGCTATCAGCAAGAATCACTTCAGACAAGTCTTTTTGACACCAAAAGAAAAAAGGTGACAGGGGAGGGATCTCTAGCTTGTTGACAGCCTCAGCTCTGTTTCTATGTGCTTTGTGAGAGGAGTGTCATTTCAGCTCTCCGCCCCCTTTTTCTGAAATCTCAGACAAGCTTTATAAATTCTGGGCTTTGAATGGATGAAGAGAAGACTGCAAATAAACAGGTACAATTTATGTAGGAGTATTTTGTTTCATTGAATCACCTAAAGCCAGTCACTTCACTGGGTATATATAAGGGCTTACAACCATTTTAAACTACTCAGACTGCATGAGCTGATCATTATTTACATTTACAGGTGTATGCTAGACATGTGCGATTAGTTTCGTACGAATTGGAAATTCGTACAAATTTTTCGAAATTCGTACATTAGTACGAATCCGAATTACAAATTTTTACGAATACGAATTCTGTACGAAATACGAAATTTCGAAATTATCTGAATCCAAACTACCAAATGATGAATTTCAACTAATATGAAAGAAATTATAGCGGATATAACGAATGATTCAAATTAATTTGAGATTCAGTATAACGAATATCGTCACTCTACGAATAATAACGAATTATCCAAAAACGTATTAACGTTACATAACACATAAGTCTATTGTCTATTGTTCACCAATCACTCAGAGGAAGTACGAAATACGAAATTTCTTATTTGTAAACGAAATTTTGGATTTCGTACTTCCTCTGAGTGATTGGTGAACAATAGACATTATAGACTTGTGTTATGTAACGTTTATACGTTTTCGGATAATTTGTTATTATTCATAGAGTGTCGATATATTCGTAACGATTCGTAACGATATTAACGATTTGTAGCGTTTCGTACGAAATTCGTATTTCGTACGAATCCGAATTACATTTCGTACACGAATTACAAATTTTTTTTTTTATACAGAACGGAACGAAATGAAACTAAACACATTTTTTGACGGCTCCTATGTCTAGTGTATGCAGGGAACCTATTGGCTAGAATATTCCTTTACTGTAGCCACTAGAATAAGCTTACATGTTTTTCCGCATGTTTACTTGAAAAAGCACAAATATGGTCCTCTAGGAACACGAGTTTGGGGCATTTTACACCTCTGAAGTTGTATATTTACAAATATTGAAAATTACCAACATCCTAAAATATATCAAAGCCAAAAATTTGTATTTTTATTTTGTATTTTTATTTTGTATTTTTATTTTGTATTTTTATTTTGTATTTTTATTTTGTATTTTTATTTTGGATAGTAAACGCCACTGTGTTTTTTACTATTTGTGTCTCAGATAGATTTTCTTCACTTTCTTCCTGTAGACTAAAAGGAATGTAACAGGATACTCTCTCTTAGACAGTTGTCAGAGGAACTATTTTTGGAAGATCTCTGTTTTATTCCTGTTCTGGTGGAAACCTAACATTTGGATTTACCCTCATGTTTATTCCCCATGACATTTGTGATTTGAAAAATTCAAGACTGCTTTTAAAACATGACAACTCACTCTATCCAAATCTAAAGAAATATGTTTTCTTTAATTTACTTTAAAGCTTTTATGAGATTTTACTGAATGAGTTTGTATCTAATACATAAAGTATCTCACAAAAGTCAGTACACTCACTCACTCACATTTTTGTAAATATTTTATTATACCTTTTCATGTGACACTGAACACTGAAGAAATGACACTTTGCTACAATGTAAAGTAGTCAGTGTACAGCTTGTATAATGCCCCATACACACAAGCGGAAATTCCACCACCAAATGTCCGATGAGAGCTTTTGGTCCGATGCAACCGTGTGTGTGCTCCATTGGACTTTTGCTAGCGGAATTCCAGCCAGCAAAAGATTGAGAGCATGTTCTCAATTTTTCGGTCAGAAAAAGTTCTGATTGGAAATTTTGATCGTCTGTACCTATTCTGACGCGCAAAATTCCTACGCATGCTCGGAAACAATTTGACGCATGCTCGGAAACATTGAACTTAATTTTCACCCCCAAGCGAAAATGTCCAAATAGGGCCCAAAGTGTCAATATTTTGTGTGGCCACCATTATTTTTCAGCACTGCCTTAACCCTCTTCGGCATGGAGTTCACCAGAGCTTCACAGGTTGCCACTGGAGTCCTCTTCCACTCCTCCATAACGACATCACGGAGCTGGTGGATGTTAGAGACCTTCCATTTGAGGATGCCCCACAGATGCTCAAAAGGGTTTAGGTCTGGAGAAATGCTTGGCCAATCCATCAGCTTTACCCTCAGCTTCTTTAGCAAGGCAGTGGCCGTCTTGGAGGTGTGTTTAGGGTCATTATAATGTTGGAATACTGCCCTGTGGCCCAGTCTCTGAAGGCAGGGGATCATGCTCGGCTTCAGTATGTCACAGTATATGTTGCCATTCATGGTTCCCTCAATGAACTGAAGCTCCCCAGTGCCGGCAGCACTCATGCAGCCCCAGACCATGACACTCCCACCACCATGCTTGACTGTAGGCAAGACACACTTGTCTTTGTACTCCTCACCTGGTTGCCGCCACACACACTTGGCACCATCTGAACCAAATAAGTTTATCTTGGTCTCCTCAGACCACAGGACATGGTTCCAGTAATCCATGTCCTTAGTCTGCTTGTCTTCAACAAACTGTTTGCAAGCTTTCTTGAGCATCATCTTTAGAAGAGGCTTCATTCTGGGACAATAGCCATGCAGACCAATTTGATGCAGTGTGCAGCGTATGGTCTGAGCACTGACAGGCTGACCCCCCATCCCTTCAACCTCTGCAGAAATGCTGGCAGCACTCATACGTCTATTTCCCAAAGACAACCTCTGGATATTGCACTGAGCACGTGCACTCAACTTCTTTGGTCAACCACGGTTAGGCCTGTTCTGAGTGGAACCTGTCCTGTTAAACCACTTTATGGTCTTGGTCGCCATGCTACAGCTCAGTTTCAGGGTCTTGGCAATCTTCTTATAGCCTAGGCCATCTTTATGTAGATCAGCAATTCTTTTTTTTCAGATCCTCAGAGAATTATTTGCCATTTAGTGCCATGTTGAACTTCCAGTGACCAGTATGAGAGAGTTAAAGCGATAACACCAAATTTAACACACCTGCTGCCCACTCACACCTGAGACCTTGTAACACTAACCAGTCACATGACACCGGGGAGGGAAAATGACAAATTGGGCCCGATTTGGAAATTTTCACTTAGGGGTGTACTCAGTTTTGTTGGCAGCGATTTGGACATTAATGGCTGTGTGTTGAGTTATTTTGAGGGGACACCAAATTTACAATGTTATACAAGCTGTACACTCACTACTTTACATTGTAGCAAAGTGTCATTTCCTCAGTGTTGTTACATGAAAAGATATCATAAAATATTTACAAAAGTGTGAGGAGTGTACTCACTTGTGAGATACTGTGTATATATATATATATATATATATAGTGACATTATGAAAGGCGAGGTGATTGATGGACGTTATGTTTCACCACGCATGCTTTCTTCTACAGTGAAGTTTGCTTTGTGAGAGAAAAGGTTTGCATTATCTTTGTTTTGTGGGTGACCTGGAGAAGCCCTTCACCTGTGAATTAGGAACCTGCAATGTTTAGTTAGTGCCTGGATTGTTAGGATTTATTTTCTATTTTGTTTGTGTTATTTTCATGCAACCTTTAAAAATAAAACTGGCTACAAGTCAGATTTTAAGAAAACCTGCCATTTCGACTACCTTTTTTTACCCAGGGAAGGTTATCCCCATTGAGCTAACCCCTGACAATATATAAAATATGTTTCTTTTAAAGCAGAGGTCCAGCTGAAATTTTTTTTTTTTTAAAAGTCAGCAGCTACAAATACTGTAACTGCTGACTTTTAATAAGCACACTTACCTGTCCAGCGAGCCCGCAATGTCGGCCACCCAATGCCGATCCATCCATCAGATCGGGTCCCGGCGCCACCATTCGAACTATGGGAAACAGGCAGTGGAGCCTTGCGGCTTCACTGCCTGTTTCCTACTGCACATGCGTGAGTCGCGCTGCGCTTTGTGAATGGCCGGCTGTGTTCTGGGACACACAAAGTTCCCAGAACACAGCGCGCCCCATTCTCCAGAAGACAACGCGAGGAGGAGAAGAATGTTTTTCTCAGATGAGTAGGAAGTGGCAGATTAGGATGATCTGCCTAGCAACAGCCATTTCTGGTAAGTTTATTTTCAATTTCTTTTTAGATTTTTAGGGGAGAATGTTTATGTAATTTTTTTTTTTTAGGGTGGAACTCCGCTTTAAAGATGAATTCCAGGTAGACATGGAAAGACATAAATCACTGTATTTATCCATAAATCAGTTTTATTTTTAAATACAGCTAATGTAAGTACCTGAATCTGACTTGATATCTACTTCTTGCAATTATCTGTAGAGCAGCACTCACAATAAACGAAAGAGAGAGAGAGTTACACACACAGTAGGAAAGGTTAATCAGACGCTGCTTTATGCAAATGTGCTGATAAGTAACAAGTTGATAGAAGACCTCATCTGTCCATTGCTGCAATGTAGGACATACGGGACAGGGGTCTAACTTGGGCACTGCACGTCAGATATTGCGCTGCTAGTTCCGTAATGTGTCTTGGTAATGCTTTTGGGGGCAAGCAGCATTATTTAAAAAAAATGTCCATCTTATTGTCCAGTCAGCAGGCTGATTGATGGCAGAGAGGTGACACTATTTTATTCCTTAACTGTATCAGATAAAGTCGTGTTATCCACCTAAATGTATTGTGTGACGGTATGTAAATACAGTATAATCACTGAATGGATAGAAATGCTAAGTAACATGTAAAGTTATGCACTTGAGGGCTAAAAACACGCATTCATTATTCATTATACATTATATATCCGGGTGTGCTTGTAGATCATAGACCTAATAATTGCATGCAATGTCAAGCTGTAGTTTTTAACCACTTCGTGCCCGCGCTATAGCCGAAAGACGGCTACAGCGCGGATGCTAACTGCCAGAGGGCGTCCCTGGACATCCTCCTGTTTACTTCAGCAATGCGCGCTCCTGAGAGCGCGCATCGGGGAAGTTCTGTGCTGGCCGTGTCCCTTGGACACAGCCAGTCACAGATCACTGTAAACGGCCAATCACAGTGGCCGTTTACAGCGCGATTGGCGTGTCCAATGAGAGATGATCTCATATGTAAACATATGAGATCATCTCTCAGCGCCGGCTCTTCATCCTCACACAGAGACAGCGTGTGAGGAGGGAGAGATGAACGTCTGCAGCGGCCGTTAATACAAAAAAAAGAAAAGAAAAATGAACTGCCATCTGTCCCCACTGCCACCTGTCCCCAGTGCCACCTGTCCCCAGTGCCACCTGTTGTCAGTGCCATCTATCCCCAGTGCCATCTGTCCCCAGTGCCACCTGTCGTCAGTGGCACCTGTCCCCAGTGCCACGTATAAGTGCCATCTGTCATCAGTGCCACGTATAAGTGCCATCTGTCATCAGTGCCACATAGTGCCATCCGTCATCAGTGCCATCAGTGTCACGTGTCATCAGTGCTACATATTAGTGCCATCGGTCATCAGTGCCACGTATCAGTGCCATCTGTCATCAGTGCCACCTGTCAGTGTCTCATGCCATCTGTTATCAGTGTCACCTGTCATCAATGCCACGCATCAGTCAATGCCACGTGTCATCAGTGCCACATATTAGTGCCATCTGTCATCAGTGCCACGTATTAGTGCCATCTGTCATCAGTGCCACGTATTAGTGCCACATATAAGTGCCATCGGTCATCAGTGCCACGTATCAGTGCCATCTGTCATCAGTGCCACCTGTCAGTGTCTCGTGCCATCTGTTATCAGTGTCATGTGTCATCAATGCCACGCATCAGTCAATGCCACGTGTCATCAGTGCCACGTATTAGTGCCATCTGTCATCAGTGCCACGTATTAGTGCCATCTGTCATCAGTGCCACGTATTAGTGCCACGTGTCATCAGTGCCACATATAAGTGCCATTTGTCATCAGTGCCACGCATTAGTGCCACGTGTCATCAGTGCCACATATTAGATTAGTGCCATCTGTCATCAGTGCCACGTATCAGTGCCACCTGTCATAAGTGCCACATCAGTGCCACGTGTCATTGTCCTGGTGCTCCAGGGCCTTCAAAAGTGTAATAGGTAGTCAACAAGTTAGATGTGTAATTTATGCTCCTAGAAGACGTGATGGCGCTCCCTGCATGTTGGGCCTCTCTATGTGGCTAGGCTGTGGAAAAGTCCCACACATGTGGTATCGTAATACTCTGGAGGAGTAGCAGAATTAATTTTGGGGTGTCATTTGTGGTATACACATGCCATGTGAGAGAAATAACCTATTACAATGACAATTTTGTGGAAAAAATAAATAAAAAATCTTAATTTTGCAAAGAATTGTGGGAAAAAATGACAACATTAAAAACCTCCCCATGCCTCTTAATAAATACCTTGGAATGTCTACTTTCAAAAAAGGGGTCATTTGGGGGGTATTTGTACTTTCCTGGCTTGTTCGGGTCACAAGAAATGAGATAGGCCACCGGTACATCAGGTGTGATCAATTTTGTATAATTTGCACCACAGTTTGTAGACTCTCTAACTTTCACAAAGACCAAATAATATCCACTAATTTGGGTTATTTTTACCAAAGATATGTGGCAGTATACATTGTGGCCAAAATTTATGAAGAAAAAAATAATTTGTAAAATTTTATCACAGAAACAAAAAAAATCGTTTTTTTTTTTCAAAATTTTCAGTCTTTTTTCATTTATAGTGCAAAAAATAAAAAACCCTGAGGTGATCAAATACCACCAAAAGAAAGCTCTATTTGTGGGGGAAAAAAAGGACAAAAATTAATTTGGGTACAGTGTTGCATGACTGAGTAATTGTCAAGTGTGAGAGCACCGAAAGCTGAAAATTGGTCTGGGCAGGAGAGGGGTTTAAGTAGGCAAGTGGCTAAAGCAATTTTCTTGTATTTTTTTTACTATATTTTTAGGAAGGTTTTCATTCTAAAAAAAAGTTTACAGAAAGAAAAAGGAACATAACTCAAAAAAAAGAACGGAAAGAAAAAAAAAGATAGAGGAGGGAATGGACGCATCAGCGAGGTATCCAATGCTGTGTAAAGAGATGGAGTTTCTGAAGGTTCAGCGGCTCAGTGGAAAAATTCTACGTTAACAAGGTTGCAAAATTAGAATTGTTCATAAAAGTTATTCAGATATTCAATTCAATATCTCCTAAAAGTTAGACTGTCAATCATTAAAACAGTATTTTGTTGCGCTAGAGATATCAAATATGAGCAAATATGAGCATATGGGGGATGAGGGGAAGGGGTTAAAATTGTCCAGGAGTGGGACACAATTAAAACAGTATGACAGCAGTAAGTCAGTAGAAAGTTATTCAATAAATGAATGACTCCTGATGTGAGTTCAAATGATGGGAAAAATGGAATCTGTAGCCTGGGTGTATAACCACAGGGAAATGTAACTGGCACAGACAGGAGGCAGCACGCTGAAGGGTAGAAACACCTTTAGGAGAAAATATAAAAACAGAGAGCAAGCAGCGCCAACCCTTGTGCAGTAGTTTAACACATGCTAATTGTAGTAGAAAATGCACTCACTCTGTGTAAGATTGTAAGCAGGCACATCATAAGAGAAATCCAAATGGACAGCAGGATGGACAGCGGGGCTTCACAGGAGACAATCCTCTCAGGCTGTGTACCCTTGTCTGGCTCCCAGTAAATTAAAATCTACACAAAATAAACCCACACCGTCTCTGACTTTCCTTACACTGAAGGGCATGTATCAATGCAAAAAGTCAAAATGCCTTACCTGTAAATGTGTCTCTCATCGCCAAAAAAGCTTTACCACTAATGGAAATACCTACCTGCTTAAGGAATTTTTTAACTGCTCCTCAGAGTTTGTGTTATATGGCATTCGTTGCCCTTGCGGCCTACTTTACATCGGCCGCACTATCCGGACACTCAGAAAACGATTCGCGAACACCGCAGATCGGTGGAGGATAATCTTAATTTAACGATCCCCAGACATTTTAAGCAGTACCACCAAGGATCCACTGATAGAATGCAGGTTTGGGTCATCGAACAAGTGCCCGGGACCTTCCCTCTTGCAGAGCGTTTTCGACGTCTCTGCCAGAGGGAAACTTTCTGAATATACACTCTCGATGCCCTTGCGCCTGGAGGCCTAAATGAGGATTTGGAAATAAGCTCAGTATTATGAATCTCTCATAGGTGTACAGATGTTTATATTCAGACATATTGACCATGAGTCTCAATGTAAGAATACCGTTTTTCTCTATATTGATTTATTTTTCATATTATTCCATAGGGTCATTATAGTCTGAATTACTATTTAATTCCACACATAGAAACGGCCTAAGTAAGTACGTGCCATATACAACATACAAACATACAATAGATATAGTTCACCCTCTTTTCCCCAATTCCCCCCAATTCCCCCCCCCCCATCTGATTAGAATTTATAATTCCCACATGATCCAGGTCAGTATATCTACTGGCCTGCACACACTTGTATGTATGCATTTCCTTGCATGCATGTAATTGTGCCTATATGCTTTAGATTCATTCCCTAGATCTTCCATATGTATTAGATATGCACATTAGTGCATATGTATTTTAGCGCAGATTCCCTTGTACGTCTCTCCCTGTGTGTGTGTGTGCATGTACATGCATGTGTACACATATATCTCTCTTTGCCAGGGGGCAATTCCCTGTGTGTGTTTGTGTGTGTGTATATATGCATGTATGTGTCCATAAAACCTACAGTAATCTTTTTGCTGGTCGAATGATCAAATGGCATTGTAGTTCCCCCTCCGCATACCTTTTTATCCTGTTTTTTTCCCATAGTGTTTTTTAAGATTTAAGCGATAGTATTTTTATAGTAATTTATTTTAAAGAAAACGGTAGTTGTTCTTAATATGAAATTATGTGATATGGCGGCCTACACGATCCCCTCAGCCTCCGCAGTAGAGTACAGCGCTCTGCAGGACTCCTCTGAGTACACCTCCAGCAGCCTCCCCAGCCAGGGGGAACGGCACACGGACTGAGAGACGAGCGTTGGAGGAGGATTAGAGCTCCAAAGTTACAGGTGAGCGGCGGCGGCCATCTTGCTACACCTCAGGCCCACTTGTCCTCATCCCTCGTCCCTTCTGCTCCAGGCCTCGTTTGCGGACACTACCTGGTAGGGACAAAGAACATCCACAGCGGCTGTAGGCTTCTGGTTCCCAGGGAGAGAGCTGTGACCCAGGCGAAACGCCGCCCCTCCACCCGGCGGCCGTTTTAGGACAGGCCGCGGCTTCGGCCTACTCGGCGGCCATCTTACCACTCCCAGAGTCTGGGCCTGCTCCTGTCCACAACCCCATAGACGCTGGCAACACTAAGCAAAACAGCCTCCTTTGCCACGCAAGCTGCCTTTAAGAGACAGACCCGCCGCCCGCTGAGACCCCCAGGCACTTATAATACCACCTGGCCTACACACAGTGGATCGGCGGCCATCTTGCTCCACCCGCGGCCTACACCCGCTCCCACCCACGGCCCTCCTGGCTCTTCTCCACTCACCGAATTCCTCAGGAGCCCTCCAGAGACACTTCCACTGCCCGGGGGCCCAGCGGTATCACGACCACGCTGCACAGGTGAGCCCCTCGAGGCCTAGCAGAGACACGGCGGCCATCTTGATACACCTCAGCAGACACCAGAGGCCTTCCCGTCCCCCTCAATGCTCGAACTAGGGAGCGTGGCCTGGACATGGTGGAATGAGGTCGCATAGTGCCTGAGCGCCCGCTCCCGGACCCGGCAAACAAAGTCGCTATGCCAGTGGAACAGCTAATTATCACCCTGCCATGAGCTATCGCAAGAAGGGAAAGTTCAAGGGTACTGTCAAACTAATCCCGGCTTCCCAGATCGACAGATTCCTCAAGGAAAAATCTAGAACGCCGCCGGAGGCCCGACCTGAACGGCCACGGGGGGGGAGGCCCCATCCACTATCCTCCTAGTCAACATGGCGTCCCTGCAACCATCAGGCTCGCAGCCTCTGACTGGTCTCCCAGCGATACTGAACCCAACCCCGCTGAGCCAGGGGGGGTCAGGTACCCCCTCACAACACGTGGGGGACGACGCGGACATACGTGTGCTCCTGTGGGCCCTCCCTACGAAGGCCAACATGGAAGCCTTACCCACCAAGGCTGATACGGAAGCGCTAGTCCAGCGGGTGGAAGAGCAGCACTGACGAGACCTCCAGGAGATTAAGTCCGAAGTACAGGACATAGATGTGAGGCTAACAAGAGAGGAGGCCACGGTTGGATCCCTGGAGGCTCGGGTCTCGCAGTTGGAGAGAGAACAACAGAGGCACCAGGAACAACTGGCGGAGGTACAACTCCATGCGGAGGACCTCGAAAAACGCAGCCGCCGCCAGAACCTGAGATTCCGGGGTATACCAGAAGCGTCAGGGGCGGAAAACCTAGCGGAGACGGTGCGGGCTATTGCCCACAAGCTACTGGCACAAGACTGCCCAGCACTCTTGGAGTTTGACAGGGTGCATAGGACACTAGGCCCACGGCCCCGCGGAGGTAGACCGTCCCCGAGATGTCCTGTGCAGGCTTCACCGCTACAGCCACAAGGAGATGATTTTACAAGCAGCCAGGCTCAAGGGACCGGTGGACTTTGATGGGGCACAAATATCGGTCTACCCGGATGTTTCCCGCTCCACACTGATCAGGAGAGCAATGCTAAAACCGTTGCTGGAGCGCCTCAGCAGAGCAGCATTGACATACAGTTCGGGATTTCCCCTACAACTTACCATCCGGAAAGGAACTGACTCCTTCACTCTCCGGCGGCACGCAGAGATGCCCGACCTCTTCAGGTTCCTGGGAATGGAGCCGTTCCCACTGCGGGACTGGTTGAGTCCCCTATCGTACAGAGATCCACGCCCGCCAAACCAGGGGAATAACAGAGGCCTCCCGCGCAGATCCTCGAGGAGACGACAGAGGGAACCCACTCCGATCGGGAGGGGGGACCCGGAGCAGTAAGCCGAACAGAGAAGACACGCGAGTGATTGGCCCGGGCCTTTTTTTTTTTTCATTGAGACTGACGGTGTGTGTGCCAAGCTAGAACCCTGCTGGTGAGTGTTTCTTGTCTATGTTACCCAGCCGGACAGACGTCCCCCTCTCCCGGTGTTGTACCTCCCCTGCTGGTTGTTTTCTCCCGCTCCGGCCCTCACCTTCCCTTCCCGGGGCCACTTTGTGCAGGGAACACACCCCTCATAGGTAACAGACAGAGCCCCCAGGCCCCCGCACCATCAGTGTCTACCCCGGAAAAGCTGACTAGAGACTGCCCCGTTTCGGGCTTTGGGGATACCCCACCGGTCAGAGACAGACCAGGGTCTTGATAGCAGCAGGAGCAGGATCCCGGTGGGGAGACCCAGGAGAAAAGAGACAACATGCAGGACAAGGCAGCCTTAGGAGCCCCGTAGCAGGAGAATAGACCTGTACCCGTTGGCTTCAATGAACTGCTCAAGGGTGCTTCAGTTTTACCATTACCATTCATGTTGGGGCATGTGGGGGAGGTGGGTGGGGGGTATTGGACGGGAATGTACTTTATAAACTGTTTGTTTTTGAGCATCCGGGACCAGTCTCCTCTGGGAGTGGTACATGGGATCCGGAGGAGTACATTGTTTTGATGCTCCTATCCTCCCGCGAGCCTTTAGATCACAGTCCCCCTCGGAAAAGTACTTCGGAGGGGAATGTCGGGAGGTGTACTGGAGGAGCCAGGTCCTGGAGGGGAAGGAGGGAGGTGTACGGGTATTGCTTGGTGGCACTACTATTGTATTGATTGTGCCTGAAGCCCACACTGTCACCTGTGTTGGCACTGATTTGAGATGGATGTCCGTCCGTAACCGGCTTTCCCCCCTCCTAACAGAAAACTCTTACAGATAACTACTGAACCCACCCAGAGTTTTGGGAGGGTAGGGAGGGGAGATGGGGGACGGGCAGACATCTCATAATTTACAGCGGCATAAATGTTTTGCTGATGACATGTTTAGTTTTATAGTTACATGCTTTGTTGAATGGGTCTGGGAGGGGTGCTCTGGCCTCCGAAGTGTCCAGTCACCCTCCCACATAGATAGTCACCCCGCTGGGGCTCTGATGGTGAGAGCCCTAAGGGCGAAGAGAGACTTGGTCTCACAAACGCAGATAGCGTTTTAGGATAAGGGACTGCTCTACTGCGGTCCCCTCTAATTTCCTTTCTACTTCTTTCTCACTTTTCTCACTTTCATCCCCCTCTTTTCCTTTTTCCCTTTTTCCTTTTCCCCTCACACCTCCCCCTCCCAGTGTTTCCCCTTCCCTCGTCGGCCCCCACCCTCCACTCCCTTCCCCCCGCCCCTCCACCCTCCCTGTTTTCCCTGGGACCTGATATCCCTCCTCCAGCTCGTCGCAGGCCATGGGTACCACAAACACCCTTAGATTAATGTCCATAAATACTAACGGCCTGAACACTCCCGTGTTCGATGTTCCTTTCCAACCTGAAACATTCTAAAGCGCACGTGTGCTTCCTCCAAGAAACCCACTTTAGAGCAGACAAAGTGCCAAAATTACAAGACCGCTACTTCCCGATTGTCTACCATGGTTGTGCCTCTGAATCCAAGTCGAAGGGGGTAAGTATTCTGATCAGAGCCACGACACCGTGGAAGCTGCGGGACCAGTGGGAGGATGGGAAGGGTAGAGCCCTGTTTGTCAAGGGGACGCTGGGTGACAGGGTGGTTACGTTGGTTAACCTTTACCTCCCCAACACGGGACAGTTGGGTTTCCTGGAGCCGACACTGTCTAAACTACAGGAATTTGCTGAGGGGGAGGTGATCTTAGGGGGCGACCTGAACGTAACGCTAGACTCCTATCGTCCAGACAGGCATCACAGATCTCTTACCCGGCCCTTAAACGCCTAAAAAGGAACCTCTACTCGTTCCACTTGGTGGATGTGTGGAGAGTGTTGAATCCCACCCGAAGGGATTACTCCTTTTACTCCCACCCACTTGACTCCTACACCAGAATCGATCTAATCATGCTAGCCCAATCCATTCTATCCAAGGTCCAATCAGCCTCCATAGGCTCCATTACGTTCTCGGACCACGCACCGGTCTTCGTGGACATTGACATTCTAGAAGCAGGCCATAGGCAGTGGCAATGGAAGTTTAACGAATCCCTACTCCAGACCCCAGAGGTGGTAGAAGAAATCTCAAGGGAGTTGAGGAATTTCTTTAGCTCCAATGTTGACACAGGCAGCACGCCACTGATGGTGTGGGAGGCACATAAGTGTACAATTAGAGGGATCCTTATAAAAATTGGTACTAGAATTAAGAGGGCCAGGGCCAAACAGACAGTAGACCTCCTGGACAGGATCAGGTCAGTGTAAACCCGGCACAAACAGACATTAGCGGTACAGGCTTTGCATGAACATAGCAATAAATGCGGTAAGCTGCTAGCAAGGGCTTTGAGGTCCCAACGATCGCAAGCCTTCATTCCAGAGCTTAGGAAGGAAGGGGGAGCAAAGGCCCACACCACAGAAGAAATTGCGTACCAGTTCTGCAAATACTATTCCTCTTTTACAACTTACCTCGTCAACAGTCAGAAAGAGGGAAATCCTTTGAAAGGGAAGCTATAAAATCCTATATTCAAAAATCAGGGCTCCCACAGCTCCCAGAAGAGGCCTTAGGTATTGTAGAAGAACCACTCTCGGGGGATGAGATCACGTTAGCCATAGCTGGTATGCAAACGGGTAAAGCCCCCGGGCCTGACGGATACTCACTGGGGTACTAGAAAACCTTTAGCGCCATTCTGATGCCCCATTTCCTAGCAGCATATAACAAGGCGGGGGAGGGGGGCACACCACCTGAGGACACACTTAGGGCCTTTATTACAGTCATTCCCAAAGAAGGAAAGGACCCCCTACTTTGCCAGAACTACAGGCCAATCTCCCTACTCAACGTGGACCTGAAGATCTTCACTAAGGCATTATCAATGCGGCTGTCCGAATGGATCCCAGCAATAATCCACTCGGACCAGGTGGGGTTTGTGGCATCTAGGGAGGCTAGAGATAACACCGCTAAGGCACTAACTATCATTCATGCGGCTAAATCAAGGGGTACCCCATTAGTTTTGCTCTCAACCGACGCCGAGAAGGCGTTTGATAGGGTCCATTGGCCATTCATTATGGAAACCCTCCGCCATATAGGACTGGGACAGAGAATGTTGACCTGGATTCAGGCCATCTATTCCAGACCGTCGGCCAGGGTGAAGGTTAATGGACAGTTATCTCCCGCCTTTGGCATCACTAATGGAACAAGACTGGGGTGTCCTCTATCCCCTTTAATTTTCATCCTGTCTTTAGAGCCCTTTTTACTCACGGTTAGAAACAATCCTGACATAACCGGCATCGACCTGGGGGAATCACTTTCGCCAAAAATAGCTGCCTTTGCAGACGACCTGCTCTTCTTTTTGACTAATCCCCTTATCTCGGTGCCCAACCTAATGGTGGAACTGGAGCTATATGGAAGATTGTCCTTTTTTAAGGTCAACTTCCAGAAATCAGAGGCCTTAAACGTTTCTATACCCAACCCTACATACACCCTACTACAAGCAGACTTCCCTTTCAAGTGGGCTAACACCCACATTAAGTACCTGGGGATTAACTTACCTAACAAAATTGAGAACGTATTCTCCCTCAATTTCCCCCCCCCTCCTGCAGAATATTAATAGGGACCTGCAGAAATGGAACACTGGTTTATTCTCATGGTTCGGAAGGTGTAGCATAATAAAAATGAATGTCATGCCTCGTATATTATACTACCCTCAGGCCCTACCAATTAAGATACCGAGCACTTTCTTGAGGGCACTCAATCGATCACTCGTCAGATTCGTCTGGGTAGGCAAACCGCCGAGACTGGCCCAGTCCATTCTAAGATTACCAAAAGTGCTAGGGGGCATAGCCTTCCCAGATGTGTCCAGATATCACATAGCCTGTCACTTGACCAGGATCATTGATTGGTGTCGCCATGGGACACTCAAGCAATGGGTCCAAATAGAGCAGCGCATGACGGGAGTGGATCTGCGGGGTTTGCCTTGGTGCCGGAGGGGCTACGCGGAGCAGGTAACTAAGCATCCCACGGTGGGAGAGACTTGGAGAGTAGTCCAGAAGGCCAGTTGGGAATTGCTGGGGATATCCCTACCTTCCCCCTTGACCCCAGTAGTGGGGAACCCGGACTTTAAACCGGGCATGGAAGATCCTAGGTTCCAGGACCTATGGATGAACGGAAAACACCAACTAAGACACTTCATTAGAGAGGGACGATGGATGACTAGAACTGAAATATTAGAAGACCCTCTTTTGAGCAGCCTTCCCTTCTGGCAAAAGGTCCAATTAGCACATTTCATCAGGACACAGCCTCACCCGAGGCCATTCATGAGAAAGCTAACCCCATTCGAGCAGTTATGCTCAGATCAGGAGCCCATAAGACACACAATCTCACTGACATACCAGGCATTGAATATCCCACCTCATGACTTTAAGCTGCCATTTATAGCAAAATGGGAACGAGACCTGGGGTTTGAATTCACAGAAAAACAAGTAGAGAGGATCCTCCTCTTCATGATCAAAATGTCAGTAAGTGCTAATCAGCAGGAGTCAGGGTACAAAGTCCTCACGCGCTGGTACTATAACCCAGTGCGATTACATAAAATGTTTCCTCAGAGCTCGGACCGATGCTGGAAATGTGGAGAGGAGGCGGGTAGCCTCCTCCACATCTTCTGGTCCTGCAGACTCCTGACCCCGTTTTGGACAGAAGTCCACCAAATCTTACAGAAATTTGTGAATAGAGACCTGCCCATGACTGCAGGCTTCTTCCTAATACATCACCATGAGATTCCAGGTAAGGTCTATAGGAAATCCATCATCCCCTCCCTGGTCACGGCAGCAAAAAGTTGTATTCCCCTACTGTGGAAACAGACAGATCCCCCAGGAGTAGCAATGTGGTTGAAAAAAGTAGCGGACATCCATAGGATGGAGGACCTGGTGGCTTCTGACAAAGGCCTCAGGGAACAATATCTCAAAAAATGGCACTACTGGCTTGAATTTTATTTCTCGGAGGAGTATGCGAGATTGACGACTTGAGTGATGGGGTATGTTGTACTCCGGACTCAGCAAGACGACCGAGCTGGGGGGAGCTGGAGGACGGACTATCCCCCCTTCCCCCCCACCCCCTGTCCACCCCCTATTTGTTGACTCCTTTCTTCTTATCGTTCGGCTTTCTCCTGCTTCCTTACCTTTCCCCCCCCTCTTCTATCTTTTCCTTCCTTTCTTATAAAGAAAAGTAAGTCGACTCATGGGTAGACTTTGGATAAAAAATGTGAACAGAACTAACCAATGCTATAGAACATCACAGCGGAGGGGGCGAGGGGTTAACTGCCCCCCTCCTCATTTAGATGGATATCGGGGAAAACTCGACCTAAGTTCCAGTGGTTCATAACTATCTAACAACTCTCAAGTCGAGGGATAAAAATGTTGAAGTTAACAGATGGTTGATGTCCTTTGTTTCAAAGTTTATATTTGTATGTTAACTGATTATCTCACAAATAACGAATTAAAAAAAAAAAAAAAAAAAGTGTGATATTTTATGTATATTATGTGTGTATGTTCTCTGTTCCACCCAACTGTTCACCAGTGTACATATCTACTGTCCTCTACAGTCTTTCTCCTTTTTTTCTTGTCCTATATTATGCTTTTAAAATAACGAACAGATTCTATAACTTTTCAAAGCCCAAAATACCCCGCCTCCCGGCTCATTTGAATCAGCCAAACCCAGTAAACTACTGATAAGGCGGAGCTATGACCTGATAGGCTCACCCGTCCTGCCCTTTCCCTCTTATACCACATCCAAAATGGAGGATCGCTATGCCTGACGAAGGAGCGCGCATGTTCCGAACGCGTGCACGCCACCAGCATCATCCCACCGCATTATCCGACCGCGACCCGGGACTCTGTGGACTGACAATCTCCCCTGCGCCCTGCTTACTTTGATCTGGGACACTGGAAGCCACCAGCACCGCCAGACAAGAGCCTGAGAGGATCATCTCCTGTGAAGCCCCGCTGTCCAGCCTGCTGTCCATTTGGATTTCTCTTATGATGTGCCTGCTCACATCTTACACAGAGTGAGTGCATTTTCTACTACAATTAAAAGCATGTGTTAAACTACTGCACTCAGGTTGGCGCTGCTTGTTCTCTGTTTTTATATTAGACTGTCAATCATGTAACTGAGCGGATAGTTCTTCCATTCTCAGGTTATTAAATTCAGTTATCCATTCTGTTATAGGGGGTACTCACTAGGACTTCCAATATTTCAGAATTACCGCCCTGGCAGCCACTTAACTCCCTTTCTTAACCCTAGAAATAAATTCTGGGAGCATGAATAGTAGTTTTTAAAATTCAAAATTCACCATATGTGGAATTCTTCCTCCGTAAACACGTAACTCCCTTTCCCATTCAACAAAATAAGGTTTATCAGAGAAGATCTTAGTTTGGAGAAGGTTATACAGGGAGGACACCATATGCTTAGGGGGAATAGATTGGATACATAAAGACTCAAAAAGTGTTAAAAGGACAATGGAGGTCCCCACTTACTTTTAATGAGTTGTAAAAACCACATGTTTGTAAATACAATAACCACCTACTTGAATAACAAAGGTAGAAACTCAATCAGTTGTGTCAAAGGTTTCAGACTGGTTGAATCAATGACATTCATCATTAAAAAAAATATGTTTTAAAAGTATAAAAGAAAGAAGCCATTGAAGCTAGTCTGAGAGGAAATTACGGTTTACCAGTAAGTGGAGTTAACAGACATATATACAGTATATATACAGTATATTCAAAGAACTGAAAAAGGAATATGGGAGGTCTATTGGTACAGTTTGAAAAATATAAAAACTGTGGGGCATTTTCAAAAGTGCCATACATCCAAACCAGGAATGTTTAACCACTAGCCAACCAGCGCCGGACGATGTATGTCGGCACAATGGCACGGCTGGGCAAATGGGCATACAGGTACATCCCCTTTAAATCGTGGCATTGTGGGTGCGCCCACGTGCCTGCGGACTCGATGTCCACCGGGGGGTCAGCGATCGTGTCGCAGAGCGGAAGAATGGGGAGATGCCTTTGTTAACAAGGCATTTCCCCATTCTGCCTAGTGACATGACAGGGATTTACTGCTCCCTGTCATCGGGAGCATTGATCGCTGTCATGTCAGTGGAAGCCCACCCCCCCCACAGTTAGAACACCTCCCTAGGACACACTTAACCCCTTGATCGCGCCCTAGTGTTTAACCCCTTTCCTGCCAGTGTCATTTACACAGTAATCAGTGCATTTTTATAGCCCTGATCGCTGTATAAATGACAATGGTCCCAAAATGGTGTCAAAAGTGTCTGATATGTCCGCCATAATGTCGCAGTCAGGATAAAAATTGCAGATCGCCGTCATTACTAATAAAAAAAATAAAATAAAAAATAAAAAAATGCTATAAATCTATCTTTTTTCTTTACCAAAAATATGTAGAAGAATATGTATCGCCTAAATTGAGAAAAAAAAATAGATTTTTTTATATATTTTTGGGGGATATTTATTATAGCAAAAAAGTTAAAAATATTGCTTTTTTTTCAAAATTGACACTCTTTTTTTGTTTATACCACAAAAAATATAAAAAAAAGGCAGAGATGATCAAATACCACAAAAAGAAAGCTCTATTTGTGGGGAAAAAGGGACGTCAATTCTGTTTGGTTGCAACGTCGCACAACAGCGCAATTGTCAGTTAAAGCGACGCAGTGCCGTATCGCAAAAAGTGCGCTGTTCAGGAAGGGGGTAAATCCTTCCAGGGCTGAAGTGGTTAAAAACATACCAGTCTTTCAACTTACTAGTAACTAATAATAGTAGGGTTTATGATTAAAATTGTAAAGAGATTGTGGATGCTTTCTTGTATTTAGGGCCAGTTCCCACTGCTGTTATGTAAAACATTGCATGTGATTCGCACTGCACTTCTGTGCAAATCACATGCAATGTCTGTGCGATGTAAATTCAGCCATACAGCTTGTATGGCTGAATTCGCATCGCATTCGGGCCAAACTCGCACAGGACCCTTTTTTTGGTCCGCACCAGATTCCTGTCTGAATTTACAGTTCACACTGCAATATGCGAAATGAAATGGGGTGTCATTAACTTTGTATTGACACTCCCAGCAGTTCGCATAGGGCAGTGTGAACTGCCTGCAAGTTGTATGCGATGCGGGAACCCGCACTGGATTTGCAGGATTCCTGCAGTGTGAAGCCCAAAAACGTATACACTCCAAAGAGAGATATAATTTTACCTCTGTACAAATCATTAGTAAGACCTCATCTGCAGTGCAGTTTTGGGCACCAGTTCTCAAAACAAATATTGGAGAACTCGAGAAAGTGCAGAGAAGGGTAACCAAACTAAGAAGAGGCATGGAGAAGCTCAGCTATGAGGCAAGATTAGCTGAAATTAATATATTCTCTCTTAAAGGAGAGGCAATTAAGGGGGTAGGGGGTATAATCAACATCTACATAAACGGTCAATCTAGTGAACCTGGTATCGAGTTATTCACTTTTAGGTCATTGCAGAGGACAAAGGGGCATGTCTAGAGGAAAAGAGATTTAACCTGTACAGCTCTTACTGTGAAGAGCTTCCTCACAGTAAAGCCCCATACACACGGTCGGAAAATGCGACCACCAAATCCATCGGATTTTGTCCGACGGATTTAGTCCGACACTGGTGTTGCATACACACTGTCGGACAAAGTTGTCGGAAAATCCGATCATTCTGAACGTTGTGACGTTTGTTGCGTACGACGGGACTACGTAGAGGCTAGTAGCCAATAGCTTTGGTCTTGTAATGTAATCTGAGCATGCGTGGCACTTTGTCCGTCGGAATTCGATACACACGATTGGATTTGGTGTGATCGGACTTTGTTGTCGAAAAATCTATCCAGCAGGAGATAGGACTTTGTCCGTCGGACAATCCGATGGAAACTGTCCGATGGTGCCTACACACGGTCGGAATTTCCGACAACATTGTCCGATAGGACAGAATCCATCGGAAAATCCGACCGTGTGTATGGGGCTTAAGAGCTGTGAAAATGTGGAATAGACTCCCTCAAGAACTAGTTCTGCCCAGCTTAGTAGATTGTTTTAAAAAAGAGCTGGATGCATTCCTAAGCGCACAAAATTTAACTGGAAACTAACTTGTACAGGTAATAATGCCAGGGGTAGTTGATCCAGGGCATATCCGATTGCCTCCCAGGGACCACGAAGGAATTTTTTCCCCTCACTGGAGCAAATTGCATCATGTTTTATTGGGTTTTTTCTTTTGCCTTCCCCTGGATCAACTGTGGGTATTCTATTTGTATGCCTTTTTTTTTTTTTTTAATAATAAAGAAGATGGACTAGCGTCAACCTTTTTTTCAACCTGACCAACTATGTGACATGGCTTCCTTATACACTATGTACTAGGATGCTTGCCTGGAGTTCAGCTTAGGCTTCATGTAGGCTTCATGTACACATAACCTAATATAATCGCCGGCAGCGCTTTTGCGTTTTCCCACGGCCGGTGGTCATATTAGGCAACCTAGTTGAACCTCTCCTAACCGCAGCAGCTCCTAAATGATCCTAAAAGCCTATGTGTACATGGACACATAGGTGTTCATGGAAATTAGTTTAGGAGCTTTGGCAAAAAAAAAAAACGGCCAAAGCTCCTAAACTCAAATTTAGGAGCTGTAGTGTACATGAAGCCTTACTGAATTACAAAATAATAAAAACACTGAAATAGTTAACCAGCCTGGAGAAAATTATCAAACCAAAATCTGGACATTTTATTATGTGGTTTCTGTTAAAGAGGGGGAGCAAAGTTTTGGGGATTTTACTGCTCTGCACATAAGGAACTTCTTTGATTAAGGTTCCTATCACATGGAGCGGAGTCTGCTCTGATCAGCAGGGGATCCATGAGCATATCCCCTATTGAATCGGAGCTGAATGGGATGGATGTCAGTTTTTTTTTTTACATCTGTGCCAGGTCAGTTTGCACCCGGTGGACATGGGCAGCTGGATGTAAACAAACTGCTGTCTATTTACATCAGGCTACCTCCAATTTGTCACATTTAAGTTTGGAAAATCAGAAAATTAAGCATTTTTTCCAGACCTGGATAGATTCCGGAGGTGGGTGTGTAAATGGACACAAATGCGTTTACATAGGGCTGCATGGAGCTTCCAATCAGGTCCACCTAAAAAAACGACCGGTGGATCTGATCGGAATGCCTGTGCAAAAGGGCCCTTATACACTTTTGTCATGACCAGTTTCAGAAGACACACTCAATCCTAACAAAATAATGATCTTTTCATTTCAAGTAAATCTATCGGTGAACACTGTAACAGCCCAATCACTTTGCTTTTAAGCTCTGCTAAAATGTAGCTGACCAAATGCTGCGCTGGTAAAATGTACTGTTACCATATATCATTAATGATGATAAACTAGATAGTTTGTCAGTATGAATACAGTTGTGAATTATGCCCTACTTCCAGCAGTAGATATATACAGGATTGTATTTCCAGGTGTTTGTACAGGATTATTATGAATGAATGACGCGACTGTGAGCTGTTTTCAAATTGTGACAGAGGGTGCAGGGAGAAGATCCCCATCCACTGTCACAGACCGGGAGCGCTGGCAGCCAGAGGTAGGTGTATAGGAGCATGTTACATCCTAAATATGGATGTAACATGTAACCTGCTCCTAAAGGTGAACTTAGCCTTTAAAGGATGTAGACCATCATTATACATGATTTTGTTATTTTGTCCAGACTGGAAAAAGCTGTGTGTTTATTTAGAGTAAGTGAAAATAATTGCAATTTGCAGGTTTTTGCCTGGTTTTCAGAATGATTCACTCACTGCTAATTGAGTCTGTATGGTTTATCCCTCTTTGCTTTGACTGTTATATAAAATCCTCAAAGAAGAAAACAAAAAAGAGAATGCTGAGTTTTATCCACCCTTTTCCTTGGTAGCATATGTTAAATAAAAAATATTTTAAGTGATGTTTATTATTTCGGTAAATACTTAGGAAAAGACATGTAAACCATATTATTTAAAAATATCCACGTGCCTTAGTCCCAATTAAAGAGAAATCACAAAGAAAGAAAAAAAAAAATCTCCTTCTACAATACAACATTTTTGCTAACAAATTATCTTTTGTTTTAAAGATCGTGCTCAGGTGAAAGAATATTTGACTTCAGATCTAATGTCTGAGTATAAAAATAAATATAAATGGCTAGTGAGAAAAAAACAAAAAACACTTCAAACTTTCTATATAAAAGTGTGGGCACAATGATTTAAAAGGGTGTAAAGACAGGATTTTATTTATATATAATAAAAGTGATTTTTAAATCTTGTATAGCGGTTTTGTAGATTGTGTATACTAAAACATGCTAAGATATAATATTGTGCATCTAACTTGTAAATAATAGGCACGTTGTATTCAGCTATAATATAATATAATATAATGTGCAAAGTTTTAGGCAGGTGTGAGAAAATGCTTTAAATTACCACTTAAACCCCCTTCCTAACCAGACCAAGTTTCATCTTTTCGGTGCGCTCACATTTTGAATGACAATTACTCAGTCATACAACACTGTACCCATATGAATTTTTTTCCACACAAATAGAGCTTTCTTTTGGTGGTATTTTATCACCTCCTGGGTTTTTTATTTTTTGTGCTATAAATGAAAAAAAGACGGAAATGTTGTAAAAAAAAATGTATTTTTCTTTGTTTCTGTTACAAAATTCAGCAAATTAGTAATTTTTTTTCATACATTTTGGCCAAAATTTATACTGCTACATATCGTTGGTAAAAATAACCTAAATCAGTGTATATTATTTGGTCTTTGTGAAAGTTATATAGTCTATAAGCTATGGTGCCAATCATTAAAAATTGATCACACCTGATGTACTGATGGCCTAACAAGCCAGGACAGTATAAATACCCCACAAATGACACCTTTTTAGAAAGTAGCCAGTCCAAGGTATTTAGTAAGAGGCATGGTGATTTTTTTTTTTTTTAAATTGTAATTTTTTCCCACAATTCTTTTGCGAAATGAAGATTTTTATTATTTTTTATTTTCACAAAATTGTCATATTAACGGGTTATTTTTCTCACAAATCATATGCAAATCATTAGCATACCACAAATTACACCCCAAAACACGTTTTGCTACTCCTCCTTAGTATGGTGATACCACATGTGTGAGACTTTTACACAGCCTGCCCATATACAGAGGCCCAACATTCAGGGAGCACCATCATAAATTACACATCTCCTTTCTAGACTACCTCTTACACTTTTGAAGGTCCTGGAGCACCAGGACAATGGAAATGCCCAAAAAATTACCCCATTTTGGAAAGTAAACCCCCAACGTATATTCTATGAGGCATTATGAGTCTTTTAAACATTTTTCCACAAGTTTTCATAAAATGTTGAATGAGAATGAAAACTGATTTTTTTTTTTACACAAAGATGTCAATTTTTAAGATATTTCCAACACATGTACATAGCAAAAATTACACCCAAAAATACATTCTGCTACTCCCCCTAAGTATGGCGATACCACATGTGTGAGACTTTTTCACAGCCTGGTCACATACAGAGGCCCAACATGCAGAGAGAACCATCAGATGTTCTAGAGTCATTCATTTCAAATCTAATTTGACTACCTATTACACTTTTGTGAGGCACTGTAATGGCACTGATGGGCACTGTAGTGGCATGGATGTGGCACAGATGAACACTGATGTGGCATGGATGTGGCACGAATGAGAACTGATGTGGCATGGATAAGCACTGTTGTGGCATGGATGTGGCATGGATGAGCACTGATGTTGCATGGATGTGGCATGGATGATCACTGATGTGGCATGGCTGTGGCACGGATGATCACTGATGTGGCACAGATGAGCATGAATGAGCCATGGATGGGGAAGGGGAGCATGAATGAGCCATGGATGGGGATGGATGAGCCATGAATGGAGAACGGATGAGCCATGGATGGAGCATGAATGAGACATGGATGGAGAACGGATGAGCCATGGATGGATGGATGAGCCATAGATGGAGCATGGATGGATGAGCCATGGATGGAGCATGCATGGATCATGGATGGATAGATGAGCCATGGATGGACAACACATGGAACACGGATGGAGCATGGGTGGAGCATGGATGGATGAGGCATGGATTGAGCATGGATGGAGAATGAATGGAGGAGCCATGGATGGAGCACGCATGGATGGATGAGCCATGGATGGAGCACGCATGGATGGATGAGCCATGGATGGAGCATAGATGGAGCACGCATTGATCATGGCTGGAGCATGGATGGATGGATGAGCCATGGATTGAGCACCATGAATTGTGTCACGGATGATCACTGATGTGGCAAGGATGAGCATTAATGAACCCTGGATGGGGATGGATGAGCCATGAATGGAGCGCGGATGAGCCATGGATGGAGCACGGATGAGCCATGGATGGAGCACGCATTGAGCATGGATGGAGCATGGATGGATGGATGGATGGATGAGCCATGGATTGAGCATGGTTGGAGCACAGATGGCGCATGGATGAAGCGGAACCCACACTGCCAAAGTAGCCCGGAAAACCTGGACTGTATACACCTTAGTTCCCTACATATGAAAGCATGCGCGGCGATGCAATGGGGTTTATTTACTAAAGGCAAATCCACTTTGCACTGCAAGTGCACTTGGAAGTGCAGTCGCTGTAGATCCGAGGGGGACATACAAGGAAAATAAAAACAGCATTTTTGCTTGTACATGATTGGATGATAAAATCCAGCAAATGAGCTTCCCCTCATTTCAGATCGTCCCCTTAGATTTACAGAGACTGCACTTCCAACTGCACTCTAAAGTGCACTTGTAGTGCAGAGGGGATTTGCCTTAAGTAAATCAACCCCATAGTGTCCCTCAATCCCCTCATCTTTCATAATGTCACACATATGTGGCGGTTAAATCTCTTTTCCTTTAGACATAGAGACTGCCCTTTGTTCTCTGTAATGACCGTAAAGGAGTGATTCTCAACCTGGGGGTCGAATGACGATTTGCCAGGGGTCACCGAATCCTGGGCTGTTCCTGAAGCCCGCACTGCTCTCCCAGCATTTTCGCAGCCACCCAGCTGGGCTGTTCCTGGAGCCTGCGGCCGCCCACTCAGCCTCTTCACAGCCGCCCATTCAGTTCATGGCATGGTTGGGGGGCAGAGACTAGAGGTCAGCTTCCTGGTGAGGAATGTGAAGTGGGAGGGGCTGAAAGAGACCCGATCTCCTGATTTCGGCATAGGTGGCACTGCTGCGAGACACCACAAAGTCACAGTCACTTACACAGTGAGTAACACTACCTGTGATTATAGTTGCCATTAAAAGTCCCCACTACAGTTCTCAGATCAGCAGATGACCTTGATCAAGAGCACCTAAATTGGCTGATCAGAACTCCCCCCAGCACTGCCACTCATCCCATTCCCCCCCACCAAGGAGTAAGAGAATGAATAAAAATAGAGACTACATGGAAGGGAGAGGAAAAGAGGGGGAGGAACAAAGAAAAAGGGACAGAAAGAATACGAGAAAGAACAAGAAAGACAGGTAGAGAGAAGGCTGGGGAAAAAACAAGAAATTAGATTAGAGAGAGAGATAAAAGGGAAAGAAAGGAGAACAAAGAGAAAGAGTGGTACATCCTAAAATGTACTATAAGGGGTTTTAATACTGTATGAGTGAAAAGGACTCAGGAAGCGCTAAATGTCTGTGGGTTAGGGGAGCAAAGTACTTGTCTTGCCTTGGGTGCTGACAACCCAAGCTATGAAAATAAATTTATTGTTAGGGGTTCCCACAACTTGGGAAATTTTATCAAGGGGACACGGCCCTAGAAAGGTTGAGAACCACTGCCGTAAAGTGAATAACTCCACACCAAGTTCAATATATGGACCACTATGTATAAATACATATGGACAATGTATTTATACCTGTTGATCATATCCCTCTTAATCTCGTCTTAAGAGTGAATAAATTCAGTTCCTCTAATCTTTCCTCATAGCTGAGCTCCTCCATGCTTCTTATCAGTTTGGTTGCCCTTCTCTGCACTCTCTCCAGTTTTCCAATATCCTTTCTGTAAACTGGTGCTCAAAACTGAACTGCATATCTCACCAACGATTTGTACAGGGGCCATGCAATTTTTTTGTATGACACCTTGAAAACGCATATCTTAAAAAGAAAAAGAAAAAGAAAATATTTGTGCAGGGACAACATTATGTCTTTCTCTCTCTCTGGAGTCTATACCTCTTTTAATACAAGAAAGTAGCTTGCTTGCTTTAAAAACTGCAGCTTGGTATTGCATGCTATTATTAAGTCTACAATTTACCAGAATACCCAGATTCTTCTCCACCATTTACTCCTCTACTCTGAATATTGTAATTTAGCCAGTTTTCTATCCATTTACAAACTGAATTTTGCGAAGCCTGTATACTTTAACTTACACATTAGATACAATTAATAGTATAAGTAACTCCTGTGTATTTGAAATAAAGTGAAATGAGCGTAAATTACAATGCAAATCTGTGTTGCAAACCCCCCAAAAATTTAAATCATAAAATTTAGCTTCTGCAAACACTAATTCCCACAATAGACAAATGTGAAATATGTGTGCTTTGCTGCTAATAAATAAATAAATATATAAAATAGAATATAGTCTATACCTCTTTTAATACAAGAAAGTAGCTTGCTTGCTTTAAAAAAAATTGCATGCTATTATTAAGTCTACAATTTACCAGAATACCCAGCATTGTACAGTGAAAACAAAGTAAATTACAATGCAAATCTGTGTTGCAAACCCCCCAAAAATTTAAATCATAAAATTTAGCTTCTGCAAACACTAATTCCCACAATAGACAAATGTGAAATATGTGTGCTTTGCTGCTAATAAATAAATAAATATATAATTTAATTACAAAGATCAACTAATTTTCACACCTATGCATTTTTTAGTGTGTTTTTTTAGTTTTGCAGAAACACACTACAGTCCATTTAACATGGTTTCCTATGGATGTAGTTCATCTGTAAATTTTATGGCAAGGACCAGGGTTTTTTTCTGGTTTTCTCTTCCATAGACTTCAATGGTTTAAAGATGTGTATTGAAAAACACAAAATGCATCTGCAATATGCAAACTGCAACCCGCACAAGTGTGAATCAGGCCTTAGACCCCATACACACTATTAGATTTTTGTCTTCAGATTTACAGAAACACACTACAGTCCATTTAACATGGTTTCCTATGGATGTAGTTCATCTGTAAATTTTATGGCAAGCCTCTGGTACAAGGTTTGTATTGAAAAACACAAAATGCATCTGCAATATGCAAACTGCAACCCGCACAAGTGTGAATCAGGCTTAGACCCCATACACACTATTAGATTTTTTTTCAGATTTACCAAAACCATAGAGGGCGTGAGCAGGATTTTGTCTAGCATTCTAACTATCCGCAAATTGTCGTTTGACAAATACAAACGTAGTGATGTACTGTGAGAGTATAAAGAGGAAGTTAATTTCTCAAGCGCCACCCTTTGGGCCCCTTCTGCCAATTTCATGTTAGCAGAAGTTTGGTGAGCGTTGATTCGTGATTTTCAGATCATGCAAAACAAATGCCTTTTAAAATACATTTGGCATAACTACATGCAAAGCAGCTTCATTATTATCCAATTAAAGATGAGAGATTTGAGATTTCATCAATTGCCAAGTCACAAATGTTAACTCTAGATTACGAACAGTAGTTTACAAGACCAAACTCTTCCTAGTCGTTCCTTGATTCCGACCATGCGTGTTTGTACTTTCAACTTTTGTGTGACGGATTTCTGTACTGACCATCTGAAAATCAGACGTTGTGTTCACATCAGACAAAAAAATTATAGCCTGCGCACCCAGCCTTTGCCTGTTGTACGAGGCTTAAGTGTATAACACATCTGCAGGAACTGCATCAAATGCTTTGGCAAAGTCCAAGTATACTATGTCACAGCCACAATTTTTTTAAGTTTTTGCTTAACTTCTCAAAAAAGAAATCAGATTTTTTTCAACAGCTTTGGTCTTTTGTAAATCCTTGCTGTCTATTGCTTAACATATTTTTTTCTAGCAAAAACTCTTATATTGTTTAGATTTAAAGCGGAGTTCCACCCAAAATGGAACTTCTGCTTTTCAGATACCCGTCTAATACAGGTATTTGCTCCCACTTCCGTGCATAGATAGCTGCAGTACCGCGGATATCTACGCCATGTCCGACGCCTCCTCCGTCCTCCCCGCTGTCTTCTGTGAGATACACAGGTCCTAGAAGACAGCAGGGACCAGTGGGATCGCGCAGCGTGACTTGCGCATGTGCAGTAGGGAACCAGGCTGTGAAGCCGCAAGGCTTCACTTCCTGATTCCCTTACCGAAGATGGCGGCGCCTCCAATCGAGAGCCGAAAGACAGATCGACTTCGGGTGCCGACATCGCGGGCCCCCTGGACAGGTAAGTGTCCATATTTTAAAAGTCAGCAGCTGCAGTATTTGTAGCTGCTGACTTTTAAAAAAAAACAATTCAGCGGAACTCCGCTTTAAAGAACTTGAAGGCAATAATGATTATTTATGGTAATGTTAAATATTTACCATAATGTGTTAATTTCTGCGCTATCCTACTGTATAAACAATCTAGAGCAAGACTCAACTTCGTGTGCTTGATTTGGAAATATAAAAATGATGTACGAGAAATATATTTCTGCATTCTGCTTGGTTTCCATGGGTGATAAGTGACAAGCAGATGTTGGTCTGCAATTTACCTGAAAAATCTGTTCATCTTAGGATCCTTCTTTTGAGCAGTCATCTGCAGTGTTTTGATATCACAGACTATTTATTTTACCCCTATACAGTATATCTATTTTATGGTGTTGTCCAGAAGCCAAACAAGACTATCTGTAAACCATTTTTATACATTAAGATGAAAAAGACAGATGATTTAGGCTCACCCATTAAAGCTGAACTCCAAGCAAGCAGCTAAAACACAGCTGAAATACATATACATGAACTGTTTCTCCTGCCAAAAGATCTGTAATGGTGTCAAACTGTCCATCCAGTCTTGTGATCCAGAGTCAACATGCCAAACAGCACATCCAGTTTATTGGCCTCAATTTTCTCCAATACAGTAAAAGTACAATGTCAGGATAGACATAAAGGACATGTTATTGCTGATATTCTGAAGATGCAGACTCCAAAGTTGGTATCTTTAATCCTTCCTTCACTACCTAGTTGGTCACTGACCAAAATAAGTGCATATCAGGGATCCCAACATCTTGTATGCACATGTTTGTTTCAGATCACTTATTTATGCATTGAATAAAGAATTAAACATGACAACCCTGGAATATGGACCAGACATTCAAAAACAAGCCAACAATGTTAGCTTCCCTATTTATATCTCGATGGGTTATTTTTAAGCACTATGGCTTGGTCACTTACCCACACCCAGGCTGTTGCTTGGACAATGAGGGACAACACTACTCCAGTGAGTTAATTGCTCCACCTTCTCCTACCATCAAGCACCCTGTGTTAGAATGACACTATTGTGCAATTTTGTAGAGGCTGATTGCCTCAGAGAGCTGGTACTTCCCATACTTGCTGTTTAAGGATTTAGATAGGTGTATATCAAGACAAAATCAGGTACAGTAAATCCTTGGTTTGGGAGCATAATTCGTTCCAGAAACATGCTTGTAATCCAAAGCACTTGTATATCAAAGCGAATTTCCCGATGGAAACTCAAATGATTTGTTCCACAACCATTTATTCATAAGTCCTTTAGTTTATAGTCCATATAAAAAGATTATAGCAATGTGACCAGGTCGTGCAACCATAAAATGTCCATTCACAAATGGAAGCCTCCACAAGGGGATTAGAATCAAAATCCATCAGTAGCTACAGAGTATAAAAGAGAAGAGAGGCACCTCTGTGTAGCAATGGTTACATTTAATGAAGGGACCACATTTAGCAACTTACCGTATTTATCGGCGTATAACACGCACCCCAAGTTTAGGAGGGCATTTTAAGGAAAAAAAGTTTTATGAGGGAAGTTTAGGGAAAAAAAAAAAAACTTACATTTAAGCGCCATTTGCAGCTTGCCCAGCGTGATTTGCAGCTTGCCCAGCGTGATTTGCAGCCTTGCCCAGTGTCATTGCAGCTTGCCCAGTGTCATTGCAGCTTGCCCAGCGTCATTGCAGCCTTGCCCAGTGTCATTGTAGCTTGCCCAGTGTCATTGTAGCTTTCCAGCATCATTTGCAGTCTTGTCCGGGTTTAAATTTCCCGCCGCCGAGACGCTCTGTCGCGTGCGCCGCCGAAAAAGACCGAAGCGCCGCCGAAAAAGACCGAAGCGCCCCCGGAAAAGACCAAGCCGACTGTTCGGCTCCGCTCGCGGTCCCGCCTCCCTGCTGTTTCCGGAGCGAGCGCAGGGAGGCGGGACTACGAACAGTCGGCTCGGTCTTTTCCGGCGCCGCTTCGGTTTTTTCGGCCACGATTCTGTCTTTTTCGGCAGCGCTCGCTATTTTTTTCGGCGGCGCTTGCCATTTTTGTCACTTTTTTTGGGGGGTATCGGCGTATAACACGTACCCACGACTTTCCCTTCGATTTTAAGGCGGAAAAGTGCGTGTTATACGCCGATAAATACGGTACATGGTGGATGATTAAAAGAGGCACGTCTAAGTATGCAGGCATCTGGGGTAAAACGGTCCACATAGACCATTCTACGCACTGCTGGCTCTCAGCGCTGCCAGTCTGCAATCGGGACCAGCGAGACTACCCTGCAGTAGAGCGATCTGAATGTGTGGCTTGAACTGCTCTTGGAGCGCAGAGTGGTAGAGATGACATCGATGGCAGTGAAGAGGATGGTTTATGTGGACAGCTTTACCATGGATGCCTGCATATTTACATGTGCCTCTTTTAATCATCAACCATGCAAGTTTCTAAATGTTGTATCTTCATTAAATGTAACTAAATTGCTCCTTTATACTCAGTTGTGACATGACGCTACTCGTATATCAAGACATCGCTGGTATATCAAATCAAAATGTATTAAAACATTTTGCTTGTCTTGTAAAATGCTCTCAAACCAAGGTTTTATTGTACTTGAATCATTCCTATTAAAACTACAATACAGTGAATAATTTATTTAAAATGCACAGCTGGATTAAATAGTAATCCATTATGACATTTTCTTCTGGTTATTTTAACATGCATATTTAGTTCTTGACTTGTGTCTAGGTTCTGAGTGGTATACCTTCTACCAGCAGCCATGGTTTTACATGAAACACATTACTGAATACAATACATTTTGGATGTGGAATAAGTTTAACTAGGTAAGAAATGGGTATTTGTTAATATGTGGGGGAAGCAGATATCAGGAGCAGTTTTATACAATACCTGGAATTGGCAGCTATATTCTCCTTTCCAAAGCCTAATAACCTTCAGCTGTACAGCATGAAATAGCTTCACATTCTCCTGCAATAGCTAGTGATTTATGTTATTGTAAGCAAATTCGGTAGTGGCACATTGCCAAGATGAGGCCATCCACAAACACTTTTAAGCCTAGTATTAAACTTTGCAGGGGGCTATTTATGAAGAAACTAATGTGATCTTTTGTCACTTTTCAACCACTTTTTCTTCCCATACCTGCTGGGTCACCATCCACTTGATTTATAAAGTTCAACTGGTCTTCACAACCAACATGATTTGTGTTTGTTATAATATAGACAAATTATTATTTATTTCCAAAATACAGATTTCCACAGGAAAGTTTGAGTATTCACCTAGATCAGAGGATCAGTTGTATATTTGCAGCAAGACTGTTGATTTAGGGGCATATTTATAAAGCAGTGAATCTAAGTTTCACCAACCATTCACTGGTGGTGAATAAATCACTGGCATCTAAAACACATACACCAACAATCTTCTCTGCTGTAAACATTTGGTGAATATCCTTGAAATATCTTGGGATTATAGTCCAGCTACCTTTATCTACATACATTTGTAACAATCTTTTTCCCTGTATAACTTCCTTTAATAATTACATTTTTATATATTTTATCTAATTGTGTATATTGTGTATATTCCTAAGCAGGTTCTTAAAGCAGACTTCAGTAATTTTTTCAACTTTCCATCTATTAAATCTTCTGCCCTTGTTGTTTTAACTTTTGATAGTAAAAAAATGTTTTTCTTCCAGTAAATACCTCATACAGCCCACTTCCTGTTTCTTGTCTGGTCATTAGCCCCCTCTTGTGAGAGTTTGCCAGGAAGGGAGGGGGAATGAGTCATAAGAGGGCCAATGAGAGCTGAAGAGCTGGAGGTGTGCCTCTGTGTCTTTGTAAATCCAGGAAGTGAACAGGCAGCAGCTTCAGCTGCCCACAGATAAAATGGATACAGTCAGACTTAGCGGAGGGAGATTTCTGCAGCATATTTGGCAAGTACAGAATTCACAGTATATATAAAACAATATGCAACGTGGTTGGAGGAAAGCTTCAGAATGGCAAAGATGTTTTTATTACAAATTATGTAAGCAGACTGCAGTTTCTCTTTAAATAATTGGATTCTCTCATCTCCTCTTTTATGTGGCACCCAAAGAACCCTAGACTCTCCATAGAAACCCTACTGTGCCCTACTACTCAGGGTGGTCTAGCTCTACCAAATGTATGTCTATACTATTACGTGTCTCAACTTGCATATATTAATTGATGGCTTTTCCCCCCAGTTAATTAACACTGTTACGGCCTCTAGTTTTCACATTTGAAACAATGGCCAATTTGATTTATGGGAAGTCCATAATTTCTACCGAAGATGTAGATATAATAAAAGTTTTGTTGAAAATCTACGTACAGTGCATGTCCCTGATGTCTGACTCATGCCAGTCTATCTCTCCCACTCAACCAATTTGGTACAATCCTACCTTTCTGCATTTCTTAATGCTGCCTGATGCCGGTCTCTGGGCACAGAAATTTACATTCAACAGTTATACATGGCTCTTTCAAATCGTTTTTACAGCTTCAATATGAGTTTGTCACCCTAAATTGCAACTAAAACATGCGACTGCAGCTCAAGTAGGAATTAGAGAAGCTTGTTTTGGTAAATTCAGTACTTGAAAAGCCCTTTTACACCCGAAACAGGGCCCTGAAGAAATGGCACAGATGACATAATCGACGCAGTATACAGTAAATATCCCCTAAATGGTGCAAGTTTAGGAGATATTTACAGTACCTATAGGTAAGCCTTAAGCCTCATACACACGATCGGACCGTGGACCAACTTTTATGTGGATTTTTGTCCAAAGGGCGTTGGCCCCAAGTTGGTATTGCATACACACGGCAGGACTTTTTCAGCCAACTTTCACCAAATCACTTGGTTTTTCTGCTCTTTACCACCACCTTTGGTCAACTTCTGTATTGTTGTCTGATCTTTTGCATTGGTTCTGCATTGGTTTGTACAAAAGTCCATTGGTTTTGTGTACACACGGTCGGACTTTGGTCCATCGGACTTTTGTTGGCAGAAAGTTGGTCCGTTCGCACAGCCAACAAAAGTCCGAAAAGTTGGTCCGATGGAGCGTACACACGGTCGGATGTTGGTCCAAAACAGCTAATTTGCATGTTGGTTGTCAAAAAGTCCGCTGGTGTGTACGGGCCTTTAGTATAGGCTTAAATATAGGTTCAAACAGACATGGGGAGTTTACTTCCGCTTTAATATCTTCCTTTTATAGTACTCTGCTACACACTAGACCCACCCAACTCCACAATTTATGATCTTGTTGGTTTCAGGATATCCCGGATCTCTCAGATGACAATTGGGATAAGATCCTACACACTTATTTTAATACTACTATCTTGGCTAGGGATTCTTATCCAATTACAAATATTCCACAGATTCTATTACACACCACTTCGACTTTTTCAGATGTGTAAGAGAGAGCCCCAATTCCCATAATTGTCACAAGCAGACCGAGGACCGTCTCCATATACTTTGGGGATGTGAAAAAGTCCATACCTTCTTGTCCCTAGTAACTCAGTAACTCATTTTATTACCACAAATTTTGAGATGCCCAAGATATGCAATCCAAAGTGGTGTGTACTAGGAGTACTGAAAGATTTGGACCTGGGGACACATCGGAAACAATTTTTTAGATTCTTTACTTTTCTATGCTAGGAAAAGTGTTATGTTGCAGTGGATATACATGGAGGTTATTCACATTAATTTGTGGAAAAACTAGATCAATCAGGTTTTGCCGCTTTATAAGCCAACATATGACGCCGGGGATGTCCCCACAAGCTTGATAAGATCTGGGGCCTATGGGCTGCACTTTGACACTTATGAGTAACCAGATGCCGAACATATTACTAATGAGGATATACGGCATACCATATCTACCTTCTTACTCTTTATTTGATATTTTGTTTGTACAAAGAGGCATATGCTTTCTACTCCGGAGGTATTTTTGCCTGACCCTTTTTGGTATAACTATGAAGCAGGTTTTAGGGATTATTTACCCAGTTATCGAAACTTGATGCTTTGTTTAGTTGCATTTTTCTTTCATGTTTTACAACTGTACTGCAGCATACATATTAATATGCTATTATTGGCTATGTGGTACTGTTTGATTGTCTACTTCTTCATATGTCTCGCCTCTACGACTGTGGGTGATTTTCCATTGGATGACTGTTTGAAATGATATGCTGTATTGCTATTACACTATTTACCATGTGTGCTCAACCTGTGGCCCTCCAGCTTCTGCGGAACTAAGTCCCATGAGGCATTGCAAGGTGGACAGTTAAAAGCATGAATCCCAAAGGCAGATGCATTATGGAACTTGTAGTTCTGCAGCAGCTGGAGGGCCGCAGGTTGAGCACCCATGCTGCATTTACCCTTTTGTCAAGGCTGTTCAATAAAATACAGTAAAAAAAAAAAATAACAAAGAAAAAAAACATTTGGTGAATGTCTGATTCATTGCTTTATAAATAGACTTCCAGTTGTATTTAAGCGTAAACGTTTTGTTCACGAAAGGAAAGACGCTGGATAGCCGCACTCCGATGCAATCACATTTATTCCACGTAGTAAAAACTATAAACTTGTACAGCAAATGGTGGTGGGGGTTTCATGTTTTTTTACTATGTGGAATAAAGGTGATTGCATCAGAGTGCGGCTATCCAGCTTCTTTCCTTTCATGAACTTCTGTTGCAAACAGGGCTGGCAAGTGGCAACCAATCCAAATTCAGAGGCAGCTGAGCAGCAAAGGAGGTATCTTTCCTTGAGCGGTACTCTAATCCTAAACTTTTTGTTGTTTTAGATATAGTGTTGGAAGTGTTAAAACCTTTGCAAGGTTTTTATTGCTTTCCTTGTCCCTTCCATAGAGATTCATCATCTGGAGACCACTGTCATCTGTACAGAAAGTGAAGAGAAATCCAAAGGTTAATAGCTGTCACTGGAATGGGCCAGTTAACACCTGTATGGACTATTACTACGCAGTGTGGTGGCACATTTATCTTAATAGGCTCCCCACGGACCTCAGCAGACCAATTGACTGACATGATATGTGCCTTGTGATGCACTGCCATGTGCATTGAAAGCTACAGTATAGTGTGTCTGGCTTGCCGTTGACAATGAATGCATCTTAACACATAGCATAGGTGGGAATAAGCCCTAAATCAATCAGTAGGCTCACCTATTCCAGTGACAACTGTTTGAGATGACATTTTCTTTGGATAGATTTCCTCTGTCCTCCCATTTCATCTTTTGGGAAATGAAGTCAAGAGAGATCTTTCCTTTCAGAGGCAGTCAGTAAAAAAAAAATTTTTTTGATCACAGTTTGACATCCGAGGGCTTCAAATTTACGGATTTATAAATACTGTGAATATTGATATCTGCCCCCCTTTATGACCCTTAGTAATGTAGATGCTGACTGCCACAATGGTTGAGAACATGGCATTTTGCTATGGAATCAGTGGGAAGTGCTGTTAATGATTGTACATTAATGACTGAGGTGGTAATGTGTAAGGGAAGCAGAACATGGGAGCTGAGAATGAAGCTGAACATCTCCTCTAGTACACAAGAGGTGCCTCAGGGGCTACCACAGGGTGATTCTGCTAAAGAACAAGCATGCTAATAACTAGAATAAAGCCAAAGGTTTAAGGCCTACCTCAATAGGCTGAGAATCAACTAAGGATAAACGATCTAACAGCAAGTGGAAAGGTCCCCTACAGTCATTAGGAAATTACCTGTTTCTCTCAGATGATACCCATGGCAGTACCTACAGCAGGTGTTCTCTGCCTGTGGACAATCCAGGGAGACACAGGGTTTGAGACATTCTTAGACGAAATGTTCATGCTTCTATGTCCAAAGGCTACCAGCTGAGAAGAACTGGTTTCAACTGGATTTTCCTTAAGCGAACAGTTGTCCAGAGCAGATATCAGATTCTCCCGAGGCAGGAAGGACTCCTACTTTTTCCTTGATAGTAAAGACACAGCAGCTTGTTGATGGTGTCCAAACCAGGAGATCTGCACAAAAAAAAGTAGAGGGATCCAGTTTTTTTGGAGGATGAGAAAGCAGCCCCAGATAATTCTCCCATGAAAAAAAGCCCCCTGACATGGGGAGAAAAGTCTTAACCAGCCATCTAATGGAGAAGCTAAGTGGTCACACCAGGGGCTACTTGGTTCATACAGGCAGAGTTGCTCCCACAACACCAAAAGGTCCTGCAAGGGAGGAGAGAGGGTTAACTCCCTGTCTGATTATGAGGGGCCTGAAGGTAAACATTCTATGGAACTTTGTAGCAAGGAACTATGGTGGTTATCCCTACCTACAGGTGACAGTTTCCATTTCTAAAACCTGAAGCAAAATCTAATCGGAATCTTACAGTTGGTAAGCCCTTCGGAAAGATGTTCACTAGGATCAAAAGTGATTCCACTCTACCCAGGACGTTGCCCGAGTGTTCCACGATGGGGATGGAAATGCGAGGAAAAGGCATTTGACCAAACAGAGGAATAAATGCTCTGAGAAGTATCAAGCATGCATGGAAGACACTGGGCATTTAGATCCCTATCTGGGTGAGGGAGAGTCCAGGCTGGTCCCGACTGACTTAGCAGGTCATAAGATCCCTCTGAAAAAAGGGGATGCTGAGGGGTTCTAGGTACTGAGAATCTCCTACTCTGTCCATTTTTAGGAGATCCCTGAAAACCTATTTCTTCAGGGAAGCCTATCCTGCCTTCAGCTAACAACTGAATCTTTTACTTCTCCCATCAGTTCATTCTGCAGTTATTACCTTTTGTTCCACCAGCCCCTCCCTATTAGTTTGTAAACTCCCAGGAGCTGGACCCGCTTAACTCTCTTGTATTGAATTGTATTGTTGCTGCATTGTCTCCCTTTTTATTGCAAAGTGCTGCGCAAACTGTTGACACTATTTAAATCCTGAATAATAATAATAATCACTACTGCAGAGTAAAGCTTCAAACATCTGTTCCATCTACTCTATTATGAAAGGGTCTACCTGGCATTGGAAAGATCTCTTAAGAGCCAGCACAGAACAGAAGGCACAACCTGCCAGAGAGAACTGACATTTAAGGAGAACCCAAACTGCTGGTCAGTAAAATAAGGTAAGAATGTTTTCTACAGGTCTAGTAGTTTCCCTGTTAAGGTGGATCACTGACAGATCCGCAGTGACTATAGACCACCGTTTAACACCATTTAATTCCATCTCCAATGGAAACAAACAATTACAACACACATTTAGATGGGGCCTAGGACCTTTCAGGGTATTTCCAGGCTGCATAGAGGAATACCTTAAATATTAGGTGCAATGGAAAGGTCTTTGCAACTGTAGGGGGCTTTGAATGACAGAAGCCAGGAGACAGCAGGTTGATCCCAAATATGCAGGCTAGTAGGCACTGCATCAATAATCGCTTAGGTCCGGGTGTAGCTGTGTTACTTGTATTACCTGGCAAAAAACACAGGAATACCAGTTTTGTAAACAAGAAGTAGTCGTTTATTGAAGTAAGAACCTTAAAAGGCCATGCAATCACATGTTGCGAAGTGGTGGTGATGTAACTAGGTCCAAACCGTGAGGCAAGGTACAAACCTAGGCAGGTAGTGGCTAATGAGGGTCAGATTTTTGGAGGGGATTAGGTCACTGAACAGAGATCGAAATCTCATGTGGTGCTTTTCAAAGCAAGAATAGCAATGGAACAATACTTCCTAAATGCTGAATAGCAGGAAAGAGAGCAAGGAACACACGCGTGATGCTCAAACCAGATGTCAGCACTCAGTCCCTCAGCATTTACCCTGTCAGCGGTAAAACCGAAAGTAGCAGGAAATTGGATGAGCAACCAGAGGTGCAAATAGCAAGGTAGCTCCTGGTGCTTGGCCCGATCGGCCTATCCGAATACCTGCCATGAAGAGATGAGCTCAAGCAGTGATGTAGTGAAGATCCCCGTTGCGTATCATTTAAAGTCCCAAATATTTCCTTTTTTCTTTGATGAAGATTATTGATTGAACTGAAATCCAAGAATACATTGAAGAAAAAAAGACTAGCAAAAATTGGTTAGAATTTTCTTTGCAGAACTGAAGAAAAGATGCCTATCCTCCTAGGACACTAGCAAAAAACATGCATGCTGGGCAGTGGAAGAGTTATCCTAGACTGAATAAAATTTTTGCTTGCCACTGACCAAGCCTGTAAGCTGCAGTATAACCCAACAGCACATGCATTCCAGTGTTCCACAAAAGGATAAGAAAGAAAGTTACAGATTACCAATTATTTAGTTCTTTAAAATAATTTTTTATTGCAAAGAGAAAAAAAACAAACAAAAAAAAAAAAAAAAAAAAAAATAATTCTACTAAAATCATATATTTTTGACCAGGAATATTTTAGATTAGAGGTCCACAACCAGTAACCTTGGGAGGTGCATGAAGTTCTCATCTCATATTTCAATTTGTACACAGCCTTTCTTCTAGGTCCACCAATCTTCTGTAAACACCACATGCGACATTTATCAGTTCAGTTGCACAGAAAAGCAATGCTACACAGTAGCAGTGAGACAGATTTATTACAAGGGTACAATTTGATTAATAAAATACTTCCTCAGCTGCTCTAAAGTAGCACTGCATCAGAATAAACCTGTCCCTAATAATTTCTTAAAGAGTATCTATAGATACACCTGTATAGAGTGGAGAAGGATTGGAAATCTTGTCTGGATTTATTGCCATTGGAGAGATTCCTTCACTTCCTGTCTGGTAAAAAGACAGGGCAAGAAGTGAGGGGAAATTTCTCTAACAGCAGCACAGAATGAACTAAAATGATGTTTTCTATAAACAAAATGTAAAATAATTTATTCATTTCCACATTGTATTTCAATTATTTCTAGCTTAATTCTAATAATCTGATCAATCTTGTAGTTTAAACTTACTTACTAACTTACTTTTTGAAGATCCCCACACATTTACCTTGAATTCTGTGAGGTATTTACTATGCCCTGTAAGTAGGCACAGCTGTGCCACACATTTCACAGAGCCTCCTGTCTGGACTACAGAGGTGCTGAAGGAGGGGTTTCGGGAGGCTGAGTTGGTACAGGAATCCCCACGTGCAGGCAGCAGGGTACAATGGAATATGTAGTCTTTAGAAATAAAATAGAAGAAAAACATGCAGAAAATTGTGGAATGAGACAGCCAGCAGACAGGCAAAACTCACAACACGAAAGGAGACTTTTCAGGTAAGCTTATATTGGATTGTCAATAATAAAGTATTGTTTATATTGCAATTACAACGCTCATGTGAAATGAAAGTGTATGCTGTGACCATAGATTCCCTTTAAGTAAGGGAATGCTAGAACCTCAGTTAACTTTTTATCGTTGTCCCCTGCATATTTTCTATCACTTCCGGTCTGTTAAAATATTGTCCCCAGTTTAAAAAGTTAGGGAAACGGAGGCCCGGATTGCATTTCGACCCTGGCAGAGTTTCAACATTTCCCAATTCTATCCAAAACCTAGGGTATAAACAAAATTACATTTTGCATCTGTTTGGAGTAAAAAACCTTTCTCATCTTCTGTGATAAATCATCACTGAACGTTGAAAATCTGTAACAGTTGACAGGATTATAGTCTTGGGGTAAAATATAAAGTTAACCTGACAGCAACAGCGTTTGCTCCCACGATACATAAAGCCGCGACTCCAACGCTGTAGGAGGTGATTTCATCACCACAGTTAAAAAAAAAGAGCATATGTGCCGAAGCATGGGGGCAGCAGGGGGGGCGGAGGAGCGATTATAGTCTTGGGGTGGACTTTGAAAATATAAAGTGCTTTTAACCTGTCGCAGAGGCATTGCAAAATTATTTTTTATTTTTGTCTTTATTCAATCACTTGGGACTAAAAAAAAAAATATTCAATGGGCTCAACATGCCTCTCAGCAAATAGCTTGGGGTGTCTACTTTCCAAAATGGGGTCATTTGGGGGGGTTTTGTACTTCTCTGCCATTTTAGCACCTCAAGAAATGAAATAGGCAGTCATAAATTAAAAGCGGTGTAAATTCCAGAAAATGTACTCTAGTTTGTAGACGCTATAACTTTTGCGCAAACCAATAAATATATACGCTTATTGGCATTTTTTTTACTAAAGACATGTGGCTGAATACATTTTTGGCCCAAATGTTTGACTAAAATTGAGTTTATTAGATTTTTCTTATAACAAAAAGTAGAAAATCTCTTTTTTTTCAAAATTTTCGCTCAGTTTTTTTTTTCCGTTTATATCCAAAAAAAAATAAATCACAGAGGCAATCAAATACCATCAAAAGAAAGCTCTATTTGTGGGAAGAAAAGGACGCAAATTTCGTTTCGTTACAAAATTGCATGACCGCACAATTACCAGTTAAAGTAGTGCAGTGCGAAATTGAAAAAAAGACCTCTGGTCCTTAAGCTGACAATTGGTCCGGGGCTGAAGTGGTTAAGTAAGGGAATGCTAGAACCTCAGTTAACCTGTCGCAGAAGCATTGCTGAATGAGAGGAGGCTTGATTTAAATCTGATTGTGGTGCCAATTAAGGTAATTGGTAAGGCCCCTTTCACACTGAAGCGTTTTTGAGGCGCTACAGCGCCAAAAGTAGCGCCTGTATAGCACCTGAAAAAAGCGGGTGCTTTCACACTGGAGCGGTGCGCTAGCAGGACTGTAAAAAAAGTCCTGCTAGCAGCATCTTTGGAGCAGTGAATGAGCGTTGTATTCACCGCTCCTACCCATTGAAATCAATGGGGCAGCGCGGCTATACCGTCTGCTGCAGCGGCGCTTTGCGGGTGGTTTTAACCCTTTTTCGGCCACTAGCGGGGCGGTTTTAGCCGAATACCGCTGCTAAAACGACAGTAAAGCAGCGCTAAATATAGCGCTGCTTTACCGCCGACACCCGCACCGCCCCAGTGTGAAAGGGGCCTAAAGGTCTCCTGTGTCATATCATGAAGCCAATAGAAGGCTATGTATTTTTATTACCATGAATGTAACAAAAATGTAAAACAGTGTACAGAAATTAAACTGTGAATGCTACTAGCTACTGCCATTTGCCTCATTGAATCAGCCCATTTGCATTGTTCCCATTAAGTAGTGTCTCATAAGCTGAACAAGTTAATGATTTCTGTATTAGATGGCTTTAGGGTCCACTAACACCAAGTACGGGGGGGAAGGCATTTGGTGGCTATTCCAGTGCAGTCCTACCACACCTCTAATGCAAGACATAGAAAAGTGCCTTGTGTCCGGTGTGGCTGGTTCACACCACTGCATTGCGATGTTGTGCTCTGAAAAAATGTGCTGTGTACTGTGTGCAGTACTTTTTTCCCAGCGTAGTGCCACTAAACGAATGCCAGCGGCTAGAGCTTGATGAAATATCACTGTGTGAGATTCCAATAAAGTTCAGAACAGTGCGATGTACCAGTTTCAGCTCATCCACACTATGCTGGTCCGGCCTGACGGCACCACGCACCAGCTGCTGTGTTGCAATGCATCAGCTGGTGTGAACAAGGCTACACGTGGACATAAGAAATTTGCAGTGTATTCAGTACTATAATCCACTTTCTACAGTAACCCTATTCAGAAAGCAGAACTCTGAACAGACAATGTGCTTTATAAAATTAAACAATATCTTGTTTTTATTTGAAATAACCTCTTTGTACAGAGAGAAAGTTAATGCCAATTTACTGGGGCTGGCGAACCTCCAGCAAAGTTAAATACGGGAGTCTTTTCAAAAAGTTAGAGGAACCATCACAGCTTTTATCTCCGAGGCTGCAGAATCGGTATGTTACTTTTTCTGTCAGACCTGCAGGCACGGGGCCACGACTCTGCTGATAGAAGGATTAATGGAACGGTGCAAGTATAGGCTGGGTCTTTAAGTCCATGTATGGTCAGATCACACCTTGGAGACAAGCGGAACATGATCTGGGGCCATGTCATCTGTTACTTCTGTCCAAGCTGAGACAACTAGAAGAGAAACCGAAAAAACAAAAACCATGAAGCCTCTTTCCCACAAGAAATAAATACACAAAATGACAGAAATTCAACCAATTTCATTACAGGAAACCTGCCTAGACTAAATATGTGGACTTGCAGGGAAAAAAATCCATCTCTTCCCCTAGTAAAAGCAGCACATACAGTACACAAAATTACTGGCTAGGCACACAGTTAACCCTTTGATCGCCCTAGATATTTAATCCCCTTGCCAGCCAGTGTCATTAGTACAGTGATCACTGTATTAGTGTCACTGGTTCCCGCAAATTGTCAAAAGTGTCAGTTCGTGTCCAATTGTCCGCTGCAATATCGCAGTCCCACTATAAGTCGCTGATCACCACCATTGCTGGTATTACAAAAAGAAAATTCACATAAATATATAATCATAGTTTGTAGACGCTATAACATTTGCATAATCCAATCAATATACACTTATTGGGATTTTTTTTTTTTACCAAAAACCTGTAGCAAATACATATTGGCCTAAATTTCTAAAGAAACTTGATTTCTTCTTTTTTTTTTATTGCATATGTTTTATAGCAGAAAGTAAAAAATATTGTATTTTTTCTAAATTGTGTCTTGTGTCTGGTGTTATGTTTTCTCCTCACCACTTCAACCCCTACATGGCTTTACCACTACACTGAAAATGAGTGCATTGCATGTGGTTGCGACGCGGCTCCATTCACTTAAATCGATTGTGTGAAAGGTACTGCCAGACAAATGCAACAAGGAGTTTAATTCTTGCTGCCACTGTAGCATGTACACCCAACTTCCAGCTGCGGTTTAAGGCGGGTGGTAAAAACATGGCTCAACCACATGTTTTTTTTAGCGCTCCCCAACTGCAAGTGTAAACGAGCCCTTACTGGTCAGTATTTTGCGTGACTACATGCATAAATCACATTTGCTCCTTGGGTACATAATATATTTTGACATTACAGAAGCTAGCAGAAATTTTACACACTTATAGATGCATATACGCATGCATAATACAGACCATACTCGTGTTTTTTGTGCAGTAAATTTTTCACCAGGAAGATCTGGCGTTCATACATCAGTACCATGTGCAAGGACCCTAAATCTACCAATGTGGGACAAAAGCACATTGCAATTGAGTACTGACTTTTAGGACCCCAAGTCAAATGAAAAACTGGTTTAAAAACCAAAGTGATGATATATAGAGGTAATCCCCATAGCAATCAAGTTTTTAAACATTTATTTTTCTAGAGCAGATAAAGTAATAAATGTTAACATCTGATTATATAATTTCATAAAATGCTGAGAGCTCTATGAAAATTCAGAAATGCTGACACTACTTGTTTAAACAAATATGAAACACTGTTCATAATTACTTTACCAATTGTTATTGTCAGACTTCTATTATAGAAACGGGAATATATCTGTTTTACATGCAGCTTAATCTAAGCCAAAATCAACTGTAGCAATCACAGATGAATCCAGCACATTTAAGAAGATATTATAATATATAGCCATTTTCCAATGCAACAAAAGGAAACAGAAATGTGTTGGGGTATGAAATTAAGCTAAAATGGGAACAGTGCCAGGAGGTATAGAGGTAGTGTGCATAGTCCTTAAAGCTGGCCATACACCTATAGATTATCTGCAGATTTTCTATGGTTAGATGGAAAAAGTGCAACAGATTTCTCCATGTTAGCTAAACTGTGTGGATGGAGGAATCTCCCACTTTTTCCATCTAACCATAGAAAATCTGCAGATAATCTATAGATGTATGGACAGCTTAAGCTAGATATTTTGTATAGGACAAAGTTTTCTGGTGTATTAGTTGCACACTGATTACCATCAGTCCTATTATTTAACAGTTTACAAAATTAAAGCAGGAGTCTCACCTGTTGCTATGGAGAATGTCTAATCAGACTATCAGTTCTTATATCTTTTTATATATGAAGGCTGAACTCCAGGAATTTTGCCCGCTGCCCTCACTTCCATTGTCCATTCACAGCAGGCTTTGTATTTGTGAATGGGTTCACATAATACAAAGCTGAGAAGGGGGGGGGGGGGCAGAGTGACCACATAAGACTCTGCAGCTGCAGGAGATGAGACCAGTAGGTCAAGCAATGGAAGTATAGTGATAGCTAAGCTCCCAGCACTTAGTAAAAAATTTAGATTGCAAATTAAAGGCAAGCACCTGGTTGGACTTAAAGAGTAATTCCACTTTTGTTGAGAAAAAAAACATTCCCCTCTGGGTGATCTATGTACATTGCAAGAATTTTAACAAACTTTGTTGCAGATTCCTACCTTTAAATTTTGTTATTCTGAAGAAATAGCTGTTTGTTTGTCTGTGTCCATGTGGGAGTGGTTTTATAATTATTAATCAGCTGATGCACCTGCAGGGCTCCAATGAGTGTATTACACCACAAATTCCATTTTTATTGCAGGGCATGCCAAAAATCAGATTTGTATCTTGGCGTAGACTTCTGGGAAAATCAGTAAGCCAATCACACAAGTGGGAAATGACCTATCTGGGGGGCGTTCTGTGCACCATCTGTGTATAGAATACCTGCAGCTAACCATATTACATTTTACAGAAAATTACAGCTCTGCAGATTAAAAAGGGAAGGTCATTTTTAATAACAACATTTAATTACAATAAATGCTATATTATTTATTTTCTATTTTTTTTCCTATGAAAGTGGAGTTACCCTTTAATCTATAGCCATCTGGCACATTTTAGGAAATGGCTGAATTTCTGGAGTTCAGATTTAAGTCTAGTCACTGAGGGGCCAAACTTGAACCTGCGTTATGAACCAGCCATTTTAATAGGCTTTACTTAATTACATCTGTATGTAGAAAAGGCATCCATTACCTGTTTAACAAATTGTGAAGCATTAAAAAGCTCTGTGCAGCCATAAAGGATGTGCTTTCCTTGTTTGGTCTAGAAAAAAAGAAAAAAAATAAGAAAAAGATAACACACAGTGTTAAGTTACATCTTTTACATTTTACAAGCAGCCAAATTAAACTCTACTTAGCTAATGCTTCTTAAAGTGTTAATAGTAATATAACAGTAGCGGGCTAAGAAGATGAAAAAATAGGCCGAGGAATTGATCTGAGGAACTGGCGAGGGCCACATAAATAATATCTATGACAGAATAAGCAAAACCAAGGACAGGCCTTAGCAACCAGTAACAGGATACAAAAGCAAAGCAAAAGCCAGAGCTGGTTGCCTGCCACAAAACTTTATTTTTATAAGGTAGATTCTTTTTTGCATGTCAAGTAGCCAAAGTTATGTGCCTGAAGAGGAGATGGTAGATGAGAGACAGCAGGAGAGTTTAAATCGGGGAAAGGAAAGAAAGAATACAGGTAAGAAGGACGGGGGACTAAACGAAAAAAGTGTGGAGTGAAGCAAAAGAGAAATCAAGAAGCAATAAAGAAAAGTTCTGGGAATGGAGTGAAAAATTAAAGAGATGAGTTAAGAAAACACTCATACTGTTTAACACTTTCTTAAGTGGCAGGCAGTAGCCTCACTTAGTAATGCCTCAAAAGGGGCGATTGGTCGAGAAAGGGTAGGTAAAGGCATAAAGAAAAGTGAAACAGAACTGGAAATTTTAGGTGGCAAACAAGAATAATACTCTTGTCAAGGTAATCTAAAGTTCCTGTCTGCAACTGACAGATTTGCATGCATCTGCAGCTAAACACAGCTTAATGACACATTTGGGTTTATTTACTAAAGCTGGAAAGTGCAAAATCAGGCTCACTTCTGCATAGAAACCAATGAGCTTCTAACCTTGGCTTTGTTCAATTAGGCTTTGGTAATAAAACCTGGAAGCTGATTGGTTTCTATACAGAGGTGAGCCTGATTTTGCACTCTCCAGTTTTAGTAAATAAAGCCCACTGAGACAATGTTTTACCTTGCACAATATTTGTAAAGTGATACACATAGTCCAAGTATCCACTCACAGCTGCTGTGCTATATGGGTGCAGATCTGCATAATCCATGCTGCCCCCTTCCCTGTCCTTTGAACTTCACCAGTGTGGAGAACATCACCACACTGCTGATAGCTTCGGTTTTTTTCTGCAATGCCACTTTTTTACCTTCTCCTGAAGCCCATCAGTTAACAGGGTAGCAGTCCTGTTTCAAATCAGATTTTAGCTGTAAGATGGCATGTGACAACATTAAAATGACATGTATTTGTAAAGGGGAAGTACAGCCAAAGCTTGTTTGGCTGTATTTCTCCTGTGGATTACAGGACTGCAATTCGTTCTGCACTCCTGCGACAATTTTCTGCAGGAGACAGCGGGCTGAAGCCTGCTGACGTCACAGAGTTGGTTCAGGCTTGGGCAAGATCGTGACTATATGGTCTAAAACTGCCCACATGACAGGACCGGCACAGCATCGCAGCGATCCAGTCAGCGTGGCGGGGGGGCAGAGCAGAGAGCTGGTGACTGACAGTCACCAGCTCTCTTCTCCGTAAGCTCTGAGAACCGAACAATCGGCGGTGTTTGATCATTCACTTCTCAGTGTTAGAGCTGGCAGGGGACAGAGATTCAGAAAAAAAATATGTTTTCCGTACTTCTTTTTTACAGGAATGCATAAGTGATCTAATGAGCATGAACATTCGTTTTTCCGAGATCTTCTTTAAGAACCAGCAGAGCTGGGCAAGAAGATTGACAATGGAATATGTAAATAAATGACCTTGAGGAATGAAGGGATATGATGATGAGGTAAGAGCCTTGATATAAGTATTTCATGAAATAGTATGCTTCAATATTAAACAAAATTCTCCAACTTAAGAAAACTATGATGTATATGCTAAAGCAGGAAAGTCAAAATATACACCAACCTTTATATAGTCTACTAAATTCTGATATTCAATATAGTTTCCTCCTCCAACAACAAACACAATGGCCTGCGGGTAAAAAAAAAAAAAAAAATACACGATTAGTATAATCAACAGTCCTCACCTGATCACACATTTTTCACACTGGCTGTACAATCTGCAAAACTAGCAGCAACTCTGTAGCAACAGGGCCTGTCTGGGTTGAGGATGCGCTGTGCGTTCCTGTGCGATTCACATTTAGTTCTATGTGGTCCCATTTTAAAATGAAAGGGCTGAAATTGCACCACTGCTTTTGGAAACTCACGGCAACCGTATTGCATGCTACTTTTCTGTACCATACGATCTGGTGTGGGCAAATGCACAGTGTTTGCGATCTACGTTTGAGCTGTCATTAACTTAATATCGACTGCCGCTGCAGATTGCAACTGCACTGTGTTTTGAATGCAATGCGGGAACTGTGCATGGAAAGTTTCCCACACTGCGTTCTGGTGTGAACAGGCCCTCAAAGTAAGTGAATTGTTTTTAGATAGACCCTCTTTATTACCATATATACTCGAGTATAAGCCAAGTTTTTCAACACATTTTTTTGTGCCGAAACTGCCCCCCTTGGCTTATACTAGAGTCAAGCACTTTTCTGCATTAGAATGACAATTTCCGAAACCGACTTTGGGGCCCCCGTATCTCGGGCCACTTGGTGCTAGGAACCCCAAAGATGGTGTAACCAATACCACAACATATCCAAATTTGGGGTTCCTAGCATCAAGTGGCCCTGAGATACGGGGCCCCAAAGTCAGTTCGGAAAATGTCATTCTCTGCTGCAGAAAAGTGCTTGACATTTTCTGACCCGAATATGGGGCCCCGTATCTTGGGGCCACTTAGAGCTAGGAACCCCAAATCTGGTGTGCAAACCCAGCTAGGGGGCATCTAGGAAACCTTAACTACCAGGGGACCTATGGCAGCAAATGGGCACAGTGAGGCTGCAAATGGGCATTGTTGACCCTCTTTTCCACTTTCAGGAGCTGCGCATTTCTCACCCTAGGCTTATACTCGAGTCAATAAATTTTCCCATTTTTTTGTGGTAAAATTAGGTGCCTCGGCTTATATTCGGGTCAGCTTATACTCGAGTATATACAATACATCTTTTGGAAAATGTAACAAAAAAGGCACAGGCATTTTATATCATATTATGAAGTTTATGGACATCTTTAAACAGTTATTGCAAAGTCAGTAAGCTGCTGTTCAATTTTTAACTTGGTAGAAGAAATTAAGAGGTGAAAAAAAATAATTTGCATATTCTGTCATACAGACCTTTATCTAATATGTTTGGACAATAACTGCACAGTGTACAGGGTCCCTGGATACCACCAAAGGCATCCTATCTGGAGATACTGGGTCAAGTTGTTCTCAATTGCAAATGCTGAAATATGCCCAGCGTCTGGAATTTAAAGTGCTTGAATTTACAAATCAGGTTGCACTTTAATTCTATAACCAGCACTGGAAAAATAACAGCGGATAGTAATGGCAGCACAATCCTTTGTTGGATGTTAGAAACCTATTAACTAAATATAGAATTATGACATGGTGGTTTTATAACGCATATAAAACACATGAATGTGCATTAAACCTGCATAAATAATGTGACAAGAGCACATGACACGCTATTAAAACAGCATTGTCCACAAAGGGGTCTTTTAACCCTGTAATGATGGGTGCATAAAATACACAGAATTTATTTAGCCCACAAATAATTTAGATTACTTCCACTTCATTTTCTCTGGAGTGTTGTTACATAACCAATGCAGGATTACTTTCATTACTATGGATTAGAATTATACGAGTTACATAAGGCCATTATTAGTCTATTATATTGATGACTTCACAACTCAAAGACATCTCAACACATTTCCTCACATGTTAGCACAGCTATACAAAAATATATTTTGTTCAACTTTATAGTGCAAAAACATTTTCCTATTTAATACTAGACAATAAACCTAGCAGGGTAAACTGAGCTGCTGAGAGAACGACTTGAGATGCTGTACTACTTCTCATGTGACCCTCATGTGATGATAAAATACTATACAGTGGGGGTTATTTACTAAAGGAAAATCCACTTTGCACTGAAAGTGCACTTGGAAGTAAAGTCGCTGGAGATCCAAAGAGGGGCATGCAAGGAAAATAAAAAACAGCATTTTAGCTTGCACATGATTGGATGATAAAAATCAGCAGAGCTTCCACTCATTTCAGATCTACCGCTTAGATTTAGAGCGACTGCACTTCCAAGTGCACATTCAGTGCACGTTAAAGTGCACTTGCAGTGCAAAGTGGATTTGCCTTTCGTAAATAACCCCCAGTGTCTGCAGCTAGAGAGTTCAGTGAGGGCTTCTTTTGAAGTTCAAAATGAGCACAGGAAAGAAAAACCCGACCAGGTAAAAATGATGTGCAGCTCACCATATTATCCATAAAATAGGAGCCTTGTCTAGCCCTTTCACCCCCTACTGGTCATTTAATGTGATGGGCAACCTCACAAATTAATGAGGAAAATTGTGAGGTAGCAGGGGGGCAGGGCCAAGCTAGACTTTTAATGGAAAAGTTGAGATCTGTGTCTAACATCATCTGTCTATGCATGAACGAATGACGTCAAACCCAAGGAAACTGCAATGCAGGCTTTACGCCTACCTGGTAAAAACCTCATTAAAGGTGTGTACCGAAGAACCCTGTTGCAGCCTTGTAAACCTGATCCACTGATGTCTCACGATCGATGGCCAAAGAGGCCCCATGCGAAAGAAGATGAACTAGTAGGAAGGCATAAATTAGGGAGAATGGGTAACACCATGGGACCCTATGTTGACAAACTGCACTGAATACTTCAGGATGAAGAGACCATTCTCCTGGGATCAACTGCTGGTGACTGAGATAGTTCACCAGCCAGTTCTCCACACCTGGGATATGTACCGTCGACAGGGCCAGAACATGTTGTTCTGCACAAGCCAAAATTTGATGCACTTCTATATGGGCTCCTCGACTCCTTGTGGTTGATATATGTCACCGCTGTGGCAGTGTGACTGGAAGCCCCTGCAGTTGACTCATCCAGTAGGCCAGTGCAAGAGAGACTGCCCGAAGATCCAAAATGTTGATGGGTAAAACCCCTTTCCTGAGGAGACCACGTCCCCATGCAATGAAAGGGACCCTAGAATGGCTTCCTATCCTGTCAGACTGGCATCGGTATTTACAACGTTCCAGGCAACTGGAACTTACCTGTCTCCAATTTACAAGGAATCATGCACCAGTTAAATGCCCAAAAAGTACTGGGGCCTAGAGACATGGCAGTCCAACAACTAAACTTTCTCAAACAGGATATTTCTCTACAATAGCCTGGAATGAAACTGTGCATATGGAACTGCCTTGAACATGGTGGCCATCTTCCCCAGCAGCCTTATGCAATTAGAATAGAAGAAGACTTGTGATTTCTAAGCACCAACACCTGATTTCTCAGAAAAAGACTCTTTGCAGGAGGCAAAAACACCTTCACTCGGACAGTGCCCAGAATTAGGTCCAAATACTCCAGGCTCTGTGCTGGTTCCAACACTGATTTCTCTGCACTGAGAACCCAGCCCAGACTTTCCAGCGTACGAATCACGTGGGACACATTTTCCTCAACCAATGCACTGACCGTTCTCTGAGCAACGGCTTATCTAGATACCCCAGGATGCTCACTCCTTAAATGCTTAACAAGCCCAGCACCAGGGCTAACGTTTTTGTAAATACCTAAGGAACTGTGGCCAGCCTAAAAGGCAGAGAGACAAATTAAAAGCGTCGGTCCTCTATCACATACCGCAAGAATTTTTGGGGAAAATTGGAACATGGAGATATGCATTCTTTATATCGACTGACGGGAGAAAGACTCCCTGCTGGTATGATGCCACCACTGAACGAACAGACTCTATATGAGATGTGCGAATCCTGAGAATCTTGCTTAGATCTTTGAGGTCCAAGATTAGACGTAAAGAGTGGCTGGCCTGAGCATCCTTATTCGTAAATCTCTGTCCTTTACATCACTAGACCTGCACTTGGACCCTGAAGGAAAATGTGTAATAATGCATGCGGTTATTGATAATGTGCCTAGGGTAGTGGTGGGGCTTTATATCCCTCCACCTGCTACGAATGCTTCACTAACGAGGTTGACTCAAGTGTTGGCTAAATACAATACTACCGAAATTTTAATTGCGGGTGATTTTAATATGACTCCCTGTCGGCATCTGGATAAATTCTCACCAGATGTGCATATAGACTCCCCGTTGAGTAAATGGGCATCCACCTTTAACCTTACTGATGTGTAGCGGTGGAAAGACCCACACTTTAGGAGGTATACCTGTCATTCAGCTACTTATGACACAATGTCCCGAAATTATTTAGTCTATGTCAGCAACCAGGTCCTATCTAAAATACAACAAATATCCATTCTGCCTAGGGGAGTTTCGGATTATGCACCACTGTTGATTAAATTACACACTTAAGTTGCATCTGAGCACCGGGTATGGTGCCTATCGAAATTCTGGATCTCTGACACTCGTGTGGAGCCCCTGGTGGCAGAGGCAGTGAAGGATTACTGGCTGTACAATTATAACATTGCCAGTCTCAAAGTAGTGCGGAATGCCTTCAAGGCCAATGTAAGGGGTCAATACCAAATAACTATAGGATTGGCTCGCAGACAGTCAGGTGAGGCATTGCATAAGGTGGAGGCCAGAGCAGGTGACATGGAAGCTCGCTATGTTGCGTCGGGTGACAAAGGGGTTATATAACGACTGGCGGGTGGCGCTGCAAAAGGTTTCACGTCTTAGTGACAGCGGCCAAGAAACAGATGCTATACCAGTCCCAGAGGATATTTGAGCAGGGGGAGAGGACGGGAGGTTACTGGCGTGGCTCTCTAAAGAGCAGTCCTCATCTACACAAATCGCATCCATTAAAGATATGGACAGAAATCTGTTGGACTAATGAGGCTCCTTCAGGGCATCTATTGCAAAACACAAACTTCAGCTGATTGACAGCCCCAGCTCTGATCCTGTGTGCTGTGTGTGGGGGGGGGGGGCATCCAATCAGCTGTCAGAGCTCTCCTCTGAGTTCTTCAGTGTATGATTTCAGCTATCTGCCACCCTTCTTTCTGAAATCGCAGACAAGCTTTACAAATTCTGGACTTGAACGGATGTAAAGAAGAGAAGACAGAAGATAAACAGGTACAACATATGTAGAGTTGTTTAATCTCTGTGTATTACCTGAGGCCAGTCACTTAAGTGGGTATATGTAAAGGTTTACAAACACTTTAAAATCTTCTGAGCTTGTGAGACAGACAGTCCCTGAACGTCTTCAGGTTCAGAATCCTCAGATGTGTATTCCACTGTCCAACCCTCCTCAAGTTCTACCCTAACTTCCTCCTGGTCAATATCCACCCATTATTCCTCTACAACTGAAGGGCCCAGGTACCATCCATCTTAGCATCCCTTGTTGTAGATATGGATCCAGAACCAGAGAATCTGGTACTACTATGCAGAGAGCAGCACTTCAATGACCATCACCTTACAGACACTGGTGAAAAAAATAAGGCACTTCCTGAGTAGGAGGGGTTAAACATGGGGCCTTCCCCTCTGTTCTTTCTGCCAGTGTCCATTTACCTATAGGTGGTGCATAACCCAGGTAGTCATGATTTATAGCCTGCTCTGTGTCCCGTAATGTACAATAATGATAAAGGAATGGTCTGTAGTCACTCCTCCTCCTCCTCCTCTGTATGTCACAACTAGGCATGACCAGCAACAACTTTTGCTCCCAAAAACCAGCACACATGTGCTGAATGTATTAAAAATCATAATGCACACAACAAAGCTCCCATTTATTTCCAATTCAAAATAAAAAAGAAATCCATTCAGCTGTATTGCAATTATTCTTGGTAGCCTCTCAGAGGACTAAGTCTGGGGGGGTGACAGTTGCTGGCCGGGCTTGGTCCTACAATCTGAGCACCTCAACTCTTAGTAAAACCCAGGATCAGTGGGGTATAAAGAAAGTTTTTTTTCTGGCCAAGTGAGGAGTACCTTGCGGAGACTACTCTGAGGCAGGACTTCAAATTTTTAAATAGCTGGCTAGTATATCAAGCAGTCCTCCCATTAAGAAACAGAGAACATTTTTAACAGCATACATGTAGGCACCTAAACAGATATGCCATTAAAATGATAGAAAGGTTTAAAAGTGGGTTCTTCTTTACACATGAACCAAATAAAATTCCACTGTATGTAGTTACTGTTGAACTCAGTGACGTGTGTGGACATTTTGCAGAAACCGATACAAATTAGTTACAGAAAGATTCTGGCAAGAACTTGACACAGGACTGATTTTTATAGAGTGTGAGTGTAAGAGGAGCTAAGAATCATACTTATGAAGAACAATTACACAAAAATAGAAAGCATTACTTCCTATGATGTACAGATCTGCCAAAAAATGTAGGCACAACTTGTGCAAAACTGTCTTGGAACTATAAGTGGTTGTCAGTCAATAAAGATATGGTGTTACTTTACCTCTTGAAAGGGGTTCTTGTTCCTTGGTACAGAACTGTTATTACAAAACAAAAAGGTATGTATTAATCAAGAGAATATTTCAGATTCAATCTAATGAGACAGGCGCTACTTAAAGAGTAATAAAAACATCTTTGCCATTCTGAAGCTTCCCTCCAACCACTTTGCATATTATTATATATACTGTCATTCTGTACTTGCCAAAGATGCTGCAGAAATCTCCCTCCACTGAATCTGGCTGTAATTATTTTAACTGTGGGCAGCTGAAGCTGCTGTTTGTTCACTTCCTGGATTTACACTGACACACATAGGTACACCTCCAGCTCCACAGCGCTGCAGCTCTGATTGGCCCTCTTCTGACTCATCTCTCCTCCCTTCCTGGCAAACTCTCACCAGAGTGAGAGAGAGAGCTGTGCATGATGTCATAAGCCTAGGTTACTTACCAGATAATAAACAGGAAGCGGGCTGTACAAGGGATTTACTGGCAGAAAAAAAATGTTTTACTATCCAAAGTTAAAACAACAAGGGCAGAAGATTTAATAGATGGGCCGTTGAAAAAATGACTGAAGGTCTGCTTTAAGGGAACCCGACAGGACGGAAATCTGAGAGCTGTCACTGCTCTTGGACTGTCATCCTAATCCTGGCTTTAAAGCCATTGTATGTCACAGCAACTCTGCTCCTGCTATCATTGTCTGGTGCATCTCTATCAGAATGATTCTGATATCATTGCAAAGAGTCACCCACCCAATGAGAGTGTTGGGACTCCTGACCTGCAGACGTATTACAGGTCAGTTATTTACCAAGTAATGAAGCAAGGATGAGGATAACAACCTCAGTGCTTACAGTCTTAAAATGTACATTATGTAAACCCTGAACCTCTTCTACTTGTTCCTTTGATCTGGTAAATAAAAATGTGCTAGATATGTTTCATGAGTGCAAGAGACATTTATTGGTCCTACCAGAAATCTTATCAGAATTTTGTATGTGTTTCCTGTCTAAGCTGCACTGTTATCAGCCTTGTTTCCAAGCTCTTTTCCACATACCTTCTCACTAGGTTATAGAGAGGAGGAGAGGGGGTGTTCTGTAGCCCTAATGCATTTCCTGTCCTAGCATGACAACACTACTGTTCCAAGGAGTAGTGTTGACACTGTAGGAAATATGCTGCTAACTAGATTACCAGGTTAAAAACAGCTGCAATATACTGAATTTTTTGTTCCTGATCTCTTAGATTAAGGCTGGGTTCACACCATTGCGAATTGGATGCTGGGATCCCAGCATCCAATTCGCAATAGCAGATTTTGACCGGCTCTCTATGGAGCTGGTTCACACATCTCCGCAGCGGGTCCAAATGCGCTTTGTGCGTCTTTTGGGCGGTTTCAGGTCCGAATTCAGCCCAAAATTCGGGCTGAAATAGTGAACCAGCACGCACAGGACCCCTGCTGTGAGCCGCATGCAGCTCATATGTGAACTGAGCCTTAGAGTATCTTTTAAATACTCCTAAAAACATTTTGTCAAGGGCAGCTCCAATATTTCTATCCTAATAGTTTCTATTTACCTATATATTATATGGTTGATCAAAACAATAAAAGTTTCAGACTCGGTATTCAGTAATATTTTCTGTTATTTTTATCTAATCCAACAGGACATTCTTTAGGAAAATCTTTAAGTGCTATTGTGTACATTTCGGCCTCATGCACACTGGACGTTTTTATAGCTGCTGTTTTTGGCTTCAGATGTTTTTTCTGCAGCCAATAAACTCTCCAGCATGTTATCCTATGTGTCCTTGCACACATAGCTGTGATCAGCAGTTTTTGGGAGGGGCGTTTTCTGGCTGGGATACAACCCCAAAACTAGTGGGTTTTGAGAGTTCTTCAGCTGTAAAAAACTCTAAAAAAAAATGTGGCTATTCTGCATTGATCAGCGTTTTTGAGCCATAAGCTTTTGCGGGAGTATAGTTTTGTTAAAAAAAAGCTAAACAAACGCTACAGCTAAAAAAACACTGGAAAACGAATTCTACAGCTAAAGTTAAGCTATTGGACAACTGCAAAAAACTGCCAGACTGCAAAAAAACAAAACAATTAAAAACGTGTGCTCAGATGCACCTGTTGGCGTAAATAGTGCTTTATTATACAAATATGCAGGCATGCAAGTGTCACCTGTCATTTCCCCGCAACATCTTGGGATCAAAATATCTGTAGTCATCCGTTTCCTGTAGGATTGCAAAGCATAATCTACATGAGTACATTAAAAAATGAATACACAGCTGTAGTGGTAGTAGTTAGCAGTCAACTACTACCTATATTAAGACCTGTATAAATGAGAACTTTCACACACACATACACAGATAATATATTTTTGCTGCTATCACTGTCCATTAAAAGAGCACGGAAGCCCACATCGGGAGACCACCTGGTCTATTGTGTAGCAAATCAGCTTCAGCCTGTCTCCTCTCAAGCCACACCCCCTAAGGCATATTACCCACTCACAGGCTTAAAGGGGTTGTAAAGGGCTGTATTTTTTCACCTTAATGCATCCTATGCATTAAGGTGAAAAAACACCTCGCTGTCATGGGACCCCCAGCCCCCCTGTTTTACTTACCTGAGCCCGTTCACCTGCTGTGCGCCTCCCCGGCGTCCTCTTCTCCACTGAGTCTGGCCGTTGATTGGATAGATTAATAGCAGCGCAGCCATTGGCTCGCGCTGCTGTCAATCACATACAATGATGCGGCCGCCGGGGGGTGGGACCGAGTTATACACTTGGCGTCTATGGACGCCAACTGTATGACACAGGAGCGCACCCGCAAGCTAACCCCCTCGGGAAAGAGCTTCCCAGAGGGGGTTAGCTTTAGCAGGGAGGAGCCGAGACATCCGCTGTGGGACCCCAGAACAGCAGGATTGGGGGCCACTCTGTGCAAAACGAACTGCACAGTTGAGGTAAGTATGACATGTTTGTTATTTAAAAAAAATAAAAATCAAACCTATACAACCCCTTTAATCATGTGATGCTGCTGTTACACCACATATTCTTGCTAGTTCACATCTGTATTGAGAGCACAGTTATTACTCTCACCTTGTGTTTGCATTGGATTCCTCTCACTATCCATAGTTAGTTAGTCGGGTTGAAAAACTGTCATAAGTCCATCTATTTCAACAAGTTGAATTCTGAAATATACTAATAGGTCACTTGGTCTTTTTCTGGACTGGCCCTAGTGTGTTAGGTACATTGGACTGTGTGCTTCTTTTAAGTAACCAGGACATTAGATTGTGAGCTTCTATGAGTGAAAGGGACATGAGACTGTAAGCTTCCTTAAATGGTGGGAACTGTGTGAAGTGCTGCATATATAATAAAATGTAATAAATTGTTTAATAACCCGTGTTCCACAAAATAATTCAATAACTCAATGTAAGCGTATTTGCCCAATTCATAAAGTGAAACTTTAGTCATAACAACTTGATAACAAATAATGTACATACATTCCATAATGAACATACATTCCACATTAAAGAGGAGTTCCGCCCTACCCAGCACAAAAATTTAAGTCAGCAGCTACACATACTGCAACTGCGCACGTGAATTGCAGAGTGAAACAGTGCATTACTGGATTTTAAACAGCATAGGCACTTCTTTGTAATGTTTTACATAGCTATAGCTGCAAAAGGGGCCAGTCTGAAGTGATCTAGCAGGACTAATTTTCTACTAGTTCCACTTTTAGTGAAATTTGACTTTCTTTCTATTGACAGCCTCCAGAGTGTTTCTTCTGATTGACTCATTTTAGATTTACCTACTAAAACAAACAATGCACCATTTGTTAGTAATAGCACTTTTCTTATTTCTCCTATTTAACCACATGTCGACTGGGCCATAGCCAAAATGACGGCTACAGCGAGGTCGGCTAGTTCTGGGAGGATGTACAGGAACGTCCTCCCGAACTTGCGCTTCCTGCAAGCACCAGGGATCGGCTGTGATCGCCGGGCCCCCAGACCTGGCGCATCACAAAACAGGGTAAAGGGCTGATGACATCGGCTCTTTACCACGTGATCGCTCCGTCCAATGACGGAGCAATCACTTGTCAACAAACTGGTGCATGTCCGGTTGAGCTCTCTCTCCTCACACGCAATTGGTACAGCGTGCGGGGAGGGAGGGAGCCGGTGCAACAGCACTGTGGGCTGGATCTGAAGTGCCCACAGCACTGATCAGTGCTCATCCATGCCTCCTACATGCCCATCCGTGCCACATCAGTGCTCACCCGTGCCTCATCAGTGATCATCTGTGCCACATCAGTGCTCACCCGTGTCACATCCATGCCATATCAGTGCTCATCCTGATAGTGCTCCCTGCATGTTAAGCCTTTGTATGTGGCCCAGCTGTGTAAAAGTCTCACACATGTGGTATCGCCATACTCAGGTGGAGTAGCAGAATGTATTTTGGGGTGTCATTTTTGCTATGTACATGCTATGTGTTAGAAATACAGGGGGTCCCCGACTTACGAACGCCCGACCTACGAACAACCCCTACTTACGAACGGGGCGCTGCGGGGACCCTCCGCCATTTTTCGCTGTCTTCCGGCCGTTCTGCGCACGCGTGGCCATACGGAGCCTCGGAAAATGCCGGAAATGTCCATAATTTGCAGCGCATGCGCAGAACGGCATTAGATGGAACATCGGAAATGTCCGGAAATGTTCCTATTTGTTGGTCTGCGCATGCGCGGCCGATTTACGAACATTTCCGACTTCCATACAGGCGGGCAGTCCCTAATGAGTTCGTAACTCGGGGACCCCCTGTATCTTATAAATTGACCACTTTGTGTAAAAAAAAATAAAACGGTTTTCATTTTCATTTCAGATTTTCAAAAAACTTGTGGAAAAAAAATGACATGTTCAAAAGACTCATTATGCCTCCTAGATTATGTGTTGGGATGTTTGCTTTACAAAATAGGGCCATTTTGTGGGCATTTTCATTGTCCTGGTGCTCCAGAGCCTTTAAAAGTGTAATAGGTAGGTTAAATGTGTAATTTATACTCCTAGAACGCCTGTCGATGCTCTCTACATGTTGGGCCTCTGTATGTGGCCTGGCTGTAAAAAAGTCCCACATATGTGGTATCGCCCTACTCTAAAGTAGAAGAATATGTTTTGGGGTGTAGTTGCAAGAATGCATATGCCATGTGAGAGAGATACCTATTAATGTGACAGATTTGTTAAAAAAAAAAATCTTAATTTTGCAAAGAATTGTGGGAAAAAATTACGACTTCAAAAAACTCCCCATGCCTCTTACTAAATACCTTGAAATGTCTACTTTCCAAAAAGGGGTCATTTGGGGGGTATTTGTACTTTCCTGGCTTGTTAGTGTCCCAAAAACTACATAGGCTGTCAGTACACCAGGTTTGATCAATTTTCAGTGATTGGTACCATAGCTTGTAGACTATAACTCTCACAAAGACCAAATAATATACATTGATTTGGGCTTTTTTTTTTTTTTACCAAGGATATGTAGCAGTATACATTTTGGCCATAATTTATGAAGAAAAATTACTAATTTGCAAAATTTTATAAACAGAAAATGAAGAAAAATGCATTTTTTTTTTAAAAACAAAATTTTTGGTCTTTTTTCATTTATGGCGCAAAAAAAAAAAAAAACAGGATGGTGAATAAATACCACCAAAGAAAGCTCTATGTGAAAAAAAGGCCAAAAAATGTATATGGGTACAGTGTTGCATGACTAATTGTCATTCAAAATGTGAGCGCACTGAAAGCTGAAAATTGGCCTGGTTAGGAAGGGGGTATAAGTGCCTAGTGAGCAAGTGGTTAAGTGAAGAGAAAAGCCCAGCATCGCTGGGAATGAAGAGCAAGAAGTTTTCTTCAATTATCTACTCAAGCATCCAACACTGCATTATGGGAGGAGGGAAAGAGTCACAAGCTGCCCAAACACATAAAGTACCTGATATTTTCTCTACCTTCCAGGCAGGAGAATGGCACTGCAGAGAAGTAAAGTAGACAAGCTGCCACATTAATGTGAACCTTTAATGTGAGCACTTGTTCACATTGAGGCCTCATGCACATTTGTGATGCAGCACTGAGTTGCTTTAACTGACAATTGTGCTCCCATGCAACGCTGTACCCAAATAAGTATGTCCTTTTTTCCCCACAAATAGAGCTTTCTTTTGGTGGTATTTAAACACCTCTGCGTTTTTAATTTTTTTGGGCTATAAACAAAATAAAGACCAACAAGTTTGAAAAAAAAAACACTATATTTTTTACTTTCTGCTATAAAACATATGGTATTAAAAAATCCCAATAAGTGTATATTGATTGGTTTGCACAAAAGTTATAGTGCCTACAAACTATGGGGTATTTTTTCTTTATTTAAAATTTTTTTTTAACTAGTAATGGTGGCAATCAGCGACTTATAGCAGGACTGCGATATTGCGGTGGATATTCTGACACTTTTTGGGATCAGTGACACTAATTCAGTGATCAGTGCTCAAAATATGCACTGTAATAATGACACTGGCTGGGAAGGGGTTAACATCAGGGGCAATCAAAGGGGCAATCAAAGGGTTAACTGTGTGCCTAACCAGTGTTTTACTATACTGTGTGAGGTGCCTTTACTAGAGGAACACAAATTCCATCCCTTTCCCCCTGTCAGAACTGCGATCTGCCTTGTTTACATAGGCAGATCGCAGTTCTGTCTCTCTGCCTGATGATCAGCGGGTGCCGGAGGATATTGTGTACCTGGTACCCGCCGATCAGCTTCCGCTATGTGTAATCACAGTGGAAGCGAGCTGCCGTTGGTGCGCATGCACACCCCTTCCATAAAGTGTCAGATCATTCATGTATATATACGTGATCCGGACCACAGGTACCACCCTGTAGCAGCAAAACTGCTATAGGGTGGACCTAAAGTGGTAAATACATTTTCTTTACCATTTCATTTGTTTACCATTGCGACTTGAAATGTAGTGCAGAAATTGTGTACATAAATGTTTTTCCTTCAAAAAGTATTCATACCTCTTCAAATTTTCCACATTTTGTCATGTTACAACCAAAAACTTAAATGTATCTTATTCAGATTTTATGTCATAGACCAACACAAAGTGGCATATAATTGTGAAGTGAACGGAAAACAATAAATGGTTTTCAATTTTTTTTACAAATAAATATGTGAAAAATGTGGTGTGCATTTGTATTCATCCCCCCGAGTCAATACTTTGTAGAACCACCTTTCCCTGCAATTACAGCTGCAAGTCTTTTTGGGTATGTCTTTCTACCAGCTTTGAACATCTAGAGAGTGATTTTTCTGCCCATTCTTCTTTGCAAAATAGCTCAAGCTCTGTCAAATTGCATAGAGAGCATTTGTGAACAGCAGATTTCAAGTCTTGCCACCGATTCCCAATTGTATTTAGGTCTGGACTTTGACTGGGTCATTCTAACACATGAATATGCTTTGATCTAAACCATTCCATTGTAGCTCTGGCTGTATAGGGTTGTTGTCCTGCTGGAAGATGAACCTCCGCCCCAGACTCAAGTCTTTTGCAGACTCAAACAGGTTTTCTTGTAAGATTGCCCTACATTTGGCTCCATCCATCTTTCCATCAACTCTCACCAGCTTCCCTGTCCCTGCTGAAAAAAGCATCCCCACAAAATGATGCTGCCACCACCATGTTTCACGGTGGGGGTGGTCTGTTTTCCGACACACATAGCATTTTGCTTTTCGGACAAAAAGTTCAATTTCGGTCTCATCTGACTAGAGCACCTTCTTCCACATGTTTGCTGTGTCCCCCACATGGCTTCTCGCAAACTGTAAACGGAACTTCTTATGGTTTTCTTTCAACAATGGCTTTCTTCTTGCCACTCTTCCATAAAGGCCAGATTTGTGACTAATTGCATTGTCTAATATTTGACTAATAGTTGTCCTGTGGACAGATCCTCCCACCTGAGCTGTGGCTCTCTGCAGCTCCTCCAAAGTTACCATGGGCCTCTTGGTTGCTTCGCTGATTAATGCTCTCCTTGCCCGGCCTGTCAGTTTAGGTGGACAGGCATGTTTTGTTAGGCTTGCAGTTGTGCCATACTCTTTCCATTTTTGGATGATGGATTGAACAGTGCTCCGTGACCCGTCTGGTGTGTTGCTTGGCCTTCATGATGCGGTTTGTTCACTCTAGCAAACCTCTGAGGGCTTCACAGAACAGCTGTATTTATACTGAGATTAAATTACACACTGGTGGATTCTACTTACTAATTAGGTAACTTCTGAAGGCAATTGGTTCCACTAGATTTTAGTTAGGGGTATCACAGTAAAGGGGGCTAAATACAAATACACGCTACACTTTTCATATATTTACTTGTAAAAAATGTTGAACCATTTTATAATTTTCCTTCCACTTTACAATTATGTGCCACATCACATAAAATCCGAAAAAAAATACATTTACGTTTTTGGTTGTAACATGACAAAATGTAGAAAATTTCAAGGAGGTATGAATACTTTTTCAAGGTACTGTAGGCTGCAGCATTTTTAGACATCAGCTTTGCTTTCTATGGGTATGTAAAGTCATAATTTTCATCACTTCAACCTTCCAAAGGTTTTGGGTTGCTCTACTGACACATATGGAAAATAAATAACAGTAGAGTGGTGAACAAGGCACAATAGAAAACTACAGCCAGTCAGGAAGCATCAAAAATATTATTTTCAAAGTTCACTTGTCCCTAGCATACTGTACATATTTTCACATATTGCTCTCCAGATCCATTTACAAAAGGTGTTCACTTTATAAAGAACCAATTTCAAACTTTAATTGCAATATGAAATACTATTACGTTTAAAGTAAAAAAGTGATCAAACACAGTTTGGCTCTGGATGTAGGTTAGTCAAGTACATGGAGATCAAGCTTTGTATACAAACACATGGCCCCCAGAGCCATCAGTTTACGAGCTCCTGGCAATGGAAGCAACTTTAAGGAGGGCGTCCGGTTGGGGCCAGAGTCATTTCCAAAACACATTTTTTCTAATTCCTTTTTTAACTTGCAGCTGGGAGCAAATAAAATAAAACCACCAATAACAAAAACACAAATATACGAAAAGGAAAATAAAAACAACTGGTAGGAACAGAGTGATCCAGAAACACTTTAATATATTTATGATGCTTGGAAACGCAAGGTAATAACGTAGCCCTAAGGCTGGCAAAACAGCTGCAAATGTTATATATGCCTACTTTGAGGTTATAAAGAAAAAAATGCAGATTTTACAAAGTAAATTATAACCTGTAGTCTGGAATACTTTGATCTTGCGTTATTTATTTCAGTGTTACATGCTTTTCTGTAACTGTAGAGTACATACGGGAAAGGCCAAGGTACTAATTGACCAATACTGTAAATCTGACTTTTACTTACCGGGTTGGATTTCACCTCCATTAGGCTATCAAGAACGCGGGTAACTGGCAGGTTCTACAAAGACAAAGACTGACAGGTATGAACAGGGGCACAATAAATATAGAGAGAGAGATTTGTCACTATCCAATGTAACCACAAAGCTTTAAAGGTTAACATAGTATATACAGTATGTGAATGCATCAGCTAAAGTATAACTTCAGTCATAACTTTTTCTAGTATGGAGTGGGGTTTTACCCCCTCACAGTCAGGTCTTTATTGATGTTTGTGTCCTAGCTGAGGAGACCTAAGTGAGATGAAGGAACACTTCTAACAAGCCTAATAGCTCTGGCAAGACAGCTCCCCACAGCAAGAGCACCCAACGTTTGCTCAAACCATAAAAATACAGAAAGGAGCACCAGACCAAAACCTGATAAATAAGTCCAAGATAATTTTAATTGCTGGTAAGGAAAGTCATATAAAAACCGCCAACGTATTTTCAGGGCAAAAAAATTTGAGTTACGCTTACCGGTAACGTCCTTTTCCAGTAGTCTTTCAGGACAGCCACTTTGAGATGTAGTCTCCTCCCCTTCCTTCAGGAAACACTGCACCAGCCCATAAAACTTTCTTCCCCCTGCCGGACTTCAGTTATTATAAGATCACCTCCGGCCAGCTGGGGAGACACAAGAACACATTAATGACATTCTAAACAGTACATTTATCATGCTGCGTTCTGGTCTTGTATAAGACCCTCCCATAATTGTTCGGGTGGGTAACTGGGGCTGTCCTGAAAGACTACTGGAAAAGAACGCTACCGGTAAGCGTAACTCTAATTTTCCCCCTTTGTCTTTCAGGACAGCCACTTTGAGATGATAAACGAGCACTTACCAGTTTAGGGTGGGACTACAGCTTGCAAAACCTTCCGACCAAAGGCTTGCTCGCCTGCTGACACCAGATCCACCCTGTAATGCCTTACGAAGGTGGAGTAGCCGGACCATGTTGCTGCCCTGCATATCTGTTCAGGCGTTGCTCCAGCCTTCTCTGCCTGAGATGCTGCTATGGCCCTGGTAGAGTGTGCCTTTATGCCTGTAGGCATCTCTTTCCCCGCTAAGGTGTAAGCTTGGCTAATGGTTAGTCTGAGCCACCTGGCGATAGTGCGTCGAGACGCTTTGTACCCTTTTCTGGTTCCAGAAAACAAGACAAAAAGGGAATCTGACTTTCTAAATGTTTTAGTCAGTTCTAGGTAGTGAAGGATACATCTCATTACATCCAAAAAACTGAACTTTAACTCCCTTTCACCTGAGGGGTTTGAACAAAAAGAAGGTAAAACTACCTCTTGACTCCTGTGAAAATTTTAAGTCACTTTGGGCAAAAAAGCTGGATCGGTTTTAAAGACAATCCGATCTGGGAAAACAACACAAAAAGGGGGTCTCATCGATAATGCCTCAATTTCGCTAACCCTTCTGGCAGTAGTTACTTCAACTAAAAACACTGTCTTTATGGTAAGCTCCCTTAGTAAACACTCCCCTAGAGGTTCAAAGGGAGGTCCCGTTAGGGTCTGCAAGACCAATGACAGGTCCCACTTGGGAAAAGGTGGACCTCTGATAGGTCTCTGCCTGGACAGAGCCCTGAAAAATCTGGCCACCCATGGGTTGGAGGCCAGAGGTTTTTCGAAGTATGAACTTAGTGCTGATACTTGACCCTTAAGGGTGCTAATGGACAGGCCCTTGTCTGCCCCACACTGTAGGAATTCTAATATGGCAGTGGGATTCTGCACTGAAAATGAATACTCTAAGCACCATGCATTAAAGCAGAGCCAGACCTTCCTGTATATTCTGCGTGTCTCCTTTTTCCTGCTACTGAGGAGGGTAGAGACTAATTTCTCTGAAAATCCTTTGAATCTTAGTATGCTCTCCTCAGTATGGGGGAATATCTTTGCGCTAAACCCAAGTAAAAATGGGAAGAAAATTGCTTTCCTAAAAGCTGCTATCACTCAAACAAAGTCAAGTAAACGTGGAAACAATATGTGAAGCGCTAAACGTGAAGATGTGCAAAAACTGCAGTAAAATATATGAATATAAAATTGCATATAAAATTTAAAAAGTACAAAAAATAAATAAAGTGCGGTAGTGATAAATATGGTGGTAGTGAAAACACTAATGGTAAAAGAGTCTCTCTTATTCAAGATGGACTACTGAAGTGGAGGTATGGAATTTTCTTTTCCAAACGTAGGTGAAACTGGTATGGAGAGGCATAAAATACACCAAAGTATAGATGCGTTCCGGATGAAATATTAATACTGGAAAAGGTACTTCTTACCGGATGAGATGGACGCACATACCATATGGCAGTGAGTCAACAGCGCTTGTGTGTTATTTCTCCCTTTGGATGTTGGTTCCAGGTCATGCGAATGCGTCTTAAGGGTAAGAACACCTAGCCTCAGGGCATCACCGGCACTTCCAGGGGTAAACACGTGTTGGATCATCCAGTAGACGCACACAATGGTGCAAGGTGAGAAACAGCTCAAAATTCCCCACGCGTTTCAACCCAGTGGTCTCCAACATTTGCCTCTGTTGGAGACCACTGGGTTGAAACGCGTGCGGAATTTTGTCTGATATTATCCACATTGCCCTTTGTTGTTTTTAGCCTGTGTCTTTTAACTGGACTGTTTTTAATTTGTTCCTTCATTGCAAGACATTTTGATCCAATGAATTATATTGGTTAACCTGCACCATATGGAGCATGTTTTGCTTTCTCACAATATGTCCTACTTCATGTGATCCTGGATGAGCTGGAGATACAAGTTTCTCACCTTGCACCATTGTGTGCGTCTACTGGATGATCCAACACGTGTTTACCCCTGGAAGTGCCGGTGATGCCCTGAGGCTACGTGTTCTTACCCTTAAGACGCATTCGCATGACCTGGAACCAACATCCAAAGGGAGAAATAACACACAAGCGCTGTTACCTCACTGCCATATGGTATGTGCGTCCATCTCATCCGGTAAGAAGTACCTTTTCCAGTATTAATATTTCATCCGGATCGCATCTATACTTTGGTGTATTTTATGCCTCTCCATACCAGTTTCACCTACGTTTGGAAAAGAAAATTCCATACCTCCACTTCAGTAGTCCATCTTGAATAAGAGAGACTCTTTTACCATTAGTGTTTTCACTACCACCATATTTATCACTACCGCACTTTATTTATTTATTTTTTGTACTTTTTAAATTTTATATGCAATTTTATATTCATATATATTTTATTGCAGTTTTTGCACATCTTCACATTTAGCGCTTCACATATTGTTTCCATGCCCTCCTCAGTAGCCAGGCCGCAAGCTTCCACCGATGGACCTGTGGACAAAGGACTGGGCCCTGGGAGAGAAGATCTTCTCGTGGTGGAAGGAACAGGGGAGGTTCTACTGCCAGCTGTTTTAGCACTGAGAACCATGCCCTCTTGGGCCAATGTGGTGCCACTAATATCAGATCCGTGTTCTCCATCTGAAATATCCTCAGGACTGCTGGTAACAGGGCCGGAGGCGGAAAGGCATAACATACCCTGAAGTGCCAGCTCTGAGATCGGGCGTCCACCCCCAATGCTCCTTCTCCCTCGCTTAGGGAGGAAAAACAGCGGGTCTTTGCGTTGGTCTTTGACGCAAAGAGATCTACCTTCGGAAGCCTCCATCTTTCTGAGATGGGATCGAAGGCCTCCGGGTTGAAGACCCAGTCGCCCTCTCTCAGCCTCCTTCGGCTGAGAAAATCTGCGATCGTATTTTTTTTCGCCTCTCAGGAATACTGCCGAGAGTGAGAGGGTGTTGGTCTCGGCCCAGTTCAGTATCTCTGACGCTAGGGCTAGCAAAACCTTGCTTCTTGTGCCGCCCTGTTTGTTTAGGTAGGCCACAGTGCACAAATTGTCCGACCGCACCTGAGTGTGGTGGCCCTGAAGCTCTTTTTCAAAAGATCTGAGGGCTAGTCCGACTGCCCTCAATTATTTCCAATTGGACAATGTTCCTACCTCGTCGTCCTTCCAGGTGCCCTGAGCTAGCGGGGATCCCAGATGAGCTCCCCAGCCCCTGCCGCTTGCATCCGTGGTTACCACTTGCAAGGTCGGTAGGATCCACAGGCGACCTTGTGACAGGTTTGTTACCTTCCTCCACCACCACCACAGGGATCTTTTTACCTGGCCTGGAACGTGCACCAGTCTGTCTAGCTCTTTCTGGCTGTGGTCCCATACCTTTAGGATAAAAGACTGAAGGGGCCTGAAGTGCAGAGCTGCCCACTGCACAGCCGGGAGGGTGGAGGTTAAAAGGCCCAATGTCGACATTAGGTACCTTATGGTGACCTGATGGCTGCACTGAAGGGATGCCACTGCCCCTTCCAGCTTCCGAACCTTTTCTAAGGGAAGAAAGACTCTTAATAGTGTTGAGTCTAGCAAATACCCTAGGTATGTGATGCGCTGAGAGGGGATCAGATTGGATTTTTCCAAATTCAGCAGCCACCCCAGGTTCATCAAGACTCTTTTTGTTACCTCGAGATCCTTGGCTAGTTGATCTGGAGACATTGCAAAAAGAAGCATATCGTTCAGGTAGGCTATAATTGCCACCCCCTGGAGACGAAGAAAGGCCATAGCCTCCGCCAACACCTTCGTAAAAATGCAGGGCGAGGATAGCCCGAAGGGCAGTGCCTGGAACTGTAGGTGCACTGTTAGATCCCCTAAGTCTACTGCTAGCCAAATACATTTTTGGGAGTTCTCGGCAATGGTGACGTGTAGATAAGCGTCCCTGAGGTCCAGTGAGACCATAAAGCAGTTGGGGGGCAAGAGGGATCTGACCGTGTAAATTGATTCCATAGGGAATTTTTTGTAGGTGACTGTCCTGTTTAGGGGTTTCAAGTTCAGGATTAGCCTGAACTTTCCAGAGGGTTTTCTCACCACAAATATGTGTGAGTAGACCCCCATCCCTTCCTCTGCCTTTGGTACTTTGCAAATTACATTTTGCTCTTCCAGATCGCTTAGGGCTCCTATTAGAGCATTGGCCTTTTCTCTGCACCTGGGTAGGTGTGTGACCAGAAATTTTCTGGGGGGGGGGGGGGGGGGGGGAGTTGAGAATTCCAGGCGATACCCCTTTCTTATGACCCCTACAAATAAACTGGTTGTGAGAGATTGTCTCCCACTGGGAGAGGAAGGCCCCCAGTCTTCCTCCCACCATGTTTGGCGGGTCATTGGCTTTTACGGGGCTGTTCAGGAGGGCAAAAAATCGCCCCTCCTCTGCCCTTGCCTTTTTGGCCCCAGGTTTTCTTTTGACCCTCTGGCTTTTGGTTCTCCCTACAGGAGGCACACTTCCTTCTAGAACTGTGAGTAAATTTAGATTTTTCCGTAGCTTTCTGAAACATAGTAAGGAAACAAAAGGCAGACAAAAAATCAGCATACAGGCTTTTACAGGATTCCACCAGGGAGTGCCCTAGACCCTCTTTTACCTGCGGGAATCTGGGCCTCCCCCCCTGACCACCCAGGGGGTCTGCCCCCCCTAAGACAGGAACTAATGTTTAGGAGGGACAGTCCTTAGGTATAGAGTTACCCTTCCCCAGGGAGCTCTTACCTTTGGAAGGCTGGAGGGAGCGTCCGTTTGAGGCTCTGCTTCGGACATCTTGCAGGTGGTTGCTCACAGAGTCTTGCGCTGCCTGTGCGCGCTACCGACTCATCTCCAGCCTGTGCCCGGCCCTTTATGGGCTCCGCGACCCGGAACCGGAAGTCATGGGTCAAAGAGTCAACCTCCGCCCTCTACCGGAAGTGACGACGCCCGTCGTCCAGCCCACGAGTTCCAAACATTGCGGCCTATACAGAGTACAGGGAGAGCGGAGCTGTCTCCCTGTGGACACGATAAGGGACCCCCACATACCGCCATCGCGCTCAACTGGGATGGGGTGGCTAGCCATGGTGGGTAAGTACCGCACCCTTTACCTAGGAAGCCCCTGCTTCCCCTGCAGTGAAAACAAAAAATGGGTCACAGTCCCCTGACTGAAGCGACGAGGTTCCTAGCACAGTGTCTCCCCACCGGAGGAAACACTAAGACTGAAGTCCGGCAGGGGGAAGAAAGTTTAATGGGCTGGCGCAGTGTTTCCTGAAGGAAGGGGAGGAGACTACATCTCAAAGTGGCTGTCCAGAAAGACGAAGGGGCAAAATTCCCTTTTTATCAGGGCTCAACACAAAAACAAAAAATCACTACATGTAACAACTTGACAACAGTTGCTGAGCAGCAATGGAGCATACTTGTTTGGTGACAACTGACTTACAGGGGATTTCCGCCCGCTTGCAGGCATTTCCTCTTACATACTGTTGTGTCTCTGGAACAAGAAGTTCAGGGGACTCTGTGATATGGACCAATAAAAACCATATTGTAATCCTTCTAAATCTATCCTACACTCAGCAAGAAGTTTTGCAGATAATTAATAAGTATACAATGAAGTGCAAGGGAAGTGAGTACAGTACGTGTTGCTAAAGAAGCACAGTAAAACTGTTGCTTTGCCCTGCATGGGTAAAACCCAGCCTAATTTTAAAATTATTTTACTTCAACCCATAGAGATCCCCAAACCTTTATGGTTTAAATCAAAGTGCACATTACTTTAACTAGATTACAATTCGTGTCATTTGACAAGTATAGCAGTTAAGCACACACATGCAAGGCATATTTAGGCTGCTGTGAAGTTCTATGTAGCTTAAACAGTGTTATCAATATTATTATGTCAGAGCATCCATGCCAGCATTACAACTTCATCACAGCTGGGAAGCTAGAAGCTGCCTGTATTTGCTGTCAAGAATCTCAAACTTCTGGCTTGGAGTTGAGAAATGTAGGGAGTCCAGTCCTTGTCCCATGGCTTAATCTTATATTGATGACTGATGTCTGTAGTATTATGTTTGGCGTAAATAAATACAATATGGTGAAGCTCTAATTTAAATTTCCATAGACACACACATTACTAACTATATATATTCACATCTTGCAGCTGAAGTTCTGGGAAGAGCAGACACATTTACTAAGGGCACAGCGGGAGATGTGACAGAAGGTTCTGTACCCAGTGCGTGTATCAAATGTCCAAACACATTCACAAAGCTTCTTGTTTTGCGCAGCCAAAACAAACAGGATAGGGGAACTGGGCAGGATAGGAAGGCAGCTGCATTAACCCATATGTAGATGTAATGGATGGGAACACAAAGAGTTTCAGCAGTACAGAATTCAACAGTGGAATGGCAACATTAGTATCAATGCAATTACCATTAAACTGAATGCAGGCTGTGTGTTCTGTGCAGGACTGGGCGGCCACACAGCTGTGTATATGTGGTGCACCACAGTATAATGACATGCTGAAGACAGGGCTAAATTTACATTAAACCCTATCTGCAGTCACTCAGCACATGCAGCTCAATTACACTCTTGTCAGTGGTGGATGAGATTGTAGTTTACACTTGTCAAAATAAAGCCTGCGCCATAGTCTGTTTACCTGCTGCTTTAAAACCAAGTTTTTCACCCCCTCCATGACAAACTGTGACCCCGTATTCATGACTCTGGAGAGCAGCCTGGAAGTAGAAAAAAGAAGGCAGGGTATAAAGAGATGCATCCTCTGTGCCAGATTCTCCACCCTGCACAGGCTGCAGAGAAGACCATCATTGTACCTGAATAAACAGTGTGTAGCTTTGAAGGCTTCGGTTGTGGATGTGTCTATGTAATCTGTCTGACAGTAGAGGGAGAGGGAGCGTAGAAGGACAAGAGATCCTCTGTGGTAGAAGGGAACTGTGAAATGCCAACCTTGGCAGCTTTTACAGCTTCCCATGGAATGGCATAGAAACACTAATTGGGATGGAATATGAAAGTCACAATACTACTAGGAGGGCTGCAGGCTACATTGGGAGAGCAACAGGTCACATACAGGTGACTGTTGCAGGAGGAGAGGACATTATGTAGTATAACTTGCAGAAGAACTACTATGTAGGAAACATAAAATGGGTTTTCCAAATTAAAGTGATTGTAAAGTCTATTTTTTTTTAGTTAAAAATAACAAACGTGTTATACTTACCTGCCCTGTGTAAGGCCTCTTGCACGATACTCCTGTTTGAGCATCTACTTTTTCAGACATTCTTTTTTGGATGTATTTGCGTGGATTTACGCGTATATGCGTTTGCACATTTTTGCGCCAACTTATTTTCACGTTCTCCTTCTGCACTATATGTAAATGGACATTTGCGTGCATTCACGCGTATTTGTTCGCATGAGGCGAAAATTACAGATTTTTTTTTTACTGAAGAATGCACAATGCTTACAATCAATGGGCTATATTTTAGCTCAGGAAAAAGAAAAAAAAAAAGCTTTACTGAGCTTTTTTTCAAGCTGCAGTGTGCAAGAGGCCTAGAGGATTTTCACAGAGCAGCTCCGATCCTCCTCTTCTCAGATGCCTCCTGTTGAGTGCCCCCCCACAGCAAGGAGCTTGCTATGGGGGCACCCGAGCTGAGCCAAAGCTCCCTGTGTCCATTCAAACATGGAGCTGCAGCCCCACCCGGCTCTCTTTCTCTCCTCAATGGCTGACTTACTTTGATTGACAGCAGCAGGAGTCAATGGCATTATGCTATCTCAGTCAATGAGGAGGGGAATCCCAGGCAGCCGAGACACTCCTGCAACATCGCTGGATCTAGAGGGACCTCAGGTAAGTGTTAGGGGGGCTGTTGCACACAATTGCCTTTACAATCACTTTAAAACCATTAGAATGATTTGGTCACTCTACTGTGTGGCAGCAATGTGGCAGGAGGATTGAGAAGGATTTCCACATATTATAATATTCTACACATTATTTAAAAATACATTATTTTGTGCATCTTTTATTTTGCACCAAGCTATAGAAGCCTTTGCAGTCAAACTTTATAAAGATACTAGCTTGCATAGCTTGGTATTGTTTGGGATTATAGCGGTGCCACAAGTCATAGAAAAACACTTTATATATAAAACAAATAAAATTTAAATCACATAAAGTTAAAAGGTGGGTTCAATAAAAATATATTGTGAATGTATACATATCATATCATCGATCACTGGTGTCCAAAAACATAGATGTTCAAAGCGTGGCGTTTGATCCCAACATGTTTCACCAGGAATGGCTTCTTTAGGGGTTTTACAGACCACCGCTTTTCACAAAACTCCAAAAGACCATCAAAGAGTCACCGAGTACGTCCACAACTATGTGGGAGGGAAGCTTTGTGCGACCACAGGGGACACAAGCGGACCATGTCAAATTATGATATTAACAAAGAGTACTGCAAGGGCGCCAGATCAAGCTGCGGTAACCATAGGTTGATATTCGCCTAACACAGCCACTAAAGCCGTGATAAGAATCCGCAGTGGCCATCCTCACATATAAACATTCATATTGTATTTTTATTGAAACCATCTTTTAACTTTATGTGAATAAACTTCATTCATTTATAAGATACTAATTCATAAGCAGGGTCAGAACTGGGTAAAATGAAAATGTTTCTTTTAATATGAAAGCAATTAAAAATTCATTGTGTTCTATTGTATTTTTACAGTAATTATGAACATTAGCATTTTTCCCCACAATTAAAATTCTATTGTTTTAGTATTCATATCCCTAGCAACAAAAATGTACTTCATTCTATAGTGACAATATTAAATACCGGGAAAAGACTTTACATTTGTGTTTTTTAATTACTGCGTTAAATCTAGCTGATGTAAATGTAACTATAAAGATATTCTTGCTATAGCAATGTCAGGTTGTGCGATGATATATACATTCTGCCTTGCAAGGGTGATTATGAAGTACATCTTCTGAGACCCTTTCCTGTGTGTCTTGTGCTACCTTCTTTATTCCCATAATTATGTTGTCAGATTTACAGAGTCCTTAGTAGAACTACAGCAGCAAATCAAAACGAATGCCGCCATTGCCCCAAAACAAAGAACCCGTCAGTCACGTAAAAGACATCTCAGAGACCCAATGCAGTGAATGACTTTGTGGAGGCTTCTGACAAGCCCTCTTTTTTGTGTGCTGGAATGCATTAAGATAAAACACCTTCTGACTTTAGAACCACTTTAACCACTTCAGCCCCGGACCATTTGGCAGCCAAAGGACCAGAGGTCTTTTTTCAATTTCGCACTGCACTACTTTAACTGGTAATTGCGCGGTCATGCAATTTTGTAACCAAACGAAATTTGCGTCCTTTTCTTCCCACAAATAGAGCTTTCTTTTGATGGTATTTGATTGCCTCTGTGATTTTTATTTTTTGAGATATAAACGGAAAAAGAGCGAAAATTTTGAAAAAAAAAGAGATTTTCTACTTTTTGTTATAAAAAAAATCTAATAAACTCAATTTTAGTCAAACATTTGGGCCAAAATGTATTCAGCCACATGTCTTTAGTAAAAAAAAATGCCAATAAGCGTATATTTATTGGTTTGCGCAAAAGTTATAGCGTCTACAAACTAGAGTACATTTTCTGGAATTTACACCGCTTTTAATTTATGACTGCCTATTTCATTTCTTGAGGTGCTAAAATGGCAGAGAAGTACAAAACCCCCCCAAATGACCCCATTTTGGAAAGTAGACACCCCAAGCTATTTGCTGAGAGGCATGTTGAGCCCATTGAATATTTTTTTTTTTAGTCCCAAGTGATTGAATAAAGACAAAAATAAAAAAGATTTTTTTTTTTTTCAAAAAGTTGTCACTAAATGATATATTGCTCACACATGCCATAGTTATATGTGGAATTGCACCCCAAAATACATTTTGCTGCTTCTCCTGAGTATGGGGATACCACATGTGTGGGACTTTTTGGGAGCCTAGCCGCGTACGGGGCCCCGAAACCCAAGCACCGCCTTCAGGATTTCTAAGGGTGCAAATTTTTGATTTCACTCCTCACTACCTATCACCGTTTCGAAGGCCATAAAATGCCAAAATAGCACAAAACCCCCCCAAATGACCCCATTTTGGAAAGTAGACACCCCAAGCTATTTGTTGAGAGGCATGGTGAGTATTTTACAGCTCTCATTTGTTTTTGAAAATGAAGAAAGTAAAGAAAAAAAAAATTTTTTTTTTCTTTTTTCAATTTTCAAAACTTTGTGACAAAAAGCGACATCTGCAAAATACTCACAATACCTCTCAGCAAATAGCTTGGGGTGTCTACTTTCCAAAATGGGGTCATTTTGGGGGGTTTTATGCCATCTGGGCATTCCATGGCCTCCGAAACTGTGATTGGCAGTGAGAAGTGAAATAAAAAAATTACACCCTTAGAAAGCCTGAAGGCGGTGATTGGTTTTTGGGGTTCCGTACGCAGCTAGGCTCCCAAAAAGTCCCACACATGTGGTATCCCCGTACTCAGGAGAAGCAACAGAATGTATTTTGGGGTGTATTTCCACATATGCCCATGACATGTTTGAGCAATATATCATTTAGTGACAACTTTTTGTAAAAAAAATATATATTTTTTTTTTTTTCATTATTCAATCTCTTGGGACAAAAAAAAAAAATATTTAATGGGCTCAACATTGCTCTCATCAAATAGCTTGGGGTGTCTACTTTCCAAAATGGGGTCATTTGGGGGGGGTTTGAACTGTCCTGGCATTTTATGCACAACATTTAGAAGCCTATGTCACACGTCACCCACTCTTCTAACCACTTGTAGACAAAGCCCTTTCTGACACTTTTTGTTTACATGAAAACATATTTTTTTTTTTTGCAAGAAAATTACGTTGAACCCCCAAACACTATATATAATGTTAAAGCAAAGGCCCTACAGATTAAAATGGTGGGTGTTGCATTTTTTTTTTCCACACAGTATTTGCGCAGCGATTTTTCAAACGCATTTTTTGTGGAAAAAATACACCTTTTTTTATTTTAATGCACTAAAACACACTATATTGCTCAAATTTTTGATGAAATAAAAAATATGATCTTAGGCCGAGTACATGGATACCAAACACGACATGCTTTAAAATTGCGCACAAACACGCAGTGGCGACAAACTACATACATTTTTAAAAGCCTTTAAAAGCCTTTACATGATACCACATTAGATTCACGGAGGAGGTCTACTGCTAAAATTACTGCCCTCGATCTGACCTTCGCGGTGATACCTCACATGCATGGTGCAATTGCTGTTTACATATGACGCCAGACCAACGCTTGTGTACGCCTTTGCGCAAGAGAAGGGGGGGCAGGGGTGCTTTTTTTTTTTTTTTTGTTTTTTTTTTTATTTATTTAGCTTTTTTATTTTATTTTTAAACTGTTCCTTCCATTTTTTTTCTTTGTTATGATTTTTATTGTTATCTCAGGGAATGTAAATATCCCCTATGATAGCAATAGGCAGTGACAGGTACTCTTTTTTTGAAAAAATTGGGGTCTATTAGACCCTAGATCTTTCCTCTGCCCTCAAAGCATCTGACCACACCAAGATTGGTGTGATAAAATGCTTTCCCAATTTCCCAATGGCGCGGTTTATATCCGGGAGGGGGGACATTCCCTCCCACTGCTTGTAAAAGCAGTCTAGAGGCTAATTACCCACTAGAATTGCTTTTACATGAAAGCCGATCACTGGCTGAAAAGAATGATACCAAGATGATACCTAAACCTGCAGGCATCATTCTGGTATAACCATTCAAAGTCCAGCAACATACTGGACATATATTGTAATCTTTTTTTTTTCATGCAGCCTCTTGGCTGAACGAAAAAAAAGAGATTGATTGGTGGGTATGCCCACCATTAGAATACCTCCCTTCATCCACCCACTTCTAATGATGGGCATACATGCACCATTTATATATGCCGATGCATGGGGGCATCCTCCCGCAAAAGTTATGCCGTGTACACACGGTCGGAATTTCGACCGTATGTACGTGGCATTAGGAGCCAATCGCTCCTCCCCCCCCCTGCTGCCCCCATGCTTCGGCATATATGCTCTTTTTTTTAACTGTGGTGGTGAAATCACCTCCTACAGCGTTGGAGTCGCGGCTTTATGTATCGTGGGAGCAAACGCTGTTGCTGTCAAGATAAATAAATCTGCGTTGCAACTGAATGGCGCACCTGAAAACAAAAAAATGCTCAACACTAAAACACAGTAAACAAAATTACATACCTGAAAAGCAAGCATGATAAAACATGATAAAACATAATAAAACATTGCAGAATAGAATGGAGTAAAAAAAGAGCAACAATAGAGAGAGAATAGAGTGAGAGAGAGAACAATAAAACGACAACTATTTTATTTTTTTTTATTTTTTTGAGATTCACAGGTAAAAAAGCTCCTGACTGAAGCGACTGAATCAAAACGCTACCACAAAAAAAACTGTTAGCGATCGCAGGGATCAGGCCTGACTCTGCGAACGCTGCAGTTATGTGTGCTTAGTGTTTTGTAAGTGACAGTGATCGATCGATACTGCACTTGGGTGGGCTGGGCTGGGCGGAGGGGGAAAACGCAGGTGCTAGCAGGTATCTGGGCTGATCCCGCTAACAATGCGGTTTTTTTTGGAACCCTAAACTGCTGGGACGCTAGTATAGATCTGATCAGATCAGATATTGATCTGTTCAGATACTGTGCCACTAAGGGAGGTGTATGCTTTGTGCGTGGGTGTTTGCGGTACTGGCACTAACCTGGGGCGACGCAGACCTTATTTGACCCTAAAACCTAATTGATATCACCCGCCGGGCGATCAGGGGGTTAAACCGTTATTGGGTAATAAATGGCGGGTGCCCTGACAGTATAAAAAACAAGCTAACTAACCAGCGTCACCCGTAACAGTAATACAAAAAAAAACTGGTTACCTAGCGACACTAATGCAGCGATCAGAAAAAACGATCGCTTAGTGACACTGGCAAAAGGGGGTGAAAGGGTTAACTAGGGGCAATCAGGGGGTTAAACCTTTATTAGGTAATATATGGGGGTACCTGACGCTATATAAAAACCTGACGGGGAACCTAAATAACGAAATAACTAACTGGCTAACCAGCGTCACCAGTGACAGTTATACAGTGATCACTGGTGAAAGGGTTAACTCTAGGGGCAATCAGGGGGTTAAAACCTTTATTTAGGTTGTAATATGGGGGTACCTGACCTATAAACCTATTTATGAACCTATATAAACATGGCGGTTACCTAAAAAAAAAAAAATGGTTACCTAGCGACACTAATGCAGCGATCAGAAAAACGATCGCTTAGTGACACTGGCAAAAGGGGGTGAAAGGGTTAACTAGGGGCAATCAGGGGGTTAAAACCTTTATTAGGTAATATATGGGGGTACCTGACGCTATATAAAAACCTGACGGGGAACCTAAATAACGAAATAACTAACTGGCTAACCAGCGTCACCAGTGACAGTTATACAGTGATCACTGGTGAAAGGGTTAACTCTAGGGGCAATCAGGGGGTTAAAACCTTTATTTAGGTTGTAATATGGGGGTACCTGACCTATAAACCTATTTATGAACCTATATAAACATGGCGGTTACCTAAAAAAAAAAAAATGGTTACCTAGCGACAGCAGTGACACTAATACAGCGATCAGAAAAACGATCGCTTAGTGACACTGGCAAAAGGGGGTGAAAGGGTTACCTGGGGGGCAATCAAGGGGTTAAACCTTTATTAGGGGGGGGTAGGGGGCTACCTTGGACCTAAAACTAACTGCCCTGACAGTTATTACAGTCACACTGACACTAAATGCAGTGATCAGTAAATAAATGATCACTGCAATTAGTGACACTGTGACTGGGGGGGGAGGGGGTGATCTGGGGGGTGATCAGGGGGTGACAGGGGGGTGGAATATGTGCCTAACTGTACTGGTGTCAGTGTAGTGTTGTGCACTAACCTGTACATGTTCGCCGCTCGGCGTCTCCGGTCACATAGACCGGCGCACCGAGCGTGACATCACTTCCGCCTTCCTGTCTATACAATAGACAGGAAGGGGAAGTTTCTCATTGGCCAGGAGCGATCGCGAGGGGGTGGCCAGAAACCACTGGCCGTCCCCTCGTCCCGGATCGCTCCTGAAGCGATCCCGACCGTCCCCGCCGGCGGAGGGGGGTCCGATCGGACCCCCCAACCGCCGGAAGAATGTCACGTACAGGTACGTGATTCTGCCTGTACGTGCCATTCTGCCGACGTAAATATACAGGGGGCGGTCGGGAAGTGGTTAAGAACTGTCAATGTGTAACAGACAGACACAACCCCTGAGCATTGTCTGCACTTGTTGCAAATAAGGAAAGAAAAAATGTTGACTGAATTCCTATAATACTGTTATTGTTGTAAAATGAGCAATGAATTACCGCTGAACATGTACATTCTCTGTTCTATTTTACTTTGTACCCTTTTACCCCTACAAAACATTATTACAAATTATGAAAGCTAGAACATTTCATTTTATGAAGTCCAACTAGTAAAATACATGCTAACACCACAAGTACATTTCTTACCCTTTGGATTTAGTTGCAGAAAGACCATAGCTTGTCGGTGCTGATGCCATCTTTGCAAATGCTCTAATTAAAAAAAAAAAAAAAACATTTAACAGACCATGTTACTGTAATAACAAAAAAACTGCAGTACTTTGGTTAGTGGTAACTACAGAATGCATAAAAAACTGTACAGCTTACTTCCACTGTTTGATGTAATTTAAAGGTGCCAAATTGCATCCTGCATCCTCAAGTGCCTTCTTATACTGATCCAGGTCAGTCTGATACAGGGGGATATAAGAAATAACATAAATGTACACCAACAAGAGTCCTTCAGCTCCCAAACCCTCTGCTGCAAATGAAATTCATAAATTACAGTTGGGCTCATATTAAAGCAAAAGTATTAGAGATTCGAAGGGAAAACAACAAAAAAAAAAAATACGAAAAAGCTGAGAAGACATGCAAGATAACACTCATTTTATACCATCTAAAAAAGGTATTCTAGGATAACAATGATCAGATGGAGATATAAAAACATAATTCCATTGATGAATTAAGCTGTATAACCATGAACAATTGAACATTGAAGAATGAGATATATAAGATAATCGTATATCTTCTGGAATTAGATCTGATTAGAACTGGCACATCTAAGTATGCAGGCATCTGGGGGTAAAGCTGTCCACATAGACCATCCCCCATACCGCCGGCTCTCACCGCTGTCAATATGCAATCGTGACCGGGAAGACTACCCTGCAGTAGAGCGATCTGAAAGTGAAGCTTGAAGCACTCGTGGATCGCAGCGTGGAAAGGATGACATTGATGGTGGTGTGGAGGATGATCTACGTGGACAGCTTTACCCCAGATGCCTGCACACTTAGATGTGCCTGTTTTTAAATCATCAACCATGTGAGTTGCCAAATGTTGTACCTTCATTAAATGTAACTGTATTGCCACACTTAGGAGGCGCCTCTCCTCTCTGTTATACTCAGTTGTGACTTGACGCTACTTGTATAGCAAGTCAAAATTCATGAGAGCGTTTTGCTTGTCTTGCAAAATGCTCTCAAACCAAGCTACTCTCAAACCTAGGTTTTACTGTATTATTATTATCTAGGATTTGTATAGCACCAACAGTTTGTACAGTGCTTAACAGAATAAAGGCAGATATTACAGTTACATTACAATTTGGTACTCAGAGAGCCCTCCTCCAATGGGTTTACCTTTTACATAACCCAAGGCAGCATTGAATCTGCACCTCTCTTTTCAAAATGTAACCACTTCCTGCCCGCGCTCTAGCCGAATGATGGCTACAGTGCAGACCTACTTTGCCGGGAGGCCGTCATATGAAGTCATGCCGTGCTTAAGCGGCCTTCGCGCCCCCTGCAGGGTGCGCGTGGTGCGCTCTGTGATCAGCGAGTCAATGAGACTCAGTTGATCACAGATCAGAGTAAGGGGTCGATCCTCACCCCTTATCACATGATCAGCTGTCAGCCAATGACAGCTGATCATGTGATGTAAACAGAGTCTGTAAACAGCTATTTTTTCTCCTCACTCTAGGATAGCATGAGGGGAAAGAAAAAAGCTAATCACTGGCGGCTGTCAGAGGGACATTGGTCCCGATCAAGGAAAGCAGCTGCTGCCTCATCTGTGCCATCTCCCAGTGCCACCTACCGGTGCACAACAGTGCAGCCTACCAGTGCCCACCAGCGCCAGTGCCCACAGTGCCACCTTTCAGTGCCTCATCCCCAGTGCTGCGTATCAGTGCCACCTATCAGTGCTGCCTCATCAGTGCCCATCAATGAAGGAGAAAAATTACCTGTTTTCAAAATTTTATAACAGACTATGAAAATTGTGATTTTTTCTAAATTTTCTGTCTTTTTTTGTTTGTTTAGCAATAACAACAACTCCAGCAGTGATTAAATACCACTTAAAAAAAATGATAAAAATGTAAATTTGGGTAGTGTTGCATGACCGCACCAATTGTCATTCAAAGTGCGACAGCGCTAAAAACTGAAAATTGGTCTGGGCATGAGGGTGGTTTAGTTGCCCAGTATGCAAGTGGTTAAAACACACAATTTCACTTTCAGCTCCCATTCACCGGCAGTGTAGCGGGAGCATAAATTTTTAGTGCGTTTTTCCTGCAACGCGCATAGGGCAGCCCATTGATTGAAGTAGCCAATTTGGACACATTGTGGCTTGCACGGTTTTCACTATGCATTTTTGCATGTAGCAAAACGTGCGTTGGCTTCCAATAACGTGTGGGGTGCGGTTAACAATTAATGAAACCACAAGCGCAATACCAGTTTTTTACATGTTATGGGAACATGTAGATGTGCATGGAGCCTCACTGTAAAATCTGGTATTTAATTTAATGCCACCCTCTAACTGTAGTGCAATTGTAGAAGGAATTAAAGAATAGAAGTTCCCATATTTCTTTCAGTAAATGATTACTTAGAGGAATCATCTGTATCCCTGGTAGATTTCCATTTGCACAGAAGCTTCCTTTTTATTCTAGACTGTGACACTATAAAACAATTCATAATTCATTCATGAATGTATTGGAAATATTTTCAGCAAAGTATAGTACTGGCAGTACCTCTGATGGGGGCTGTGCAGACGTGATGTAATAGATCAAGAACAACCGCATCTTGTCTTCTGGAGTTCCAGCTACAAACAAACAGCAGGATATATATGAACACGTAAAACACGCAATAAAAGAAAACCATTTGCTGCTTGACCACAAGTAAATGGAATAATAAATTATCCCCAAGTCTAGCATAAAGTTTCAGAAGGTGTATGTGTAAATAGTTTGTAGTTGATTTACTCAGTCTTAGTGGCTGGATTACTGTTAAGTGCACCAATATGAACACATGTTTTTAGAGCATGCTGAAAAAACCGTCCTCATGCTTGGCATTTATTGACTGTTGAACCACAAAACTACCACAAAGTGCTTTTTATTAATCCAGTGTAAACAAGCTTAGGTGTATAGAAATCAAACGAATATGCATTATGTTACATGAAATATTTATGGCTGTGCATTGGCCCTAAATTTCCATTTTAAATGTGTTACAAATAAACTTCAATGTACTGCTTGGTGCATCTGATACACAAGCAAATATACAAGCCGTGTCATGCAGACATCAGTCGTGTGCAGTTAGAAACCCAATAAAAAAAAAAAAAAACACAAATACAGCTCAAAATCATGCAGGAATGGACTTTTCTGAGCACTATAGTTCAAACTGAAGCATGCTGTGCTAGCAAACACCTAGCAGTCTGCATTATTCATAATTTACTGCCACATTGGCAATGGGTTTTATAATTGATCACTGGTGTTGAGGTGAGTAGCTTCAGGTCTAGAGTTAGCAGGTACAATTTAGAGGCAGATTTATTATTACGTTTTGGTTAAAGGGTTGGGTTAGGGTTATCTCTTCAGATGTAATAAACTGGCTATGATTGTTTCTGGTATGATAAATTGCATCACTAAAAGCTACATGCTCAAAAATTCAGTAAGTAGGTATTTTTCGAACGGCACCACACTAAATTGGATCAGGACTGCATTTTTGAAAATAATGCTACATACCCGTCAAGGTTGCCCACTCTCACCACTCCTTTCTATTTTGGCTCTGGAACCATTTGTGGAGGCGGTCCGCTCTCATCCATATATAAAAAAGGTATTGATGTTGCAGACTCTTCTCATAAAATATCCTTATTCGCAGACGATATTTTGCTAACTTTAACCTCCCCCAGAATCTCTCTACCGAACCTACAATCTCTTCTAGATACTTTTGCATCCCTCTTGGGACTTCGTGTCAACCCTTCCAAATTTAAAGCACTGGTCGGTCAACCTCTCTCTTCCAATATTAACAGATCTCAAAACAGCCTTTCCATTTCTTTAGCTCTCCTCCTTGTCCTACTTGGGAATCCGTCTCACCTCATCATATGCAGGATTGTACCAGGCCAGTTTTTCACCCTTGTTCAAAAGATTGTCTGGCATGTTGTCCTCCTGGTCCCACTTACCACTGTCCTGGTTCGGTAGGATAACTGCAATTCGCATGTCTTATCTCCCGAAATTACTTAATTTTTTTTAAAGTCTTGCCCATTTCAGTACCTCCACATATTTTTTGTATACATCAACAATGTAAGCTTTTGAAGTTTATCTGGGAATCCACCTGTCCTCAAATCGGTAAACAGGTTTTGTACGCCCAAAGGATCAATGGTGGCCTTTCGGTCCCTAACTTACAGGCCTACTATACTGCAGCGAACATAGCTCCGCTATCCCACCTCCATGAAACATACCAACTATCGCTATAGGCCACAATTGATCTGGTTGACTCCGATCCTATACCAGTCTCTTCCCTACCCTGGCTCCCTCCTATTTATGGCCTGGCCACAATAGGGCCATGTTAAGCCCACTCTGTACGATTATGGGACATTGCTAATTATTCCCTCCAGGTTGCGAAAATCCAGCTCAATTTTCTTGGTGGACTGCAAACTTATTCACGGACATTCATTCCCCGTTTACCCCTACTAGGATACTGACATTTGACGCTTTGCGTTCTCATAATATTCCCTCACGAGAACACTATAGCTACCTACAACTTGGGCATTTTTTTCAACAACTCATTAAATCCCGCCCTACCCCATATACTCTGACACCTTTTGAGAGCCTATGTAGTGCCAGACCCCACTCCCTGGGCCTAATATCATTGATATTGTTGATATATTTATCTATAATTTCTGCAAAAAAGCCTCCATTAAGACCCTATCATCTCCAATGGGAAAAAAATGGGAATATGGCTACTTTCACACTGAAAGCACCCAGCATTAGCAGTAAAGCACTGCTAGTTATAGCAGTGATTTTTGTCCGCTAGCGGGGCACTTTTAACTCCAGCTAGTGGCTGAAGAAAGGGTTAAAAGTGCCCATGTTGCAGCGATGCCAATTCATTTCAATGGGCAGCAGCGGTTTAGGAATGCTGTATACACCGCTTCCAAACCGCCCCAAAGATACTGCTTGCAGGACCTTTTCTAACGTTCCGCAAGCGCACCGCCCCAGTGTGAAAGCAGCTTTCACACTGCGAGGCATTTTTCAGGCGCTATTTCTAGTGCTAAAACGTCTGTAAAACACCTCAGTGTGAAAGTAGCCCTAGACTATAGCCCTTTCCAAGTGATTGAGAAATGTTCTTATATTGGAGAACGCCTATAAAGTGCTGTACAGGTGGTATTATATGCCGGCTAGATTGGCTAGTTTTAACCCAACTTACTCCCCCCTCTGCTTTCGGGGATGTTCACAAGAAGGTTGTATGGCACTTATTTGGTGGTCATGCCCAAAGGCATGCAGGTTATGGGTTAGAGTCAATACCCTTCTCCGTAACTTATTTAATGTTAACCTGAAAAGGGACCCCTATGAAGCCCTTATTGGCAAACCAATTGTTTAAGTTCTACACCTGGAACAGCAACTGGCCCTACATCTCTTTACTGCAACTAAACTAACCATTGCGAGGGCATGGAAAATCCCTGCGCTTAGCTTTGAGGCGGTCAAAAACCATATTAACAATGTCATGGTGAATGAGAAGTTGACGGCCATCCTCTCGGATACGCATAACAAATTTCTTAGAGCTTGGCAGCCGTAGATTAAATATACCCAGCCCTCTCGGTTTGACAGTACATTATCTCACAAAAGTGATTACACCCCTCACATTTTTGTAAATATTTTATTATATCTTTTCATGTGACAACACTGAAGAAATGACACTTTGCTACAATGTAAATTAGTTAGTGTACAGCTTGTATAACAGTGTAAATTTGCTGTCCCCTCAAAATAACTCAAACACAGCCATTAATGTCTAGACCTCTGGGAACAAAAGTGAATACACCCCTAAGTGAAAATGTCCAAATTTTGCCCAAAGTGTCAATATTTTGTGTGGTCACCATTATTTTCCAGCACTGCCTTAACCCTCTTGGGCATGGAGTTCGCCAGAGCTTCACAGTTTGCTAATGGAGTCCTCTTCCACTCCTCCATGACGACATCACTGAGCTGGTGGATGTTAGAGACCTTGTGCTCCTTCACCTTGCATTTGAGGATGCCCCACAGATGCTCAATAGGGTTTAAGTCTGGAGACAGGCTTGGCCAGTCCATCACCTTTACCCCCAGCTTCTTTAACAAGGCAGTGGTCGTCTTGGAGGCGTGTTTGGGGTCGTTATCATGTTGGAATACTTCTCTGCGAGAGGGAATCATGCTCTGCTTCAGTATGTCACAGTACATGTTGGCATTCATGATTCCCTCAATGAACTGTAGCTCCCCAGTGCTGGCAGCACTCATGCAGCCCCAGACCATGACACTCCCACCTCCATGCTTGACTGTAGGCAAGACTCACTGGTTGCCACCACACACGCTTGACACCATCTGAACCAAATAGATTTATCTTTGTCTCATCAGACCACAGGACATGGTTCCAGTAATCCATGTCTTTAGTCTGCTTGTCTTCAGCAAACTGTTTGCTGGCTTTCTTGTGCATCATCTTTAGAAGAGGCTTCCTTCTGGGAAGGCAGCCATGCAGACCTATTTGATGCAGTATGCATGTATGACCCCTGACATCTCTGCAGCAATGCTGGCAGCACTCATATGTCTATTTCCCAAAACAACCTCTGGATAGGACGCTGAGCACGTGCACGCAACTTCTTTGGTCGACCATGGCAAGGCCTGTTCTGAGTGGAAACTGTCCTGTTAAACTGCTGTATGGTCTTGGCCACTGTGCTGATGATCAGTCTCAGGGTCTTGGTAATCTTATAGCCTAGTCCATCTTTATGGAAAAGCAACAAGTATTTTTTTCAGATCCTCAGAGAGTTCTTTTTTTTTTTTTTTTTTTATATATTTTTATTGAATTATAAAGAGCATAACAAAGAAAAACAAAAGAAGAAAACAAACAGTTAAACATACATTGGTCTTACATGTCAACAATGCAGTCTCAATCGGGACCTCATTACAATTGTGTCATATAAAGCTAGCAAGCATTTGGCATAGGTTGGAATACCTCAAATGGCAGCACAGTTCCCGGAGTCCTAGGATTTTTTAGGTAACAGTCGTATATTCTGGTACAACATCGGGTACAGTTAATGTGCGCAGCGGGTACTCCCTTGGGGGCTATTTTTGTGGGTTCTACTGAGAGGCCTCAGAAGCAGAGGAGGAATCTGCCAACCACTTGGACCAGATTTTGTCGTACTTGTTAGGACAGCCTCTATTGGCGTATGTGTCTTTATACAGAGGTAAGCTATTGTTGATTAGTTGTTTCCACAGGGAGAGAGGAGGGGGGGTTGGTTTGCGCCAGCTAAGGGTTATGGCTTTGCGGGCATAAAACAACAGGAGCCCCACAAGTGTGCGTCCCGCTACCGTGGGGATTAGTTGCTCGATCAAGCCCAGTATGCAAATTGCCATTGAGTGTTGCAGAGGTATAGAGGTAATTTGTGTGATAAATTCTAAAATCTCCTTCCAGTAATTGGCGATGGCCGGACAGGTCCAGAAGATATGGGTGAAGTCTCCTGGAGTTCCCCCACACCTCCAGCACCCAGAAGGGGAGTCAGGGTTCATTTTGTGTAGTCTATGGGGGGTGAAATATGCCCGGTGAACTATCTTGAACTGGATCAGGCGGTCCCTCAAGGAGACCAGGGAACTAAAAAGGGAAGTCCCATATGTCGTCCCAGTCATCGTTGTCGAGATCAGGGATGTCATGGGACCATTTAGTTCTCAGCTTTTCCAACGCCGGGAGAGAGGTGATGATCAAATGTGAGTACAATTGAGAGGTGGGTTTTTTCGCACAATCTGACCTGAGGAGGTTTTCTAGTGAAGACTGGATCAATTGAGGAGGGGAGGTGGAGAATTGGCCACTGAAAGCATGAGAGAGTTGATGGTAATGAAAAAAATTGTATCGTGGTACATTGAAGTCAGAGTTTAGTTTGGAAAGCGGAACTAGGGATTGGCTGGAGACAATCTGTGACACCGTTTTTATGTTAAACTTGGTCCAGGCTTGGGGCTCGGGTAATTTGTAAATGTGTTCTAGGGTTGGGTTTCGCCAAAGGGGGGCATTGGGTGAGATTGCCTGTTTAGGGTATTTTTCGATTTTTAGACCTGCCCCCCATGCACGTAATGTGGTGCGCATGGAGGGTGTCAGTGGGTAGGGGGCCCGAGGGCCTCGAAAGAGCAAAAATTTGAGTGCTTCAAGGGATCCCAGCACTGCCGTCTCAATCTGGGTAGCTGGGTTAGAGATGTCCGGATTGAGCCACCATGCAGCCGTAACTAGCTGGGTAGCTAAGTAGTACTTATAAAGATCTGGACATGCCAAGCCACCTTGAGAAGTCGGGCGTATCAGTGTGGTCCAGCTATATCTGGGGGATTGGGACCCCCACAGGAAAGAGGCAAGGAGGCGGTGTAGTTGTGTGAAAAAGGATTTAGGCATCCACTGTGGGGAGTGGCGAAATAGGTAGGTGTATAAACAAATCTATTCCAAGTCTCTTCTAATTGAGGACCAAGAGTAGATAGTGGCGCTAAACATATATCAAATACATGTGTAACCCTAAAAACAAGAAATAAATAAAATAAAAAAATATTAAAATAATAATATATATATAGAAAAATATATCACCAAGTGTAAGGTGAGACAAATATAACATGTAAATGAAAACAAATTATATAAATTGGTCACAAATACTAAGTGCACAACAAATCCGTGTATAATAGTCAGTATAACACTGATTACTGCAAAAAGACAATTAGTGAAAATAAAAGTCGCATAAAGTCCATGCAATTTTTCACACAATGTGCAAATAAACGTGAACAACTCTTCCTTTGTTCTTTCACCACACCACTGTGATCCGTGTTTCCACTTCCCCAAAAGAAACGCACTCACCGCATCTGTTGCCTGCACTTTCGTGACAGGCTAATAAGCTTTTGGATTCCACCCAAGGAAATAAACAATCAATCCTAGATCCATCTATGTCCGGATCTCTCCATATGTGAAAAAATAAAAGGATTGCTCCAATAGTGTAAAAACGTTTAAATTTATTCACACCACACTAAAAATCCCTCCAATAGTCACACTCACATTTGATACAGTTCAAGTCAGCATATGTAAGTTAAACCACAGCACAGCACGCTTCACTCCAAATGTGCACACAGTGAGAATGTTTGCAGTCACGGCGGACCCGAGGTATGCACAGGCAGTAACCGATGTTGCTCACCCCCTCCTTCCCGCTCGTGCTCCAAACCAGGATCGATTTTTCTCCCAGGGACTCCTCACATTAACATGTAACTAGATCAATTGCCGCTCAGCCACGCCCCCGACATGTTTCGTCATCAGGACTTAATCATAGGGTTGGCTGAGCGGCGTGGCAATCAATCAATTTATATCCTGTCCGTGGCGGCCATACTGCGCATGCGCGATCTCTCTATAGCCGCGCATGCGCTCAACACACGTTGCGCCTGCGCACTCCTCGTGTCCCCGTTCGTGCAATATGCAATCATTTTAAATGGGGCACCTATCTGTACAGGATCTTAACACTACTTGGTAATCATTAGCACTCAATAACAAATGTCCATGGTTGCACCTACATCTTAATAGGCGTAGTATTAAACAAATCAACTTTGAACCTGTCTATCAAATGCACATGCAGATAATGGTATTATACATATGATAATATCCTGCATTAAATCAGATAATACAGATAATGGTATTGTACATATACTAATGTCATGCGTTACATCCGCATATTTATCCATGGTGTTAATAGTCATTATAAAGAATAACCAACATTATATAGTTAAACGATCAGGAATAAATTGCGGACCAAACATCCAGTTGTTAAATACTGTCCAATGCAGGCAGTATACACCACCCAACAACTGGATATCTTCACCTGAGCCATATATGTAAATATAAAGTGCAATATGAGTTTAAACTATGCTTGAAATATCTCATCCAAACGTTATTTAAAATCTACTAAAAATGTAAAAAATGTATTTAATGACTCAAAACCCTAAAGGTATCATAACACATATATTAATGGAATATAAGTCTAAGCCATCTTAACAAAGTATGGCTCAGATAATGACTGGGCTAAACATCATACTAATATAATTTTCATTATTAATGATCAATAATCTACAGTGGAGATATTAGAGATATTAAAAAGATGGATATTAAAAATATTAAGAACATTACAAATATTAAAAATATTAAAAATGTTAAAAATATATATATATAATTTGAGTGAACCTGGGAGGTATAAGACGAAGTGGGAACCTGATTGGCTCCTCACTCTATCATCACTCACTCATATATAAATTAGAATCCAATCTCAGAAATTATTAATGAAACAATTCAAATCTAATTCAATGTTTAACCCTCTAGGCGTTAAACACTTGAAAAGAAAGATCCACCTAGTTTCCCTCTGCGACAGATCCCTCACTCTATTGGAACCCCTCCAGGTCGGGTGTACCACATCAATTCCAACAAATTGTAAGAGGCTAGGGTCCTGTTGGTGTTTTTCTTTGAAGTGAAGGGATACACTGTGGTACCTAAAACCCTTGCGTATATTGGCCAGATGTTCTGCTATACGGATTCTTAATAATCTTTTGGTTCTCCCAATATAAAATAAGCCACAAGGGCACCACATTAAATATACAACGAAGGGCGTATTGCAGGTTATAAATTCTTTGATAGAGAACGTTTCATTGTCGTTGTTGGTTACCTCCGTCACACCCCTGTTCTGTGTTTTAACTGTACGGCAGCACACACATTTTCTACAACAGAAAAAACCTTTTAAATCTATTTTCAGCATTCCTTCCCCTGGGGGGTCCAGAATCTTTTTGACAACCTGATCACCAAAGCTTGGTGCCTTCCTGTATATAAACTTTGGTTGTTGGGGAAGAATTTCCTTCAGATGTCTATCCTTACAAAGGATATGCCAGTGTTTTCTGTATATGCTCTCAATCTCCTTGTATTGGCAGTGAAAACTTGATATAAAGCCAACCTGATGTTGATTGGGAGCAGGCTGTGTTTCTTTTTTCTTAAAACACTCCGTTCTCGGTATTTTTGCAATATTACTAATTATTTCATCCATAGCGTGCCTATCATAACCTTTCTGAACGAACTTTTGTTTTAACACATCAGCTTGTGTGAGAAAATCATCCAGCTCTGTGCAATTACGCCGAACCCGTAAAATCTGCCCTTTAGGTATATTTCTTATCCATGCAGGGTGATGACCACTCCTGATGGATAAGTAACTATTACGATCTGTTACTTTAAAATACACCTTTGTACTGAGGGTGTTAGAGCTCTTATTTATTGTGACATCCAAGAAATTTACCGACTCCTCGCTTATTTGGTAGTCCAACCTTATGTTTCTTTCATTGCGATTTAGTGACTCCAAAAATCCTACTACCGACTCCCTAGAGCCCTCCCAAATAAATAGGAGGTCATCTATAAATCTGCGATAAAATATCAATTGTGGCGACCGATTACTAAAAATTTGTTTATCCTCCCATTCTGCCATGAACAGGTTGGCGAGGCTGGGAGCATAATTTGCTCCCATTGCCACGCCAACCTGTTGGGAAAAGAACTGTCCTCCAAACCAAAAATAATTGTGCGACATACAAAAATCAAGAAACCCTAGAGGGTTAAACATTGAATTAGATTTGAATTGTTTCATTAATAATTTCTGAGATTGGATTCTAATTTATATATGAGTGAGTGATGATAGAGTGAGGAGCCAATCAGGTTCCCACTTCGTCTTATACCTCCCAGGTTCACTCAAATTATATATATATATTTTTAACATTTTTAATATTTTTAATATTTGTAATGTTCTTAATATTTTTAATATCCATCTTTTTAATATCTCTAATATCTCCACTGTAGATTATTGATCATTAATAATGAAAATTATATTAGTATGATGTTTAGCCCAGTCATTATCTGAGCCATACTTTGTTAAGATGGCTTAGACTTATATTCCATTAATATATGTGTTATGATACCTTTAGGGTTTTGAGTCATTAAATACATTTTTTACATTTTTAGTAGATTTTAAATAACGTTTGGATGAGATATTTCAAGCATAGTTTAAACTCATATTGCACTTTATATTTACATATATGGCTCAGGTGAAGATATCCAGTTGTTGGGTGGTGTATACTGCCTGCATTGGACAGTATTTAACAACTGGATGTTTGGTCCGCAATTTATTCCTGATCGTTTAACTATATAATGTTGGTTATTCTTTATAATGACTATTAACACCATGGATAAATATGCGGATGTAACGCATGACATTAGTATATGTACAATACCATTATCTGTATTATCTGATTTAATGCAGGATATTATCATATGTATAATACCATTATCTGCATGTGCATTTGATAGACAGGTTCAAAGTTGATTTGTTTAATACTACGCCTATTAAGATGTAGGTGCAACCATGGACATTTGTTATTGAGTGCTAATGATTACCAAGTAGTGTTAAGATCCTGTACAGATAGGTGCCCCATTTAAAATGATTGCATATTGCACGAACGGGGACACGAGGAGTGCGCAGGCGCAACGTGTGTTGAGCGCATGCGCGGCTATAGAGAGATCGCGCATGCGCAGTATGGCCGCCACGGACAGGATATAAATTGATTGATTGCCACGCCGCTCAGCCAACCCTATGATTAAGTCCTGATGACGAAACATGTCGGGGGCGTGGCTGAGCGGCAATTGATCTAGTTACATGTTAATGTGAGGAGTCCCTGGGAGAAATATCGATCCTGGTTTGGAGCACGAGCGGGAAGGAGGGGGTGAGCAACATCGGTTACTGCCTGTGCATACCTCGGGTCCGCCGTGACTGCAAACATTCTCACTGTGTGCACATTTGGAGTGAAGCGTGCTGTGCTGTGGTTTAACTTACATATGCTGACTTGAACTGTATCAAATGTGAGTGTGACTATTGGAGGGATTTTTAGTGTGGTGTGAATAAATTTAAACGTTTTTACACTATTGGAGCAATCCTTTTATTTTTTCACATATGGAGAGATCCGGACATAGATGGATCTAGGATTGATTGTTTATTTCCTTGGGTGGAATCCAAAAGCTTATTAGCCTGTCACGAAAGTGCAGGCAACAGATGCGGTGAGTGCGTTTCTTTTGGGGAAGTGGAAACACGGATCACAGTGGTGTGGTGAAAGAACAAAGGAAGAGTTGTTCACGTTTATTTGCACATTGTGTGAAAAATTGCATGGACTTTATGCGACTTTTATTTTCACTAATTGTCTTTTTGCAGTAATCAGTGTTATACTGACTATTATACACGGATTTGTTGTGCACTTAGTATTTGTGACCAATTTATATAATTTGTTTTCATTTACATGTTATATTTGTCTCACCTTACACTTGGTGATATATTTTTCTATATATATATTATTATTTTAATATTTTTTTATTTTATTTATTTCTTGTTTTTAGGGTTACACATGTATTTGATATATGTTTAGCGCCACTATCTACTCTTGGTCCTCAATTAGAAGAGACTTGGAATAGATTTGTTTATATTTGTACTTCACCTTTAAAGTGGCAGCTGTAGTTTAGGTAGGGAGCAGTTTTCTTCCTGAGCGCAGTGGATAGGCTTTCAAATAGGGGCGGTTTGTTTGGATTCCTATACGTTGTGAAATAGGTAGGTGAACTTGGGTAGTATTTTCATTTTAAACAAGTTTATACGTCCCATCAATGAAAGCGGAAATGATTCCCATGCCTTTAGTCGTTGTCGTGTCTCCTGAACTACCGGGGACAGGTTTAGGGGTAGGTAGTCAGAGGCCTGTCTAGAGATCACCACCCCCAGGTATTTAAAGGTCTCGACCCATTGGAGGGGAATATTAGGAGGAGCTGTGGCGCGAGCCGCTGGGTCTATGGGGAACAGAAGAGATTTTGTCCAGTTAACCCTGAGGCCCGTGACAGTGGAAAAGGAGTTGAGGATCTGTAGGGCACCCTCAAGTGATGGACCTGCGTCGTTGAGGAAAAGCAGGAGGTCGTCTGCGTAGAGGGCGACCCTCTCCTCCAGCCAGCCAATCCGCAGCCCCTTAACGCAGGGGGAGGTGCGGAGAGCCTCTGCAAGTGGCTCCATCGCAATGGCAAATAGGGACGGGGAGAGAGGGCAGCCCTGCCGCGTGCCTCTGGACAGACGGAAGGACTGCGACAGGCCCCCTCCCAGTTTAATGGCGGAGGTGGGGTCCCGGTACAGGACCTTAATCCACTCGATGAAGACCAGGGGAAATCCCATGCGTCGAAGGATCTCCCAAAGAAAAGGCCATTCGACCGTGTCGAAGGCCTTTTCAATATCGAGAGAGGCCACCACCCTGGACCCCTCATTCAGATGTTGTGCGTGTATGTTCGCGAACAAGCGTCGCAAATTTACGTCTGTTGCCCTGTTGGCCATGAAACCTGTTTGGTCAGTCTCAATGACAGAGGGGAGTAGGGGCTGTAGTCTCATAGTCAATAATTTAGTGAAGATTTTGAAGTCCGTGTCGAGTAGGGCGATAGGCCTGTAGGAAGCACAGGATGTGGGGTCTTTGGGTGCTTTGTGAATGAGAATGACGTGGGCATGGCTCATGGAAGCCGGAAGGGCACCATCCGCCAAGCAATGGGTAAAGAGTTGAGCTAGTTTGGGGGCCAGTAGGTCCCCATGAGTCTTGTAAAACTCAATGGGGAGTCCATCTGGGCCTGGAGATTTCCCGGTAGGGAAGGACCTCATCGCTTTTAGTACCTCCTCCGGGGTAATCGGCTTCACCAGAGATTCTCTCTCTTTATCAGAGAGCCAACCTAACGCCAAGGGGTCCAACCAGGGTGCAAAGTCCTGTGGCTGGAAATCCAATGGTAGTACTGAGGTATAGAGGGAGGCGTAGTATTTGCGAAATGCCTCCAGTACATCTGGTAGAGAGGAGACCGATTCCCCCGAGGGAGATACCACACTGGGGATTACCGTCAAGGGATTGTCATGTTGTGACAGCATCGCCAGGAGGCGACCGTTCCGGTCTCCCTGCTCAAAGAACCGTTGCCTATTTCGGTAAAGGTCCAGTCTGGTTACCTCTGTGAGGTGGAGGTGTAGCTCGCGTTTTGCTGCATTGAGGGAGTCATAGTGTGCGTCTGAGGGGTCGGCGGCATCAGACTGGGATTGCGCCGCGGCCTGTAGGACAGTGGTGGTAGCAGCTTGCTCCCTCCGGACCCCAGCAATAGAGGAAATATATTGCCCTCTAGTAAAAGCCTTGATGGCATCCCAGGTCACTGTTGTGGAGGAGGACCCTGTGTTAATATCCCAAAATTCTGTCAAACGTGGGGGAATGGCATCTGCTATGTCCGCATGGGAGATCCAATGGGTCCCCAGGCGCCAAAGGGACGAGGAGCGTGTGGATGGAGCACGAATGCTAAGGAGTAGGGGGCAGTGGTCCGACAGTCCGCTAGGCAAGTAATAGGCGTCTAATATGTCTGTCAGCATAGTAGGGTTGGCAAAGGCGAGATCTATGCGAGAGGAGGTTTTATACGTATTGGAGAAGCAGGAGTATGCTCTGGTCGTGGGGTGTTTCCATCTCCACACCTCAGACACTCCCAATGCCGCTGCCCATGAGAGTAAATCTGTGGAGAATTGTTTAGAATTGTTTAGGAGGGACGGGTCTGTCAAGGTCTGGGGCTAGGATGGCGTTGAAGTCGCCCATAAGTAACAGTTTGGCCAGGCAGTATGGAGCAATTTTCTCTAGGATAGTGTATAGGGTGGCGGAGGAGAAGGGCGGAGGGATGTAGACACCCACAACATATCGGACACCCCAGACAGTAAACACTAGTAGCACGTATTTTCCTTGGGGGTCTGTATGAACCTGTTCTATGACACACGGGAAGGATTTACTGATAAGGATGGTGACCCCCCTGGCATACGTGGAGTAAGTGGCATGAAAGTCTCTCTGGATCCATGGCTTTCTTAATGCCAGTATTTTGCTGCCCATGAGATGTGTTTCCTGTAGAATGGTTATATGTGGGGAATGTAGTTTGAGGTATTTGAAGAGCACTGCTCTCTTGAACTTGGAATTAAGTCGGACATTCCAGGACAGTATATTGTATGTGTGGGTGTCACGTCCCGCCATTGTGCGGAGATTTGGTTGGGGAGGAGAGGAGGACCGAAACTGGTGTGTTCGTACATCTCAGGAGCAACAAAAATCCGGGGGACCTGCGCCAAATATACTTATGACCAATGGAAGACCAAAAAAGACAGTAAACATAGACATTCACAAAACTTATAAACAATACCTGTAATGACACCGAGGTGTCAGCCCTGCCCTCATCTGATGGCATCCTGGAAAACTGGGGAGCGATCAGATCGGGCCTATACCCAGAACTTACCAACAGTAAACCCCTTTAACTTGGTTGGTTATGGTCACGTCCTGGACCAAACAAGGGGGGAAGGGGGGGTTGCCGTAACTGGCAGAAGTCCTCACTGGGACCTAGGTGGAGGGGGGGTGACTCAGAGGGAAGGGTCCCCGTTGGGGGTCAAAAACAAAAAAAGTCTGCATAGAAGTTGCTGGAGCTCCTCTAACAGGAATAGCAGGTCACAGTTTCAGTGGCAGAGGAAGCAGGATATGGGGTTGAGGCGATGGTGCGGTGCAGCAGTGTAGGAGGTCATAGGGGCAGAGAATAGGTAAAGCTGAAAGTTAACAAGGGGCCGGAAGGCGGATCGTCAGAGGAGAGTGAGGTACTTGGCTTGTCCCAGCCTGCTGCATGTCAATCACAGTTCCAGTTGGCGTCACGATCCTAGCGGGTGTCCAACCACGCTGCAGCGGACTCGGGGGTGTCGAAGAAACGGGTGTTGTCCCCATCGGTGACCCTCAACCTGCTGGGGTATAGGAGGCCAAAGCGAATTCCCTTGTCCCGAAGTCGACGTCTGACATCTGTGAATGATTTGCGGCGCTGCTGCACCTCCTGGGAGAAATCAGCCCCCGAATTCGCGGTTGTTGATGTGCTTGCTGCCATTGCGGCCACTGGTTGTTGCTCGGACAGCGTGGCCACTGGTGGAGAGGGATGAGGAGGCTTTCTTTTTCCTTTGGAGTTTGAATAGCGGGTTTTTGAGGGGCCCATCCGCAGTGTGGCCTGATATGAGATAGAGCCTTGCTTATGGTGAGGCACAGCAGGCAGGCAGCAGATCTAGGGGGCCAGGATTGTGATGGAGATATCTCCACTCTGTAGGGCCGGGGCCTGCTTTTGGGAATAGTCCCAGAGGAGGTGGAGGGGGCACTGGGGGGGCAGTACAGTCACACTGGGGCACAGTACCTGTGTATATGTGGGATGATCCAGGCGCTGTAGGCCTCAGGATAGCAGGAGGATAGCCTGGGTCTTCTGCAGTCTCCCCTTGTGATGGCCGTCACCGCTGAGGAGGCTTGTGGGGTCCGCTGGCTGTCATTCCCATCTGCTCGGGGAACTGGAGGCCGGGGATGATGGCTCTGAAGGCCGCAAGATGGCGGCGGGTCGCGGCGTCTCGGACCGGCCTCGATCAGGCCCTCTATGCTCCCCTGACCGGGTCGGTCACTCACTGCCGCGCCGATCGCGACACGCGAGGCCGGGGATTCGTTGGGCCTCGTAGGCCTCAAGATGGCGGCTAGGCTGTGAAACGTGGGGTAGGCCGCGGCCCTACAGGAGCCCGATCCGCCGGCCGATTCCAGCAAGAAGTACCAGGGCTGGTGCGGGGGAGAGTCCGGAGCAGCCAGAGGAGGTCTGGTGGCTTGATTGCCCACGAGGCGTTCAGGATGGTGGTGGATGTAGTCAGGATCGGCGGAGCTCCACAGCAACACGTCTTTCTACATCTACATCCGGACACGCCCCCCCCTCAGAGAGTTCTTTGCCATGGAGTGCCATGTTGAATTTCCAGTGACCAGCATGAGAGAGAAAGAGAGCGATAACTCCAAATTTAGCACCACCTACTCCCCATTCACACCTGAAACCTTGTTACACCGAGTCACATGACACCGAGGAGGGGGTGGCCAATTGTGCCCAATTTGGACATTTTCACTTAGGGGTGTACTCACTTTTGTTGCCAGCGGTTTAGACATTAATGGCTGTGTGGTGAGTTATTTTGAGGGGACAGCAATTTTACACTGTTATACAAACTGTACACCCACTTCATTACATTGTAGCAAAGTATAATTTCTTCAGTGTTGTCACATGAAAAGATTTACAAAAATGTGAGGGGTGTACTGACTTTTGTGAGATACTGTATGCTTCTTGATTTAATGCTCCTTCGTTGCACACCCTGTGGACCATCCCCCCCCCCCCCCCCCACACCCCGCTTTTTTTTTTTTTTCCTTTCATCTTGTTCTGTTATCAGGTTTCCCTTCCTTTTTTTTTTTTCTTTTCTTCTATCCGTTATGCTCAATGCATTAAATTCTTATGTCTATCAGGCTACCAGGTATTGCCCTGGTCTAGATGGTTATATTAATAACATTTTGTTTTTTATATATAATTATATATTATTATTTTATATATTTTTTTTCTCACGTTGTTTGGTTCTACACATGGACATTCTTGTTTGCAGGTATCATGTGACCCCTTGGATACCTCGGAAAGCTACTTTTGGACTTTTTTTTTTTGTTACCTGGGACGTTACACTTGGAACCTGCATAATCTTACTGCATACATTTCCTTTTTTATTATTATTTATTTTAGTTGTTTTGCTTTATGATTGCCTATTATACAATGTAACTACTGACCTGATGTTTAATTGCATATTAATAAATCCTTTTGTAAAAGAAAATAATGGTACATAATTCACTGTGTTCTCTGTATCCAGCTAACAGTCCAAGTCTAAAGCCAAGTCTAAACTATATTTTAGTTTTCATTAGAAGGTGTGTTAGAGACTATCAGGTTATCAACGCTGTCTTTTTCCCCATTGGGTAGATTCACCCTCTCTATTGCCCTACTGACCACAACTCTTTTAGTGGGGACACCTATTTGGTTAAAGACATTCACTTACTTCCATGTAGTCAGGTTTTAACCCCAGGGCTGCGCATGCACAGCTCAGTGGACATTCATTAGAAAAATACATACATTAAAGACATACACTGTCTCTTCTGCAAATAAAAGCCTTCCTACCAGCAATGCTTTTGTTTGAAGACTTAAGTTCCATTTGCATTTTATGATGAAAATGCCTATATAGAATAACGGCCATTATATTATCTCATTGAAAGTAAAAGGAACAATGAAGAACAATGAAGAACAATGAATATGGAAAGCCACAATGACCAGATAAATATATGTATTTAATGGCTTTTGTTTGACTTGCTCTCACTGCACACAGCTACAAAACATACTACTGCTATAAGGCTCATATTTAAATTCTCTTAAGATCTGCGCTTGCATTTAGTAACTCAGTGAAATAGCCTGTAAACCCTTAAACACATTACATGGGAAGCATAATTCCTGGCTCCCGTGCAGAACACAAGTGATAATCCTTCTCTCCTAATAAAGATGTGTTGCTCTGTAACTTGTTGCTCTGATACATGGCCAAGGTTCATTGCTATAAAATTAAGAACATGAAATGATGGCAACAGGACAACAAATCTACAAGACCAGTATATGTTAAACTAAATAAAGACAAGGCGCTCAACCCAAATGCCCATAGAAATGGGTCTAGAAAGTAGGAGGAAAGGCTGGACAATTATTAAATATCACAAAGAATATGGCAAACATAATATGCAAATCACTGAGCAACCTTTGTTCTGCTACATGCTCTTCATTCCATCTTATTTGTTGTTGCATTTTAATTATTTTATTCAAGAAAATGGATCATTTTATTTATCACACAATAAGCTCTTTGCCCTAGGTCTCTCTTTTTGTTTGCTTGTTTTTTTTTTTTGCATGATTGTAGAGCTCATTCTCCTCTGGCTATCTAGCAGCATTTGGACTCTGCACTTCCCATGAGATGCCTGTTACATGGGTTTACCGATGACCATTTTTTTTTTGCATTGGGCCTGTTTGTTAAGTTGACACCAATATTACAGAGCACTTGGCTCTGTATTGTGCATCTAATTAAGACAAAAACAGGGAAATTCAAAAGAAAGATCAATTATTTCAAAATTGACAATGTCCTTTATTGGGCAAAATATAAAAGGAAGAAAAAAAGGAGGGGGGGGGATTTTGCTCCAGCGACAAGGCCCAACCTCTTCAACTTATTCAAAGATCTGATTGGTTTGTAAGGTCATTAACCATAAAAAAGGTTGTCAGAACAAGCTCCATCTAAATAAGACCCCAAAATGAAGGAAGGGGGCATATGCCTCGGGTGCAGCATTGAGAGGGGCGCTGCAGCCAGTGGGAGAAATCGGAACCGATCTTCCATGTGGCTCTCCTTACAGCAGCTGAAAGCCGGCATCTCCTCCTCCCCCAGCTGTTGCAGGGAGAGCCACACAGAAGATCGGTTGCAGTAATTTCCCCCACCTGCTGCACTGATCATCTGCTCTGTCCACATGTGATTCTTCCTGCTGCTCAGGCCCCTGCTGTGTGCCCACCATGCAGTGTGCTCAGGCCTCCCCTCCTCCCCAGCACTGCCAGCTTCTCTCTGCACCTGCCAACTGCTGAAAAGGCACAGGCGATCTTCAGATAGAGAGCAGGGGGACACAAGCCTGGAGGGTGGTAAATATATCATACTTACAGGCTTCTTCTTTTCCCAATGAGCACAGCGAGTGAATAGTACCGATCAATCAGTGTGTTCAATCATAACTGAAGCATAGTAAAACTGTATTTATAAATCGTGGCTTCCATCGGTTGGCTCACGATCCATGCATGGCATGATATCAGGATTATTTTCCAAGTCTGATTATTCCTTGTCTCAGTGTGGGAAGATTCCTCAAATTTTTGGTATTCAAATACCTTTCCACTTCGTGTTGGATGTCGCAGGACTGGTAAATACTTGGCTTGTATATTTGCTCCATACATGAGTGAATCGAGCAATACTTATACTTCTGGCTACTATTTTGGTCTCATATTTCAAGCCCATTCACCTGCTGTACTAACAATTCATTACACTGCTATGCCACCCTCCACATTTCCCATGTGATGTTTTTGTGGCTCTGATGCCCCTTGTACCCGCCACAGGAGCCAAATGTTTGGATACCCCTTGACCCGTTGCAACTGCCCTCTCCTTATTGGATACTGTAGATGCCAACAATTGTCGAAATGCATTGATCTTGACCAGAGATCCACATAACTGTATTTATATTTATTGCCATCTTGGATATATTTGATCATATGTGATATATCTTGGTCTCCTGGTTGTTTTGTAGCAGGACACTGTACCTTGAACCCTGAGAGACCTGTTGGTCATTCAGGGTATTCCCCTTTTATCTGTGTTTTTTAATACGTACAATAAACCTGTTTATATTTGATAAATGTGCCATCTCCTATGTTGAGCCTATAAAGTCTGGTTATTATGGTGGACCTGATCTATCTAGTCCACAATCTCTTTCGTATTTCGGATGTGGCTTGTGAAAGTCAAACTCAAACTCATTTAACTACACTATTAAGGAGTTCTTCAATTGCTTCTCTACATACGTTGTATATTGTCTCACCTGCCCTTGTAATCTGTGCTAGGTAGGTCACACTATAAGATCATTTCGGACCAGAGTAGGTGAACATAGATGGAGCATTGAGCAAGGTTCCCCCAAATATGGTATAGCAAGGCATTTTTCCACCCACCACAACAATGGCCCAACATCACTTCAGGCCTTTGCGATTCAGGCTATACCTCCATCTAAATCTGAAGGGAAGATTTTTTTAAAAATTGGAAATTAAGTACAGTGATTGTTTTACATTCCAAGCTTTTCCATCAGTCTATTTCCATAATAATCATTCATGCCATGAATATAGTAGAGCTATTCACACTCATCACTATTTTCCACTTTATCTGGTTAAATCAATTTGCATTATCCTAGTGGGTCTTTCTTTTTATGCACATACAGTGTCATACATTTTTCTACGTAACTGAGCAGTTTCATTATTTTATCTTTATTATCCCTTTTTTCTCTTTCATTCTGAATTCTTTATTTTACAATTCATCAATATCTAATGTACGTATCTTCTTACACTGCTCACGCTATGGTGGGCATACATTTACATCTTAATTTTCTTTTAAGAATAGTGGCAATTAGTATCATCATGTATTCGTTATGATCATGAACATCTAGATAATCCAATGGGCTTGAATTATATTTAGTGTTTTACATATCTATGTTCCAGCTTGAAGCCTGGCAGCTGTACTTCCACCAAGAAATCTGCTTCAGATAGCTGCTTGCCTACCAAGCTCTGCAGCCTCACAGTGATCCTATGGGGGTCTTTATGGGTATATGACAAGCCTTGACCCACATAACTAGTGAGTGCATTTTTTGTCTTTTATTCTTTTTAATAAATTGCTACACCTAGATGGAGGCGTCCTCTTGTGTTTATTTTATACATGTGCATTAAAATCTTAAGACAAAATCCGAAAGTGTTGTCACATGATAAGACATAATAAAATATTTACAAAAATGTGAGGGGTGTACTCACTTTAGTGAGTGTGTGTGTGTGTGTGTGTGTGTGTGTGTGTGTGTGTGTGTGTGTATGTACACACACACACACACACACACACACACACACACATACATACATACATACACACACACACACACACACACACAGGATTGTCATAATCATGCTATTTATGATGTACTATTATTGTTTTGGATACAGTACTAATTAGTATCTGTTCCCGATAAAGTGAATGTAAGTTCACAAAGTGCATTGAGAGAAAAACTTCCCCATCCAGAGGATATATGTGTATGTCTTCCTATGGCAAATCAGGTGGAAGTAATATTAAGTGTAATCAATCCTCATACTGTATGACATGACCAATGTATTTACATGAAGACAATGTGACGAATTTTGTTACATTGTGACTATATGTTTTAAGCCATATTTTACTGCATTGTGTAAAAAAAAGTGTATAATGATATAAAGGGGGAACAGAGATTCGCTGTCCAAGGACCACGGCTATGGAACGCTCTACCAACCTACATCCGCATGGAAGAAAAGCATCAGGCCTTCAGGAAAAAAATCAAGACCTTCCTCTAAGAAGCCTGACAACACAGGTTGGATCCAGCGCCTTGAGGCGATTCAGTTCGCATTGTAGAGCTATACAAATTATTCATTCATTCATAAAGGGTGTTCTACAGTTTGTTGGTGATATATCTTCTATAAAGTCCTATAAGTATGAATGGTGTTTTTGCTTTGGTTACCCTCAAAACATTGTCTCTTTTCCTGGACCTCCACATTAACAGAGCTTGCACCCCTTTTTCTTAGTGGTGCACCCAGAGGTTTACGGATGCTGCTGGTTTAAAGATCTGTGCAAAGGATTTCCTTTCTGCAGAAGTGAAAGCTACCCCTACATTCTTTTTTGTCCTGTCACTGACCATGGCAAGCAAACTGCTAGTGGACTGACGTTCCTACACTGATGCTATTCTGGTTCTTACAATACCTTAGCACTATGGTGCCGTGACAAATGGGATGTCCAAAATAAGCCCAACACAGCAAACAACACCAACATTCCTTTGTGATAAAGGGGTCATGAAACCGTAACAGACTCAGAGAGCAGCTTGTAGCCCTTTACACCTGAAACTGCCATCAAAGGAGGCCTGAACATCCACTTGGTAGAACTTAACAAATGTGTGGCAACCTTGCAAAGCTGAGAAAAGCCCATGAAAAATTAACAGACTGTAGGTCCTAATGAGAAGTTGCCTGAGCCACCTAGCAATGGTGGAGGGAGAAGCAGGGAGGCCCCCTATGAGAACTTTCAGGTAGCACAAGGAGGGAATAGGGATGCCTAAATAGAAGCAGTAGCTGAGAGGTAAACTCTCACAGTGTGCACCATATCCAGACAGTGGATAAAAAATTACTTAGGATGTTTTGGTGACATAGAGAAGGAATGACAATGTCCTGGTTATTGTGGAAATCATTTTACTGCAGAAGCTACAGTTAAAAAAAAAAAAAAAAAAGTCACCTTGCAACTAAGGTCAAGCATCTCTAACAGGTTTAAAAAGGGTAACTCCACTTTCGGGGGGGGGGGGGGGGGGGGGGTTTAAGCAAATAAAGAAAAAATAATATAATGTATACAATTGTGACACACGTCATATTGCAATTGAATGTTATTAAAAATTACCTTTCCTTTTCAATCTACAGCCATTGTAATTTTCTGAAAATGCAATGCATACTTGGAGTTGTTCTGTACAAAGCATGTGTACGGAACATACCCCAGAAACATAATTTCCTGCTTGTGTGATTAGCTCACTGATTTTCCCAGAAGTCTGCACCAAGATACAAGTCAGATATCAGGTATCCCCTGCAACAAAAATTTAAGTTTTGGTGAGATACTTCCAATCTGAACACGGCTAAAGGGATGCAGGCCCAGCAGATTGCCTCATTAGAGCTCTGCAGGTGCCACAGCTGATTGATAATTATGAAACCACTCCCATTAGAAAAACACAGGGATTTCTTCAGAATAACAAAAAGGTGGGAATTTGCAACAAAGTTTGTTATAATCCTCTGTTCCTAGAGGGGAATGTTTTTTTCTCAACAAAAGTTGCGTTGCGCTTTAAAAGACAGCTTCTGAATAGCTCAGAGAACCACATTAAGGTTCCACGAAGACACAGGAGAGCACACGGAGGAGAAATGTGGTTCTAAACGGTGAAGGTTTTTTATTTTACCTTCATGCGTTCTATGATCTCTACATTGAAGCTATTGAGCATCAACTAGGCTGTCAGAATAATAACTGTAGACCTTATGGATGTCTGACAGTTTCCCTAAGTGCTTTCTCATTTTTATTACTTAATATAGGGGATATCAACCTTGCAAAAATGTTGCAGAAGTAGACAAACCATCTGTATACTCCAAACAGAACAGATTATATACAGGTGTTTTGTGCACAGCAGAAGTGAGCATATCTGTGTTGGCAAGCATATTGCATGAAGTGTGAGATTTTTTTTTACTGCTAGGTTTGAAATGTATAACAGTATTGGTCCAGTACAGGGTAAAGCCAACTTACTGCTCCATGTCTTTGTTCCATAATCACCTTTTTTTTTTTTGGGGGGCGAAATTTCTGCTTGTGTTGTTTGTTGCCCTACCATGTGTACCTTACTGCAAAGGCTAGTTATAATTGAGTTGGTAGCCATCTTTATGTATAGCTTGTTTGCTGTATTTGGTGTGGGGACACAATGCCTACAGCTGCCACTGTGCCCTTGCTGGGTGTTCAATGTGTCCCTGTGACTTTAAGGAGAAATGGGCTCCCTCCAGGCAAACCTGCCCCTTAAAGTAGATGTTCAGCTTAAAATTCAAATCTCTAAATTTACTTGCAGCCACATTCTGAGACTAACCTATCTAACCTTGTAAAACAAAAATCGCTAACCTTATCGGAAGCAGCTCCAATCCGGTCCCACACTGAGCTTTCAGCTTCTGTGTGTGGGAGTGTGCAGAAGAGGCAGCCGACAACGAAAGCCCCATAGTAACTCTATGAATGACGTCCATTCCCAACCGTTACCGGATTTCTCCTGCACACAGCCAATGTCCAATCACCTGAAGGTACCAGCCTATAACCCAGTGTCTATATCCAGCCTGTGTCCTGTAATGTATGATAAAGGATAAATAGGTTACACACACACTGTGTGGTCCCCTTGCCAACCTTTCTCCAACTGACTATTCCTCCCTTAAATTTCACTGTACTGGAACCCATCTCCCACTAAACAAAAAAATAAGTCTTCGTAGTTAAATGTATTTTCGTTATGATCATGTTCAACTGCTGTTTGAAGGAATAGCTGGGTAATCAGTCTCAAGAAGCTGCTTTCCATACTTCTTCCTGTCCATGGACATTGAGTGCAGTCCATGAATGTAAACAGTAGTAAGAAGAAATAAGAGAAAGAAGAAAACAAGAGTCATCAGGGATGAGTAATGCATTTGACATAATTTTACTGACCACAAACGCTGGCAGACATTATCCTACAAAGTTGTTTGCTTATGGAAGTTCAGAAAACCTGAGAAGCTCCTTTAAAATGTTAAACAAACAAAACAACTGGGCTTAGATCCCTTCTGTTATTTGGAAGGGAAAGGAAAACACAGAAAAAAGTCCTAACTTTTTTAGAAATATAGCTCTATGTAAGGTTCCTAATAAGAAATTGATATCGGTTTATTGTCATTTTATCTTCCACCTACTTACCGTATATACTCGAGTATAAGCAGAGTTTTTCCGCACATTTTTTTGTGCTGAAAATGCCCCCCTCGGCTTATACTTGAGTCAAGCACTTTTGTGCAGCAGAGAATGACATTTTCCGACCCGACTTTGGGGCCCTGTATCTCGGGGGGCCATCTTTGGATCGTCAACTGTGTCCATCTGCAGCAATGTAATTTTTGGGACCCTTTGGGTCCAGAGACCCCAAACTTCGGCTGCAGCTAGCGGGCGTTTAGGAACCCTTAACTACCAAGTTTGGGGGACCTATGGCTGCAAATGGGCACAGTGAGGCATATAAATGGGCACAGTGAGGCTGCAAATGGGCATTGTTGACCCTCTTTTCCACTTACAGTAGCTGCACATTTCTCACCCTAGGCTTATACTCGAGTCAATAAGTTTTCCCATTTTTTTGTGGAGAAATTAGGTGCCTCGGCTTATATTCGGGTCGGCTTATACTCGAGTATATACGGTATGTTAGTAATGTTTGCTATAGCAGAGGCTGTGAGGGCTACACTTCCCTTTATTTGCACATGAGTTTTCCTCTAGTATGCCGCTGGATAATGCTCCTAACTATATCTTGGGTCTGTCATATGGCCTTCTCAAAGCTGGACACAGCTAAGAAAAAAACAAAGTTCTGGGGGTTGATAAGTACTGACAGAGCTGAACCCACTAGAATGCTGCAAGTATCTCTAAACGTGCTTCTCAGGCTTTAGAAATGGCAACTCTCATCTGAGGTGCTCCTAGATATTGAGGCTGTTGACAGAGAATAAAACCTTAGGCCTTGTCCGCTTGTATATAAACAATGAGTACATAAAAGGTTTTTCCATTATTTAAGCAACCTTTGAGAACTTTGTTGAAGCTCTTTAAAGCGGAGCTCCACCCGCACCAAAAATATTAAAAGTCAGCAGCTACAAATACTGCAGCTGCTGACTTTTAATAAATGGACACTTACCTGTTCCAGGTTCCAGCGGTGTCGGCAGAATGTGAAGAGCGACCGCTCGTCTCTCGGCTGCCCCCTCACCATCCTCTGTCGGGGAATCAGGAAGTGAAGATGCAACGTCTTCACTGCCCGGTTCCCTACTGCGCATGCGCGAGTTGCGCTGCGCGTCTCTATTGGTCCCCGTTGTGTCCTGGGACCGGAGGGGGGGGGGGGGGGGGAAATCCGATAAGCGGAAGTTCCACTTTAGGGTGGAGCTCCGCTTTAAGCAGACCTTCGGTAAAAATGGAAGGTCCACTTTATTGTCAGCCCCCACAATACAATTAGCTTTAAAAAGCCTCTAAACTGTTTGCATGCCCTACACTGGAGTACATTCTCGTGTAATTTTTACTGCAGTCTATGTCCAGGGCTGATCTCTCTAACTGCAAGTAATCTCTTTATGTATGATTACATGTGAACAGATGCGGATGCTTTCAGGTTGTCATTCATTTCTACAGGCTTCTTGGCCGCAGCTGTTTACATACACCTGTCGCAAGAATCCACTCTCCGTTTCTATTCTCCTGTGTGAATGTAGCCTAAATGTTGTTAGCACCTTGCCTAATGCAACAGTCAGCACTCCCACCAAGTTGTGTGTGTAACATTCCTATATCGTTTGTCAACGATTTTGTCAGCGGCATTGAGGAAAACAAAACCAAAAGTACAGCACATTTTTGTTCACCGACGAAAACTATGGACGAAAAACCGGGTAAAGTGTTGGGGTAACAGAGCTTTAAGTAATGGGGATTTGGGAATGAAAGATTAATTTTAGATTCTAAGTATGGAATCGTTAGAAGTTAGTATGTACACTATCGGGCTCAGAATCACTCTTTCCAAAAAGGCTTCATTGGCAGAAATAACTTGACTTCTGGAGTCCATAGTTGTCAACGGCTGATAGCAGTCATATAAACTCTTATGAGGATATGGCGTTTTTCAAGGAACTTGTAAATTGCTGTCACAGGGATGACTTTTAAGTTAGCAATCACTTCTATATTATGACATTTTCCTTTACTATGAACTTTTTCCATATTTACTTTATCAGTGTTTGAGCAGCTTGAGCATAGTTATTTTCCATACAGCCAACACTGACGCTATTAAATTGAGTTGCGAGCATATGGTCGATTTTTCTGATTAATCTATTTATTTTTTGTGGAGTAGAGACACGATTCCATTTCCAATATTCAGAATACTGCAGAACAGATATAACAACAACTCAAATCGTAGTATTTAGCTTTCTTCATTCGTAATATGTAAAAAGTTGAGATTTGCATATACTGTAAATTTAGATGTCAAGGTCTCTGGTTCTACTGAGAATTTTGATTTTACTGGTAACTTTTGCTGCTAACAATTTCTTTTAATTCTACTGTGAATAAACAAGTTGTGTGTTAGCTGTATGTTCTACAAGCATAGTTTTTTAAAAACAAAACAAAACTGCAGTGAGATATCACACTCAAAAGAAAGGAAAAAAAAAAGATTTTTGTACGTACATGTAAAATCCAACCTAGAGTACATCACAGGACACAGAGCACGCTATAAATCATGACTACCTGGGTTATAAGTGAAAGGACATTGGCAGAAACAAAGTCCTTAATATGTTACCTGTCCCACGCAAGCAATGAACTCCCAAAAAAGGGTTAAGGACCTCTGTGTTCTGTGATGTACTCCAAAAAATGGATTTTACAGGCAAGTACAAAAATCCAGTTTTCTTTATTGCACATCACGGGACACGGGGCAGACGATAACTCATTACTTAGTAAAAAGGAAGAACTCTGCGCTATGAGTGAAACTTACAAATTATACAATGAAAAGCTGCTCCCCTCAAAGTGCTTGATAAGCAGGCTTTGAGCTTGTGGGGGTGTATAGAAATAAGGGGGCGCTAACATTATAACAGTAAATTACCAGTGATCAATAATCTATAATCGTTGTGAGCAATACTGTACAAAATAATTCTTAATATACAACATATAATGAATATACTGTACATCAGTGAACAGCCAGTGATAAGATCATAGCAGATGTATTTAAACACCTGTCTGAAAATGGGTCAAACCACACATATCTACCGGTAGTAGTGTAAAACGATCTGGTCTGTTACCCCATCATATGCATCGACATATGTAAACACTTAGACAAATAAAAAGTGCAATGTGCATCATTAAACAGCTGAAAGATATGCAAAAATAATGTCCATATGTTATATGAAGTGTTCTGAACTTTTACAGCATCACCACTGCCAAAAACGATTCTGGATAACAGCAACAACCGGTGAGTATAGGTAAGTAAACTACTTACCAGACTACCATGACCCCTTTAATTAGAAAGATAGGTCAGGTGCTGTGTTAATCAATGGTCTGGGATCTGTGTTGGTGCCAGGTGGATCAGCCAGAGAAACTCAGCCGGAATAATAGTATGGAGAAAGTGGAAAGGCAGTATCATAGCATAATTCAGTTTATTAAAAGTAGATAAAAAACAAAAAACAGGCCAAATGGCCGCTTACTTTAAAAAGTGCCTTTCCTCGGCACTGAAGGTGACAGGTATAACAGCGTCAGGTAAAGCATGAACAGCAGCCGCCTCCTATGCTCGCGCTGGTGTGGCTTAGCATGCGTTCCACCGCCTGATCAGCCAAAAACCGGAAGTGGCCGGAAGGAAGTAATGTGACCTGGATGCACCTCGACGTACGTTTTGTCGTAATGATCAGTGTGGTGTCACACACAGCCACGCCCCCAGACAGTTAGAAACACGGCCCTAGGATACACTTAACCCCTCCCCGCCCCCTAGTGGTTAACCCCTTCACTGCCAGTGACATTTTTACAGTAATCAAATGCAATTTTATAGCATTGATCGCTGTATTAATGACAATGGTCCCAAAAATTTGTCAAAATTGTCCGATGTGTCCACGATAATTTCGCAGTCACGATAAAAATCGTTGATCGCCACCAATACTAGTAAAAAAAAAAAAAAAACATTAATAAAAATGCCATAAAACTATTCCCTATTTTGTAAATGCTATAACTTTTGCGCAAACCAAATCAATAAATGCTTATTGTGATCTTCTTTACCAAAAATATGTAGAAGAATACGTATCGGCCTAAACGGAGGGAAAAAAAAACGTTTTTTTTTTATATTTTTGGGGGATATTTATTATAGCAAAAAGTAAAAAAAGAATGTGTTTTTTCAAAATTGTCGCACTTTTTTTGTTTATAGCGCAAAAAATAAAAACCGCAGAGGTGATCAAATACCACCAAAGAAAGCTCTATTTGTGGGAAAAAAAGGACGTCAATTTTGTTTGGGAGCCACGTCGCATGACCGCACAATTGTCAGTTAAAGCGTCGCAGTGCCGAATCGCAAAGAAATGCTCTGGTCAGGAAGGGGGTAAATCCTTCCGGGGTGAAGTGGTTAAATGAATCAGGAAGTAAAACATATGTCTACACACCCTAAGGAGATCTAGGCATTAGCAGTGCTAAACTCTTGTATCAATCCCAGAAATGTATTAATTTTAAACACATAATATATAAATCCAGCACGGTGTCCTCATTATAAACAAGAATAAAAAAAGTAAAAAAAAAAGTCTCTATAGAGTACTGAGCTGTAACAAAATAACCAACAGTGCGTGGGGGAGTGTTTTTTTTATTTTTATTTTTTTATTATAATTCATTCCTCAGAATCTTCATCCCTTCACCACACAGGACACCGCTGCCTTAAGATTTTACACTCACCAGAAATCAGGTGAAAAATCAGCCTTAAAAACTCCACAAATAAGAGGACTTCCTCCTCTGGTCATTGGATCATGGGACGGACTACTTACGTAATTTCACCAGTATTAGGTCTGCATTGGTTCACACTGTGTTCTATCCTGGAATGCCAGACTCCAATAGATTGCTACTGGATCCCAAGCTCATCAGCATTCATGCCCAAACCCTTACCCTAACATGTATCAATGTAGACTTCGTCAGAAGGCCCTCTGACGAAGTCTATGACGATTTGTGGAGTTTAAGGCTGATTTTGTGTAAAATCTTAAGGGGGCGGTGTCCCACGTGATGTGGTGAAGGGATGAAGATTCTGAGGAATTAATTATAAATTACAATTTTTTCAACACTTCCCCACGCACTGTTGGTTATTTTGTTACAGCTAATTACTCTACAGAGACTTTTTTATACTTGTTTATAATGTATAAAGGTTTTATATATTATGTGTTTAAAATTAATATCTTTCTGGGATACAAGAGTTTAGCGCTGCTAATGCCTATATCTCCTTAGGGTGTGTAGACATATTTTTTAAATCCAATGGAAATGTTTGGCTGTTCCAGTAGTCACAGAGAGGAGTCACCACCATAAGGGGTATCAACCACCAACTAAAAATTAAGGAGACTTACCAAAGCTTATGGACCTAATGGACAGGCAAAGGTGAAAATATATAGATGAAGGGATGTTTTCACAGCCATTCTCCGTGGGACACTCCTTGTAGCGACTCTAGGGAACCCTCAGCTCCACAACCAACTCCATCGCTTTTTTAGGGGCGTCTATAACAGGCCAGCAGCTCCACAAACAAGCGCAAACATTTCTTAATTACACTCAAATGATATTTCATCCAAAAAGAGAAACAGAACACCTCCACATAATGTAAGATGTTAAGAAAATGTATTAAAAGTCAGAACACTTACATTCAGTTGGTAAAAAAAGCGCTTATCAAATATCTCTTGGCAAACTGCATGGAGAACACAATGGCTTGGACAGAACTCGACCCAACGCGTTTCATCTACTTAGACATCTAGGGTGTCGATGGATAAAATTAAATACTTGGTCCAAGAACATTCAAATCATGTGGTAAGTCTATAACGTTGGATCAGCTTTAGCTATAATAAAAATGGCATAAAGGCTCTATGCATAGGTTTGAATTGTGTCTCTCCAGTTTTTACTGATGATTAATTTACAAGTCTTATGAAAAACTGGCTCAGCTTAAATTGTTGGTCATTCAGCAGTAATCAGCCAACATTCAAGCAGTTTATGGCCTGCTTAGGATTGCTTTAGTAAGAAGTAGCATTTTTATGCAATTGCAAAATTGTCTCCTATACACCACCAAAAAGGTACAAATGCTCTCAACCTCTGACAAAAAATCAAAGCTGGCACCTTTTTCAGAAATATGTTTTATTCAATCAAGCTCCTAGAATATGCCTGCTTGACTGCCCGGTTCCTGAATTTCATGCTTATTTGTCCATATTTAATGCTTGGCCATTATATTAGATAATGGAAAACAGTATGTGATAAATGGGTAGCACCAGTCCAGACCTTCCTTACAATATACTTTCTGGTACAACAGAGCACTAACGTGCCTAAACAGATACACATGCCTAATAAACATTATACAACATATTCAGACTACTTCCTGTCCTTGTATCTATTCCTTTTTAAGAGAAAGAGTACAGATCAACTCTCCTTTCATGTTTTACACAAACTCAGCCTCTGGGCAGAATTTGCATTGCCAGGCAAGTGGATTTAATTAGAGATGTTTCCACACCCCTGGGTGATCAGAGCCCATGTCCTAAAACTGGCATGCTGGCTGTAGGCTTTTTTTTGTAAAAGGTACTAAGGGCTCATGAGGCATTATATTCACTTAATGTATTTCCAAGTATGTAAACTTTGGTAAGGAAAGGGATTACAATTGGCCCTTGTCTAGTCTACTCACCCAGAGACAGCGTCAACACACATGCGAACAATCAAGACTTCCTAATAACATTATAAGCTTATCTTAGGCTATTTTAAATAATAAGCTGGTAAATAACAGTGATACAATGAATGATACATGGACAATGCTTGCACGTTATTTAAAACGTAACTCCACTTTTGTTGAGATAAAAACATTCCCCTCTGAGTGATCTATGTACATTGCAGAGATTATAACAAACTGTGTTGCAGATTCCTACCTTTTGTTATTCTGAAGTAATCCCTGTATGTTCCTCTGAGCCTCTGTCATGAGTGAGTCTAATTGGAGTGGTTTCATAATTATCAATCAGGTGTGCACCTGCAGGGCACCAATGAGTAAATCTGCTGGGCCTGCACCCCTTTAGACGTGTTCCTACTGGGAGTATTTTGCCAAAAAGGACATTTTTGTTGCAGGGGATGCCTGAAATCTGACTTGTATCTTAGGCAGACTTCTGGAAAAATTGGTGATTCAATCACACAAGCAGGAAATTATGTTTCTGGGGGGGTGGTCAGTACACACTCTGTGTACAGAACAACTCCATGTAGCCATATTGCATTGCATTCTCAGAACATTACAGTGGCTGCAGATTGAAAAGGAAAGGTAATTTTTAATAACATTCAATTACAATATGACTAGTGTCGCAATTGTATACGCTATATTATTTTTTCTTTATTTGCCATTTTTTCCACGAAAGTGGAGTGTACTGTGTACCTATAGCCAGATTATTATTATTGGAGATAAAGTAGGGAGGGCTCAAACATATAACGTTTCCTTTTTTTTTTGGCAGTCTTACCCTCTGTTTCAGAGAAACTACACAAAGAGAAATTTTTTTCAAAGTTGGGGGGATTTTCTTTTTAGGACAGCTGTCACTGGAAAAGGTGTCCCCATCGAGAGATTCTGCTCACATATGAGGAGACAACCAGAATATTTAGCATTTTCTATTCATTTTTGTCCCGTGACAATAGCACCATAAAGCACTTATCACATTGCAGGTGTTTACCCTTCACACGGAGAGTGTTTTTACAGTGCCTTGAAAAAGTATTCATACCCTTTGAAATTTTCTACATTTTGTCATGTTACAACCAAAAACATAAATGTATTTTATTGGGATTTTATGTCATCAACCAACACAAAGTAGCACATAATTGCAAGTGGAAGGAAAATGATGAATGGTCTTCACTTTTTATTTTACAAATAAATATGTAAAAAGTGTTCAGCCCCCCGAGTCAATACTTTGCAGAACCACTATTTGCTGTAATTACAGCTGTACGTCTTTTTGGGTATGTCTTTACCAGTTTTGCACATCTAGACAGTAAAATGTTTGCCCATTCTTTGCAAAATAGCTCAAGCTCTGACAAATTGGATGGAGAGCGTTTGTGAACAGAAATTTTTAAGTCTTGCCACAGATTCTCAATTGGATTTAGGTCTGGACTTTGACTGGGCCATTCTAACACATGGATATGCTTTGATCTAAACAATTCCATTGTAGCTCTGGCTGTATGTTTAGGGTCCTTGTCCTGCTGGAAGGTGAACCTCTGTCCCAGTCTCAAGTCTTTTTCAGAATCTAAGAGGTTTTCTTCCAAGATTTCCCTGTATTTGGCTCCATCCATCTTAACATCAACTCTGACCAGATCCACTCTCCCTGCTAAAGAAAAGCATCCCCACAACATGATGCTGCCAGCACCACATTGCACAGTGGGGATGGTGTGTTCAGGGTGATGTGCAGTGTTAGTTTTGCTTTAAGCCCAAAAAAGTTCAATTTTGGTCTCATCTGACCAGAGCACCTTCTTCCACATGTTTGCTGTGTCTCCCACATGGCTTCTCGCAAAGGGACTTCTGGATTTCTTTCAACAATGGCTTTCTTCTTGCCACTCTTCCATAAAGGCCAGATTTGTGGAATAAACAACTAATAGTTGTCCTGTGGACAGATTCTCCTACCTGAGCTGTGGATCTCTGCAGCTCCTGCAGAGTTACCATGGGCCTCTTGGCTGCTTCTCTGTTTAATGCTCTCCTTGCCCGGCCTGTCAGTTTAGGTGGACGACCATGTCTTGGTAGGTTTGCAGTTGTGCCATACTCTTCATTTTCGCATAATGGATTGAACGGTGCTCAGTGAGATGTTCAAAGCTTGGGATATTTTATTTTATGACCCATCCCTGCTTTAAACATCTCCACAACTTTATACATGAACTGTCTGGTGTGTTCCTTGGCCTTCATGATGTGGTTTGTTCACTAAGGTTCTCCAAAAAATCTCTGAGGGCGTCACAGATACTGAGATTAAATTACACACAGGTGGACTCTATTTACTAATTAGGTGACTTCTGATGGCACTTGGTTCCACTAGATTGTAGTTAGGGGTATCAGAGTAAAGGGGACTGAATACAACTGCACACTACACTGTTTATATTTTTGTAAAAAAAATTGAAAATCATTTATCATCTTCCTTCCACTTCACAATTATGTGCCACTTTGTGTTGGTTTATCACATAAAATCCCCAATAAAATACATTTTTGGTTGTAACATGACAAAATATGGAAAATGCCATGGGGTATGAATACTTTTTCAAGGCACTATATGAGTGGGACTATACCTTTCTTTGGCTCATTCTGGGTCAGCTGTAATACCACATATTGCTATAAGGGTTCACTGAGACTTTATGACCATTATAAAAAAAGTTTTTTCTGAAAAGTATTTAGATGGTGAAAAGAAAATTTCAGCAGAGGATATGAGCACAGAGAACCAACCTTAAGGTGATGCTTTTTAAGGTGTTGATTTCTGCAGAAATGTATTTGGGTTTTGGGAAGCACTGACATATGTGAGAAATGTGCCAGACACTTACTGGAATCAGGAGAGTAAGTTTATACAGAAGGGCAAGACGCTGTCTAATTAAAAGGTGCTAAGAAAAATGGAGATGATTTTTTATTAAATTAAGCATATCAATAGTTACTATGTTCAGAAGAATTTTGGTCTGTACATTTAGTTAAAAAAACTTCATATATCAAAATGAAACAGTCAGCTAACAGAAAAACAGTTAAGATTTTTCATAATTTATCTATTCTAAATTTTTTTTTAAAGGGGTTATAAACCCTCATGCGTTTTCACCTTAATGCATCCTATGCAATAGGTTAAAAACCTTCTGTCATGCAGCAGCTCCCCAGACCCCCGTTTTACTTGCCTGAACTCATTCTTTCTCACCCCGGGGACGAGCACACCAGCTCTAGCTGGTGTCTCGTGTCCTGATTGGATAGATTGATAGCAGCGCATTGGCTCCCGCTGCTGTCAATCAAATCCAATGACGTGGTGCCGAGTCCTGCTGTCTGTGTCAATAGACATAGCAGCAAGACATGGAAGCTATTCTGAAGGATTCTGAAGGAGAGCTATTCTCAGACAGGGCACTCGAGAAGAGGAGGAGCCACGAGTATCGCTGAGGGCCCCCAGAAGGAGGATCGGGGCCACTCTGCACAGAGGAGGTAAGTATGACATGTTTGTTATTTAAAAAAAAAAGGAGGGTTTAGTAACCCTTTAAGGGTCTGTGGTTATAAATTAACAATACAGGTTCTATAGGGGTTACATTAAATGTAAAACACATAAACCTACAGAAATGGTTTTCACACTCACTATAGTCGATGTACATGCCATAAGCACTTTATAGAGAATACTGACCTGATGGAGCAGAGCCTGCTGAGCACAATATTATAACAAAGTCACCAGACCTGAATTCTTTATAGAAAGCAGGGATGAGATACAAATTTGGGTCACTGCAGTTTGCAAAACAAACCTTTCTGCGATCTGTCATTTAGCAGTGGTAGAACTCCCAAAGCTAAATGGCTGGCTCCCGTCTGTAAACAAACCAGCCAGGCATCCTTGCCTCCCTCTCTACAAAGTGCTCTCCCAATGTTGAAAGGCATGTGACCGGATATGGTGTATATACATTCAAAGGACAGTCCATATTAAAGACAAAAAAAAATGGAAATAATAAAATAAAAAATGGCACTGAAATTCAGAGAAGGCCAGGCATGCAGCTTGGATGGCCAGCAAAGGGAGGGCAGTGAGCATGTATCCTACTCCCCCCTCCATACCAGGCAATATATGCCTGTCAACATTGGGTGGGTAACTTTTTAAGGTGTGGAGGACAAGTCTGCTCCCTTCCCCTCTTGCAATGCACCATGTTTAGCGGCAAAGGCCTCATCCATACATCTGGTTCCCCATAAAACAGAAATGAAATAAATAGGAAAAATTATTTTAGAACTATGGACTCCCAAAACCTAGCCATTGTCAAACACACCATCCGGTAATGTACAGTGGTGTGAAAAAGTGTTTGCCCCCTTCCTCATTTCCTGTTCCTTTGCATGTTTGTCACACTTAAGTGTTTCGGAACATCAAACCAATTTAAACAATAGTCAAGGACAACACAAGTAAACACAAAATGCAATTTGTAAATGAAGGTGTTTATTATTAAAGGTGAAAAAAAATCCAAACCATCATGGCCCTGTGTGAAAAAGTGATTGCCCCCCTTGTTAAAACATACTATAACTGTGGTTGTCCACACCTGAGTTCAATTTCTCTAGCCACACCCAGGCCTGATTATTGCCACACCTGTTCACAATCAAGGCATCACTTAAATAGGAGCTGCTTGACACAGTAAGGTCCACCAGAAGATCCTTAAAAGCTACACATCATGCCGAGACCCAAAGAAATTCAGGAACAATTGAGAAAGAAAGTAATTGAGATCTATCAGTCTGGAAAGGGTTATAAAGCCATTTCCAAAGCTTTGGGAATCCAGCGAACCACAGTGAGAGCCATTATCCACAAATGGCGAAGACATGGAACAGTGGTGAACCTTCCCAGGAGTGGCCGGCCGCCCAAAATTACCCCAAGAGCGCAGCGACGACTCATCCAAGAGGTCACAAAAGACCCCACAACAACGTCCAAGGAACTGCAGGTCTCACTTGCCTCAGTTAAGGTCAGCGTTCATGCCTCCACCATCAGGAAAAGACTGGGCAAAAATGGCCTGCATGGCAGAGTTCCAAGGAGAAAACCACTGCTGAGCAAAAAGAACATCAAAGCTCGTCTCAATTTCTCCACAACACATCTTGATGATCCCCAAGACTTTTGGGACAACATTCTGTGGACCGATGAGACAAAAGTGGAACTCTTTGGAAGGTGTGTGTCCAAGTATATCTGGCGTAGAAGGAACACTGCATTTCAGAAAAAGAACATTATACCAACAGTAAAATATGGTGGTGGTAGTGTGATGGTCTGGGGCTGTTTTGCTGCTTCAGGACCTGGAAGACTTGCCGTGATAAAAGGAACTATGAATTCTGCTGTCTACCAAGAGATCCTGAAGGAGAATGTCCGACCATCTGTTTGTGTACTCAAGCTGAAACGAACTTGGGTTCTGCAGCAGGACAATGATCCTAAACACACCAGCAAGTCCACCACCGAATGGCTGAAGAAAAACAAAATGAAGACTTTGGAGTGGCCTAGCCAAAATCCTGACCTGAATCCTATTGAGATGTTGTGGTATGACCTTAAAAAGGCTGTTCATGCTCGAAAACCCTCTAATGTAACTGAATTAGGACAATTCTGCAAAGATGAGTGGGCCAAAATTCCTCCAGGACGCTGTAAAAGCCTCATTGCACGTTATCGCAAACGCTTGGTTGCAGTTGTTGCTGCTAAGGGTGGCCCAACCAGTTATTAGGTTTAGGGGGCAATCACTTTTTCACACAGGGCCATGATGGTTTGGATTTTTTTTCACCTTTAATAATAAACACCTTCATTTACAAATTGCATTTTGTGTTTACTTGTGTTGTCCTTGACTATTGTTTAAATTGGTTTGATGTTCCGAAACACTTAAGTGTGACAAACATGCAAAGGAACAGGAAATGAGGAAGGGGGCAAACACTTTTTCACACCACTGTAGATCCAACATCATTCATGATGACCTGCTGCCCAGTGATGTTTCCCCACCACAAAGACCCACCACCTGATGACCTGATGACCACAAAATGACAAATCCCCAGCTGTCCAGGGTTTCTTCACTAACCAAATATGGATCTAAATTGCTGCAAAATGTGATTGATGCTTTACATCAGGGGACATTGCCTACATTTTTAGCGAATTTTCATTAGAGGACTTTGTAACGTGTGTTTATTTGCATTTCTATATATTTTTGGGGGGCAGGGATTTGGGAATGAGCAAAAAGAGGTACTAAGGCGGGAAGAGGGCTGATATCTGGTGGCCCTCTTATTATAAAGGAGACTTCCAGATTCCAAAAAGGTCTCCACCCCAAACTTTCCTGATCCATCCTCTGGGGGACCAGATGTGGAGAGGCTTTGACCCCTGCCCCCTGCCCCCCCCCCCCCCCCAACCACTCCCGAAGTTGAAAAGTATGTGGTCTTGTATGCTTCAGGAGGATACTTGTTGGTCTGGTATAAATATTAAAGGGAACACCACACTTTTTACATTTTTAATGCCGCTTTTGTTCATACTATTCTGTTATTTCAAGCAGAGCCCCTGTAGAATAAAATAGTGACCATTGCAATGTTTTATGTCATAGAATATTTGTGCAGCTGTGTATCAAACACATATTTTAGAGTTAACCATGGCCCTAGAATTACTGCTCTTACTTTGGCGATTGCAGCAAAACCTCACATATCTGGTGCAACTTATGTTTACTTTCACGTGCACCTCCTCGGCATTGGGGCGATTAGAATTTTTTATTTTATGTATACACCGCCCACATTTTTGTAAATATTTTATTATATATGTGACACACTGAAGAAATTACACTTTGCTACAATGTAAAGTAGTGAGTGTAATGCTTGTATAACAGTGTAAATTTAATAAAATAACAATTATACTTACCTCCTCTGTGCAGTTGATTTTCACTCGGCTTCTCGGTTTCCTCTTCTGTGCTCCTGGCCCCTCCCTCTTGTTGAGTGCACCCAAAGCAAGCAGCTTGCTATGGGGGCACCCGAGCCGAGTCACAGCTCCCTGTGTTCGTTCAGACACGAAGCCGCAAGCCTGACCCTGTCCCCTCTCTCTCCTGCTTGGCTAGCCAAATTTGATTGACGGCACCGGGAGCCAATGGCACTGCTGCTGTGTCTCAGCCAATCAGGAGGGAGAGTCTCGGATGGCCGAGACACTCGTGGATATCGCTAGACAGAGATGGGCTCAGGTACAGAAGACTTTTTATCTTAATACAAAGAATGCATTAACATAAAAAACCTTCTGACTTTACAACCCCTTTAAAGGATTAGTTTACTTTTAATGTTGCCTTTTAAGACAGATTAAAGCTGGTCTCCCCACTGAATGGTATTTTTTCCATTTATTTTTGCATTGGTATGTGTACCCCATGGCAATGCCTAGCAATCTATTTTTGTTTATGTCATAATGTAGAGTATAAGATTTCCTATAATTTGAGCCCAGTCTTGCCACAAAGTGTTAATCCAGCTCTGAGCAATCCTCTTTTATTGTTCAGTGAGATAAATCTTGACAAACAGAAAAACGTTGTCAAATCCTCCCTCTTGCTGTGAGTGACAGGTGATTTACATATCTCGTGCACTAGCCTAAGAGACATGCATTATTTTTAATTCCCTCCCACTCCTTTCTTCTGCTCTGCAAGGATTGGATGTTCCACACCTCAGCATAATTGGGCATGCTGAAGTCATGTGGTTACTTTCCTGTCTTTTCACTGGATGTTAGAGATCATAGCAGAAGTTCAGTGTAAGAAATACACAGGAGAAAATGCATATTGACAAGGGGAGTAGGTGGGCGGGGAGTCTACTGACATCACGACTCCACCCACCGAGCACTAGACAACAGACCCACCCACAGAATCTGCAGTTTTTCGGGTCTCATAACAGTCAGAGGGGTGACATTTGTCAAGTAAAGATACATGCAGGAGTCTTGTATATCATTATAGATAACCCCTATGGCAGTAGTTTAGAAAGGATGACATTGGGTTTACATCCACTTTAATATACTTTTGACTCTATGCTCAGGATTCAGGGACTTCCCACTGAGTATACCAACCCTCCCAGCAATCCAAAGGTTGCCTGGTTCACTCCCAAAACTGGCCTAAAGTATTAAAAGGACATAACCCTTATGCATATATGGTACACAGCAAAACCCGATGACAATTTATTTTTACTGATTGTGGATTTTAAGCTTAAGATGGTTATCCAGGATTCCACTGATTGGAACTGTCCTATAAGTCGTACTGCCTGTATGCATGAGAAATGAAGCGGAGAAGGAGGTCTTTTTAAAATGTTAAAGAGAACTTCTAAAATATGATTCATCACACAGACAAATTATTGCAAATTCCTTAAACTCAATATCCATGAAAATAAAACTTAAAAAAGGAGAATTGTTTGAACACAATTCCTACAGAAAAGTGAAGTTTGCAACATTCCTTCCCCAGCTCTGAAGCCTAGCATAAGGTATACCTTATATGATTTAGACACATGTACCCTTCCTTCCAAAGCCTCTGCACATGTGGTCAACAGGGTATCACGTAGTCTACATACATAAAATGGAACGTGTGTGTATATGTATGGAGAAGCACCAAGGAGGCAAATATTAAAACATCTTTTGCATCCTTATTCTAGTGTCTTATCGCTTATAGTCTTATAGCTATGACTAAGGCGCTTGCCGAAATGCGTTAGCTTTTTTTGTTTTATTGTCACTCCTCTGTAACCAGTCACCAATATACTGTTATACGAACTACAGTGTTGCCGGCTCAATCCATCCATTTATCTTGTTTTGGTGTATAGGGACACACTGAGCCCAGGCACCTGTGTGTGGATCTTGTAATCAGAGTGTTCCTTATTGTGTGCGCTTCTCCCTATAAGACTTCAGTTGATGCTTTTTTATGTAAATCAGTTGACTCCATCTGCAGTAATGGTGCCATTTTCATGTACCAATGGACTGTATGCTGTGTACTCTATGCTAGGCTGGTGTAATAACTGGTCGCATGGGCAGTACCAAGGCAACTACAGATCAAACAGAGGCTAGGCATGGCAGCTTTCTTGGCTGTAAAGGATAAGGAGGGTTTAGTCCCGCTTTACCACCCTCTACTCCAAATGGTTTAGTGGAGTTATTCTTCTAGTACGAGTGTTTGCACTTGATGTTAGCACTCAATAGCTATCTCTGCTTTCTTTGATGTAGTGCTTGCAGTCACCTTCCCAGTCTCAAACCAATATGCTCCCTAAGATTTGTAAGGACATACTAGAATATGTTGTTAGTAATATTAAAAATATAATACTAAATAGAACTTTGTAAAAGCAGAGGGTATGTGTATAGAATAGTATCTTCAAGTCTCGCTTAGAAAAGCACACTGAATAAGCAATAAAAGTCTTGCAGTGCAGTCACATATATGTTCAGTCAGATTTGTGGGACTGTGCCATGTACAGAGATGTGTGGTACTTTCCCTGCCAGCAGCTTCCCTGGGACATGCTGTGAGGCTGGAGACATTTGAAATCAATGAGGTGTTGAGTGTGCTGGCTTAAAAGCCAAGGCCTGAAGGACAGCGTCAGGAACAATAACAAAACAAACCACCTATAACAAGTACTGGCATTCCCCTACAAATTAACTCTATGCCTCCCCAGCAGGGATATAAGCAAGACAAGCTCACCATCTGGGTCAGAGATTATGTCCAGAAGAGATTTGTCCAATGATGACTTGCTCATTAACTTTTCTTCATATTCAAAATATATATCCAACTTCCGAGCCTACAAGAGAAGGACAAAGAAAAACGCTCTTCATCAATGAGCTATACACACACACATTTAATAAAAAAAATGATAATAATAAAAAGGTGCATTGTAAAAATCTGGTAACATTGTACTACAAGGTTCTTTGATAATGTTGTTCAAAAATAAGCTGCGCTCAAATAACATATAAACACATAAAAAAAAAAAAAAAAAAAAAACTATAGCTGTGCCAATAGCCAATTTAAGGGGCACCTGGACGATGTCAAACATATGATTAAACGCGTCCTTACTGGGACACGAGTGTATGTGTGCTGGCCTACGCATACGAATTAAAGTGGAGTTCCACCCACTTTTACAACTCTTCAGCATCCTTCACTAAACTGTGCACTGTAAACAAATTGGATATTTTTTTTATTTTTTTTTCAGCACAGACTGTATATCTGCTGTATTCATTTTTCACTTCCTCCTCCCTGGCCGCGGCCCATCGCATCATTTCCTGTTTGCAATGCCTCCTGGGAAGGGGCAGCAACTTCCTCTGACACTGCCGTTGCTATGGAAACCTGACCTGAAACCTATTACACTGCTTATGCTGCACTGAGCATGTACGAGATCTGCAAGGATGAGATCCAGGAAGAAATACAGTCTGGCTTCAGATGCCCACACTTAAGATGACCACGGCCTGCTGCAAGTTTATAAAATAACAAACTACTGCTAAAAACTAACAAAACAGACCTTAGTTTACAGACTAACTTTACTAGAATACATTAAGCTTGTGTATTATAGGGGTATTTTTATTTAAAAAGTATAATTTCGGCCGGAACACCGCTTTAAGATGTTTTTACATTACATATCTTGTAATTGCAACTTCTAAGTTCATTAAAGCTCTGAGGATTTTACACTATGCAGAGTCTTCTTTATTTTGAGGAACCGTTATGATCGTCCTATGAGGAGGATCGATGTCCCTTGTCTAGAAGACCTACTGAATTTAAAAGGCCCTGGCTGGGTTTAGATCCACAGGCGTTTCTGACCTTGTGTAATGAGAGGTCTATTTGATCCGGTAAGCAAGCCCTTTTTCAGCCCTTGGTGGTGGTGTTAAAGTTGATGTCATAATGTAGAGAATACGATTTACTTTCATTTGAGCCCAGTCTTGCCACACAGATTTACTCCAGCCCTGAGAAATCCTCTTTTATTGTTCAGTTAGAAAGATCTTGACAAAGTGCTGAAAACGTTGTCAAAAATGCCCCCTCCTGAACTTCAGCTTGAAAAGTGTATAAATATCAACAAATCACATTGACCTAATGGAGATGAACAAAGGCAGACGTGCACAAATCCACCGTATGTGATAATAACCATGGCTCTCTCCATAGGAACAATGGAGAAATGGGTGTAGACATGAAGGGACTGAAATGTGTTATTCACAGGAGTATCAGGTGAAAATAATGACAAAAAGGCTAAAAGAAAACAAAAAAAAAAAAAAAAGCAGTATTTATGAACTAGTAAGCTTTTTGGGTTTAGATACACTTTAATGGTTACTCAAAACTTCTTTGAGTAAAGCCAGCCATAAATGGTTCGAATCTCAGCATGAATTGGCTGAGATTCGTACATCGTATCGTACTTTATAGGCTTTTCTTTGTCAACAGACAATTGGTAGACAAGTTAAAGTGCTCCACCAAAACTTTATTTTTTGATATTTTAGTAGAGAATTGTTACAATCCCTGCCAGTTTTCGTCCTGGCATCTGTGTCACATAGGGGGTATTTCTGTTTATTTCCTACCCCGCAGACCTAACAGGAAGTGAAAGGAAATCTCCCTAAAGTTAGGGTAATCTCAGCTCAGACAGCTGTTGCTGCAACAAGTTATCATTTGGCTATAATCTACTGTACCTCTATTCCTGGTGAAATTATTTATTATTTCTTAGTATTAGTCTTTAGGACGATGGTCCCCAGGTTAAATAGAGAGAGTGAATCTGCCTAGTGGGGACAAAGACAGCCATAATATACTGACAGGGGGTAATCTGGTGTCCTCCCACATTCCATAGACATGCTGGTAGGTTAATTGGTTAATGTCTAAATTGGCCTTAGTATGTATATCTATGAATGCAAGTTAGGGACCCTTAGATTGTAAGCTCCTTGAGGGCAGGGACTGATGTGAATGTACAATATATAATGCACTGCGTATATTGATGGTGCTATATTAGTATCTGTAATAAATAAATAAATCCCTCAATACTACGGTATATATCCGAAATTATAATAAAAGTTTTGGTCTTTAAGGGCGTGTTGAGCTTTGGGCTTGTGTTGATGACATCATTTTGTCATTAATTTGAGACACTTCTGAGATCAGAGTTCATTCTTTGACAGGTGCATTTGACCTAATTTAAGTGGATTTTTCATTTCTCTAGATTAGTATAGGAATGCAAAAGCCACCTGGAGAAAACAAAAACAGGGTGACAGGCCCTAAGTCTTTAAACTGTAACACCTTTGCTTGTTTCCCTGATCATATATGCTCTATACGTTAGGATAATATCACATAGCACAGCCATAAAAAACCCACAGCTTCCAAAAATCTCTTCTAGTTTATAGCAGATATTTTTATTATTTGTTGTATTGTGTACTAATAAAGATGCGCAATCCAAAAAATCAAACGAAGAGGCATATTTAAATGCCAACATGTGCTATAATGAATTAATGTGCTTAAAAATGCTGAGATGAAAATAAAAAATAATAATGATAAAAAAAAAATAAATAAAAAAAAAAAAAAAAAAATAATAATGATAAAACAGTGTAGTCCAAAGGGTGCTTGACCCAATGTGAACAACCAGGGTGAACTTCTCAGAAGAACAAACGATTTTCCTGTTCATCAAAAAGAAAAACAGCGCAGCTTACCAGATGTGATGGATCTCAAATTTTAGAGATCGGATAGGCACACACAGGAAGGATCACTTGGTCAAAAGGAGTTGTATCCACTGACTTTTCCAATAGCGGGATCCCGCCTCCTGTAGCGGCTTTTCTCTGCTGAAATACTCCTCTCAGAGCCTTCTAGCAGGATAGATCCCTTTCCCAGTCGAAGCCTTGTATGGGGAAACGCGTCAGAGTGGAGCTACAGATCTTCACGTCACCACGCACCAGCTGGCTGGCATGAGCCGTGGCTGGTTTGTACTGCACCATGATGCCTCTTCTTTTCATTTCATAAATACATCCCTTGGAGGAATCTATCTTGCTAGAAGGCTCTGAGAGGAGTATTACTGCAGAGACAAGCTGCTACAGGAGGAGGGATCCCGCTATTGGAAAAGTCAGTGGATACAAGCCCTTTGGCCAAGTGAACCTTCCTGTGTGTGCCTATGCGACCCCTATAACTTGAGATCCATTACATCTGGTAAGCGGAGCGGTTTTACTTACTTTTGATGAACAGAAAAATCGTTTGTTCTTCTGAGAAGTTTGTCCTGGTTGTTCACATCGGGTCAAGCACTTTTTGGACTACACGGTTTTATCATTATTATTTTTTATTTTCATCTCAGCATTTTTAAGCACATTAATTCATTATAGCACATGTTGGCATTTATATATGCCTCCTCATTTGTTTTTTTGGATTGCGCATCTTTATTAGTTAGTACATTGTTGTGAATTCATGAAGAAATACATTTAATAGTTACTGGAAGAAATGTATAATTTCAAATAGGCCTCAAAAAGCAGATGAACTCTGGGGTCGCAATAATTGAACTGTTAACCTCTTGGAGACCTTTAAAACAAAATAGATCTCAGGTTTTCCAAGTCGTTAAATATATCAACTATTTAAGATTTTTACAAGCAGATGTTGGGACAGAGATTTGCCTGAACAATAGGGTCTTTTGTCACAGACACCAGAAAAACATTTATCTACCCTCGTCAAATGGACAAGGAAAGCAGTGCAAATATATGGCAAGGTTTGGGTCATACATAGAATTTACCTGTGACTAACAGTCGTTAAACCTGAATAGCTAGAACAAATATCCCATTGTTTCAGAAAGTAAGATGGCTCACTAAGCAAAGTAGCCAGTATTGTTATGTTGCAATGGATGATATAAGAAATCAAGGAAAATATAAAAGATATGGATGACTCTGATATAAGTCATTCAAATTATATGTGATATTTGTAGGTCACAAAAGAGATTATAATTTTTGAATATTATTTATTATTATTATATATATATTATAAGAACTTTGTCATAATGAAAATATATATGAAAGTGTGATAAGTAGAAGTGTTTTAGCAACTAATTAGTATTATGAAAAACATATAATTGTGATTATAACTGTATAAGAATTTAACCTATGTCTAGATAAAACAAATATTAATTGGATATATCAGAATTATCCAGTTACCCATATAAAATAATTGTATGTGATATTGATTGAGATATATATATATATATATATATATATATATATATATATACACATATATAAAACCTGTGTCCTTCATAGATAGACTAAATTTTATAAATATACCTATATATAACAATTTTTATGTAAGTGATTAATCAATAATGATGCTAAGCGTATTTTATATTAAGTTGGCTACTAGTATCCCTGAATACTAAATATATATTCTTTTCACTAAGATACAAATAATACACATTATAAAAATAAAATATATTAACTTAAAGAGATAAACACCAAACACATGTGAGACACCTGGTGGTTGAAGGTGCTATTACCCTAAAATTATTGGGCTTCTGGAAAAGGTTAATTATTAAGTCATCTCTACCAATAGAAAAGGAACACTTACCTTTTGGGCTGAACTTATTATAATTTTATAATCTTATTGTTTGAGAGCGTATTTAAGCAGCTAGATGGATGCCATGAAGGGAGGAAGGCTCAGGGACCCACCCTGAGAAGGAACACTGGGAGATACACATACTCCCAGACAGACTGACACCCATGCACCATGCATGAATACATAATTTAACATTTATGAAGACCCTGCTCCTTTGAAAGCCATGGCAGCCATCTTAAATCCTGGTAACCAGCACTCCAGACTAATAGCCATGTTGGAATGGGTAAATATGTCATGTTGATTATATCTTGTATGTTCTTCCAAATATTGATGAATTGAATATTCTATTATTGATAATCGTTCTCCAGAATCAAACCGCCTTTTATATTTTTTCTCTAAAATTACATTTTTAATTATATTTCTTTTTGCATAGTTGCCAGTTTTATTGACAAACATCTAATTTATTTCACACTGTTAACCATTTACTTACCTGCAGCATAGTAACGGTTGGGTGTGTGAAATACAGACGTTCTGTTTAATTGTCAAGTATCATAAGGTTATTGATTATACTGAGAAGTTATCACGGTGATATTATGTCAAAGGTACTACTACGCCCATTTTGAGGGTGTTTCCATTAATTGTCCAAATGTTCAAGTAATGCAATCTGTATTCCAATTTCATGTAAATATTTGTTCTTTTGGCAACCAATAAATGTAACTATTTTGTATGATCACTTGTCTCTGTGAATAAGTTTCACATATATAGACTGTGTCATATAGATTGATTTTGTATCTTAAAAATATCTTCGTTAAAAATTACTTAATAAATACTGTGCGGGAACTGTCCATAAAAAGCACAACAACATGTTTATGGACTGAATATTCAGGTTTTCTTTTAGATGCCGACCCAAATATAAGCCGAGGCACCTAAATTTTACCACAAAAAACTGGGAAAACTTATTGACTCGAGTATAAACCTAAGGTGAGAAATGTGCAGCTACTGTAAGTGGAAAAGAGGGTCAACAATGCCCATTTGCAGCTTCACTGTGCCCATTTGCATGCCTCACTGTGCCCATTTGCAGCCATAGGTCCCCTGAACTTCAAACTGGTAGTTAAGGGTTCCTAGTTGCCCCCTAGCTGCAACCAAAATTTGGGTTCTCTGGACCCAAAGGGTCCTGAAAGGACATTGCTGCAGATGGACACAGTTGACCGACTTTGGGGCCCTGTATCTCGGGGCCACTTGGGGCTAGGAACCCCAAATTTGTTTATGTTGTAGTGTTGGTTTTACTGTGTTTGCACACCATTTGGTTTCGAGATACGGGGCCCCAAAGTCGGGTCGGAAAATGTCATTCTCTGCTGCAGAAAAGTGCTTGACTCAAGTATAAGTCGAGGGGGGCACTTTCATCACAAAAAAATGTGCTGAAAAACTCAGCTTATACTCGAGTATATACAGTATTTGAAATATTTTGTTTATCTATTAAGTTTAGCGCAGATATCGTGCTATACATATCTTCACTATCTTATTTGTTGTATTGCCACCTTAAAAACAGTGAGCCATGCATGAAAGGGCAATGTGCTATTCTGATACAGACACTAAAATGTAAACTATATCTTGGATCAAAATTGTCCAATATAGATGGTCTAATTAATAATATATGTACTGATGACATTCCCAAACCTTTCCAGTTAGAGAAAATGAAAAAGTAGATCAGCACAAGGTATTAATAAAAAAACAAAAAAATAAAACAATGACTTTGAACTACAAGTTGATTTTAAATATTTTTAAGGCACGTCTATTAAACAGCCTCTGTTAAACTTTATACCTGAAAGTGTATAATGCTGGCAAAAGTTATTGAAAACAAAACAAGCTGTTTCAAGCAATGTCAAACTGAGTTAATGGTCATACACAATTCCAAGCAACTCATAGTGAACCATTGGTACAATATAATGCCTAGATGTGCAATAAAAAAAAAAGTTTTAAGGTCTGCAGATCTTGGGTACAACAAAATCAGTATAATGAAATACTAGGCTGCACAGTAGTATCAATTTCAAAGTGTAGGGTTGTAAGACTTGGTGGCCACTCATGCAGTGGTCACAAGTCTTGGAAACCACAAATACAGTACAATTAAAGAGACGGGAGGTGCATTTACAAAAATAATTTTGGTGTGGTTGTGGGAAGAAGTTATTAAAAATTCTTAAAATGCACTCATGTAAAACAGCACACAAAGAAATGTATTTGCGACATCACATTTAAGTAGGATCTGTGATAACGTGATGAAGAGCTGTAATCAGAATCCCAACATTCCTTGTGATTTCCTGGTATAGCTTTAATGCAGAGTCATTAATATGTTTCTTTCCGTACTTTGCATGCAGACATTAACTTGACTGGGAACACTTAACAGAACTACAAATAATAATCTTGGTAACAAATGAAAAACAAAACAAAGATGTATTGAACACAGGAAAGAAGGCGGCTTAATAACTAACACATGACTCCTGTTCTTTCAGATCCAATAAATCGTTTTATTGCATGCACTGAAAAAACAGAAGTTTGGAAAAAAAATACATGTGCTTGAAGCAAAAATATAAAAGAAAAATCAGATTGCACCCTTTTTCATTGAGACAGCAGACATTAAAACATATTACAATGCAGATTTCAGGTCTGTTTAGCACAGTTTTAGACTAGGTGTTACAATCCAATACCGATGCCTCCAATTTGACATCACAGTAATGAAGATTTTTGTGTGGCAAGTTACTCGCTTTTTGGTTTTTAAAATTTGGATGACTAAATGTCTATTTAAACCAGGGTAACTTATATAACATACAATACATTTACCTTAACAGACAGAAAGATATTGATCTAGTCAATTAGCACAGGGCTCAAAATTTCAAGTCCTGAGCTACTAGCCAGGCCTCAAGGGTTACTAGCCACCAATGCAGCCTGCGTCCACCAATGCAGCCTACCTGTGCAGGGGAAGAGAGAGGAGAGCCGCCACTCAGATGATCTGAGCAAAGGGAACAGAACAGCTTTCATTTCAATAGCTGTGTATTCCCCACCACACGCCATCACATACAGCCCCTCCCCCTTGTCCAGGGGAACTTTGATTGACAGATCTGGTGAACCATCTATTAAAGTGGAGGAGACAGAGGAAGGACCGTATGAAACGGCATGCGGCGGGGAATACACAGCTATTGAAATGAAAGCCGTTATGTTCCCCGCGCTCTGATCATCCGGGCAGCCCTCTTCTCTCTTTCCCTTCGCTGGGAGAATGGCTCCCACCTGCCGGCGGTGCTCGCCCCCCTCGCTCCCAGGCAACCCTTCCGCGCCAGCCCCCAAAATCCACTCGCACTTTTGAGGGCTGAACTAGCCCACCCCTTCCTACCTCCTAACCTTCCCTGTAGATCATCCAATAGAATAAAGGACCAAACAGAAAAGTGTATCAAGCTAAAAAATTTCGATTATAAATTATCGTGATTTAAGCATTTTTATTAAATATTCAGTTTGATTCTTTCAGGCTGGGTTCACACTATTGCAAATTGGATGCAGAATCCCTGCATTAAATTCACAATAACAGGAGATTATGACCGGCTCTCTATGGTGCCGGTTCACATATCTCTAAAGTGGCTCCGCGTGAGTGTGAATTTGCACAGGAGCCCTGTGCGTCTTTTGGTCCATTTCAGGTCTGAATTCAGCCCAAAATTTAGGCTGAAATCGGACCAGAAACAGTGAACGAGGACGCTCGGGACCCCTGCTGTGAGCCGCATCGGCATGCATTGTGAACAGAGCCTCAAGGTTTGATTCTAGGTTTACATTAAACTACAGGTACCAGATCTAGTTACTATATAGTGCACAAGCCTCATGAAGCAAACAAAAACATCCACTACCTTCCCAAGGTGAAACAAATATTTAAATCTGTGTCCCACATCTCGCTCCTCCTCCCAGGGCTCTGCAGCTAACAGTGGGAGGGTTTCAGAAATATAGACAGTGCTACCAATCCACTAAGCAGTAGGCAAAACTAGGTGTTCCCAGGTGCTGATTCACAAGCTACAGGCTTGTGAATCAGCAGTGGCAAAGGTGACAGGAATGCACCCTGCAACATTTTTTAATACCACTGTTGTGAAAGTATAGCCAACATGAGTGGCAACATTGCTCTTAATTCAGGAGCAGTGCAGCATCGTTGCCACACCATCACAGAAAGCTGCATTAGGTGAACTTCACTGAGAGGCACAATTTATAGATCTACTTTAATTAAATACAGTAAATAAAAAGCTTTCACAACTTTTCTATAGCAGCCCCCCAACCCCAAGGTGGACGGAACAGAACTATGGCTGACAAAGCACACAACCAGGGATGCGAGAGCACTATTGTTAATTATCAACCTATCCGAATGTATGTACAGTGTATATATACAGTATATCACAAAAATGAGTACACCTCTCACATTTTAGTAAATATTCTATTATATCTTTTCATGTGACAACACTGAAGAAGTAACACTTTGCTACAATGTAAAGTAGTGAGTGTACAGCTTGTATAACAGTGTAAATTTGCTGTCCCATTAAAATAACTCAACACAGCCATTAATGTCTAAACTGCTGGCAACAAAAGTGAGCACACCCCCAAGTGTAAATGTCCAAACTGGGCCCAAAGTGTCATTATTTTGTGTGGCCACCATTATTTTCCAGCACTGCCTTAACCCTCTTAGGCATGGAGTTCACCAGAGCTTCACAGGTTGTAACTGGAGTCCTCTTCCACTCCTCCATGATGACATCACACAGCTGGTGGATGTTAGAGACCTTGCGCTCCTCCACCTTCCGTTTGAGGATGCCCCACAGATGCTCAATGGGCTTTAGGTTTGGAGACATGCTTGGCCAGTCCATCACCTTTAACCTCAGCTTCTTTAGCAAGGCAGGGGTCATCGTGGAGGTGTGTTTGGGGTCGTTATGTTGGAATACTGCCCTACAGCCCAGTCTCAGAAGGGAGGGGATCATGTTCTGCTTCAGTATTTCACAGTACATGTTGGCATTCATGGTTCCCTCAATGAACTGTAGCTCCCCAGTGTCGGCAACACTCACGCAGCCCCAGACCATGACACTCCCACCACCATGCTTGACTGTAGGCAAGACACTTGTTTTTGTACTCCTCACCTGGTTGCCACCACACAAGCTTGACACCATCTGAACCAAATAAGTTTATCTTGGTCTCATCAGACCACAGGACATGGTTCCAGTAATCCATGTCCTTAGTCTTCTTGTCTTCAGCAAATTGTTTGAGGGCTTTCTTGTGCATCATCTTTAGAAGAGGCTTCCTTCTGGGATGACAGCCATGCAGACCAATTTGATGAAGTGTGGGGCGTATGGTCTGAGCACTGACAGGTTGACCCCCCCCCCCCCCCACCCCTTCAACCTCTGCAGCAATGCTGGCAGCACTCATATGTCTATTTCCCAAAGACAACCTCTGGATATGACGCTGAGCATGTGCACTCAACTTCTTTGATCGACCATGGTGAGGCCTGTTCCGAGTGGAACCTGTACTGTTAAACCAAAATAAACTGGTATGATAAATTTGTTCGCCCTCCTACTATTCCACACCACCACTGCGCACAAAGAAAAATGAATTAAAACACCTATGTGTATAAAAATAAACTAAGCAGCTACTTAAATAATGTAAAGTTATTTTAAATGAATAAAAAAGCAGCGCTAATAATCACAGTGTCTGTGAATAAACTAAATATTAAACCTGTGTAGACAATGCTGAAAAATAATTACCCTGTATAAACAGTGCTAAAAAAACAAAAACACAATTAATCACCCATATACATAAAGTGAAAAATTAAAGTGAAGTGTGATTGTATATTTCTTGCAGGTGTCCAAATAAGGAAAACAATTTCAAACAAAAGTCCATAAACTGTTACTTGTAGTGATAATGTTTCAAAAAGTGACAGAAAAGTGAATGAAAAATCTTGAAGCAAATAAAGTTTTGAAGTGTCTTTAAACAAAGTTCTTTAAGTGACTTGAAACACAATCTTCCACCACACCACCTGTGTTCAGTGCTACCGCACCCTAAGGAGACGCACGCACCCAGACATGTTTAGTCGAAGTGACTTATTTATTGGGGTGATGATTAAGTCACTTCGACGAAACATGTCTGGATATGGTTACATGGCAACTGTGAGGAGCATTTAACATTCAACGTTCCAGTTACTGGGTGTGCTGTGCCGTTTGAAGTGAAGTGAAAGAGAAAGGAGACAGCGTGGAGGGTGAGACATATTGGTATTAACGCCGGGTCCGCCGAGACCATAATATAATCGGGTCACCACTGCTGGGTCCTTGTTTCCTGTTGAACAGATTATGCTGAAGTGCCTTATTTTTATATGAAGGATGTGAGTACAATGGTTGAGGAATTGTGTGCTGTTGAAATAAATTGTTTACTCTACTTCACTATTGGAAGCATCTCTTTTTTCCTTATATGTGGAGTGCAACTATCTAACATTCTGTCTGGATCCATCTGTGACCCATGTGGGGCTATTAAGCGAGTTGGCCGAGCATGAGAGTGCAAGGCATATACTGCTGGTGAGTGCGTCTCCTTAGGGTGCGGTAGCACTGAACACAGGTTGTGTGGTGGAAGATTGTGTTTCAAGTCACTTTAAGAACTTTGTTTAAAGACACTTCAAAACGTTATTTGCTTCAAGATTTTTGATTCACTTTTCTGTCACTTTTTGAAACATTATCACTACAAGTAACAGTTTATGGACTTTTGTTTGGATTGGTTTTCCTTATTTGGACACCTGCAAGAAATATACAATCACACTTCACTAGACAATAATGGCTGTGTGTTGAGTTATTTTGAGGGGACAGCAAATTTACACTGTTATACAAGCTGTACACTCACTAGTTTACATTGTAGCAAAGTGTAATTTCCTCAGTGTTGTCACATGAAATATAGAATAAAATATTTACAAAAATGTGTGGGGTGTACTCACTTTTGTGAGATACTGTGTGTATATATACAAGTTAAAGTATAAAACCCTCAAACTCATCTCTTTAGGGACGCCTATCCTGCCTCCACCTAGAAGCTGTACTTTTGCTTCTCCATCAGCTCATCCCTCAAAGTTATTACTGTTTGTATCACCTTCTCCTCCCTCTAGATGTAAAAGTGTATTGTAATGGTACGGTCTCCTTTCATTGTGTTCACAAACTGGTGGTGCTTTATAAATCCTGTATGATAATAATACCTCCTGCCCCCTCCAAAGCAAAAGTCTACTGTGTCCAATACTAATCAGGGCTCCATGAGCAATAGTCCATAGCAAAGCATTCATAAGACATTAATGTTTTCCTATGACAAGGTCATACAGGCGAGCATTATCAATAAAATGGAAAACAGTTACTAGCTCTGTTGTATAATCTGCAGACGGTTTACGTTCCACTGGAGTAGAAAAAAAAAAAAGACAGTCTGACAGCAAAATGCTAATACAAAAACCACAGATTTGCAAGTAATGCTCCGATAGTGATTAGCCTGAAACACATCTCTGGTAATCTCATATGAGATCTAGCACCTGGCATACTGCACACAGGCTCTGCTTGTTCTTTTACCTCTGCTTTAAATGGAGGAATCTCTTTATGCACCCGGAATAAAATGCTTTTATCTGCAGAAAGAAGATGGATTAGTTCTAGATTCTGTTCTGGCACATAAATCTTCTCCTCTATGTCCTGCCAGTTTATGCTACACCTAAAAGGCAAAATTTGTCAGTAAATAAGACCGAGCATTCTGTTTTTAGTGGAGATGTATTTGGGGAATACTAGCTGCTCTAAGCTGAGGATTAAAAACAGGGCTTGTTTGTTGAAATCTTTCAACCTGTCGTGTTTTTAGGAGACGCGTAGAGACAAGCGCTGACTTAATCCGCATATGGGCCAGAGAGCTGCCAGGACACACCAGAGGAGCTGATTAATTGTCAGTTTTTTAAGGCAATGCTAAAAACTGATGGAACATAAGCAGCAGGGACAAATATCATGTATCTCTGGCAGTTTCCGAGCACTTCAATTCTCTGTCCAAAACATAATTTACACACACACTGAACTGTATGAATGTGTCTGCATCTCGGACACTGAGAAACAAACAGCAATCGTAATTTGCCACACAATCTCATTAATTTAAACCTCCAATATAACAAACACTCTGGTAATAAGAATAACAGCAAATCACCAACAGAATGCTCATCTATCCTGTAGCACCATTCACAGGGCTGGTATACATCACTGAACTACAGCTCAAATATTTACCCTAGTGTTCCAATCTCTAGAATACTTTGTCTTCCAACACCTACTTTATTTGCACAGATTCCTGATCCTACGGCCTTCTGTATGGTAGACTACATATCAAAACGGCACTCAAAAGTATTTAATGACCTTTTAAAACAGACTACATTGTTCACATTCTAAATCAGTTCTTGTGTGTTTGATAGTGCGAAAAGTGAATATAAATGTCTGGCCACAGAGCTATACACAGAAAAAAACATATAAGTGAACTATTTCAGCTGTCAAAGATTTACGAGTCATTGAAACCTTTCTTGTGATTCAAGCACCTCTGCCAAAAAACACAGGATAGGTCCTGCCCTCCTTGCAGACTACAGTGCAGTTGAACAATACAGCCTTATCTGGACCTACCATAATACTCTGCTCCCTCATCCTTTACAGAAGCTCAGATTTACAGTATTGTGCAATGCAGCAAAGCCAGAGTGGCCCACTGAGCTTCCCTTTCTTCTCCCAGTCTATGCGCTGCTGTACAGGGGACTGTAAGAGGTAAATATAAAAAGGGACATTTGGACACTTTTTCCATCAGTAAAACTAGATTTAAGGGTGTCATTTTATATCATCCTACAGTTCAGCTGTAAAGAAGACCTTTCAACTCAGTGGCAAAGTTCACTTATCAAAAGATGCCCCCCTCCCTAAAACGCTGCATAAATGTATCTATGGCAGTAAAAATAGTTTGAGAATATACTCATCTTTTTTTTACATCTGTAGTGCAGGGGGTAACATTATCTGACTGACAAGGTCCCTGGGAATGCTGAGTAGCTCAAATCTCATGAGAAGACTCGATTTGAGATCTGGATGGAAGCAGGAGATAGCGGAGAGAGAGGACAGCGCAAAGAGGAGAGGAGCCAGAGAGGGGAGAAGGACCGGCAGAGGGAGGAGACATCGACAGAAGAGGGAGAAGAGCCAGAGCTGCCTTAATAAAATACTTTGAAAACCTGTGTAGTGTGTTTATTTTTGACACAATTTTTTTTAGGTGAATGGGTAGGGGTACCATGTACCCCATACTCATTTACCTAGGGTAGGGGGGCCGGGATCTGGGGGCCCCCCCTTGTTAAAGGGGGCTTCCAGATGCCGATAAGTCCCCGCCCGCAGACCCCGACAACCACCGGGCAAGGGTTGTTGGGAAGAAGCCCTTGTCCTCATTAACATGGGGACAAGGTGCTGAGGGCATGTGGCCTGGTATGGTCAGGAGGGGGGGGGGGACACTCTCCCCCCCTTCCTGACCTGCCAGGCTGCGTGCTCGGATAAGGGTCTGGTATGGATCTTGGGGGGGACCTCACTCAAAATTTTGGCGGGTTTCAAGATTCTGAGCACACAAGTCGCACTGCAAGTCGGATCATCTTGATCCAACTTCTGGTGCGACCTCTATTCAAATCAATGGGCTCCCATAGGGAACCATTGATTTTGAACAGAGACATAGACACGCCGAACGAGGCTTAACACTGTGTATACAGCGTTAAGCCTCGTTAAATCGCGTTTAACACCTTTTACCAGTGTCTAGCATTTTTACAGCTCTAGAGCTGGAGCCTCAGAAAACGCTGGTCCTGGGGTTTTTTTTTTGGAGCTTAAAAACGCCTATGCATTGTTAAGCTGGCATTGTTAAGAGAGAGGCATTGTTAAGCTGTAAAAAATCGCTCCTAAAATGAGCTGTAAAAACATGGGCATGAGGCCTTAGTCTGCAGCATTATTATGCAACTAAATGAAAAACGAAAAATTTTCCCATCTCACTGAGAATAATAAAACAAACTGCTAAAAATGTACAGATAAACACTTCTGACATTTCAGTGAGCAATGTAGCCCCCTTCTTTTCAATAACAGTCATGAGCCTTCCATTCATGGAGTCTGTCAGTTTTTTGATTTGTTGATGATCAACTTTTTTGTACAGCAACAACCACAGCCTCCTAGACACTGTTCAGAGAGGTGTACTTTTTTTTACCTTCACCGTATATATCCTGTTTAAAAAGGGCCCACAAGTTCTCAATAGGCTTTAGGTCAGGTGAGGAAAGGGGCCAATTCATTATTCTTTCATCTTTAGTGGAGTACTTCCAAGCATGTGATGGAGCGTTGTCCTGCATAAATATCATGGTCTCCTTGAAAGATGCAGGCTTTTTCCTGTACCACTGCTTGAAGAAAGTGTCTTCTAAAAACTGGCAGTAGGTTTAGGAGTACATTTTGAGTCCATCTTCATCCCAAAAAGGTCCAACTAGCTCATCTTTAATAATACCAGCCTACAGAGGCAGCTCTCTAATTAGGCAAATTAGGCGATCGCCTTAGACCTCGCAACTCATAGGAGCCCGCGATCACCTAATTTGCCTGACCCGTGTGTGTAAGTGGCAGGGAATATCTCCCGTGAGTGTCCCCAAACTAGCGGGATGAGTGAGGCTCAGCGAGCAACTACTGAACACAGCGCTGCTAGTGCTATAGGACCAGCGCCGCGCCAAACTGAAGTCTCCTCAAGGCTCCAGCGCTGCCTCAGGACAGATTATAGAGGCGGAGCTGGCGGCCGCTGCTGAACCCAGGAGGGATGGATGAAAGCACGGACATGCAGGAGTTCCTTTTGTCAGGTGTGGAGGGAGGTGAGCTGGCAGCTTTGGAGCACTTGCGACTTGTATGCAGGGACTTGAGATGGGTGAGAGAGGGGGCGGTGAGAGCAGTGTCTGCAGGCTGCACAGTAGGAGGCCAGTCCTGGTGATGTGCTGCTAACTTCAGTTGCTCTATGCATGCAAGTGGTCTCTGCAGTGCTGGAGCAATAAATTAGGGCTCAGTCACACCATATACCAGTTTTATGCCATTTTCACCCCTCCCATGTCATACTACCCCCCCATACACTCCGCACCCCTCTCATAAACATACTACCCCCCATAAACTCTGCACCCCTTTCATATACCCCCCCCCATACACTCTGCACCCCTCTCATATACACCCTGCACCCCTCTCATATACATCCCCCCCATACACTCTGCACCCCTCTCATATACATCCCCCCCATACACTCTGCACCCCTCTCATATACATCCCCCCCATACACTCTGCACCCCTCATATACATCCCCCCCATACACTCTGCACCCCTCATATACATCCCCCCCATACACTCTGCACCCCTCATATACATACTACCCCCCCCCCCATACACTCTGCACCCCTTTCATATACATCCCCCCATACACTCTGCACCCCTCTCATATGCATACTAACCCCATACACCCTGCACCCCTCTCATATACATACTACCCCCCATACACCCTGCACCCCTCTCATTTACATCCCCCCCCCATATACATCCCCCCATACACTCTGCACCCCTCATATACATCCCCCCCATACACTCTGCACCCCTCATATACATACTACCCCCCCCATACACTCTGCACCCCTTTCATATACATCCCCCCATACACTCTGCACCCCTCTCATTTACATCCCCCCCATATACATCCCCCCATACACTCTGCACCCCTCTCATATACATACTACCCCCCACATACACTCCACACGCCTCATGTACATACTACCCCCCACATACACTCTGCACCCCTCATGTACATACTACTCCCCCCACATACACTCTGCACCCCTCATATACATCCCCCCCATACACTCTGCACCCCTCATATACATACTACCCCCCCCCCCCATACACTCTGCACCCCTTTCATATACATCCCCCCATACACTCTGCACCCCTCTCATATGCATACTAACCCCATACACCCTGCACCCCTCTCATATACATACTACCCCCCATACACCCTGCACCCCTCTCATTTACATCCCCCCCCATATACATCCCCCCATACACTCTGCACCCCTCATATACATCCCCCCCATACACTCTGCACCCCTCATATACATACTACCCCCCCCCATACACTCTGCACCCCTTTCATATACATCCCCCCCATACACTCTGCACCCCTCTCATTTACATCCCCCCCATATACATCCCCCCATACACTCTGCACCCCTCTCATATACATACTACCCCCCACATACACTCCACACGCCTCATGTACATACTACCCCCCACATACACTCTGCACCCCTCATGTACATACTACTCCCCCCACATACACTCTGCACCCCTCATGTACATACTACCCCACATACACTCTGCACCCCTCTCATATACATCCCCCCATACACTCAGCACCCCTCATATACATACTACCCCCCCATACACTCTGCACCCCTTTCATATACATCCCCCCATACACTCTGCACCCTTCTCATATGCATACTAACCCCATACACCCTGCACCCCTCTCATATACATACTACCCCCCACATACACTCCACACTCCTCATGTACATACTACCCCCCACATACACTCTGCACCCCTCATGTACATACTACTCCCCCCACATACACTCTGCACCCCTCATGTACATACTACCCCACATACACTCTGCACCCCTCTCATATACATCCCCCCCATACACTCAGCACCCCTCATATACATACTACCCCCCCCATACACTCTGCACCCCTTTCATATACATCCCCCCCCATACACTCTGCACCCTTCTCATATGCATACTAACCCCATACACCCTGCACCCCTCTCATATACATACTACCCCCCCATACACCCTGCACCCCATCCCAAAAAGGTCCAACTAGCTCATCTTTAATAATACCAGCCTACAGAGGCAGCTCTCTAATTAGGCAAATTAGGCGATCGCCTTAGACCTCGCAACTCATAGGAGCCCGCGATCACCTAATTTGCCTGACCCGTGTGTAAGTGGCAGGGAATATCTCCCGGTGAGTGTCCCCAAACTAGCGGGATGAGTGAGGCTCAGCGAGCAACTACTGAACACAACGCTGCTAGTGCTATAGGACCAGCGCCGCGCCGAACTGAAGTCTCCTCAAGGCTCCAGCGCTGCCTCAGGACAGATTATAGAGGCGGAGCTGGCGGCCGCTGCTGAACCCAGGAGGGATGGATGAAAGCACGGACATGCAGGAGTTCCTTTTGTCAGGTGTGGAGGGAGGTGAGCTGGCAGCTTTGGAGCACTTGCGACTTGTATGCAGGGACTTGAGATGGGTGAGAGAGGGGGCGGTGAGAGCAGTGTCTGCAGGCTGCACAGTAGGAGGCCAGTCCTGGTGATGTGCTGCTAACTTCAGTTGCTCTATGCATGCAAGTGGTCTCTGCAGTGCTGGAGCAATAAATTAGGGCTCAGTCACACCATATACCAGTTTTATGCCATTTTCACCCCTCCCATGTCATACTACCCCCCCATACACTCCGCACCCCTCTCATAAACATACTACCCCCCATAAACTCTGCACCCCTTTCATATACCCCCCCCATACACTCTGCACCCCTCTCATATACACCCTGCACCCCTCTCATATACATCCCCCCCATACACTCTGCACCCCTCTCATATACATCCCCCCCCATACACTCTGCACCCCTCTCATATACATCCCCCCCATACACTCTGCACCCCTCATATACATCCCCCCCATACACTCTGCACCCCTCATATACATCCCCCCCATACACTCTGCACCCCTCATATACATACTACCCCCCCCCCATACACTCTGCACCCCTTTCATATACATCCCCCCATACACTCTGCACCCCTCTCATATGCATACTAACCCCATACACCCTGCACCCCTCTCATATACATACTACCCCCCATACACCCTGCACCCCTCTCATTTACATCCCCCCATACACTCTGCACCCCTCATATACATCCCCCCCATACACTCTGCACCCCTCATATACATACTACCCCCCCCATACACTCTGCACCCCTTTCATATACATCCCCCCATACACTCTGCACCCCTCTCATTTACATCCCCCCCATATACATCCCCCCATACACTCTGCACCCCTCTCATATACATACTACCCCCCACATACACTCCACACGCCTCATGTACATACTACCCCCCACATACACTCTGCACCCCTCATGTACATACTACTCCCCCCACATACACTCTGCACCCCTCATATACATCCCCCCCATACACTCTGCACCCCTCATATACATACTACCCCCCCCCCCATACACTCTGCACCCCTTTCATATACATCCCCCCATACACTCTGCACCCCTCTCATATGCATACTAACCCCATACACCCTGCACCCCTCTCATATACATACTACCCCCCCATACACCCTGCACCCCTCTCATTTACACCCCCCCCCATATACATCCCCCCATACACTCTGCACCCCTCATATACATCCCCCCCATACACTCTGCACCCCTCATATACATACTACCCCCCCCATACACTCTGCACCCCTTTCATATACATCCCCCCCATACACTCTGCACCCCTCTCATTTACATCCCCCCCATATACATCCCCCCATACACTCTGCACCCCTCTCATATACATACTACCCCCCACATACACTCCACACGCCTCATGTACATACTACCCCCCACATACACTCTGCACCCCTCATGTACATACTACTCCCCCCACATACACTCTGCACCCCTCATGTACATACTACCCCACATACACTCTGCACCCCTCTCATATACATCCCCCCATACACTCAGCACCCCTCATATACATACTACCCCCCCATACACTCTGCACCCCTTTCATATACATCCCCCCATACACTCTGCACCCTTCTCATATGCATACTAACCCCATACACCCTGCACCCCTCTCATATACATACTACCCCCCACATACACTCCACACTCCTCATGTACATACTACCCCCCACATACACTCTGCACCCCTCATGTACATACTACTCCCCCCACATACACTCTGCACCCCTCATGTACATACTACCCCACATACACTCTGCACCCCTCTCATATACATCCCCCCATACACTCAGCACCCCTCATATACATACTACCCCCCCCATACACTCTGCACCCCTTTCATATACATCCCCCCCATACACTCTGCACCCTTCTCATATGCATACTAACCCCATACACCCTGCACCCCTCTCATATACATACTACCCCCCATACACCCTGCACCCCTCTCATTTACATCCCCCCCATATACATCCCCCCATACACTCTGCACCCCTCTCATATACATACTACCCCCCACATACACTCTGCATCCCTCATGTACATACTACTCCCCCCACATACACTCTGCACCCCTCATGTACATACTACCCCACATACACTCTGCACCCCTCTCATGTACATACTACCCCCCACATACACTCTGCACCCCTCTCATGTACATACTACCCCCACATACACTCTGCACCCCTCTCATGTACATACTACCCCCCACATACACTCTGCACCCCTCTCATGTACATACTACCCCCCACATGCACTCCTCTCATGTACATACTACTCCCCCCCACATACACTCTGCACCCCTCTCATGTACATACTACCCCACATAAACTCTGCACCCCTCTCATGTACATACTACTCCCCCCACATACACTCTACACTCCTCTCATGTTGATACTACCCCCACATACACTCTGCACTCCTCTCATGTACATACTACCCCCCCACATACACTCTGCATCCCTCTCATGTACATACTACCCCACATAAAATGCTGCACCCCTCTCATGTACATACTACCCCCCACATACACTCTGCACCCCTCTCATGTACATACTACCCCCCCCACCATACACTCTGCAACATAAACGCTGCACCCCTCTCATGTACATACTACTCCCCCCACATACACTCTACACTCCTCTCATGTTGATACTACCCCCACATACACTCTGCACTCCTCTCATGTACATACTACCCCCCACATACACTCTGCACTCCTCTCATGTACATACTACCCCACATAAACTCTGCACCCCTCTCATGTACATACTACTCCCCCCACATACACTCTACACTCCTCTCATGTTGATACTACCCCCACATACACTCTGCACTCCTCTCATGTACATACTACCCCCCACATACACTCTGCACCCCTCTCATGTACATACTACTCCCCCCACATACACTCTGCACTCTTCTCATGTACATACTACCCCACCATACACTCTGCACGCCTCTCATGTACATACTACCCCCCACATACACTCTGCTCTCCTCTCATGTACATACCACCCCACATACACTCTGCTCTCCTCTCCTGAACATACTACACTCTGTCATACCCTCCATTTTCCTCTGCTACACGTTTACCACCATTGTACAGTGCCATCATAATAGCATCATAGACAAAGGCTACTAGGAAGATGGTGACCTGTGGCATACACAGCGCACTGCAGAAAACAGTGAGTGTGGCTAAATTATGCTACATATTGGGCATGACCTTTTGGTCTGATTAGAAATTTTAGTCTGATTTTATTTATTTTTCTTACATTTTTTTTTAAAACAAAAATTTAGTTTTTTGGTGAGTTTTTTGGTTTCTTTGGTGAGATATCAGGGGTCTAAACAGACACAAAGACAGGGACTGAGGACAGATATTCCCCAGTCTTTTTCTCTGTAGCCTCAGCTGTACTGCAAATGAATTAACAGGAGACAAAGGCTCCTGTTAATTCATAAACCGAAGCAGAGAAAACACAGCTTACTATGCTTCAGTTGTGAATGAACACAGTGAGTGATCAGTACCGATCACGCACTGTGTTCATTTAGAAAAGGGGCTGGTAAATTACATATTTACCAGCCCCTTTTCCTGAAGATCCCCCAGTCAGTGGGAGAGAAGATGATGTAAGCCGGAAGCGCTGTGGGGGGGGGGGGGGACGGCGTGCACACAGTTATTTTATCGCTTTAATTATTTTTCCCATTATGGGAGTGAGTGGGGCCTCATGTCCAAGTTTTGCCTAAGGCCTCATAAAGCCTAGAGCCGCCTCTGCCAGCCTATACCAGTACCCCACCTCCAACTTGCTGGCGTCTGAGTGGTAGTGGAGCTCTGTGCCCATTACTGATCAAGCCACAGGCCCATTCATCTGGTCCGTCAAGAGTCACTCATTTCATCAGTCCATAAAACCTTTGAACAATCTGTCTTCAGATATTTCTTGGCCCAATCTCGTGTCTTGTTCAGTGGTGATCAGTTTTCAGCCATGTCTTTGAGCACACCTTGTACTTCTGGGCACTTCAGGTAGGTTGCAGTTCTGGAATATGGCAGCACTCGAGGATAATGGCTTCCTGGTAGCTTCAGGTTTCATTCTTGGCAAATCTCTGGCAGTTAATTTGCATAATTTTTTTTTAAACATGTTTCTTGCAACCCTGTTGACTATTTGCAACAAGATGTTTGATGGTTCTGTGATCACACCCTAATAGCTTAGCAATATCAAGGGTGCAGCATCCCTTTGAAAGATTTTTTCCACATTTTTGACTTTTCAGAGTCATTTAAAATCACTTTCGGCCCAATTTGCCTGACTAAAAGAAGCTGCCTAATAATTACGCACACCTTGATATAGGGTGTTGATCTTCTTAGGCCACACCCTCCCTCATTACACAAATACACATCATCTGATATGCTTAAATCCAATGAGCATTCAAGTTTACACAGATTGGACAATATGCATAAAAATTATGATTTGGTCAAAATACTTAATTGCCTAATAATTGTGCACACAGTGTATTTACTTCATTTTAGTGCTCATTATTCCTTATACAGGAGACCTGAATCCAACCCCAATTCCATTCAGAATATCCAGGACTGCTGAGCAGTTAGAATCCTTTATCAGGCAAGAATTGGACAACATTCTTCTCCCAAAACTCCAGCAACTGGTCTCCTCAGTTCCCAGAAGTTTACAGAGTGTTATTAAAATAAGAAGGGGTTCTACACCAAGGTATATGCTGCCCTGTCCCAAACTTTTTTGAGACCTGTTGCTGCCATTACCTTCAAATTTACCTTTTTTTTCTTAAAATGGTAAATTTTATTGGTTTAAACATCTACATCGTTTTCTGTTTTCTATTGTCAATAAAAAAATGGGTTTATGAGATTTATAAATTATTGCATTCTGTTTTTATGCAGATTTTATTAAGCGTTTTTTGGAACAGGGGTTGTAGATGGAAATATGGGTGCTTCCAATGCTGACTTAGTACAAGCACCAGGACAGTTATCCTGATCCTCAAGTGGTTAGTTAGTGAGTCACTGTCTAGAACAGGGGTCTCAAACTGATGGCCCACCAGCTGTTGCGGAACTTCAAGTCCCATAATGCCTCTGCTTGTGGGAGTCATGCTTGTAACTGTCAGCCTTGCAATGCCTGGGACTTGTAGTTCTGCAACAGCTGGAGGGCTGCCAGTTTGAGACCTCTGGTCTAGAACAAGCATGAAAAATAGACTGTTCAGAATTTACTGGCTGTATGCTTATTCCTGGTCAGCGACTCGTGAAATTATATCCTGGATCAAGCTCACAGTTTTATCCTTTTTAAAGTTCTCCTTAAATATGTTGGTAATAGTGACAGGATTATATAACATTTATATTCATTAAGGAAATGTTTATCAAAAAAAGTATATCAGAGTCATAATTTGACCACATTAAAATATACTGATGGTTAAACTGACACAGTACTAAAAACCCAAAAATTGCTCAAGTTCTCAAGTAGCTGCCAAAAGCAAACAACCCAGAGCAAAGTGTGACTTTGTGTAATATGTTGATTATAACAAGCACCCAAAAACTTTACATGGCACTTAAAAAGTGTTTGTTTTCACATTACTACTTCAAAGTTGCATTTAAAACTGGCAATAAGCGGTATATTTTAGAACATAATTTGACAGCCAGGAAACTGGATCGTTATCAGTCCTGATTAGAAATGGAAGATCTGGCAATTTGGTAACCAAGACAAACAGGTGAACTCTGAGGGCAGCATAGAAACAGCCATAAGACTGCATACAAGAATGTAACCATCAAAAAATGGCACCCTCCTACCAATTTCTAGAGCTGCATATAGTGAGAATGGTTGTGCATGTAAAATCTGATCACCTTTAGTGCAAGCTCTCTGTAGAATGATTTATAAACTGATAAGGCTGGCTCTACAGGCTTAATATGCCTAAAGCGGTATTAAACCCTAAACCAAAATCGTATTATATTGCAGCCTACCAGTCATTAGATGTAGTTGCTGCATCAGTTTTCTTTGGCTTTTTTCCCCTCAGTTTTCATCTGGTGACCTGACTAGTAATACACCTCCTGTATTAGTGATGAGAAGGAAGTGTCACCAGCACACCAGGATCTCCAAAACTGGGTCCAAAATTTTATTTGAAGGGGTCCTGCGTGGCTCCGAAACGTCGCTTCTATTTTTTTTATTGATACTATGTGATTAAAATTTTGGACCCAATTTTGGAGATCCTGGTGTGCTGGTGACACTTCATTCTCACGATTGCAGTCGGTTCCAGTCGTTGGTCATTTAAGCACCCAATTTAAGATATAGCCGTTTGTGCAGGAACGTGTGCGTTGGGAGTATTGCATTGGAGGTCCTGTATTAGTGAGACATGACTCTGGATGAATAAGTACAGGAGGCACAGCAGCATTGTCAGTTTTGGGTGGAGGGTATTATTAAATGTATTAGCAGATTTAGATACACTAACAAATTAAAGTCAGCTCACACTTTATAATCAGTTACAGCAAACAGTTTTTTTCCTTTTGGGATAAAGGTTTTGCATGAACAGATAAAATCATTTTATTACAGCCACCACATCCAGGAATTGGTAAGCTGCAATATAACAAATGTTTACTTTTAATTTAAATACTGCTTTGGGTCCCTCAGAAGGAGCAGGATCCCGCGCATCGGCACGATCCCGATGTGCTCGTGTCACCTGGATGCATCTTAGATCAGCACAAGGGCTCTGATTGGCCCTCCTGATCACATGACGGCCGTGTCCAATGACGGCTGTCATGTGATGTAAACAAACAGCCGGTTGCTAGATGATCGGCTCTCCTCTCCTCACACGGAAGTTGTCCCCAAAACACATGTACCCAAAACACATGTCCCCCACATATATAACAGTAAAATCACATCTCCTAATGATCATTTGCACACATATGTCCGTTATCACTTGCGCACATCTGTACATGATCATTTGCGTACATCTGTCCGTGATCACACAAACCAATTATTATACACTTAATGGGATTTTCTTTTACCAAAAACATGTCAATTTTGGCTTAAATTTATGACAAAATTCGATTTTATTGGATTTCTTTTAAAATAGATGAAAAAAATAGTTTTTTTTTTTCAAATTTCCGCTCTTTTTTTCGCTTATATAGCAAAAAATAAAAAAAACGAGTCGTGAATAAATAACACCAAAAGAAAGCTCCATTTGTGGGAACAAAGTGATAAAAATGTAATTTGGGTAGAGCATTGCATGACCGCACAATTGTCAGTGAAAGTGTGAGAGCGCTGAAAGTTGAATTGGTCTGGGTAGGAAGGGGGCGAAAGTGCCCATTATTGATGTGGTTAATATGCAACACTAAAAAGACTCTTTATGTGACAAAATGTTAGGTCAAAAACATCATATCTCTTTAGGCAACAGCATTCCTATATGGAAAGCATTGTTCATAAAAGCATTTGTGCAAGTAGCATAATGGTTTAGACATGGTGACCATTGCCAGTAAAAGTTTCAGAGCGAGGTAACCGTCAAAGAAAAAAATCTGGAAAGAAATTTGACTACAAGAAAAATGATTCATGTAGAGATGAGTTGTTGATGGAAAACACTCAATGCTGCCTATGTTTGTCAGCAGAGTATGGCAATCTTCTGTCCTGGGACCCGACATTTAGCTCATTGCTGATTTAGTAGGGGAATTAAGAAGTTGTATTTCCAAATTTGCTGTGATGTGCATGATTGTCTAGCCTCTGTGTTCTTGCCTAAACAATAGGTTGTTTTACATATATTTCAGTGGGGGTCTGAAGGACCAAAATATCAGAAGACGACATGCATATAAGTGGGATTAACCCCACCCATAAGCATGGTCTGCAGGCACAGCTGCACAAAGGTTTCAGGGAAGTATCATCCAACTCAGAGCATCGGTATCAGAGCAGAAGAGTACTACACCTTTAACTTTGTTTATGTCACTGGCAGCAACAGTAATCCCCTTTCAGGGTTAGTAATGATAACTCCCCTCCCCTTCACTTGTGTTCAGGGTCAGAAAAAAAAAAAAAAACACACAAACACACTTTCACTGGTGTTTGGGGTCACCAACAGCAGTAATAACTCCCCTCTCCCCTTTATTTGGGGTTTCATCATCAGTAAAGACACAGTCAACACCAAAAGTGTGTTTCTAAAGGTTCCATAACTGAATTTTAGCTCTGTGTGAACTCTGAGGAACTCCTCAACATTACACTACTGCACAGTGAATGTCCAGATTCATTTGGGTATTTGAAGTTTTAAGGAAGCTTGCTCAGACCTTAGAAGCCCGTTAGCTTGTGCGCAAAAAAAAGAAATAAAAAAAAAAGAAAAAATGACAGATGCATAGTATGTTCAGATTAATTATTAAAAAAAATAAAAATAAAAAAAAAACTGTGAGCCTTAAAAGTCTCCACTTACCAATATACCACTATCAAGCTGCAAACGTTAAACACGTCTCATACGTTCGTGCTTAACATAAACTAGAAAAAATATACGCTGCGCTGGAATGGCTATACACTAAATAATCCGTGCCTTAATCTACAATTACAGATCCACAAGAGAATAATAACGTGCATAAAATAATAAAACACACAACTGGTATAAAGTGAAAGTGCAATATGTAGCAAACAAATAATGTGCACAAAACTGTAAACACACAACTGGATATAAAGTGCACAAGTGCAAATTGTGCCAGAAAAAAGCTCAGTAAGGTTATATGGACCTCTTATGCCTTATACACATGGTCGGACATTCTGACCACAAAATCCGTCTGATTTTTTCAGACGGGTTTTGTCCGAAACACCCGAAATCAGATCGGTCCGAACGAGGTGACCTACAACACGTACAACGGGACTACATAGAGGCCAGTAGCCAAAAAAAAAAAAAGGTTGACAAAATTGAATAAAAAATTATTCACATATTCTTTTTACATAATGCCATCAGTCAATAAGCCTGATCACTGCCCCACCAATCATATGACAACACTATTGCACTGGTGACAGTGTGTAAAAGAGAAAAAAAGTGGTGCATAAAAACAGATTTTATTTAATATTTCTTAATTTTCCAAAAAGTTACAACTTCAAAGATCTCGCCATGCCTTTTACTAAATGCCTCAGACTGTCTGCAGAAAGGAGTCATCTGGGGGATATTTGTACTGTTGTGGCCTCGCTAAATGAGATAGGCCATCAGGACTGATCAATTTTCAATTATATATACACCATATACCGTAAAATCTGTTCTAGATAAGACATGCATTGGAATAGCAAGCAAACACATTTCATTCAATTTAAGCACTGTCAAGCTCCACTGATTCATATTTATTCTGTATATTTTCAGATTAGCTGCTAAAAAGGAAACTGGTGTTTTCATTATTCAGAAATGTAGCACTGAAAGAAATCTGGAGCGTTTTCAGTAAGTTTACAACTTCAATCAGGAATCAAACCCTCGAATGCATGTTTGAACTCAAGAACCACTCAGCACGATACTGAATATGGGATTTTCCCTTTGAACCTGCCCACCCAATCCACAACAGTGTGTAATCAGGAGACGCTGCGTGCACATATCTGGTTACAATATCAAGCTCTACAGGAACAGACTGCAACCTTTAAAGAGTATTATGTAATTTTACATTGTAGTAAAGTTGCCAAAATGTAAGTTAATTTTCAGGATGCTTTGCTGCCAAACAATCGTATCAAAAAATCTAACAGGTGGAGTGTCTTGTTCTTGTGAAAATCTTGTGGTACACTTCATTCTTCATTAGAACAGTTAGATCTCTTGCACATGAGTACAAAGTATAAGAGTTTGGAAATTTCGTACTTTTTGCGAACGCTTTATAGGCTGTGCGTGTAATAGCACCACCAGAAACACAAGTATGTTAAATACAGGCTGTATGCCGCACCTGGTCTGCACCTGCGGATCAAATATTTACTCAATCCTCTAACTCAATATAAAAACAAGAAATCAGAATGAACTTAAAAAGTTAAATTTTACAGCTGAACATCCAATAAACATGCACCCTTAGGGAAGTACAGCGTTTTCTATCTTGTTCATTGCTGTATTAAAAATACCAGTTGATCTTGCCATTAGGACTTCTACGAGTATGCTTTCTGGTTTAAGATGACAAAGCTGCAGGCTGAACTTGGAATTATGTCTGTCTATTAATTCCAGAAAAAGATTACTGCAATTTAACCGCAACATAAGAATTATAAATGCAACTTGCTATATCTAATCCCTGCAAAAAACAGACTATAAAAACACATCCTTAAAGCGGTGCTCCACCTGAAAAAAAAAATGTAAAAGTCAGCAAATACAAATACTGCAGCTGCTGACTTTTAATAAATGGACACTTACCTGTTCCAGGTTCCAGCGGTGTCGGCAGAAGATGACGAGCGATCGCTCGTCTCTCGGCTGCCCCGCCGCCATCCTGTCAGGGAATCAGGAAGTGAAGACGCAACGTCTTCACTGCCGGTTCCCTACTGCGCATGCGCGCTTCTATTGGTCCCTGCTGTGTCCTGGGAACTGTGTTTCCCAAGACACAACGGGGCATCCTCGGATAGAGGCGGGGATGCTAGTCCCGGAAGTGGGTGCAGATACCTGTATTATACAGGTATCTGCACCCCCTCCCCCCTGAAAGGTGCCAATTGTGGCACCGGAGGGGGGGAGAAATCCGATAAGTGGAAGTTCCACTTTAGGGTGGAACTCCGCTTTAAAGCAGACCTTCAGTAATTTTTTCAACTTTCCACCTATTAAATCTTCTGCCCATGTTGTCTTAACTTTGGATAGTAATTTTTTTTTCCTGCCAGTAAATACCTTATACAGCCCACTTCCTATTTCTTGTCCGGTGTGTGAATCCAGGAAGTGAACAGGCAGCAGCTTCAGCTGCCCACAGTTAAAATGGTTGCAGCCAGACTCAATGGAGGGAGAGTTCTGTAGCATATTTGGCAAGTACAGAATCACAGTATATATAAAATAATATGCTAAGTGGTTGGAGGGAAGCTTCAGAATGGCAAAGATGTTTTTATTACAAATTATGTGAGCAGATTGCAGTTCCTCTTTAAGCATTTAGCTGCAAAATGACATAAAGAAGTTTAAGGGAAAACAGCCAGGGGTGCTTATCCTTAAAGTAGAAGTCCTCCCTAACACTAAAATCTCTGCATCTACAGACATCCACAATCTAACACTAACCTATCTAGCCCTGTAAAGAAGAAATCAGTAAACATACCTTTTTTGAAACCGGTTTCCAGTGGTGGAAGCTCTGCAGAGGACACAGTGGACAACGGCTGTGAAATGAATGGGGAGCAAAGTCATCCATAGCGCTACTATGGGGCTTCCATTGTCAGATGTATCCTCTGCACCTGCCTCTACAAAGAAGCCCCAGCTGACAGCTCAGCGTGGGATCGGATCGGCTTCAAAAAAGGTACGTATATACAGATTTCTTCTTTAGGCCCCTTTCACACATGCGGACCGTACATTAGATCAGTTCAGTCACGTTTTTTAATCATCAGTTGTTGTCAGTAAACATCAGTTTTCATCCATTTTCATTTCCGTTATTCGTCCGTTTACGTCCGTTTTCATCAGTTTTTTATCCGTTTATGTCCGTTTTTTTATCCGTTTATGTCCGTTTTTTTTTTTTCTTTTTTACAACTGTTTTTCATGAATTATGGGAATTTTTTTGATGAAAAACGGATGTCAGCGGATCGGATGTGAACGGATCGTCCGCTAACGTCCGTTCCTTTTTTTTACGGAAGACAAAATAGGTCTTCTTCCGTTCAGAAAAACGGACCTTAACGGAGACGGATGTTAACGGACGTTAGCAGATGATCATCCGCTAACGTCCGCTATCCCATAGACAAGCATTAATGTCCGTTTTCATCCGTAAACGGACGTATGAAAAAACGGACGAACGGTCCGCATGTGTGAAAGGGGCCTAACAGGGTTAGATAGTGGATGTCTGTAGATGCAGGGTCTGTACTGTTAGGGTTGACTTCTACTTTAAATCACTGCCTCAGACATGGAGCGAGGTGGCTGCATGCGGCCCATAAAATACCAGTTTGGCATGCCAGCACTACAGCAAAGTCTGCATTGCTCCATCGTGCTAAAGCTTATGTTGATTTGCCATCTGCTTTAAGGATTTTTAATTTGACAAGTGATCTACATAAACAAGCATAGCCATATACGTTTAGTAGTAGTTTGTACAACTCCTACGCTTTTTATTGGTCCGTTTTGCTGTTTTGTTTTTCCAGCCGAGTTCCATATTATTTTAAACTGGAAAATGCGAAACATTACCTTTTTTGGAACAGAATTTTCCACAGTAACATCATCCACAATGCATTTGACAAACAAATTATCCAAACCAAAAACTCTGTCTAAAAAAACTTAAGAATAGTTGGGATAGGCAATTACAGCTGACACACAACCCATCAGGCAGGGAGTTGTGTTATGGCTTCCTAAGTGAGCAGACATTTGCAGCTGCTTGTGTAGAGAGGCGTTGTGCTACACTGGCAGCAAAATACATAACATCTGTCTCTAATTTTCATATTTTTGTTTTATGACCACCGATTTCCCTAATGTGATTGAATCTAAAACCCTTCATTTATGAATAAAGTTAAAGGCAACTGAAGAACCAGACAACGTGCCATGTCTGGTGTAAAACTGTGCAAGTTTTATTCATCTTACGGATATCTAAATACCATTTTGAAAAATTAAATAAGCTAATGATGTATTAACTTTGACATCATCAGTGTAGAGGAACAATATGGAATTGGTCTCCAGCAGCATAGAAGCTACAGGACACAGCGTTCTAGACATTTCCTAAAGATCAACTCTTTATAAATTATTAATGTATTTTAACATACAATTGGCACCGACTGTGCCGTCTAGAAGAGGTGTATGAACCGCACACAGACTATATTTCTACATTTTTACACAAGATTCACATACTTTTGACTTAGGATTTACACATTTTTCTAATGTAATAAATTTGAATCTTTGGGTGAATCTAGTGTGAATGTTGTGTAAATCTTGAGTGAAAAATTATAACTAGACTCCAAAGTGTTGAACGCAATTAAATATCTTTTGCAGAAGAGATAGTTCACCTAATTGATGTTTTTAGCCATTTGCTGGGAGTCCAACTTTAAATCACTAATTTAAAGTGGTTGTAAACGACTCAGTCTTTTCTTCTCTACATCCATTCAAAGTCCAAAAAGTTTATAAAGCTTATCTGAACTGTCAGAAAACAGGACAGAGAGCTGAAGTTACACTCTGTAGTGCTCAGTGAGGGGAGCTCCGAGAGCTTATTGGAGAGAAGAGACACAGACCCCTTCACACAGCACACAGGAACAGAGCTGAGGCTGTCAATCGGATAGAGGGCCCTCCCCTGTCACCATTTTTCTCTTGGTGTCAGGAAAAACTTGTCAGAAGTGATTTATGCTAAAAGCAGAGGAATGAAGCAGCAGACACTTAGTGCTCTGGAAAAAGACAAGTGCACACTATAGAGGCACATGGTTTGTTCATATTTCATGTCTGAGGTTTACTACCACTTTAAGTCCGAAATATTTACATCCATTTTTAGTTTATTTTGTAAATATATTCTCTGCTGGCTATTTATATTTACCTGTTAAGTGAATTTTGCCTATGGGAACAAAACTGCAGCTCTAATGATTTTTTTTACATTGAACGTTAACAATGGCTGCCATGGGCAACAGGGACACTCTTCATCAGTCTTCTTGGTAATGCTATACATGAGATACAGCTTTAGTTTTCCATTATAAGAAGACGATTCAATATATGTTCTAAGGATGTGAAGAACTATGAACAGGCTACAAATCATTAAAGGTAAACTGGCATTTCAAAACATAATATCAGAATGCAGAATTACCCCAGATCATATTGGTATAGTCTCTGCCCAAAGGCAAAAAGCCTTCTCTGCCTCAACATAGGGGTTAACTTATGAGACATGGCGCACGGGCAGGAAAATCATTTCTCTCTAGGGTGGAAGTCATGTTAGCCAGTAGGAAAGTCCCTTTTAATCCATCAGTTCTGCTCTGGGACTTCCTCTACCGAGCTTATGGGTGAAAAAGCTTGCCAATTGGGGCAGTTCAGTTTGCCTAGTTGTTGCTCACCCTTCGCATTCATTGCTTCAGGACATCCCAGGGTTTATGAATATTTTGCAATTTGTGTCCTGTAATGTAGGATTAAGATGAGGAATTTTGATTTACCTGTATATCCCATATTTTGGATTACCGTACAGGACACAGGCCACCCTCCCTTCCATTCCTTGGTTACTCTTCATTGCTTGTTACAAAACTGAGGATTCATGGCATGCGATAGGGTTATAGGGGAGGTGTCAATCACATAAAAGGTATAGGCCAGGGTCTATGAATACTTTGCCTGTGTTCTGTACTGTATGATTAATATAGAAGAATGATCGACTGCAGCCACCGATCGTGTTTTCTGACAGCAGTGGGAGATGCTGTCAGAATATTCTTTGTATGAATGGAGGAATCGGTTTGTTTATTCCGCTCAGCCCGCTGAATGAAAAAATATGACCTATCTTTGGCCAGCTTAGAGCTGAACCATCTAAAATCTATACCCTCAACAGGTGACATATTAGAACACCACTATCCTTGTGATGTCAGATAAGTGCAAGCAATTAACATGCAGACAACATTTTTAATTCAATACGATAAGCATTGTTCCTGCAGGGATTAAGAATAATAAAAAAATAAATAAAAAATTAAGAACAAACCATGCACAGGTTTTCTGGAATACTGTGCTGGCAAACCCATATTACATGCAACAGAAAAAAAAACTGCTCTGTCTTTCAGAAGATCCATAAGGTTAAATCAAATCAGAAAAATTATTTGGGTATTGGAGGAAGGCTATACTCTGCTCTGTGCAGAAGATCAGCCACTAACAGCATCAAGAGATAAATTAAAGTGAGATGCAGTTTCATTATGGCCCAATGAAGACAAACAGCCAACATGCTCAGCTGTTTAAGAAGAAACAAGTCAGTCATCTGTACTTCTTAAAAGCTAGACACCTTCTTAAATTGCCAAATTTGTACCTCAAAACTCACCTTTGTGTTTTCATATTTGTGTGCTTATATATAGTGATCGTGTCCCAAAGTTAGTCCCAAAGACATACACTGTTCTGGGATGTGAATGCATAAGGATCCAGTAGAAGCCTTACTGAATACATCGCAAAATGCCCCATGGTCCACAGCAAAGCCAATTATCTTTATCAATGCCACCAAGCACAAACCACACCTTGCAAGTCGACAGTGATAAACTTTTCTGAAGGTATTCTTCACTTGAACAGGGCATGATAAATGAAAAACTGTCTGCCCCTCTTCAGATACTCATGAGAAATTCCTCCAAACTTGCTCTTGATGGATATCCTACTCTCAACCAAACCACTGGACATTAGGCTTACAAACTACTGTGTATAGATACCTGGGTTTCTGATAGGGAAGGGGCGGTCCTTAGACTCCCATCCCTGCTCCTTCCCCTTTACCCTCTCATTAATTTTTCTACCTCTTTCTTTCCTTCTTCTGACTGCTTCTTTTTTTGGATATCTGCATTTTCACTTTTAAAAGTTGAACAAGCTGTCAATTTGAATTGTTTTGTAAAATTGCACAAAATACCAACAGAATGTTCTCAAATGCTTACTACAGCTTATGGGATCATACATACCATTCATACCATGAAGAACTATACACATACTGATCCTTTAGTATGATATTTATCATACAGCACAGATTGACTCAATCTAGTTTCTACTTCATTAGAATACACATGGAATTGTAAATTGTTATATATTCAATAAGTATTCTCTTTGTAATTTTAGCAGATCTAGTGCTACAAACTTCTATGTACAACTATTTCCAGATGTACCTCTTTTGATTGGTCTCTGTAATGAAAATTTTAACATGATGGAGGAAGAAAAAAAAAGCTAGACAATATAGACTGACAAAACTAGTACAAGAATGCAAGTGTAGGGCCCCACAAGTAGTATGAGTCTTAGAACTGTCCCTGCATCAAAGAAGAATAAGGGAGTGACTGGGTTAGTCTCAAGAGATCTAATGTACATTACTATTGAGGAACAATATTAAGTTTTAATGACCAAGCAAAAAATAACGAACTACCAGACAAATAATAATCTCAACCTGCCTAGTAAAACGTTGCTTAGTTGGTGGCTTGGCACGTGGCAGAGATGGCAGCATAACAGAGGCGCTCCAACGGACCCACGGCCCTAACCTGCCTCTTTGCACCACGGACACCCGATAACGAGCAGGCAGAACCGCCATACTCCACACACTCGCTCCCGCCGCTCATCGGCTGCCTACACAGGGAGAAACATCTCCGATATCTTTAAAAACCAGGCTTCTGCTCAGAGAGGCATGGCTGGAGGCAAGATGGCGCTGTGCACGTGGAGGAGGATTTCAGTGAGGGCTCACAGTCAGCCACAGAGCATAACGGTAGGAGAAACGCTCGCCCGGATCTCCCCCTCACATACGCTGACATTTCAGGATTTGCAGCAGACATTAAATCCTCTTTTTCAGCTGCAATCACGGACCTAAAAACTAACCTGCTGGTCCTTACTGAAAAGATGGCTTCTGCTGAAATGGCTGGAAAACACAGGGAGAAAGCCATACGCAGATTAGAGAGAGTAACAACCACACACGCTCTCCATTTCATAGATATAAACAGACACTTAAAAGACCTGGACAACAGGAGTAGGCGCAACAATATTAGAGTCCGGGGGATACTGGAATCTGTGGACAATGAGCAAATAATATCAGCTTTGCAGAGTCTTTAATAGTCTTCTTAAAAGGCCAGAGGATACAGAAATAGAGTTTGTGAGAGCCCTCAGAGCCAGAGGCCCCGATACTCTTCCTCCATGTGATATCATATGCCGTCTGCAAAACTTTGGTTCTAAAAGCCCGCAGGAATGAACAGATTCAATGGAGAGACCATCATGCTCTTCCAGGATCTCTTTCAGATAACACTGAAAAATCACAGGGCTCTTCAACCCCTTTTAGACAAAACTACGGGAGAAAGACTTGCGGTACACTTGGCGGTTTCCATTTGCCCTCCTTGTAACATACAATGGCCAACAACCCTCCCTACGTAACCAGAGGATCTACCCGAGTTTTGTAACACACTTAAATTAGGCCAGATTGAGCTCCCAGATTGGTACCAGGAATTTACCCTGCCACCTTTGGAGCGGAGCCCACCACATTCTCCCTTCACTTCACCAGAGAAAAAAAGTCAACCCAAGAAGCTGAAACCGATTCGCCAAGATGGCTCGGTGGCAGGTACTCCGAACAACACAGCACACTCCTCTAGGGATCTAGAGGAAGTCTGACTACCAAAGTTTCTACCACTTAATAGTTTGATCCGGTACTGAACCTCAATTATTTGACAAACCCTGTATGCTTAGGTTTGTAGGTGAATTACACCGTTATTTTTGCCAAAGCTGAGAATGAGCACTTATATCACTATGCTCCAAAAGCGGACTACAACCTCTTCCTGTACGCCCAATCCTGCTGGGGCAGTCTTACCATACTGGAGTTGTTTTTAGAGCAGTACACATGACTTGTTCCCCAAGTATACCTGTATGACCGTTCCACATAACACCAGAATCTCCGATATCTGGGCGCTTCTCTCGTTCCATATAGTCCCCATCAACCCTTGCTGCCTCACCCACATATTGCCATAACAATTAGCTGGGACACTTTATGCTCTTTTGAGGAACTCTGCACATGATCCTTGGAACTGTACAGGAGTAGGGATGAGCTCAGGCATGTTCGCATGGTCCACGTGCAGAGCCCACCAGGAAGTCGGAGCAGCACTGCGCTAATCATAGGCAGTGAGACATTGCCCGATCTCTGCAGCCGCACATCGGGACTATGTCTCACTGCCTGTGATTAGCGCAGCACTGCGCCGAGTTCCTGGCGGGCTCTGCACGTGGGCCATGCGAACACGCCTGAGCTCATCCCTACTCCTGTACAGTTCCAAGGATTCATGTGCAGAGTTCCTCAAAAGAGCATAAAGTGTCTGAGCTCATCCCTATACAGGAGAGACACTTCAAACCAACCGAGCCCTCCCTACCTTCAGATGTGTGGTTGCTTGCAGTACTCAGGCCTATGCACGGTAACAATGAACTGTTATGTACCCGGGCCTGGTACTTTTCACTCTTGCCTGTCGTTCTCTCTACAAGTTATTTAGAGTGTGTGTCGAATTGTTTATTTGATTGCATTTGCTGTTATCATATCATAATCAATTGGGAGGGGAGTGTAATCCCTCCCCTCCTTTCAACTAAAACCTACGGCGGTTCTCGTATATCTGTAACACCAGAAGTGCAGAGAGGACCTTTAGGCACCTAACTCATTGTCTGCATAGGCGGTGGTCTGTCACTCTGTGCATGTCTAGTACAGGATGTCTGATCCTAGGTGGGGAGTGTAACATTCCCCTTAACCCCTTATTTGACACTTCCTCAGGGAAAACCTATATTACATACAAAATCTTAAAAAGACTCACATCACTAACTAAACTCAATGCAACTAACTGACTCGTGGCGCTTCCTTCATCCAGAGGACGAAGACTTCACTTTCTACTCAATCCCACAAAAATGTCATTCAAGGATTGACTACCTATTCATATTACAAAGGGACCTCCATGTGACATCTGAGGCCAATATAGGGATACAATCTATCTTTGACAATGCACCCATTTCTATCACCCTAAATTTGTCGGCAACCTAATACATGGAGATTAAATTATTCATTATTAACTGATCCAGTCCTACTGCCTAAGTTAACATCACTATTAACATCTTTCAACACAATGTAACCCCCGATGTAGACCTCATGATTGTTTGGGAGGCCCACAAATGTTCCATTAGAGGGGAGTTAATTAAAATGGGAACCCGACGTAAAAGGGAGAAACAGAAAGAAATTAAACACTTAACGGATAAAATTCGCTCTCTCGAAACCCTCCACAAACAGTCTTTAAGGGCACACTCGGCAATTGACTCTGTTGGAAACTAAGAAAGCGCTTAGGCAGATTCTAGATGCCAAAACGAAACGGTTCCTGTTCTTCCGTGAAATTTTTTTTTACGAATGCGGTGACAAGACAAGTAAAATCCTAGCTAGGGCCTTAAAGGACCCAAATTCCAACCACAATATAACGGGTATACTGAATAAGGCGGGAAAGACTGACATAACCACAGCCCAACATTGCCATGACTTTTATGCTAATCTCTACAATCTTCCGAATCAACACAAACCAGCTGACATCCAAGACAATAAGTTGCAAGCCATTCAGAAATACTTAAAAGATTCCAAACTGCCCAAACTATCACCGGACTGATTGACTCTTCAGAAATCAGACAGGATATTAAGGACTTAAAGGCAGGCAAAGGCCCAGGCACTGATAACTTCAGTGCCATATATTATAAGACGTTTCTTGACATACTAACAAAACCCCTTATGGAAGCCCTAAACTCCCTGTCAGAACCGAGAGAAGTCACCACTGACTTTTTGGCAGCCTTCATAACGATCATTCCCAAGCCAAACAAACATCCAACACTCTGTGCCAGCTACAGACCAATCTCCTTGCTTAATCTAGATGTCAAGCTCATGGCAAAAATAACTGCTAATAGACTGAAAGCCCAGCTCCATAGCCTGATTGGACCGGAACAGTCTGGTTTCATGCCGGGCTGAGAGGCCAAACACAATGTAACCAAGTCTCTTGACCTGATTTATGCTGCCCAGATGTGAAAAATCGAGGGCCTCCTCCTGTCGACAGAAGGCCTTTGATCGAGTAGCCTGGGACTTTATGTTGGAGACATGTCCGTTTATTGGCCTAAGAACCCACATGATAGCATGGATTTCATCATTGTACAAGAACCCATCGACTAGACTTAAAATAAATGGCTCATTGTCAAAAAGCGTAAACAAACAAACAAACAAACAAACAAATGGTACAAGGCAGGGCTGTCCACTTTCACCCCTGCTTTTCATTATTTCACTCGAACCCGTTTATTAGAAGGATACTGGCCAATAGAACAATTCAGAGGTTTAAGATGACCAACAGAAATGTCAAAGTTGCGGCTTACGCGGACGATCTCGTATTTTCTGACCAACCCACACACCTCCATACCTTCCCTTTTGAAAGAATTCTCGTTATATGGTTATATTTCTAACCTTAAAATAAATTACTCGAAATCGGAAGCAAAGAATGTCACACTACCTGAGAACACTTTAAAAAACATACAAGACAACAGTCCATTTAAGTGGGAATCTACAGTTCTCAAATACCTAGGAATTTTCGAAACTACTACTTTGCCTCCCACATCACCAGAATCGACTGGCACTGCCACCATAGTCTCAAAGACTGGGTATCACTAGAAGCCGACCTGAGCCCCATACCCTTACAGTTCTCCCCATGGATTTCATGGATGAGATATCCCCCGACTTTGAAATCACATCCGCTGATAAAAAACACATTAGCTATATTTCACCGCTTGACCAAACAAACTGGAATCTCCACGCCTTCAAGCCCCCTCACACCCCTACAGAACAACTCAGATTCCCCACCAGGGATTGGAAATCATTTTCTAAGGTCCATGGATTCAAAAAAGCCCCTCCTAGCCCTCAATTGTTTTTGCAACAACATAATTAAGGAGCTTAGCCAATTCAAAGCAGAGACAAAATACCCCTCTCCTTCCCATATGGTCCTACTTTCAAGTTCGTAGTTATGTCAACAATAATTCACGCAGAGGCCACTTTACCAGAGAAGTGACTGAGTTGGAGTCAATGTGCCTGGATGGGGAACAATATCAAAAAGGGACTTCCACCTCTTATGCATTGTTGCAAAACTTGATGGGGCCGGACATGAACAGGTTCAGGGAGAGATGATCAGAGGACCTAGATTTGACAATTTCAGATAAGCAAAGAAAAAGTGCATGTATATTATCTCATAAATGTTCTCTCTGCACAAGAACGCAGGAAACTGCCTACAAAATACTGACCCATTGATACGCCACTCCAGCGAAGCTACATAAATGTTTCCTTCAGACACCTGAAACATGTTGGAGATGCCACAAGGATAAAATGACCTTGTTCCACATATGGTGGTAATGTGATCTAATAGCTCCATTCTGGTCTAAGGTTAAAGGGCTCAAGCTTACTCTTGATGCGGCATGTTCTACTTCACATCTCAAATTTCTCATTCCAGAAATATAAAAAATTCCTTATCCAAGCACCTACTAAAACGCGGCTAAATCCCTCAACCCATTATTCTGGAAATCTACTTGCATACCATCCATTCAGGATTAGCTTCACAGGATTTCTGACATCTGTGAGATGGAGGAGACCATAGCCCAATCAAACGAAAATGTTGAGCAATATGAGAAATTGACCTGAAGGTTTCACTTTCTTCTGGATTCCTTGTATTTAATCTGAATTGCTACATTTACTAGTGATCAATCCACCCAATTTCTTCTTATGTTTAACCTCCCTGGCGGTTTTCTCGAGTGTGGCTCGGGGTTAAATTTCAGTACCATTAGCGGTAACCCCGAGCCACACTCAGGATTGCATTGCAGGATCTCGGTGCGGTATACTTACCTTGTCCTCAGGATCTTGCAATGTCCCCCCGCTGTGTCCGTGGGCACTTTCCTCTGCCTGAAGCCTCTGTGTGCCGGGCTCCGTTCCCTGTGAGCGGCGTGCACACAGGAGCAGAGCCCAGAGGCAAATTCAAAAAAATTAAAAAATCATAATACATACAGTGCAGTGTAATCTTACAGATTACATTACTGTATGAAATTATTTCACATCCTAGTGCTTTGTCCAATGACCTGCATGCAGTTTTATATTTTATATACTGTTCTTTCTGCCTGGAAACTTGAGATTGTCCATAGCAACCAAAAAGTGTCCCTTTACTTCTAAAGTGGTTTTGGACCAGCTAGAAAAAAGTGACAGTAAATTAGAACACTTGCAGAATTGAGCGATAGTGAATCGTGGGGAAATTAATTTTATTATTATATTTTATAATTATTACATTATAATTTATGATTTTGTATTTCAAACTTCATCATACCCGGGATATCTACTAGACTAGACAGATTTAAGTGTGTTATCGCTAAGAATTACAGGCCTACAATATAAAGCACCAAATTTCTATGCAAAATAATTGTACCGCTTTGAGACGCAAACATCTAATACAATCATACCGCCAGGGAGGCTACATCCATAAAAATTTGACAACTTTTGATTAATTGACTGTATACCTTGGTTTCTAAAGAATAATATGCACAACACAAACTGGTCACCCCTTCTCTCCACCTTATCTTCCTCCTATTTACTTACCTCTCATTTCTTCCCCCTACCTGTGCTTGATGTGTTCTTGTTCTTAAAATTATTCTCGCTCTATACATAGAACTATGGAATGTAGATATTCCTCGGCATCGATTGTAACTATATGCAGATAAATGCCTTAAGATATTATTACTAGGATTTTAGTGGTCTTTTTGGCCCTGACCATTGAGATGTTCACACCTGTTGTATATGCTATCCTGATTCTACCATAATATGTCAAAGTTTAAGCGGATTTGCAATCCATGTTCATATGAAAATATTTTCTTCAATAAACTTTAATGTCTAAAAAAATATCTTGTTTCGTTTCCTAGGACTAACCCTTATTTATTATTTATTTTTATTACAGGATTTATATAGCGCCAACAGTTTACGCAGCGCTTTGCAATATAAAAAGGGAGACAATACAGTTATAATACAATAAAATACAAGAGGATTAAGAGGGCCCTGCTCAGAAGAGCTTACAATCTAATAGGGTTGGGGAGGTGATACAAAAAGGTTGTAACTGTGGGGAATGAGCTGATGGAAGTGGTAAAAGATTAGTTGGAGACGTGATAGGCTTTCCTGAAGAGATGAGTTTTCAGGGATCGCCTGAAGGTAGCTAGAGTAGGGATAGCCGGACAGGTTGAGGCAGCGAGTTCCAGAGGATGGGAGAGGCTCTGGAGAAATCCTGGAGACGAGCATGGGAGGAGGAAATAAGAGAGCTTGACGGGAGGAGGAAATAAGAGAGCTTGACAGGAGGAGGTCTTGAGAAGAGCGGAGAGGACGGTTTGGGATATGTTTGGAGACAAGATTGGCGATGTAGCTCGGGGCAGAGTTGTGAATGGCTTTGTAAGTTGTGGTTAGTATTTTGAATTTAATTTGCTGGTGATTGGGAGCCAGTGTAGGGATTGGAGGAGAGGGTTGGCAGACACTGAACAGGTGGTAAGGTGGATAAGTCTGGCAGCAGCATTCATGATAGACTGAAGAGGGGATAGCCTATGGAGAGGCAGGCCAATGAGAAGGGAGTTGCAATAGTCAAGGTGAGAGATAACAAGGGAGTGAATGAGGAGCTTGGAGGTGTCATGTGTTAAAAAACTGCGAATTTTAGAGATGTTACGGAGGTGAACAAGGTCTACAAACTTTTGACAGCGATTGGACTTGAGGCTGAAATGACAAGTCCGAGTCTAGGATTACACCGAGTACCCTGGCGTGAGGGGAGGGACTGATGGTTGCATTGTTGATTTTGATGGAAAAGTCATGGAGGGAGGCACGGGCGGGGGGGGAATATTAATAACTCAGTTTTAGAGAGATTTAATTTAAGGAAGTGGTGCGACATCCATGCTGAGATGTCAGTTAGTAAGTTAGTAATGCCCTTAAGTTTGCATAATATTCCCAGTGGACCACTATGTAATACATGTGGAAAGGTTAGGTTACATGTCACATGCCTAGGAAAGGGTTATGACAATCACCATATTGCATTCTGTACATAGTCCAGTACTGGCGGAAGGGCACTGTGTTTGGGATCTCACCCAATTTATCTCAGTGTGAATGGTAAGATTAGCATGTGTGCGGCCAGCTCAAATAGAAATATCAATCTTCTATTCATTCCAGACAAACATACTTTCTTACACACTAGGAAAGTAAAATAAAATTATTTGGCTCTGTCTACATTATGTATGTCTGTGCATTTTAAGTTGACAACTGACCTTGATATGTTCCAGCACGGCAGTGGCTACATTAGTGTGTAGGTCGATAAGTCTCTTCTTCTCAAGGAGTTCAGGGAGCGAGCTAAGAAGACAGAACAAGAATAAGAAGGTTAATGCCTTGTATGCTTTGCATGCTATCTGTAGTTAGGCTTTGTCATGTGTGTTCCTGGGAAGAAGCAGAAGCAAGTCAAATGCATTTCCCTCACACTCAGAGTTTGCTTATTTATTTTTACAGTCATTCCACCTTTATCAAAAACACATTCACACAGATATCTACATGCAACTTCAGATTGAAAGGCATCCAATATTTCCCTAACTTACACTATAGTCCAATCTACAGAAAGGCAAACTAATGGCATTAAGATGAAATGTATTTCAACACCAACAATTTAAAAGAAGCTGTGTTTACCTGACAGCAGATGTAAGCTTAGCTGTATTGTCAGACAGCATGCTGATTGCACCTTCATCTTCCCCTTCCAGTCCCTGAAAAACACAAGATCAATATTTTTTTCAAAGAAAAAAAAAACTTTATGCACTTTAAAGTGGTTGTACAAGCTACCGTTTTTTTTTTTTTACCTTCATGCATTCTCAAACCAAACCAATAGCAGTGCCATTGGCTGCCGTCAGTCAATACATGTGAGGAGGGATTTCCATCATGCTCCTTCTCATCACTGCAGTCGAAAAACGAATGTCGCTTTAACCCACTGATTAGAACAATGAACAAACTTTCTTAAAACCTTTGTTTCCTAAGAATTTTCATTCAAAATTCTACTCATCTATGGGCAGCTTTAAAGGCAACCCCCAGATAGAAATAAAAAAAAGACACAAATTAACGCAGCTCTTTACTCCTTAACCTCTTGCTTACTGGGCACCTAAACCCCCCCCCCCCCCCCCCCCCCCCTCCTGCCCAGACCAATTTTCAGCTTTTAGAGCTGTCACTCTTTGAACGACAATTGCATGGTCATACAACACTTTTTCCCTACAAATGGAGCTTTCTTTTGGTGGTATTTGCCCACCTCTGGGTTTTTTTTTTTTTTTTTTGTTAAAATTTTTTTTAAAAAGACCGATTTAAAAAAAAAAAAAAAAATACAAAAAAAACTGTTTTATATTTTGTTAATAAATGTTTCAAACCTTCATTGATGTACGCTGATGAGGCTACACTGATGGGCACCGATAAGGCGGCACTGGTGGGCACTAATGAGGTGGTGAGGCTACACTGATGGGCACCGATAAGGCGGCACTGGTGGGCACTAATGAGGTGGCACTGGTGGGCGGCACTGATGGGCAGTACTGAAGGGCACTGATATCTGCCATTGATGGGCACTGATGGGTGGCAGTGATAGGCACTTATCGGCACTGGTAGGTGACACTTGCTACTGTGGGCACTGATTTGTGGCACTGGCAGGCGGTACTTGTGGTACATATGAGGCAACTTTGCCTCTTCAGGACCGATGTCCCTTCAAACAGAGCCGGCGATCGGCTTTTTTTTTTTTTTGTTTTCACGCTGTCAGCGTGAGAAGGAAAAAAAAAGATTACCGATCCTCCGTTTACATCACATAATCAGCGGTCATTGGCTGACAGCTGATCACTTGGTAAGGGGCTGGGATCGGCACCATACTCTGATTTATGATCACCCGAGTCTCATTGACTTGGGTGATCACAGCGTGTGCCCCCTTCAGGGGGGCCTAGCCAGCTTTGTAAGGGGAGGACGTCGATAGATGGCCTCCCAACAAAGCAGATCCATGCTGTAGCCGTCATTCGGCTATAGCGCAGATCTGAACAGGTTAACATGATTTTTAATGCAAGCAGGGTAACTACCTACATTCCATCAGGTATCAGCCTCTTCTAATCCTCAGAGCAATGGCCAACTGAAGGGAGAGAGACAACAAAAGTAGGGCACCATGAGATCAGAGGACTTGTACTGCTGCCTGCAGCACACTGCGCCCAAAGGAGATATCCTCATGACTTTTTACATCCCCCTGATATAACCTGGTAAAATGTATGGATTGAAAACCAAGTTGCGGCCTTGCAGATTTGAGCCATGGAGGCTTGGTGATGCACTGCCCACGAAGCACTAACAGCCCTGGTTGAGTGAACTTTGATTTGAAAAGGTGGAACTTTCCTCTTCAAACTATAAGCTTGAACAATTACTTGTCAAATCCATTTAGAAATAGTAGATTTTGATGCTGCCTGTCCTCTTTTAGGACCTTCAGGCAATACAAACAAAACATCAGTTTTTCGAATCTGAGCAGTCGCCTTTAAGTAGACCTTGACAGCTCTTACCACATCAAGAGAACGTAGTGACTTTTCTTCCGTAGAACCAGGGTTCTGGAAAAAAAAATGAAGGTAGAACAATATCCTGGTTTAAATGAAAACTTGACACTACCTTCGTAAAGTTAGGCTGAGGACAAAATACTACCTTATCCTTGTGAATAATTAAATATGTCTCTTTACAAGAAAGAGCAGCCAACTCTGATACCCTTCTTGCAGAAGATATGGCTACCAGAAAAACTAGTTTCCTTGTCAAAAAGGACCAAGGGAATATGTCGTATCAACTCAAAAGGCTGTTTCTGTAATGCTGACAGAACTAAATTCAAGTCCCACGGGTTCAGGGGTGACCTAACTGGAGGATTAAGCCGCATTACCCCCTGAATAAAAGCTACAAACCAAAGAATGCGAAGCAAGTGGTCGCTGAAATAATACCGATAAGGCCAAGACCTGGCCTTTGATAGTACTCAAGGTCAGCTTCATTTCTAACCCCATTTGCAGAAAGTCAAGGATTCTACCTATGACATACTTCCTGGGGTGCCAACCCCTGGATTCACACCAGGAGACATATGCCTTCCAGACTATAATATATAATTCTGGAGGTTGGCTTCCTTGCATTAACCAAGGTAGATACCACTGAACCTGACAGGCCACGCTTCTTCAGAATGTGGGTCTCAATAGCCAAACCGCTAAATTTAGCGTTTGTAAGGTAGGATGAAATACCGGACCTTGCGAGAGAAGGTCTGGACGTGGTGGTAGGGTCCATGGGTCCCCGACTGCCATCTTTATGATCTCTGCATACCAAGATCTCCTGGGCCACAAAAATCACTGACTTCCCTTCCTGCTTGATCCTGCAAAGAAGTCGTGGAAGCAGCAAAACAGGAGGGAATGCATAAAATCAGTGAAAACTGATTCCACAGGAATACCAAGGCATCTGTTCCGCAAGCTAGCATATCTTTTGTACTTGACACAAAGTTGTCGATCTTCTTGTTGAACCTGGACGCAAACAGATCTAGGTCCGGAATCGCCCATCTTTTTTTTTTTTTGAAAAATCTTTTTATTGAGTTTTTAGAAAACAGTACAATACATGCATACAAACAAATATACATACAAAACATACAAAAAAAACAGTATAGTGCAGTACAGTCCTACCTGCACTTATACACACAACCCAAAGTGGGCAACCTACCACAACCTGTGGCTAATGAACTAACGTAGTTCACAATGCCCCCCCTTCCTACCCTCCCCCTCCCCCCACCTGTTCCCCCTCCGCCGAACCTTGCGTGCAACTCGATACTTTTAGAGTGTACCATGTAATAATGCAGTAAATTTAACCTAAGCCCACCATGCCAACCCTACTTAAAGGTGGGGTAGAGACTGCCTTCTGATGTGCCTTCAAATGCAGGTAGTAGTAACTACTCTATGGTAAAGCATTACATTGTCAGACATGTTATAAAGATTGACGTCTAACTATTGTTCCTGTCAACCCACAGTGTCCGAGGAGTCTAACCAAGGTTGCCAGACTTTATAGAACTTCTTCTCACAGCCTCTGGATCTATATGTCGCTTTGTACAGGGGGATAACTTTATTCATTAAACCCTTCCAGAATGACAGAGTAGGAGCCTCCATCTTTTTCCACTTCAGTAGTATGGCCTTCCTGCCATAGAAGAGGCCAATGTTCAGAAATGTACGATGGGCCCTCGAAGGAACGACCTCCTCCACAAGGCCGATCATACATACCCTAGGTGATTTGGGTATGGGTACACTCAGCACCTCCGTCAAACAATCAGTAATACCCGACCAAAATGGTTGTATTTGTGAGCAGCTCCAGAATATATGTTCGGCATCCGCCGGAGAGTAGTCGCAGCGCCAGCAGAGGCTACTGGATGTGGTGTAAATTCGAGCTAGCCTAGCTGGTGTGAAGTAGACTCGATGCAAAAATTTAAAGTGTATTAATCTATCCCTCGCCGAGACCAGGTGTTTAAAAGGATGGTCCCACATGTCATCCCAATCTTCCCCTTGAATATCTGCAATCTCATTCTCCCATTTCCTCCTACATTTGGCTAAACCAGGGGGGGTCTTTTTGAAAAGAGATTTATATACTGTGGAGAGAGGTTTGGCCAAGTCCTCTGAAGTCAGCAAAGACTCCAGGTCCGAGGGCAAATACTCAATACGCAGGCCTAAAAATTGAACCTGAAAGGCATGGCGCAGTTGCATATAGCGGAAAAAATAAGTATTCGGAAGGTCGTGTCTAGCTTTCAGCTGGTCAAAGGTACAGAGTTCCCCCTCTATGGTAATGTCTTTTAGCAGTTTGATACCCAGATCCCTGGGTCCGGAAACGAGAAAAAATGTGGGAACTTCGGGTTCATCCACAGGGGGGCCGATGGAGTAACCCCGTCATAACTAGGTGACGTCAGAGTAGTAGTGACCTCCCAGGCCCTGATAGTAGCCTTCATGGAGCTCGTCAGGGGTAGACATGATTTTGTACCCCTGTATAATGCTAGTCGTAGACTTTCGTAGGAGCCCAGCAGTGCCGCTTCAACAACCATGGCAGAGTCGCCGTCCTCCGCCGTTAGCCATTTCCTGGCAACCACCATTTGGCCTGCCAAATAATATTTTTGCCAGTCCGGCAGTGCTAGGCCCCCTTGTCCCCACGGTTCCTGCAGTGACTTTATACTTATACGAGGTGATTGTGGTGCCCAGATAAACGACCCTATGATGCTATCAAGTGACTTGAAGAAGCTTCTTGGTACCCATACAGGAGAATGACGAAGAAAATATAAAATCACTGATAAAAATTTCATTTTGATAAGACTAACCCGTCCTATCAGAGAGAGCGGGAGATTCTTCCAGGTCACTGTCATCTGTTTTAGTCTATTTATCAGTGGAAGAAGGTTGATGGTCATATAGTCCTGTATGTTGGCCGTAATTTTAACCCCCAGGTATGTAATGGTGGAGACCCATCTAAGTGGAAGGGTATCGTCTCTGTGCGCCTCTGCCTTCGAGCCTAGGGGTAGTATTGACGACTTGCTCCAGTTCGCCCGGAGTCCTGAGAATAGGGCAAATTTATCTAGTACCTCCAGAGCTGCTTTTAGTGATGGCCCAGGGTCTCTCAGGAACAGAAGCATGTCGTCAGCATATAATGCAACACATTCGGCTATACTGCCCACCCGGATTGCTCCCACCTCTCTCGATTGCCTGAGGGCTCTGGCTATAGGTTCCATCATTAGCGAGAAGAGGAAGGGGGAGAGGGGACAACCTTGTCTCGTTCCCCTCCCAATCTCGAAGTAGTCTGAGACCATGTTACCCAGCCTGATCGCCGTCCTTGGGGCGCTATAAAGTAGCGCTATCCACTGACGGAAACCCGGGCCGAATCCCATGATCCCTAGGACCGCGTGCATATATTGCCAATCTACCGAATCAAAGGCTTTCTCTATATCTATAGAAACCACAATCTTTTCTGGGAACTCTGAGTCTCCTAGTTGTATGTGCGTGAAAAGTCTTCTAAGGTTCGTATCTGTCGACATACCTGGCATAAATCCAGTTTGGTCAATGTCAACCAGAGTCGAAATGACCCCAGCCAACCTTGAGGCCAGTACCTTGGCCAGACTCTTTAGGTCAGTGTTGAGCAGTGCTATAGGACGATACGAGGAGCACTCCAAGGGGTCCTTGCCCGGCTTCAAGAGAAGGACCATGTAAGCCTCCATCATTGAGGCCGGCAAAGCTCCCTGTTCACTGCAATGCAAGTACAGTAGGTTTAGTCTGACAGCTAGTTGCGACTTAAAAGTTTGATAGAAGTCTGCGGGGAATCCGTCTGGACCCGGGGTTTTATGGGGCGGAAATGCGGCTATAGCTGCCTCGATTTCCATCACCGAGATGGCCTGATCTAACAAGGCCCTGTCAGTGTCAGACAGTTGCGGAATGGAAAGGCTCGCCAGCAGCCCCTCCAGTTCCAATTGGTCATACGGGGCTATCGGGGTATATAATGATCGGTAGAAATGGGTGAATTCTGCCATGATACCTTCCGGTTCTGTAACCCTCTCCCCCCTTCTACCATTAATTGCTGGAATGCTAACAGGTATCCTATGCTCAGTTGCCAGGTTGGCCAGTAACTTGCCGTTTTTATCCCCTTCAGCGAAGATTGTTTCTGCTTTCTGTCCAAGTTCCGTGTGTGCCAAATTATCAAAGTGTAGAGCCACTGATCTCCTAACTGTTAGTAGATCCCTATAGCTGGCCTCCGAGGGGGAGTCCGCGTACTGTTGAGCAGACTCCCTCTCTTTGGCCAGCAAAAGTTCACCTTCTGCGGAGCGGTCTTTCTTAGCGGCTTTTATAGCTGAAATACACTCGCCCCTAGAGACAGCCTTAAAGGCGTCCCAAACAATGTGCGGGTCTGCCGACTGTTCATTTGTTACCCAAAAGGTGTCCATTGCAGAGTACATCTGTGCTACTACCTGATCTTCTTGCAGCCAGCCGGAGGCCAGTCTCCAGCCCCCTCCCCTACCACTCGTGGGGAGTGTCAATGTGATTTGTAGTGGGTTATGATCCGAGGTGCCCCCAGCCAAGTATTCAGCGGCATAGACATGCTTAAGAATAAGAGAATTTCCAAAGGCCAGATCTATTCTGGCCGAAGATTTATGTGTAGAGGAAAGATGCGAGTACGCCACCTCCCCTGCATGTTTCCACCTCCATACCTCCGTTAAGTTGGCCATGGACACCCAGGAGCACAAATCCATTGAAACCGGCCTGGACACATTAGAGGAGTCCAGTGCCGAGTCTAAAATGGCATTATAGTCACCTAAGATCAGCAAGGGGAGGTCCAAATATGGTGCTAGGACCACCCACAAATCATAGAGTAACTGTACTTTAAAAGGTGGGGGCATATAAATGTTCACCAATAACAACTTCCTACATGTTATCTCAATCACCAAAGCCACATATCGTCCCCCTGGGTCAATAACCACCTGATGTATAGTGCACGCAATGGCCTTACTAATCAAGATGGTGGTACCCCTGGCATAGGATGAGTAAGTGGCATGGAATGATTTTTGTATCCAGGGTTTACGGAGAGAGAGAATTTTACTCCCCTCCAAGTGCGTTTCTTGAAGGAGAACGATATGTGGCCTTGCCTGCTTAAGGTACTGGAAAACAGCTGCACGTTTGAATTTACTATTTAACCCCCTCACATTCCAATAGAGTATTTTCAACCTGTTATCCATAGTCTCTAATCAGAAATTGAACATCACGGATATCCCATAAAGACGGTCTCAGTTTTGCATGGCATGTATACTGCGTAGGGTTGCACTTAGTAGGTACACTCAACCAATTAGCATTACATAACATAAGGCACGGAATCACCCCCTCCCCTCCCCCCCCCCTGCTGTTATACTGGAAACTGAGAGCCAGAAAAAAAGGCTCAAACCAAAAAAAGTCCAGCATGCAGCCTTTACCCCAAAACTAAACAGCCAAAAAGAGTTCAACCGGTCGCTTCAATAGTTCGGCATTGAAAGATGGGGAAAAAAAAAAAATGTTCATACCACCTACACAAGCCTCCAGGCTTATCTCTTAACAGAGAAGCGAACCGGCTGGATAGACCGTTGCTGGTAGCGTGAGGCCATAAACAGTTACTTACACCTCCATAGCGAGACAGTTTAGTGCATGCTTCAGGAAAGTAGCAGCCCCTTCAACTTCCCCATAGACTGTGTCATTCGGCTCCGTATTGCAAGTAATAGGGGAGCAAATGTAAAAACAAAGAAAAAGAAAAAGGAGATGAACAAACAAAAATAGAAAGAGGCACCTCCAATTCAATCTGTGCAAATTAATCTCCAGGAGAGTGGCTTCCGTTTTCAGGAGTATAGTAATCAGGCGTAAGTCTGAGAGGTTGGTCTCCTGCCAGTGCAGATCTCTGGTACTCAGGGGATCCGAGATATAACTCCTTTATAGCCAGGGAAGGGCCTAGAGGTTCTACGGACCTCAGTAATAGTCAGGGCATAAAAAAAAAAATAGCAGGGAATGCAAAAAAACGTTACCTGGGTTCGGTGGCTGCAGAAATAATAAACTTCCAGTGTGGCCTGAGGCTCAGGCGTTGCGGTCCAACCAATCACTAGCATCTTGAGGGTGATCAAAAAATTTTACAGTACCTTTGTATTGGATGCGTAGACGGCTCGGATACAACATGCTGTACTTTAACTCCTTCTCCCTCAGCCTCTTCTTCACTATGAAGGATCTGCGTCTCCTTTGGGTTTCTGCTGAGAAGTCTGGGAACAGCATAATGCGCGCGTTGTCGAACTTCAGATCTTTGTGTTTTCTTGCTTCCGCCAGGATCATGTCACGGTCCCTGTAATTTAGGAACCTTACCAGGAAAGGTCTGGGTGGGGCCCCTGGTGGTCTGGATTCCCGTAGGGACCCTGTGTGCTCGCTCAGCCACATAGGTGGGTGGTAGATCGCCCAGCGCCAAAATATTTTTAAAAAACTGTTCAGCAAAAGTAGTAGTGGCGGACCCCTCGGCACCCTCTGGCAGCCCCACCACCCTTACATTATTTCTCCTCTGGCGGTCCTCCGCGTCGTCTGCTCTGTGTTGTAGTGCACCAACCATCTTTCTTAGTTCAGCCAATTGTGAGCCATGTACATGAGAGGCGTCCTCCACTTCTGAAATACGGTCCTCTGCAGTTGTGAGTCTGCCTCTAATCTTGTCAAGGTCATGGCGAATTAGGTTACATTCAGAAGCCAAATGATCCATGCGGCCCACCAGCTCCGTTTTTGAGGCAGCTATGGCTTCCAGGATAGGGCCTGTAATTGCGGCCGTGTCCACCTCCACCTCTTGTGGGCCAGGGCTTGTGTCTGCAGGCGCCTCCGGGCTTGCTGCGCCCTGTAGTTCCACGGCGCCGTTAGTGAGTTTGGCGCGCTGAGGGGTACCGTTGTGTGCAGGGCCTGTGGAGGAGGAGGCGGGGCTAGACGCCATGCTTCTCTGTGAGCGGAGGTGTCTCTGACCTTTAGTCGGCTGGGAATGGTGTTTCCTCTGCTGTTTTTTGGCCGCAAATGGCATGTCCTGCTGCCCGCACTATTCCGCCAGCCTCCCAGCGTTAAAGCACCCTCGGTCCTCTAGTCTATCCGCCGGTATCAGGATAATCGATCAGGGGAAAGCCAGAGCTCAGTAGCAGCACGTCTTACCGCGATCACATCCGGTCACGCCCCCGGAATCGCCCATCTTTGACATATTGTCAGGAAGATATCAGGGGGAAGAGACCATTCGCCTGGGAACAACTGCTGGCAACTCAAGTATTCTGCCTGACAATTTTCTATTCCTGTAATGAAGACTGCTCATAAGCAAGGTACATTGTTTTCTGCCCAAGTTAGGATATGATTCACCTCTTTCTGGGCCGCATGACCTCTCCTGCCCCCTTGGTGATTTAAATAGGCCCCTATTGTGACATTGTCCGATAGGACAATTGCGTAACCTGAACATCCAGGCCCTCAGGGCCAAGCGCGCTGCCCGAATCTCTAGAATATTGATGGGCAAGGTCATTTCTGATCTGGACCATTTCCCTTGGACAGTCGCCTCTTCCAGGACTGCTCTCCAACCTGAAAGGCTGGCATCTGTTACCACCTTCCAGGTAACTGGTAGGAAGGATTTTCCTTTCTGCAGATTGTTGGTTATCAACCACCAGCTGAGGCTCTGGCACACTTTTGGAGACAAACACATTGGGAAATCTAGAGCTTGGACCATCCAAGCCCATAGGATACTGTTTTGCAGCAGTCTCAAATGAAACTGAGCATAAGGAACGGCCTCGAATGAAGCCACCATCTTTCCCAACAACTTCATGCAAAGTAGAATAGGATTCTTCTTTGCCTTGACTATATGAATCAGTTCCCTTATGGCACTGACCTTCACCTGGGGTAAGAATACCCTCTTCTGTGTTGTATCTATGATCAGACCCAAGTATTCCAATCTCCTTGATGGTTTAGACCGACTGGTCTATCAAGAGCAGATCGTCTAGGTACGCTATAATCGTTATACCTTGGGCCCTTAGTCTGGCTAGAGGAGGGGCCAGGACTTTTGTAAACACTTGAGGTGCAGTAGCTAGACCGAAAGGCAGAGCTACAAACTGAAAACTAAGATTTTCTACGTCGAAGTGTAGATATTTCTGGCGAGCGGGGAAAATCGACACATGAAGTTATGCATCCTTGATGTCGATTGGCGCCAGAAGTTCTCCTCCTTGTAGGATAGAGACTACTGATCGGATTGACTCCATGCGAAAAGAGCGGATATTCAAAAACTGGTTTAGAACTTTGAGATCTAGAATGGGCCTGACATATCCATTTGATTTTGGTACCGTGAAAAGGTTTGAATAAAACCCAATCCCTGCTCTTTCACAGGGACCACCGATATCACCTTTTGAGACAAAAGATGGTCCAATGCTTGAAAGAGAGACTTCTTTTTCTCTGGATCCCTGGGAACGTTGGATCTGAGAAAACGATGAGACGGGGACTCTCAGAATTCTAGTTGGTACCCTAGAGTTATTGAGGAAGTCACCCATTTGTCTTGACACTCTTCTTGCCAGACCCTTGAGAACTGCAGAAGTCTTCCCCCCACTCGAGCAAGCGGGGGCGCCCTTCATAAGAAGGCTTTAGTATTTTGTTTTGTAGGTTTCCTTCCCCAGGACTTCTTTTGTCCCTGGGGTTGACCCTGAGGTTTACCTCTTGAATTTGACGGTGGAGGCCGTCGTGACTGCCTGGAGGCTGATGCTCCTGGCACTGGAGAAGAGGCTTGTTTGAATGAAATACATTACTCCTTTACCTTACTGGCAAAAGGGTACTTTTCCCATTAGAAATTCTTTGGATGTACTTATCCAGATCATCCCCAAATAGCTGTTCACGCGAAAAGGAAAGCTAGCAAGGAGCATTTTGCATGGCCCTTCGGCTGACCAATTTTTCTACGCCCAAGAGTAAAGCGTGAGGCCTGGAGAATAGAATCTCTCATAGCGTCTATTGCAAAACATAACGCCCCTGGTAGCTCAGCCAAATCTTGAGCACCTGTTTAAACTGGTCTCTCAAGGATTGACATACACCAATTGCTGCCAGCACAGGCTGAGTTACTGAACCTGCCAGAGAAAAAAAAAAAGTGTTCTTTAATAGGAATTCCAACTTCTTATGCATTGGATCCCTAAGCATTTGAGCATTGTCTACTGGACAAGTCAAACTTTTATTCACAGAGGATATAGCAGCGTCAATTGCTGGTATCTTCCATTTTTTTTATAAACTTTTCTTCTATAGGATAAAGTGTTGAAAACTTTTTAGGAGGATAAAAATACTTATCTGGGTGATCCCACTCAGAATACATAAGTTTTTCCAGCAATGAATGGATAGGAAAGGCATGCACAGCTTGGGGAGGCTTTAGCTAACCCAAACAAGTAGGTTTATCAACCGACTTAGTTAAGGGTAGCATAAATATGGAGCGGACCAATTCAGTAAGAGATTGTAACATCAATCTTTCAGATTGTGAACCTGATTTTTCTGCATTTGACCCCTCAGAAGAGGAGTCATCAGCCTCTTCATGGTCCACTGAGAAACATTCATCATCTCCCACCCCAGGTTCCTCAGTTTGAGGGTCCTGGATATCGGAAAGGGGACCCATTGCGGTTAGTCCCACTATGGCATGCGATTAAAGCCGCTAACCTCTGCTCCAATCCTAATATGATTGAGGAAAAAACTTCTTCAGTAACAGACAGGGGCTGCAGTGTTGGAAACAGTTGCAACACCTGATGGCCTTGATGGCTCACTCTGACCAGCCACTTCAGATCTCTTAGGGGAGGATGCCATTGTATAGATGAGTTTAGGCTTTTTTGCGCTTGAAGGAGTCCCACTTGAGCCCTTTTTTGGGGTGTTTCTACCCCCCTTCTGACCATAGCCTGATGCACAAATGCAGAGGTACTACCAAAAGAAATTGCATCCACTGCTTGAGCAAATAGTCCAGCAACTGCCGCTGCTATTAACACTCAGCCTGATGCTTTTAGTAAATGCGCCAAGGGAATGCCTGTGTCTCCAAACCTCTTACATGCCCCTTTTTTGCTCGTGTCCCTCCGACAGCTGCAGCCAGCAAAAATTGAGCTTTTTAAAAACACACTCCCCCCGTGTTCATCACCTGAAGATGGCCTATAACCCACATAGTAATTACTATGGCTCTGTGTCCCATGATGTACGATTAAGAAAATCAATCAGTGTAGACCCCCCTGTCAGGAGAGCAGTCGATCGGCTCTCCTCTACTCGCGTCTGTCAGCATGAGTAGTGGAAAAGCCGATACATGGCTTATCCTGTTTACACTGTATTCAGCTGTGATTGGACACAGCTGATCACGTGATAAAGAGCCGCCATCAGAGGCCCTTTACCTAGATCGGAGATGCGGTGTGTCAGACTGACACCACCGATCGCCACCCTGCGTGCCCCTGTGGGCACGCGATGGCCCCTATGACAGATGAAATGGGACTCCTTACAGAATAATGCTGATAACTCAGTAACCCTTCTGACCAAAGTGATGGCCACAAAGTAAAGCTACCTTACAGAATAGTTTCAGATGGAGGTTTTGTAGTACTGGCAGCACTAGATTTAAATCCCACAGTTCGAGTGAAGGCCTAACAAATGAGAGTAATGGTATAAAAGCTAGCATACAAGTACAAATCAGTGAATGATTAGCAAGAGAATGCTGAAAAAAAAAAAAAAAAACAGATGGTGAATACCCCCTGTGCCTTTGCATTTTATAAAAAAACATAATCCAGATACCAAACAGTTATCCGTTTTGGTATTGCAGCTGTTTCATTAGATCTTCTCATAGACAAAAAATTCAGAAGGCTTTGCGAGAGGGAAACTTTCTGGGTCTTCATGAGTAATAGTTTAACCTTATTTGAGTTAAACGAGGAAATAGAATCGCATACCTTGGTTTATATTATAACTAGGCAAAAGGTTATTTTTTTGTTTTGAATAGATTGGAGAGGGATTAAAACACCTGTCAGGTTTGCATTGCTGTCTCTGCCTGTAATGGAGATTCACCCTCTTTATGTTTCATGTTGACCTATCACCCAGTGAATGTGAAAGAACCTTTCCATCAGAACAGAAAAGAGGGAAAGTCTTCCAAAGGGGACACTAGTTTTGGTGGCAACCAGAGATTCCTTCACTTTGAATGATTTCTTGTCACTTCCTGTTTTGACTATGGGACAGAAAGTGAAAGTAAATTTCCCAACTTGGACACAGGTGGTAAAAATAAAAATGACAGGGGCTATAACTCTCTTAGGGCTCTTTCACACTGACGGACCGTATGTCCGTTTTTCATCCTTCCGTTTTAGGATGAAAAAACGGACATACATGTATCCCTATGGGATAGCGGGTGACAGCGGATGAGCATCCGCTGACACCCGCTCTCGTCCGTGCCCGCTATGCTCCGTTTCTGCAGACGGAGGAAAACCCAATTTTTTCATCCGTCTGCAAAGCGGATCGGATGACGACGGACTCTACGGTCCGTCGTCACCCGATCTCCCATAGGGGAGAGCGGCGCTCTGACAGGTCCGTCCCTGCACGGAGTGCAGAGACGGACCTGTCATCTTCCTGCACAGCGGAGATCGCTCCGGCAATCCCCGCTGAGCAAGAGGCTATCCACGGGGCGGATCTGCACTGATACAGTGCCTTGAAAAAGTATTCATACCCCCCCTTGAAATGTTCCACATTTTGTCATGTTACAACTAAAAACGTAAATGGATTTTATTGGTATTGTATGTGATAAACCAACACAAAGTGGCACATAATTGTGAAGTGGAAGGAAAAATTATAAATAGTTTTCAATTATTTTTTATAAATGAATATCTGAAAAGTGTAAAGTGCATTTGTATTCAGCCCCCCTTTGTAGAACCACCTTTTGCTGCAATTACAGCTTTGCACATCTAGAGTGACATTTTTGCGCATTCTTCTTTGCAAAATAGCTCAAGCTCTGTCAGATTGGATGGAGAGCATCTGTGAACATCAATTTAAGTCTTGATACAGAGTCTCAATTGGATTTAGGTCTGGACATTGACTGGGCCATTCTACCGCATGAATATGCATTGATCTAAACCCTTCCATTGTAGCTCTGGCTGTATGTTTAGGGTCGTTGTCCTGCTGGAAGGTAAACCTCCACCCCAGTCTCAAGTCTTGTAGACTCTAAAAGGTTTTCTTCTAAGATTGCCCTGTATTTGGCTCCTTCAATCTTCCCATCACCTCTGACTAGCTTCTCTGCCCCTGCTGAGGAAAAGAATGCCCGCAACATGATGCTGCCACCACCATGTTTCACGTTGGGGATAGTGTGTTCACTGAGGTGCTATGTTCGTTTTCCGCCACACATAGCATTTTGCTTTTAGGCCAAAAAGATAAATTTTGGTTTAATCTGACCAGAGCACCTTCTTCCACATGTTTGCTGTGTCCCCCGCAAGGCTTCTTGGAAACTAAAAACTGGACTGCTTATGTCTTTCTTCTTGCCACTCTTCCATAAAGATATAAAAATATGTAAATATCTTGCGCTTACCCTATGAACCAATTAATTGTGCAAGTGCTGCTACTTAAATCGAAATACTCAATTCCAAAATGTTATACACAACAAATAAGTGTGCAATCCTAGAAAATTATTTTTGTAAATATTTAAAAATAAAGTGTCCACAATTAAGTTATAAAAATTGAAATCATCCAATAAAATATTTTCCATATGTGCTCTTTGGGAATATCCATGCCTCTTACCAGAAGGGATGGAGCCCAGATTATAGGGATCAAACACGCTTGATTGCAATTGAGACCACCTGCGATGTTTCACTCCTTCCACTTCAGCGAGAGGGCTCCCTCTTATTATACCATTGACTTCGCCTGGATATGGAAATGCTTCTCATATACTCCCAGCTCCACTGATAAACCTGCTGAGTGCTCTCCGGCATACGGAGGTATTTAATTAAGAAAGTAGAAACTGCGTTGTGCAGTATGTAAAATTGCGAATTTATTGAAAAAGTCTCATTGCACTTCCAGAAATTAAAAACGAACAAAATTATTCAAACACATCCATGGACCTCGTCCTTCAGGCTGGTGCATGGTGACGTCACAGAATGCAGCTTCACCCAATGCTTTCCCCGTAAGAGGCATCTGTATTTCTGGCTTATGACACACTTGTTAGAAACAGAACAGTTGGTCATTATCTTAGTTTTCAGCTGAGCTCAGTTTAGTTGAACAAGTAAACATTATAGTAGGTTTTACAATTGAATGTACAGAAGGCACATTAGCTCTGTGAAACTTTTATTAAAATATTGTCCACTGACTGAGGATTGAGTCCCCCTTTCAAGGCCAAAACAGCCCTAACCCATCAAGGCATGGACTCCACTAGACAAAGCATTAAACTGCCTCCACCAGCTTGCCTGTTTCCCATACTGCTTCCTGGTGCCAACTATTCCCCAGGGAAGTGATGCAAACGCACCCAGCCATCCACATGATGTAAAAGAAAAAATGTGATATATCAGACCAAGCCATCTTCTTCCCTTGCTTGATGGTCCAGTCCTGATGCTCATTGTAGGCACTTTGGCTGTGGACATGGGTCAGCCTGACATAGCCCTATACGCAACAAAATGCCATCCACTGTGTGTTCTGACACCTTTATATCAGAACCAGCATTTACTTTTTCAGAAATTTGTGCTCACTAGCTCTTCTATTGATTGAACTACACAGGCCAGCCTTTGCTCCCCACATGCATTAATGAGCTATGTCCATCCATTACCCTGTCGCCGGTTTGCCGCCCATGGGCCACTTTTGGAAGGTCCTGACCACTGCAGACTGGGAACATTTCAGAGAGCTGCAGTTTTGGAGTTGCTCTGACCCAGTAGTCTAGCCAATACAATTTGGCCCTTGTCAAAGACGCTCAAATCATCATGCGTGCCCATTTTTTCTGCCTTCAACAAATCAACTTCAGGAACAACAGGTTCAATTGCCATTGCATATATTTCACTCACTTCCAGATGCCATTGTAATAAGATAGTCAATGTTATTCACTTTACCTTTCAGAGGTCATAATGTTATGACTGATTAATGTATTTTAGTTATAATATTTCCAATTAGTCAGCTGATGACACTGAATGAGGGAAAACATGCATGCACAAGATTTAATAGTATACGGATATTCATTATCTGTCTCAAAGAAGGTCAGAGAGAGTGAACAGTGAGGAATGTCCTTAAAGGCTACATGTAGTCAGTAGATTCTTGCCAACGATCGTAAATACTGCTTGCACACACTGGGGTTTATTTACTAAAGCTGAAGAGTGCAAAATCAGGGTCACTTAATGCATAAAAGCCAATCAGCTTCCATTTTTTTTTTTTACCAAAGCTTAATTGAATAAGCTGAGGTTAGAAGACGATTGCTTTCTATGCAGAAGTGAGCCTAAATTCACACTCTCCAGCTTTAGTAAATAAACCCCAATGTGTGCAAACAGCTTCAGCTGCCAGCCACGCCTGTAAGATTTGTACAAATCACTGTCAAGCTTCACTGTTTGCATATTAACTGTTCATCAAAGTAGCTACATAGCAATGGGGCCTCCAACAAACCAACTCTCGACGCAGTTTGTGTCTTGGCTCTTCATTTCTGCAGTTTTGGCCCCACACAAACTGGCAGAAGCTAATCAGCCAGTTTGTATGCAGCCATAGCACAAACTGTTGCTGTGCCTGAAGGCAGTGTTTAGCAACTTCTGAATGCAGCAAACTATCTGTGGCTAAATTGTTATGTGAATGTAGCCTTATAGCCCTTTCAGTATTGTAGCGCACTCATAAAAGGGTCCAAAGGACACCTATACCAGTTCATAGTACAGAACACTAGTGCACTAAATGTACAGTAAAGCTGCAGGAAATTAGAGAAAAGGTGTAATCATGGATAAGCAGAGAGAAAATGTTGTTGTTTGTGTGTGTTGCCAGCTGTGGTAGAACAGAGGACATAGGAAACTGGAACATGGCTACACAATGAGAGATTACCCCCAAGCATGATTGAACTTGGCCATGCCTTCTTGTGCTTCCTTATGAATCATTTAATGGGTTTTATGTCTCACTTACCAACAGGGATGATCAGAATAGAAGGTGAGGGGGTCAGGCTAGAATGAATGAAAAAACTGCAGCTGCCCACATCTGTAGAACTACTCTTTGACCTAAGTTTTCATTAAAGCTAACCTTATATATTTTTTCACGTTATTCTCAGATTAAATAGCCCAGGTATGCGATAGGTTTACATTTAGGGCTCAGTCACACTGGAACATGGTGTATGAAACATGCGGTCCTTACACATTTACCGCAGTCTGCTGCGGTTGTCATGTCAATATAATCCTAACACCACCCCAAAATGCAGATCACAAAACTAGTAAACTGAGATCTGGTGCAGTGCATGCACTACTTTTAATGCAATTCAGTGTGCTTTCAGCTCATTCAAAGTCGCATAGGAATCACACAGGAAGGCATTCCACATTCCTGTGCGATTCAGGTGTAAACTGGCCTTAAAGGTAATTTGCTTTTCAATATGTTTATGCTCTAGTCACTTGCTTACTTTTTATGATGCCTGGCATTGTAACTATTATGCAACATATATTTTGAAAGGGTTTGAAAAAGAAAAAAAATTCACCACTAAAAATAAAAACATAAAAATGAAACCTACTGCATAATACATTGATGACAGCGACCCCTTACCATAATAGTTTTGAGTCTTTTAACTTCATCTTCTTGATTGCGGTAAGATTCCAACTCTTGCTGCACTGATTCAGCAACTTCAGGAAAAGGGCTATGGAGAGTAACAGAGATGACTCATAGACAGTGTATATGATTGCTAGCAAGCATAGGGTGAGGTGGGTCAGGGGCCAGGGGAATCTTCCCTGTAGTTTAAAGCAAAGGAATGTACAGCACATTTTTCTTAAAACAGAAGGTATTAACATGCCATCAATATCTTAAAAAAATGTATTCCTTGTTTTTTGGGATTTGTGATGTAAATACCTTGTTTTAAAAGCACACACTATATTGTAATACGTTTACTATAAAATATTGGAATTTTAGGGATAAGAACCATGGGTTCATAGAAAGTTACCATGCAAAGACTTTCAAATGTAACATGAAATAATAAAATGCCAACAAAGTGAGAAAGATGGGACGAAAAAAATACAGATTCAGTATTTCTCAACACACCTGCCTTTATGTTTTTGCCAGAACTTATCAGACACTGTTAGATCGTAAGACTTTTTGTTCTTCTTCTTTGGTCGGGCTCCAGAGGGGCTACTTTCTGCTGCTGGGGTCTCTTCTAGATTGACTCTGTTAAGATGAAAGTCCTATAACAGATGAAAGTGTGAAGGTTAGGGCTGTTCCACATGCATCTGTCAACAAGTGACCCAGCACGTAAAAAACACAACAGACACACATGATGAACCCAATCTTTAAAAGACCGTCTATCAATATTATAATAAAGTACAAAACATATACAGGGAATTTATTAAAGAATCTGCAACACTTTTTCTGGCATTAGAAAGGCATGTGCCTAATTCTTGAAAGTACTGTGACAGTTTTGTTAACAGTTGACAGGTGTGACAGACTCAGGTAGTTTTTATTTGTGTTGCTATGGCTGCAACAAATCAAAATGAATTACTGCCAGTTCATAGACAATAAAACTGAAAAAAATGTAACCACCTCTCACCCAGCCACTGTACATAAATGGCTAGGTGGGAGTAGCGTCGTTCTGGGAGGACGTACCTGTACATCTTCTTAGTAGCACACCTTGTGTGCCACGCAGCTTGATCTGTGACCGCTGTGTCCACCTAATACAGCGGATCACTGATCGGGGTACCAGGACACTATGATTGGTCCTGGTGCCATGTGATAGCTGTGAGCAAATCACAGCAATCATATGTTCAGTAGTAAACAATGGCTTTTATTCATGATGTATTTGCTTACTACTGCGATCTCTGATTGATCACAGCAAACACATAGTACAAGGCCAATCGCAGTGTCATGATTTTTTGATTACTGGTTACATTTTTACTTATTTATTTTTACATACAGTCACCAGAGCAAGTGCAGTGTCATGTGTCAGTGTTCATGTGTGAACAAGCCCAAAAAGTGTAGCCAGTCCATCACCACACCAGCCACATTGTTGCCAGACCAGTGTAGCTAGAATAAGTGTTCCAGATTGCTAGCACACCAGACCAGGGAAGCCAGTAACAGTGTCCTCGATTGTCACCACACCAGTCTCAGTGTCACCAGACCAGTGCAGCCAGCAACAGTATTTCTGATCTCCACCACACCAGTGCTGTGTTGCATCTGCCTGCACTAACTATGGCTTGTTTTTTGATAATGGTTTCTGCCTGCTGCCTGGATCAATCCTTTGTCTGTTTGCTGACCACATGCCACCTAGACTGACCCACATGAACATCCAACTGACTAGGTTTCTGCGAGACACCAGTCCCAGCCACCCCCTGCAGACAGCTGCACTCCTGGAAACACAGGAACTATTTTCTTCTTCCTTTCTTCAGCCTCCTGTACTTCCTGGCCAGTGAACATGGCATTCCTGAGGGTTAGCCACTTACCAGTAGGCTAGGCTTACGTGGCTGATAGAACTGGGACTGCTACAGGTGATGCTACACTAAGCTATATTCCCTAACCACTCGTACAGAGGCAACCATTACAGTACATTGGTTTTGATACAACTGGTTGATTTGTGCGATATACCAAATACAGGTGGTCCCCTATTTACAAACATTCGACTTACAAACGACTCCTTCTTACAAACGGAGGGAGACAACAGGAATTGAGAGGAAATCTACCCCTAGGAAGGGAAATTCACTGCTGCAAGTGTTATGATAATAAATGTGTCTCTACTGATGCTTTATCACCAAGGCCTGCTTCCACAACAACCCAACATTTTCAAAATCCAATTGTCATTGGGACAGAAAGTGAGGTGACATGTTCTGAACAGGGGCACAGACAGCAAAACAAATGTTACAGGGGTGTTAACCCTTCCCTATGCTATCCAAAAACCTTAAAAATAGTTTTTTGGGCTGAAGCTACACTTAAATGTACCTGTTCCGTCTTACAAACAGATTAAACTTAAGAACAAACTTACAGTCCATCTTGTTTGTAACCCAGGGACCGCCTGTACAATGTCCCATACATAATCAGCCCAGACAGTGAAAAAAAGTCTCACAAATATGGTATCGTACATACCTGGGAGTAGTAGAATGTGTTTTGGGTTGTAATTCTTTCTTTTTAAATTCAGTACTTTTTTTATTTTAATTCTTTTCATAACAATACAAGTTATACATTTAAGCATACATTTCATCCCAGATACATAAACTTCTAATAATAATACTAATAATACTAAAATAAAATAATAAGAAAAAAAAAAAAAGGAGAATTTTTTCCTCTGCCGCCTCCACCTGTATTCACCTCCTCCAGCCCCCTCAGCCCTCCCCCCATCCTACCATCCCCTCCGAATATCAACCCCTACCCATGTTGGTTCATCTTTTATTTTCATTATCCCAGGTCTCTACCCATCTTTTCCAAATAGCATCAAATTTGTCTCGACTCCCTCTATGTGTATAAATAAATTCCTCCTTTAATATAGTTTCTTTTATTTGTGTTCTCCATTCTTCAACCGTCGGAGGATATATAGATATCCATTTCTGGGCTATTCGTTTTCGTGCCTGAAATAGGCCTCTCGTCAGTGCGGTATGGATATTTTTTGAGATATTTGGTTCCGCCACTATATTTAATAAGCATAGATTTGGATCTAATAACATTTCTATTCCTAGTACACTATTTATATTTTGGATTATATCCTGCCAATATCGATGGAGTTTGGGACATCTCCACAACATGTGTATTAAATTAGCCGGTGCACCACTACATCGAGGGCATAAAGGGGACTCTCTACGTTTCCACTTAAATAGTTTCTCAGGCGTATAGTATGATCTATGCGTAATAAAGATTTGTGTTAGTTTTTGAGTATCCGACAGTGATACCTTTGGGATCGCAGACAAGACCTCCGACCACTGAGCATCAGTCAGTGCTCCCAGGTCTCGCTCCAATTGCTTCCTAGCCGGCACCTCTACCTCTTCCTCAAATTTTTTCTGCATTATCTCATAAATTTTAGATAAGTCCCTTCTTTTGGTCCCTTTTCTTCAACAGTGTTGTTATTTTGGATTCGTTAAGCATAAATACAGATGTACGGGCCTGGACATGAAAGGCATGTCTAAGCTGGAGATATTGAAAGAACCTCTGTCTTGGAATCCTAAATTCCTCAGATATTTGCACAAATGATTTTATATTATCATTCCAAAACAGTTGTTCCACAAATCTCAGCCCCTGAGTTTGCCAAAACCCAAATCCCTCCAATCTCTGTACTTCCTCATAATTTGCGTTATTCCATATTGGTGTATAGGAGGTATAGCCAGTAATACTAGTAATCTTTTTTATTGCTAGCCATACCTTATTAAATAGTGCGCCTGTTATGAATTTCTTATCTTTTTGAAAAGTTTTTGTCTCTAGTAGGGACATCAATGAGTATCCTTTACCCAGTGGGAGTACTAATGCTTGTATCGGATCATTCTCATCTACCTCTGTCCAGCCATAAAAATGCTGTGTTTGTGAGGCCAAAAAATAATTTTTTGGATGTGGGATAGCGAGTCCCCCCTCATCTTTGGCCAGCATTAAAGTTGTTAGTTTAATACGTGCATATTTTTTCTTCCAGATAAGTTCGCGAAAAAGCGATTCTATCCTTTTAAACCAAAATGCAGCTATCCACATCAGGCAGTTGTGAAAGATATATAATAATTGTGGAGCCCAGATCATCTTTATAAGATTTGCCCTTCCAATCACGGTTAATGGAAGTTTGCACCAGGTCTGACATTTATCTTTGAGCCTAGTCAATAATGGTCTAAGGTTAAGGTCAATATAATCCCCCACTTTCCGTGTTACCTCAATCCCCAAGTACCTAATTCTGTGTTTTATTTGAATTTGTTTAGCACAGTCTGTTAAAGAAGTGTTTGCATTATGTAGCGGCATTAACACCGATTTCTCCCAGTTGATGCGAAACCCAGAGAGCTGTCCAAATGCAGATACAAGAGTCATGAGTTCCTCTAAGGATTTTGTGGGGTCACTTAGGAAAATTAAGGCATCATCTGCATACAAAGCTATTTTATCCTCTCTTCCTGCACGTTGGAATCCCTCTATCCCCGCAGACTGTCTGACTGCAGCGGCCAGTGGTTCCACTGCCAATGCAAACAGCAAGGGGGATAGAGGGCAACCCTGTCTAGTCCCCCGGGACAACGGGAAAGCTGGTGACATAGTGTCATTGATCCTCAACTTTGCCCTGGGGTCTTTATATAGTATTTTTAGCCAGGTTATACAGCCTGGGCCTATGCCAAAGGCAATCAGTACCATCCATAGATATTCCCATTCTACCATGTCAAAAGCCTTCTGAGCATCCAATGACAGGATGGCACCAGCTCCCCCGTTATCCATTGGTAATTGTAGATTCAGAAAGAGCCTGCGAATGTTTGTTGCTGCTGATCTGGAGGGGATGAAACCTGTTTGATCCCTATGGATCAGAGTATCAATGTATCTAGACAATCTATTTGCCAGGACCTTGGCTAGTATTTTAACATCAGATGTAAGGAGAGATATTGGACGATAAGAGCCAGGCTTAGTGGGTCTTTATCCGGTGTTAAAATTATAATTATTATTGTTTCCATCATTGATTTAGGGAGTTCCCGTGTGATATATGCTGCATTCAGTACTTCAAGAAGTTCTGGGATCAAGATCTGACCGTATATTTTATATATCTCCACGGGGAGTCCATCCATCCCTGGAGATTTATTGTTTTGAATTTGTCCCACTGCTTCCTCCAGCTCTACCATAGTTATAGGGGTATCCAAGGATTCTCTTTCCATTGAATTCAATTTGGGCATAGTTAACTTGTCTAAGAATTGTTCAGTCTTTTCCTTTACATTTAGGATTTCAGATTCATACAACCGTGAATAGAAATCTACAAATATCTTTTGGATACCCTCTGTATCATACTTTACTATCCCCTTTTCGTCTTCAATGGCAACTATACTGGATGGGCCTTCCTGGTTCCGTGCTATCATTGCTAACATATGACCCACCTGTTCCCCCATTTCGTAGTGCTTTTGGTTCTGCATGAATCTAGTATTTTCGGCCTTAGTTATAATCAAATTTTTATATAGCATCTGTACGTCCTGCCATGCTCTAAATTTCTCCTCATTAGAATCTAATATGTAGTCTTGTTCGGTCTGCTTAACTCTTTGGGTTATCTCTTCCTCCCGCTGTCTTGTGGCTAGTTTAATTTTAGATATTTCTTTAATTATTAAGCCTCTGAGGTATGCTTTCATTGTATCCCACACCATTAACGCTGAAGCTGAGCCCTTATTATCTCCAAAAAAGCCCATTAGCAGATGTTTTATTTTACTACTCTCTGGAATCAGGGACAGCCACTGTGGATTAACTTTCCACATTGGCCAGATCAACTGTTCCGTCCACTCTAAAGTCAAAGTTAATGGGGAGTGGTCCGAGATTCCCCTTGATTCGTACTGAATTGTTTTGACTAATTGGAGAAAATGACCATTTCCCAAAGCCATATCGATTCTGGATAATGATCTATATGTACTTGAGTAGCATGAGTATTCTTTACTATCCGGGTATCTTACTCTCCATACATCTGATAGACCCATCTCTTGTATCTGGTTGGCCCATCTTGTGGTCTTTCCCCCTCCATTACTCTTTGTTGCTATGTCTGTCCAGCTCTTCATTTAATACATTATTGAAGTCCCCAATTATCACTGTAGGAACATCAGGCCATTGCGCCATCTTTTCAAAAACCTTTTTTAACACATCGTCCTTATATGGTGGGGGAATATACACATTTGCCAAGGATTATTCTATCATTTATGGAGCATAACAACATTAAATATCGGCCAATCGGGTCTTTAATACACTGCCTACAGGTAAACCTAATAGAGTTTGAGATCAAAATACTAACTCCACTGGAGTATGTTGAGTATATAGCATGAAATCCATGTTTATATTTAAATTTATCAAACATTTTGTCATCCTCCTGCCCCTTATGTGTCTCCTGCAGGCAGATTATTGTGGGATCATAGAATTCAATTAGTTCTTTTACCGCGCTTCTCTTTCTGTTATCTCTCAATCCTCTGACATTCCAAGACATCACTTTAATTTTACTTGTCATTTTGCGTTAAAATAAAAAGTAAAGACAAGAATAAAGAATAAAGAGTAAGAGTTTTTTGGGGTATAACCGTGATCCTTGAAGGATAGAAGACGGGGGGAGAGAGAAGGCCAGGAGGAGGAGGAGGAGGAGGAGGAGGAGGAGGAGGAGGAGGAGCAGCAGCAAAAAGAAAAAGAAGAGAAAAAGAAAAGAAAAAAAAAAAAAAATGGGAGAGCCCACCCACACACACCACCCACCCTTATAACCACCCCCCTCCCCAACCCTGGGTTGTAATTCTAAGTATGCCTATTATGTGTTTGAGAAATATTATTAAACTGATAACTTTGTGTAAAAAAAAAAAAAAAAATTTGATTTAAATTTTTTTATGAATTATCCAAAAACTTGTGGCAAAAAATGATGTCTTCAAAAGAATTACCATGCCTCTTAACAAATACCTTGAGGCGTTTACATTGCAAAATGTGGTAATTTTATGGGGGTTTCTACTGTACTGGTGCTCGAGGGCCTCCAAGAAAAATGTGATAAGTAGTCAGGAAATGAGATGTGTAATTGACAACGTTGTGTAAAAAAATTAAAAAAAAAAAATATTTTCATTCCCTATTTTCTAAGCACTTGTGGCAAAAAAAAGAAGTCTTCAAAAGACTCATCATGTGTCTTACAAAATACATTGGGGTGTTTGCTTTCTTAGATATGGTAATTTTGTGGGTGTTTTCCAATGTTCTGATGCTCCAGGGCCTCCAAAAATGTGATAGATAGGTAGTAAGAAATTAGATGCATAATTTATGCTCCTTGGATTTTGGGCCCCTCTATGCATCTATGCTGTGAAAAAGTCTCACATATCCCACGTATCCTCATACTTGGGAGGCACATCAGACTGTGTTTCGGGGTGTAATTATAGTATTAAGTACAGTGAGAAAAATAGATATTGGACCCCCTGCAGATTTTGTACGTTTGCCCACTTACAAAGAAAAGAAGGAAGGGTCTATAAATGTTATCATAGGTGTATATTAAATGATAGAGACAGAATATCAACCAAAAATCCAGAAAAAAAAAAAAAAACACATTATACAAATGTTATAAATTGAGTTGAAGTTCAGTGAGTAAAATAAGTATTTGATCCCCAAGCAAAACATGACTTAGTGTTTGGTGGAGAAACCCTTGTAGGCAAGCAGGTAAGACGTTTCTTGTAGTTGGTTACCAGGTTTGCACACATCTCAGGAGGGATTTTGGTCCACTCTTCTTTATAGCCGTCAAATGACGTCCACCCAAAATGAGATCCGCACCGCCCAGCCGTCATTTGACATTGGGCGGGCGGCAAGTGGTTAAGGTCTGCTGACTGGCTAGGCCACTCCATGACCTACCTCCATGTGCTTCTTCTTGAGACACTCCTTTATTTCCTTGGCTGTATGTTTTGGGTCATTGTCATGCTGGAAGACCCATCCAAGATCCATCTTCAGTGTTCTGGCTGAGTTAAGAAGGTTCTCATCCAAGATTTTACAATACATGGCCCCATACATTGGCCCCTCAATGCAGCAAAGTCAGCCTGTACCTTTAGCAAAGAAACAGTCCCAAAGCATATTGTTTCCACCTCTGTGTTTGACTAGGGATGTTCTTAGGGTCATAGTCAGCATTTTTCTTCCTCTAAACACAGTTGAGTTAATGCCAAAGAGCTCAATTTTGGTTTCATCGGACCACAGCACTTTCTCCCAATACTTGCACTGCAGGATTTCAATCCATGTGGCGTATTGTGTTACCAACGGCTTGTTTAGTGACTGTGGTCCCAACTGCCTTGAGATCATTCACAAGCTCCTCCCCTGTAGTTCTGGGCTCATCCCTCACTTTTCTCATGATTATCCTTACCCTACTCTGCAAAATCTTGCATTGAGCTCCAGACTGAGGGCGATTGATGGTAATTTTGTATTTCTTCCATTTGCGAATAATTGCTCCAACAGTTATCGCCTTCTCACCAAGCTTCTTGCTGGCAGTCTTGTAGCCCTTTCCAGCCTTGTGTAGGTCTACAATCTTGTCCCTGATGTTCTTTGACAGCTCTTTGGTCTTGTTCATAAAGTTGAGGTTTGAATGGAAGAAAGATTCTGTGGACAGGTGACTTTTTACACATAACGAGTTGTCGTTAGGAGCACCTTCCTAAATTGACAGAACTAATCTGTGTGCCACATGAGCACATAGCGGTCGGTGGGGGCCAGAATTATTGTTGATTGGTAGGGGATCAAATACTTATTTTACTAACTGAACTGCAACTCGATTTATAACATTTGTATCATGTGTTTTTTCTGGATTTTTGGTAAATATTCTGTCTCTGTCATTTAAAATACACCTATGATAAAAATTATAGACCCTTCATTTATTTGTAATTGGGCAAACTTACAAAATCTGCAGGGGATCAAATAATTACTTTCCCCACTGTATGCTTATGCCGTGTGTGAGAAATAATTTGTTTAAATTATAACTTTGTGAAAAAGATTATTTCTTAATTTTCCATATAATTGTGACAAAAAATGACAACTTCATAAAACTCACTGCACCTCTTACTAAATACCTTGGACCATCTACTTTATGCAAGGGGGTCATTTAGGGGGGTATCTGTACTGTCCTGGCATTTTGTGGCCTCAAGAAATTAGATAGGCAGTCAGTACATCATGACTGATCAATTTTCAAATATACAGTATATACCGTAATCTGTAGACTCTGATACACAGATAATACACCGATTTGGGTTATTTTTTACCCAAAAAAATGTAGCATAATACATTTTGGCCTAAATTCATGAAGAAAGGTTATTTGCTAATTTTTATAAAGTAATATTTTTCAAAATGTCCTATATTTTTTTCATATATTATATATATATATATATATATATATATATATATATATATATATATATATATATATATATATATATATATATATATATATATAATTTTTTTTTATTTTTTTAAACAGTGGTGATTAAATATCAAAGAAAGCTCTGTCTCAAAATAATGATAAAAATGTCATTTGGGTACAGTGATGCATGAATTGTCCAAGTGTGACAGACCTTAAAATTGAAACATAGCCTGGGCAGGAAGTGGATGAAAGAGTCAGGTCTTGTGGTGGTTAAGGCCACTTTAGGCGGTATACAGACAGCCAAGAGTGGTCAGAGTGAGGCCCCTGTGTAGTGAAGGGCGGGACATGCTTGCATGTGTCACCCCCCCATCTGTTATTGGTTGCTAGGATGACAACAGCTGAACAGCTTCATTGGTTGCTAGGACACAAACCACCAGAGTCCTAGCAGCCAATGATACAGGGCTGAATCTTAAAAGAGGTATATGCCTGCTGGGGATTGCTGAGAGACTAGCTACCTGCCAGGTCCTGCTTCCTTTTGGACAGCAGACAGCAGTGGGTGGATTTCACAGCTGTTAACAGCTATATAATCTGCTTGCTGCCAATCGCAGGGGTATTAAACCTGAGGAGGAACTAATCTCTCAGCTTCCCTATCGGGCTCTACCCAATGTCAAGCTAAGGAGAGGCGAACCTCAATGGGAATTAGTGTCTCAACATCAGGCTCTGTCCACCTAAATATCTAAACTAAAAACACAGAAAACTGGCAGACCTTTAGTCACTGAAGAGGACTGTAGCCTGAACAGGATGCTCAGCTAGGGATATAAGTGTTATTGAACTGCACCCAGGATGAGAACTCTGGCCTTAGTGTTGCCCCTGCCATTAGAAGGAAACATGTACAGGTCTCACACATGGAAGCTGCATTGTGGTTCGTCCACCCCTGTCTCCCCTTCCTCATTTATGGTGCATCAATGTACATGAATTTTAGTAAACTTTTTTTGCAGATTCCCATCCGTTTCTGCTCTGGATCAAAATGGTATGTTGTGGGCATAGTGAATTTGAATGGGAACAATGTTGTCAGTATTAATCAGCTGATGCACCTGCAGTGTTCTAATGAGGAAAGTTGTAGTATTGCTATTCCTTTAAAAGTAATGAACCCTTTTGGAGAATCAACCCCAAAAAATAAAAACATTTTTGCAGAGGATGCCTAAAATCTGACTTGTTACTTAGTGCAGACTTCTGTAAAAATCAGTATGCCAAAATCACACATTTTGGGGACGTTCTGTACTACCAACTGTGTACAGAAGGCCTTCAGGTTGCTATATTGCAATGAATTTTACAGAAAATTACAGTAGTTGCAGAATGAAAAGTATTTTTTAATTAACATTCAATTACAATGCGGCTTAAGTAGCTTTAAGGGTTTTTACAGCAAAAGGGGTGAAAACATCTGCAATCAAAACAACTTGTTTTTTATTTTTAAACAACATAGAAAAAAGAAATTCTTCCACCTTCACATTGTGGATCATTTTGTGTAGATCAGTTTAAAGAAAAAAATAAAAATAAAAAAATGTATCCAATTTATAGGTTTGAGCACTACAAAATATGGAATGGTCCAAAAGCATAAAATAGTTGTGCCAGTCATTATACTGTACATGTTTTATTGACCAAACTATAGAAGAACAAATGATGCTTTGTGAGCCTGACAAGATATATGTTAGAGGTCTATTTATTTTTAGACAGCTTAAAATATTTTAAAACCGGGGCATTTGACACAGCTGGAAAAAGGAAATTAATTTCAAACTATGATTAACACATAACTTTTCCACAAGCCCTAGCACAAGCATATAGCACTATGACTGTAAGAGATCTCCAGTTCTGAAAGCCCAAGACCTGTCTAGTTGAAACTGTTGGCAGATACATATTCCTGAATGGTAAAACATAATTCACATTTCACTAAAAATAATGTGATGTTTTCCCAATACCACCATATTTATCTTTCTTCCAGCTATTTCTTAAAACAGATGAAAGTTATGTCTCTGTAACTGTTCACAAGAGAGGGTAACAGAACACATCTCCTCTTCATTTAATGACAAAGACAGGATAGCAGTCAGCTAAATTAATCTACTGTATACAATTAAAGTGGAAGGTACTAGATCAGTTATACCATTGATATTGTTATCACAACTTAAACCCAAAACAATTAACTACCTAGGGTTAAACAATATAAAAAGTACAAAATTGATTAACCTCTTCCCACCCAGCCAATGTACATATACGGCCGGGTTGGAGCTTCACTGTTCAGAGTGGACGTACCTGTTCTTCCCTCAGAACGGATGCCTGCTCACGTCCATGACGCCATGCAGTGGTGTGATCCTGTGGCGGCTGTAAACTCATTTTCAGCACAGAGCGGGCTGAAGTCCGCCCTCTGCTGACATCACAGGAATCAATCCAGGCACCGCATCATCACAACAATAAAGTCTGGATCCGCCAGGTGCCTGGATTGATACTGTCACAGCCTCTCAGCGAGCCGCTGAGAGCCTGAGATGGCCGCTCCCCGCTCCTGTGAGCGCGGGGGGGGGGGCAGAGGGGAGAGCTGCTGATTGACAGTCATCTGCTCTCTGCTCAGGGAGCTGTGAGAGCCGAGCCATCAGTGGTGTTCGATTGCTCGGTTCTCAGTGTAGAGGCGGCGGGGGAACGATTTTGCATCCACCTAGGCAAGTATGAATCTGGAGAAATGTTTTTATATATATCATATATAAATCATATTTTTTTTTTCTCTTTTAATATGACATGTTTGTAAAAAAAAAAAAAAAAAAATTAAAAAAATGTAATTTCTTAATTTTATAAAGAATTGTGGGAAAAAAATACAACTTCAAAAAACTTGTAATGCTTGTAATTTTTATGTGAAAAAAAAAAATGATAAAATCTAATTTGGATAGTGTTGCATGACTGAGTAATTCTCATTGAAAAAGTGTGAGAGTGCTGAAAGCTGAAAATTGGCCTGGGTAGGAAGGTGGTGAAAGTGCCCAGTATTGAGGTGGTTAAGGTATGGCTAAACCCAAGAATAAACATGTTTTTAATGCAGATTAACCACTTAAGGACCGCCCCATGTGGATTTACCATGGCAGGGCGGCCCTCCTGCGCAAAATCACATACCTATACATGGATTTCATGCACAGGGCCTGCCGCTGGCGACCCGTTCCCACTGTGGTTGAGCACAGCGGGAGCCAATCAGCGGGCCCGGCGAATGCAATGTCCACCAGGACCAGCCTATCGTTGACAGGAGAGGCAGAACAGCGCTCTGCCTATATAAACAAGGCAGACCGCCATTCTGTCAGAGAGGAAGATGGAGATCTCTGTCTTCATCCAGATAAAACGACCCCCCACACAGTTAGAAAGCACTCCCTTGGAGCACACTTAACCCTTTTATCGCCCCTGATGTTAAAACCTTCCTTGCCAGTGTCATTAGTCCAGTGAGAGTGAATTTTTTTTTTTTTTTTTTTAGCACCGATAACTGTATTAGTGTCACTGGTCTCCAAAAGGTGTCACGTAAGTGTCTGATTTGTTGCAGTCCCGCTAAAAATTGCTGACGTTACTAGTAAAAATAAATAAATAGAAATTCAATAAATCTATCCCATAGTTTGTAGATAACTTTTGTGCAAACCAATCAAATCAATCAATATACACTTATTGGGCTTTGTATTTACCAAAAATATGTAGCTGAATACATATTGGCCTAAATTGATGAATAAATTAGATTTACATTTTTATTGTGTATGTTTTACGGCAAAAAAAATTAAAATATTGTTTTTCTTTCAAAATTGGTGGTCTTTTTTTGTTTTGTTTATAGCACAGGTGATCAAATACCACCAAAAGAAAGCTCTATTTGTGGGGGGAAAAAAAAGGACATAAAATGTATTTGGGTACAGGGTCGCACGTCAGCGCAATTTTCAGTTAGAGTAGCAGATTGCCATGTCGCAAAAAATGACCTGATCATGAAGGGGGTAAACCTTCCGGGGCTGAAGTGGTTAAGCTGGCCATACATTATTCAATTTCCAATGGATTTGCCTTCAACTATCTACTGTAATGCCAGGTGCTGCCTGATTTCATACAAATTAAAAGTGTTTAAGTTTGACCTAATATTAGATGGTTTTGGTAAATTGTACGAACAAATTTTATAATGTATAGCCACATTATAGCCAGGTTTCGATTCTATGAAGACAGGGCGGAGATTTGGGCTAAGGCACGACGGGCAGCACCTTTATTATATGAAGGAGAGGTGGTGCAGCTGTATGCGGATCTAGCCCCAGACACGCTGACAAGAAGGAGACTCCTGAAGCCCCTGCTGGAACAGATGAGGACACAGAATATCAAGTACAACTGGGGGTTCCCAGCAAGTCTCATAGGGCAGAAAGAGGGGATATCTGCAAGACTAGTTTTTCCAGAAGACTTGGTACAGTTTTGTAATAAATTAGACCTCGTGACACCCGTATTGCCGGGGTGGTCAGATGAAGAAACTTAGGAAGGGATACTTACATTGCCTATGCTCCCTCTGCTTGGACCGCTGGGGTTCGACCGGCACGCACATATACACTATCTACTCCCATTGTGCTCTTTTGTACACTGAGTACAAGGAGCACAAGCCCATCAGGAATGTAAAAGACGATCTAAGCTTCTTGAATCTATCTGATCGGAGGGGAGTATGTGCATGGGCGGGCAGTCAGGGAACCCACCTCAATGGGAAGAAATCGCAGATGGCCAGGGAGTACCAGGCCATAGGCGACTTCGGGGTCGGGAGAGGGCCACAGGGTAGGAGGGAGGGGAGTGGGGGGAGGGGGGGAGAAGTCGGGGGTTGGGGGGTGGGGGAGGAAGGGTGGGAGGGCAGGGGGAAGGTGGGGAGGGGGTTGGTTGGGAGGGGTGGGGGGGGGAAGGTTGGGGGGAGAGTGAGAGAGAAAAAGGGGACAGGGGGAGGGAACCTCATCCACCTCGGATAATAAAGGGCCTAGGAAGACTAAGGACAAATATATGTACGTGTTTTGACTACCGCGCAGACATAGTTTTTTTACAAGAAACGCATCCATCACATGAAACAAATATAAAATTATCATCCGCTCATTATCCGACATGGTACTACGGGGATACGATTAACACAAGAACAAGAGGAGTAGCAATAGGGATGTCCAAAGGGACAAGATTTCATCTAGAAGAAAGGTTAACAGACCCGGAGGGAAGATTTCTGTTTTTAAAAGGAAAACTAGGCGAAATGGAACTCACTCTGGCAAATATCTATGCCCCCAAATACGAATGCAGCTTAGTTTTTGTGGCTAAATAAATTTTCTATATTTTCATGCACTGACACAAAACACATTAAGAATTTGGGATAAAGTATATAAAAGCTTAAACGGAGATTTTAATTCACCTCTAATAGCGCTAAAAAATAACGAGATGTTTGCACCAGGGAGCGAAAAAAAACGGGGGGTAATTGGATTAAAAATGATAAGGCACAACTAAGGGATATAATGGAGAACGGTAAAATAAGAACACTACACGATTTAGAACACAGGAAAGAGTTAATGGTGATAAGTGAGTGGCGGTATCAGCAGCTAGGTCAGTTCGTAAAAAAGTTGCCACAACCAAATAGATCAGAATTAGATCTGACACAACTGGAGCGAATATGCACAGCAGAGAACACAAGATAAATACAATTTCTAAATTATATAAATTACTGATGACGACTGACGAGCTGGTGATCCCCCCATTCATTGCCAAATGGCAAAGGGAATTAGGAGCACAGGAAAGCACTTTGAAGATAGGGAAAATAATGCAATTGACACACAACTCTGCGGTAGACATGAAGACAGCAGAGGTAAATTATAAATGCCTAACAGGCTGGTATATGACCCCAGACAAAGTAAGCAGATACCAAACGGGAAAATCCCCTGATTGTTGGAGAGGGTGTGGGGAAGTTGGAACTATGGCACACATTTGGTGGCAATGTCCGAAAATCAAAACGTTTTGGGTAAAGATAATAGACTTGGTAAAAGAAATTACTAAAAAAACACTGGAATATGATCCGTGGGTTATCCTGTTTCATGGAACAGATGAAGGGGTTGGGAAATATAGGGAATCATTAGTACCACATCTTCTAAACGCAGCAAAGCGAATTATACCTAAGAATTGGAAAGGATCGGACAGCCCACAAATCTGGGATTGGATAGACGCAGTAGAAGAAACCTATAGGATGGAAAGTCTGAGGGAGGAGGTGGAGGAAAAAGACATAGGGGTGAAAGGAAAATAAGAAAATACCAAGAACTAAGGCAATAGTATCAACACGAGAAATGGAAAAGTAGATAAGGCAGAGCAGGAACATATTGATAGATAGAGAGGTCCGAGGTGGGTGAGGGAGGGGAGGGAAGTGGGAGAGGGGGGGGGGGGGGGGAACTGTAAACTTCCATTCCATGGGGGGGGGGGGGAAGATATAATAAAAAAAAAGAACAAATTTTATAATGTATAGCCAGCCTTAGTTTTTGTGGCTAAATAAATTTTCTATATTTTGGATAAGTATATCAAGATAAGAAAATACCCACTAATCATGACAAAAATGCAGGGTAACTGTAACTTCCAGTGAGATGGAGTGAAATCTTAAACAATTTTATTTGCCTTTTCGGCTATCTTCTGTAACCTACAACCATCCCCAGTATGTAAGAGATGAGGGGAGGAAGATGTGTTTGTAGTTCAAATCAGGAAAGCAGCCTAGGGAGACAATGTTGCTCCTAATGCAGGTATTGAGCTATAGGCAGGACCACTAGGTGAAAATAAAGTATAAAAAGCCCAAAAAACAAAATGAATACAACCACAACATTTAATACCGAAAAGCTGCAATGTATATTACATTTTTAATTTTGGACTAAGATACACTTTAGAGAAATTTTGAAACCGGTGGCAAACATCTATTAGATGAGAAAAAAAAAAAAAGTGTGAATAGTATGCCAAAAAAGAGCTCTGGAACTGTAAACTTTATTTTCACTGTTGCCTTGAATTTGGCCACAATCCTGGTACATATAGTACAAAACTGGGATAATGATGATGGCAGAGCAACTGACACTCCAAAAACAGCATATGCACTATTATTAATAAGGTATCTTTGTTTCAAGTATTTTACAAAGTCACAGTAAAGGAGAGCTGCACCTTTTACAGCAACATGCACACAAGTGTACAGCCCCAGCAATAAGAGCTGTACAAGTTTTCCTATCTGAATTCCATACACTCCATTTCTCCCCGTGGTCCTTCTGGATCGTGCTTTGCTCAATCCCAAAGACTTTTCTCTAGCAGTCATCTTATTACTACTTTATATGCTGTGAATAAACACCAAAAAAGGAGGGCATGTGCTCGGTCAACCTCTATCGCATTTCAAAAGTGGCAAATGGTTTATAGTGCTCTACTCACTCATACAGAACTCTGACAGATACTAACCCACCCACACAGACACCGAACCTCACACCGTCGACATGAAGAAAATTTGTCAGAGAGCCTTTCAAGTAGATAACTCTAAATACAAGGCTAAGTGGTAAGGCAGAGCTACACATAACATTTCCACAGTTCATAAAAGAAACAATGTCATCACCAGGGCACTACTAGGCATACTAGTACTCACTATTTTTTATATGTGCCCACCCCTCCAGAGATGAAGCCTGATCGATATAAATGATAAATTCCATTCCATTTACCCATATTAAAAGTATTGCTGCATGGACTTCTAGGCTATTAAAAAACACAACCAAATAGATAACTCACATAATGATTAAAATGGAAAAAGACCATATACAATAAAAAGCATTTTATCAAAAAAAAAAAAAAGTGTATAGTTTAGTGTAACCCAAACCCCAATATAAATACCCCACATACAGCTGACCAGCTGTATAAATGAATAAAAACAAAGCAGAATTGCACAATAATAGGATTCGGTGTAGAGAGAGGGTTATACAGTGAGATGGGGATCACTCAACACATTTCTCAGACATAACAGGGTCTGCTTCAGAGGAATATTGAAAGTATATTCACAATAACCATATAAAAATACCTAGGTAATATGAACCAACAGAAAAAAAAGAAAAAATCACTCAAACTGTTGTATTGATAAATGGATATCATACATTCATTAGTAAGTATATTTGAACCATGGAAAAATAAAGGAAAGACTGGACCACCAGAGGTGCTATGTGCACTGTGGTCCCCAATGAAGTCACATATTTTACACCCTAAATGAGAGTATTAGTTAGAAAATGAATTTGGCATGAATAATTACTCGTACTTATGTATGGCCTTTTTTGATGAATTTTCCAACTAATACATTCAAATTTGGAATGTTATATACTTTATGTATCTTCTTTAGAGACGACACTCCACATAGCCGCTCCGGGGCTCCAGTCTTTATTGTCCCAGAGTTTTCCCGTGCATAATTTTTATGGTTCAATGTCGGGAAGTTTATATGGAAATTTGGAGTTACAGAAGTATATGCTTTTTGACAAAATGTTTTATTGTAATTGCTTTTATGCAATGTTAACATTAGGGTGAACAATTAAAATGTGTTTGATCTATTTGGTTTTCTTGCATACCTTGTGGATGTGGTTCTTTAGTCTTTGTGAACACATAGCTTACAAGGTTGAAAAAACAGTTCCAACCAGTTCAACCTATTCTAACATACTGCTGGTATAAGTGTCTGAAGTTGGTCTTCCTACCTCCCCACTATCTTTTGCACAGCAGAAATCAGACTTGGAGTAGGATGTTCTTCACCATGAGCCAGTCAGGCTCAACTGCTTTCCATGATGCTGCCAATCATACAGGCTTTAAAGTGATTGTAAACAATCACCTTGTGAAACAACTCATTCAGTTTAAAATGGAAATTAAAAGGCAAAATATGTGTGTATAGAGATATATAATAAAAAAAAAAAGAATCCCAATGAATGGCTATGCAGGGGTGGGGGTTGGGTGTCAGGACAAGTCTGATTATTGGAGGAGAGCAGGATCAGTTCACAGCACAGCTAGAGAACTGACCACGATGTGTTCTCCTGGCTAGTGTGGTCAGTTTTTAAAAGGAACTGTCAGGAACACCAAGGATTTCACACAAAGAAAGCAATACAAAGAGAACAGCAATACTTTTTCATACAAGTACATAGTACAGCAGGCACATATCATAAATATGAAATGTTGGGTTTACATACTCTTCAAGACTTTGGTAACAGGAGGTATTTGGGTAGTTTAAATCCCAATTTCACCCCCCCCCCCCATACCCATTTTTTGAAGATTTTAAGCATGTAAAACACAGGGTCTTTCCTCATCTCCAGTTATGGGTGGTCCTCGATGCAGGGAGCAACACTAATGTGATGATGTTAGCACCTTTACCTGCATCACTACCATATATAATAAGCATGGGGCGATGAGATGAAACCTTGCCAGGGGAGCAGGTCCATATAAAGCCCTACATTCAAAGGAAGTAAGTTGAATGATGATGGGTATTATTCAACCAGAAAGAGGACTGGTCCTGAAACCCACAGAGATTGAATCTACAGGGGACATTGCTGAAGAGGAGGCGAATATTAATGACAAAGCTGCAGGTTTTAAATGTTACTACCTGTGAACTACCTATTTATTAATCATTAACAATCAAAAGAGCTTAAACTTTAACCACTTCCCACCCGTCCTATAGCAAAATGATGGCCGGGCGGTGGTTCCGTTATCCTGAATGGACATCATGACGTCTTTCAGGATAAAATTCGGTGCGCTCCAGCGGGGGGCCCGCATCGATTGGTGGTGCGGCGTGTCAGTCTGACACACCGCAACACCGATCTCGGTAAAGAGTCTCTGCTGGAGACTCTTTACCACCTGATCAGCTGTGTCCGAAAAAGCTGATCACGGTGTAAACAGGAAGAGCTGTATATCGGCTCTTCCTCCATGGAAGAGAAAAGGGTTAACATCGCTCTCTGTAGGGACAACCCAATTCATACACCAGGTACACTCACAGGTGCCTAGGCTCGATGTATCCCATCACACTCCAACGTAACAAATAGTAAGAAGAGCCGGCAAAACTGTAATCCTTGAAGTGTCATTTATTGGTACATCAGAGTGACAGTAAAACAATAGCGCTGCTGCGTTTCGGCAATAGTCTTGGTCGTAGCTCGTTTGAAACAGATATGGCAGGATATATATTTATATATAAAGTCACATACACCTATACAGGCTCCACCTTTGCACAATTAGCATATCAGGTTAGTGCCACAGAACATTAGCATATTTAATTGATACCACCAATCATTCAAGTGGATGGTGACTACACCTGTTATTGCCAAAGAGAATTAGGGGAAGGAAGTTGTAAAAAATGTTGAGCCAAGAGAAAAAAAAAAAGTGTGTAAAAATTACTGCATAAGATGTTAAGACCTTATTCTTCCAGAAAAATGGAAGAATGAAAAAATATATACAAATGCTTAAAACAAAGTACTTGGTAGTGGTAACACAATGCGAGATCAAAATAAGTGACAGAACCACTATAAAAAGATAATATCAAAGATAAATGGTTAACCAGAAATGGCAGGATGGAAAGATAAAAAGCAAAGAGCAAGCACAGGAGGAACCCACTGAAAGAAGGGGACAAGTCCTAAAACAAGTGAACAATGAAACTGAAGATGGAATAGGATGGTAACATTTGGAGGAATAAATCCACATCCCATCTATGATTCATGCATGTCTCCAACAGGAAAATCCACATGACTTCCTGTTCTAGTAGCCTTCTGTGTATGTCTCCTCAAGGTACTGACATTCAGGTTTTTTGAGTGGCTTTTCCTCACTCGCGTCGGACAGATACGAGTAGGGGAGAGCCGATCGGCTGCTCTCCTGACAGGGGGGGTCTGCGCTGATTATCAGCGCAGAACCCCCCCCAGGATGCCCACCTAGGACCACCAGGGTTGCCGACCACCAGGTATGCCAATCTGTGCCCAAAAACCTTGCAAAATAAGTGCCCAAAAATGATGCCAATCAGTACCCATCAGTAACACCTGCCAGTGCTTCCTTTAAAGTGATGTCCATGATGTCCAGCCTATCAATGCCCATCAGTGCCCATCAGTGCTGCCCATCAATGCCCATCATCAGTGCCCATAAGTGCCACATCATTGGTGTCAGCTCATCAGTGCCCATCAGTGAAGGAGAAAACATACTTATTTACAAAAATCTATAAACAGAAACAAAAGAAAAAAAAATTTTTTTCCAAAATTTTTGGTCTTTTATTTGTTTAGCAAAAAAAAAAACCCCAGAGATAATCAAATACCACCAAAAGAAAGCTGACAAAATGATAAAAATTTGGTTTAGGTACAGTGTTGCATGACGGCGCAATTGTCCTTTAAAAAGCGACAGCGCTGAAACCTGAAAATTGGCTTGGGCAGGAAGGGGGGAAGTGCCTGGTAGTGAAGTGGTTAAAAATTGAGGATAGCACAAGCAGGACCTCAGCAGTATCACAACATTTGTTAATTAGTCAGCGAGTGGGAAGGTGACACAAGAAGCTGCAGAATTGTAACAATGAATGCAGATGTCACCCTCCTGGCTACTGCACAAGTATTAAGATAGAATACATAACAGGGTAATACAGATATCTTATATAATATAACAACACTAAAACATACAACTAAAATTATTTGGGAATAGTTAACAAAAAATTTATAAAAAATGAAAAAAAAAAAACAAAGGAAGAAGGAGGAAAAAAAAAAAAAAGAGAAGAAGTAAAGAAGAAGAGCGTAGAAAAAAAGGCGGATTAGGATATGCTGGGTTTAGGTGAATGGTGGATGTAATCATATAATTTTAGAGAGAAAGTAAAGAATTATCAATATTAAGTGTGTTGGTAAAGTCAAGCTATGGAGACCAGAAGTTAGAATGGTTATCAATTAATGTTAATTGATATTAATTTTTCCATGAATCACGGTGTCCATAATTCTTTGCTTAACTTCTCTGCATATGTATTTTTTTTTTTTAATTTAGCATTTAGCTGTGTGACTGTACTTCTACTGTTAAAGTATAAAAATTAACTTGTACAGTTATAAGGCAATGTATATACAGTCTTCACCGTATGTACAGTAAATCAATAAAAACTATTTGTAAAGCTTTTAGCTTTCTTTCTAATCTTTGGCTCCTACTTGTAAATATTAAAATTAGATCTGAACAAGGAGTGCGACAAATTGCCAGCACACAGCAGCAGGCCCGCAATAAACCTCTGCACTACTGAAACTTGTCAAATGCTGCAGTAAAAACTTCAACAAAGCTGCTAAAAACTAACTGTAAAGCTGTACACACTGCTCTAATACAAGATGAAGCATGTGTGGCCTTAAAGTGATACTAAAGGATCGTTTTTTTTTTTTTAAATAACAAACTTTTCATATTTTGCACAGAGTGGCCCAAAACATCCATTTCTGGGGTCCCATAATCGGCTCCTCCCTGCATTAGATAACCCCCTAGGAGAAGCGCTCTCTCGAGGGGGTTACCGGTGACTGCAAGGTGTTTTTTCACCTTAATGCAGAGGATGCATTAAGGTGAAAAAACATGAACCTTTACAACCCCTTTAAACCCCTTTAGACGGCTTTCACACTAAGCCATGGCCGGCAGTAAAGCGGTGGTATTTTAGCGCCGCTTTACTGTCGTCTTAGCGGCGTTATTCAGCGGCCCGCGGGGCGGTTTTAACCCCCCGCTAGCGGACGAAAAGGGGTTAAATCCACCCGCAAAACGCCGCCGGAGTGGCGTTTTGCCGGCGGTATTGCAGCGATGCCCCATTGATTTCAATGGGGAGCAGCGGTGAGTTCACTGCTCCAAAGAAGCTGCTGGCAGGACTTTTTGTGACGCTCTGCTAGCGCACCGCTGCAGTGTGAAAGCCCTCGGGCTTTCACACTGGGGTGCATAGAGCAGCTTTTTTAGGCGCTATACAGATGCTATTTTTAGCGCTGTAGCGCCTGAAAAACACTGGCAGTGTGAAAGGGGCCTAAATGACTGGGGTGTGGGCTGTACAATAATATCTGCAATGCAACAAACACCCAGCAAAAGCAAACTATTTAAGCCATTAAAGACAGCTCACAAGAACAAAATCTTACAGTTCAATCACTAATCATTTGCCTTGTAACATAAATCTGAGAGCATTAGAATCATTTATCAGTATCAGCTTCACCATTACCACCACATCCATAAAGGCAGTATTTGATATCCTACCCTTCCTGTTCCCATACAATTCCTAAAAAGTGATAATATACTCCATATAATCTTGCCACAGCATCCTGCAAAAGGTTACAATTATTTTTCAGTGTGGTTCTGCACTTTGTTCAGTTCAAGATAAGACAGATGGCGACCCCTAGTGGAAGATGTGTGACTGCAGCTGTAATCCCTGCGGGCACTAACAAAACACAACACATAAAAACTACAATATATTGACACTTCATAGGAAAAATGCCCTTATAAAACTGCAGATTTATCTGTAAAGGAAAAGCATCGCTGGCTGTGCAAATGTATAATGGTTTGAAAAGTCACACCTACAAAAATAGCTGTACTTATAGAGATTCTGTTGGTCTCACAATATAAAAAAAATAAATGGTTAAAAAGAGCCAAGCCTGGGAAATAAAGAAACAGACAGGAAATGTGTCTTATCAGAACAGAACTAAAACTCACATTAATTCAGGGGGAATATACTGTAAATGTGGGACTGGGAGAAGATCCAAAACACGACACAAGCGCACCAGTGCCTGGATGTTGGGATGCATCTTCAGTGCAGTTAAAAAGGTACCAGCATTTTGACATTCAATTTCAATTTATATTTAGTCTTTGGACTAAAATGCCATTTTAGTTTTAGTCATATTTTAGTCATCTGAGTTGTTTTAGTTTTAGTCATATTTTAGTCATCTGAGTTTTTTTAGTTTTTTAGTCGACTAAAATCGAATGGGTTAAGTTAAATTTGAATATATTATTTCTTTAGAACTGCCAAACATTATATACCCCTGGAGTAAAAATCTAATAACATGTTTATTATTTATGGTATTAAGGCTTGAACATGCACTACAGACACAAATTTAGCCGTTGAGATATAAATTCTATTTATTTTTAGTCAGTCTTTTGACTAAAATTACATTTTATTTTTAGTCGTATTTTAGGAGACAAAAATATTTTAGTCGGCGAAATTAACACCATTACAGACTGCAATTTTTTCCAGTGGGCTGCCAACTTACAAAAGAAAGCAGAGGGCAAAGGCTGATGAATAGTCAACACTCGCTATTAGAGAGAAAGCTAAAAAGTGAGATATGTATAGTCATTAGGTTAGTCTCTTACAAACTACAGCCATTGTGATCCAGACACAGCAACTGTGGCTTGACAGGAGGATAAGGATTATGTATACGTATCGGACCAATGTGTGCGTTCGTCTTTGCAAGCGAGCACACACTTATTACACACTAATGCATAAATACATTTTAATGCACACAGAGGCAATACAATACCAACATTTTTGGTAGAATTGTTGCTCTTGCTATAACGTTCGCGGCGATACCTCACATGTGTGGTGCGATTGCTGTTTACTTATACATACGGGACTAACGTGTGTGTGTTCACCTTAGGGGGCACTTTAAATATTTTATTTATTTATTGGTGGGACACTGACAGATGTTGATCGGCCACCAGCAGACACTGACAGATATTGCAGATGTTTTGTGCACTGGTACAGATGTGTATGGGGAAAGGGACAGTGGTGCTTGGTGTACTGTGTGGAGGGGATCTGTGACAGCTCTGTGTGTAAAATCATCCTTACACAGAAAGCCATCACAGATCTTGCAGATTCCCCCCACACCCCTATCCCCCCCCCCCCCCCAATCCCCTGGCACCCCCCAAGCTCTCGCTGAGTTCAGCAGGGAGAACTGTCACAGAAACACTTGTCTCTGTTTACACAGTGAAGGCTGTGATTGGACACAGCCGTCACGTGATCATGAGGAACATTCACAGCGCCCATATCCCGATCCGGTCTTTGCCTTGGCACTCGTTCTGAGGGACATTCCTGAATGTCCACTCAGAATGATGAAAGGCCCACCCGGCTGTTTATGAACAGTAGGGCTGAAACAACGAATCAATTAATCAACAACTAATCGATTATGAAATTAATCGATTACTATTTTCATAATCAGTTAATCGGCCAGTAACATAATGGGGTTAACAAGAAAAAAACTAAAGTGGGCCCTTTATAGTACAAAAAGAGAAAATATTCGCTACTGTAAATATTACTTTCACAGTTCTACAGTAAAAAAAGAAACCCCTTACAGTAGTGATTATCTGCTTTTTTTTGTATTATAAAGGGCTAATTTTAGCTTTTTTAACCCCATTATGTTACTAAGCGTCTTAGACCTGGTTCACATCGATGTGTTTTTTTGGTGCTTTTTGCAGAAACGCACTACAGTTCATTTACATGGTTTCCTATGGGACACGTTCACATCTTTTTTTCAACCGCTGCGTATTTGGAAAGGGTCAGGGACCTTTTTTTTAACGCATATTGGTAATCTGCCCAACAACAAATTGTTCAAAAAAAGCAAAAACGCAAAATCGCTAAATCAGGTGCGCAAAAATCAAAACCGCACAGCAAAAAGCACTGCAGAAACAGATCAAAAGCAAACTGCATAGGTGTGTACAGAGCCTTATTCTGGCCACATGGATCAATTTTAAGACGAGAATATTCAGACAAAAAATCTTTGTACATTAGCTGAATGAAAGAATGTTTGAAATTTTCACTTGTTTTCAACATTCTGTTTTTAAAATTAATGTAATTCAAACGAAAACCACATACACTGTCTGAAAATTCCTTTGACCAAGAAGTTTTCTATTATTTCCAAATTTCTAAATCCAGTCACTGTGGTTGAAAATGAACATTGATTTGACCCCACTAACGATTAGAAACTCAAACGAACATTCTTAAAATTACATTTTTTTTGAAGGAAGACCTTGTTTGTTTGTTTTTTTTCCTGAGTCTGATGATATTTACCAGATTCACCCTTTAATAGTATATATCCTCCAATAGTATATACAGTATATCTCGTCTGTCTGTTATTCTCAGAGTGGATTAGAGATTTTGCTCCCTAACCACACAGTTGGTTATTTGACATTTGAGAATAAAATTGCCTTTTTTTTTTTTAAACTTTACAAAAATTATTTTTAAATTACTAAATTATACACCACACTTTTTTTTTTAAGGTTAATAACCGAAACAATAAATCGGCCAACTAATCGATTATGAAAACAATCGTTAGTTGCAGCCCTAATAAACAGTGGCCGGGTGGGAGGAGGTTAATCACCTCAAAGGATAGACCAGGTGTCATCCAGCTTCATTACCTTATAAAAAAAACCTTCCAAGTCCTCATGCACACGGACGTTTAAAAAGAAAAACGGGCTGTAAAGCTAGTACAGACGCCAGGAAAAAAGCAGCGTTAAAAACGCGATTTTTTCTGCGTTTTGCATTGAATTCAATGCACGTTAATCCGCGCTAGCTTTCAGCCGCGTTTCTCTGTCTCCATTTAAAATCAATTGTTCCCTATGGGAGCCCATTGATTTGAATAGAAGTCGTACCAGAAGTCGGATCAAGATGATCCAACTTGCGGTGCGACTTTTGTGCTGAGGATCTTGAAGAGGAGCTCCGCAAAAATGTAAAAAACAGTTTTGCGTGAGGTTCCCCCCAAGACGATACCGGGCCCTTCGGTCTGATATGGATCTTAAGGGGCACCCCACACCAAAAAAATGGCGTGGGGTCCTCCCAAAGATCCATACCAAACCCTTATCCGAGCACGCAGCCTGGTAGGTAAGGAAAGGGGGGCGAACACCACCCCCCTCCTGAACCGTACCAGGCTGCACGCCCTCAACATGGGGGGGTTGGTGATCTTGATCAGACTTCTAGTACGACTTCTATTCAAATCAATGGGCTCCCATAGGGAACCATTGATTTTGAATAGAGACAGAAACGCCGGACGAGGCTTAACACAGAGTTAAGCCTCGTTAATTGCCGTTTAACACCTTTTACCGGCGTCTGACGTTTTTACAACTCTAACGCTGGAGCCTCAGAACGCACTGGTCCTGGGTTTTTTTTACAGCTTAAAAACTCCTATGCCATTTGCAGCTCAAAAACGCCTAGGTGGACATGAAGCCATAGACTAACATGGACAGGCATTTTTAAGCTGCAAAAAACGCTAAAAAAAGCGGCTGTAAAAACGTTCGTGTGCATGAGGCCTTATAGTAATGACAAAAATCATTATAAATGCTTACCTCCAAAACTGGACGAGATGAGTACAAAACTGGATGAGATGAGTAAACTTTGCAGTATCATCGATTAGCAATGTTGCAATCTTCATTTCTTTAGGTGCAAACCAACATTAAAAGGAGAAGTTCACTTTTGAGAACATGTTACATGTTCCACCCATTTTTTAGGGTGGAACATGGAAAATGTTCCCACTCCTGCAGATGCTCGAGGATCCGAGCCCCTGGTGTGACAGCAGTATGGTGAATTCCCTGTACCAGCTGTCTCTATTTGAAATCTGTGCCCACCCGGTCGTGTCATTCATTCACGGAGTTCTGTGAATGAATAAACTACAGGTACCAACTTCCTTTGCAGCTGTCAGCTTGTAGTTCTCAATGAACTACCACGGCGCTGTTGAGAGCTCTGGTAGTTCATTGATTCATCCCGTCAGTGTGAAATTGCCTGCTTGTACAATGTATGGGCAGACAGATTACAATGACAGTCTGTAGGAGACCCTCATGGCACCAGTGATCTGCTGTTTTTAAAGGTGAACGTATCCTTTAAACTTACACTGGCATTAGGATACCTTTATCCTAACAAAAGCATCTATTTAGAACACGCGTATTACATTTTTTACTGCTACTGCCTGAACAAAGTCATCACTCTCTTCTAGATGTACAGGGATCACAAGGATCTTATGCATTCAACACCTGCCTGAAGGGGCCCACTAGTGATGTTAAGGGCAGGGGTATGGGATGTGGGTAGAACAGTTGCCAGACAGGCATTTGACAATCCAAAAAGTGTCAGATGCTGAAGATCTTAGCTCCACCAGTAATTCAGGAAGAGAGTGAAGATTCCATTCACCACAGGCGGTAATTGTAAGTATAATAGATGTATTTAAAAGTAAGAGTCATTAGGATACTTTTAAACAAAAGTCAAGTGTTTCTTTCAACAGTCAGCATCTGCATGACGGCTTACAAGATGAAAGCAGAGATTCTGGATGGCCAGACAGAAATAAGCTGATGAATGATTTAACCTGCTGCTGTCCCTTTGGTTCCTTCCTATGTAGTAAACAGCACATGAATGGGGAATCTAAATGTTCAATGTTGAATTTCAAATTTGACATCACATTTCATTCCCAGATCAGAGATAAGAATTTTCCTGAGACAATGGTATGGTTGTGTAACACGGTCTCTTCAGCAGATAATTAATCATTTTAGCAAAATGCTACCTTGTTACCATGTGGGTGGCCGTTTCGCAACAGTTTTCTTTAGGCTTTTTGAATATTCCTGCTATATTTTACTGCCGAAGCCCCAAGACCTGACTAATGGGAACTTACAATATAACTATTAGGAAACATTTTCTATAAGTTAGATGCTGTACCTACATTTAGGATATTTCATGTTTGCGTATTTAGTCCCTCTTAATAATAGAATCAAATGCACACAGAATATGAACAGTTAACAACCATCAAACTTCTAATATAAAAAGGTAATGCAGATATTTTTTGATTTTTTTATTCAGTCCTACAACCCATTCCACTTGCCAGAGCCTGCAGAGCGATCTTCCAGGTCTGGTCAGACTGTACCCCCCTGTCCCATACAGGTCAAAAGATCCACAGGCTGGACGACTACAAGTGTTCCAAAGTGTGGCTGCTGGATCCTGGATCCTGCACTGCTATTGGATCTTTACCATGACTGTCATCTGGAACAGCACTAGTCATACATTCCTCAGCACTCATGATACACAGGATCTAAAGTATGATAGAGGAAGTACCTTAAAGTGATTGTAAATGCAGATTTTTTTTTTTTTTTTTTTTTTTATCTTCATGCAGATAAAAGAAAAAAAGCCTTCTGTGTGCAGCAGCCTCCCCCCCATACTTACCTGAGCCCCATCTAGATCCAGCGATGTTGTAGGATTGTCTCGGCTGCCTGTGACCCCTCCTCATTGGCTGAGACCGCAGCGTGGTGCCATTGGCTCCCGCTACTGACAATCAAAGTCAGTCAGCCAGCCAGCCAGCCAGCCAGCCAATGAGGCGAGAAAGGGGGTGGAGTCAGGCCATGGCTCCATGTCTGAATGGACACAGCGAACTGTGGCTTGACTTTAGTGCCCCCATAGCAAGCTGCACAGAAAAGGGACCAGAGAAGAGGAGGATCGGGGCTGCTCTGTGCAAATAAACTGCAACAGAGCAGGTAAGTATGTTTGTTATTTTTAATGAGAAAAAAAATAAAAGAGAAAAAAAAAAAAAAAAGACATTACAATCACTTTAAATGAAACTAGCTCGATCCTTCCCTTTTCACAAAGAAAAAGTAGAGGTTAGGATGTTAACCACACGTGTGCTATTTTACTCTAAATCTGACTAATCACAAAGCAACATCTTCTGGTAAACTGAAGGAAGATATCTCACCACTGTTGCTCCTACTGATTAGAGATCAGCCTGTTTGCATGACCAGCCTAAGAAACAGTAGTTATGGGACAGATTCCAAAAACTAAGCCAATGAAGTAAGAATTTCATATTATGCAAATTATGTTCCACCAATTTTTAGTTTATAAAATACATGCTACAGAGGAAAACAAAAAAATACTAATTACTATTATGAGGCATGCATAGAAAACATGCATAACACTATAAAATGAGATAAAGTTGTTCAAAAGAAACCTTTACAGTTTTAAACTACACATACTGGATAGCTGAGCGGGCACATTAAAAGGCAGAACATCATTATAATTTAATTTAATTTTTATTCTTATTTTGTTATGTGCGGTAACGAAAAACATAGAAGCTAAATGATAGATACGCTATCTCATAAATTATAACAAAATCAGTTACACTGTCAGAAATATCTTACCAAAAGAATCTGGAAATCTATGGAAAAAGCAAATTACAAAAAATCCAAACTACAAATTTTAAAAACATAAACTAAGGTGTCTGAATTGGGTTTTTTAATTGGCAATAATTGATAGGCTTTATATTTGTATTATGCAAAAGGCATCCTAATACAAGATACATTTTTTATAAGTAACTTATTCCCATACACACAAGTCCCTGCTTTGTGACATTTGACACACACGTCTTAAGCCAGACCATTAATTTGCTATTTTTATTCAATATTATCCATTCTACGAGCACTACTGACAAAGTGAAGGATGTTAAGTGTAAATGCTTACCAGGACATCATGGACCAGTGCCTGGTATGTCCACGTGTGGTGAAGAGTGGTAGCGAGGTCTATGTTCCTGTCTACAAGAACTAATAAAGGCCTCTGGAAGCTGACAAGTGAAAATCAGAAGAGAGTTTGTTATAAGAAGCAGCCCTTAAAGAATTAAGTTAATTTAAGTACAAAAATGTAATATATTGCAGCTTACCAGTCCTTGGACGTGGTGACAGCATCAGTTTTCTTCTTTCAGGCTAAGAACATTTACAGCAAGTACAGAAAATACCTGTTGATCTTGCCAGAAATGCAGTGTCCCATGAGCTGACTTCGGGCTCTTTCACACGGACGTGTCCGTGTACGGAGCCCGCTCTGTTCAGCAGGGGATCGCTCCGTCGATCCCTGCTGAGCAGGCAGATGACAGGTCCGTCTCTGCACACTGTGCAGGGACGGACCTGTCAGAGCACCGCTCTCCCCTATGGGGGATCGGATGAAGATGGACCGTAGAGTCCGTCGTCACCTGATCCGATCCACAGGTGGATGGAAAAGTAGGTCTTTCCTCGTCACACTTTTTCGGATCGGAGCGGGTCGGATGTCAGCGGCCATGTCACCGCTGACATTCGTCCCTCCATAGAGGTCTATGGAGCATCCCTTCAGGTCCGCCTAAAAAACTGAAAGACGGACCTGAACGGATCGTCCGTGTGAAAGAGCCCATCCTGTGAGCTGACAGGACAAACAATGTTATATTTCTTCTGTAAACTAATAATATAAAATGATTAAAGGCAGACATGTCTGGGTGACCAACTATGGCTTCCTCCAAGGTCAGAGGCCCAGGAAGTGTGATACTAGCAGGATCCCCAGGTAAAAATAAAGCAACAAAGCCGGGGAAAAAAAAAAAACGAATGCAGCCACTTTGTCTAGGGACCGGTCAGCTGCAATAATATTTATTTTTTGTTTTTGGGTTTAGACACTTTAACCCAAAAATATTCTAATGCTATAGATCATACACAGATCTTACAACAGAAATACCAAATAAAAATGCACATACCCTATATCATGGTAAATGCAATGCCTTGGCATGAATTACGACCATCAACTGCAGTCATATGGTATAAATAATTCTTAATAGAAAATATTGTACAGGTACAAGGGACACCTGTGCATATTTACAGTATATTTACCTAGAGGATGGCAGCTTTAAACAATGTAATGGACACATGTAAATAAGTACATAACTATATAAACATGAAACCTATGATTAGGTGTATGATGTCACTCATCAGTTTTATAAAACAAGCGTAGCTCTGAATGTGTGTAATTTTTGGATATAGAGATTTTTCACTAGGGGTGTTGAAAATTATCGGCGCATCAAGATGCAGCCTTAAACTAATCTGCATTGATGCAGAATCCGTCTGAATCGAGATTGTGCATGAGGTCATCCCAGCTCCTCCCCCTCCTCCACAAAAGTGTCATGGCGGCGCTGTCGGTGAAATGAGTCCGTGATCTTCCGCATCCTGCTGCTGCCGACCACTTGCGCCGTCGGCCGGGCTGCACCTGGAGCCGTTGCACCACCATTAGATGATGTGGCCTCAGGAGGCAGGTGCTGCAGTACGTCAGCGTGCTGCCCCTACCCAGGTTATCCCCTCCTCGGGATTTTTCGGCCATGTACACCTGTTCATCGCTCTGATGGGTGGGCGCGGTCAACCTGGGAGGGGGGTGGGAGTTGAGATATAGCTGGACCGGTATCTCGATTGGCCATTTTAATCCAGCCTGCAATCACCTTGCCTCATTGGTCAGCCTTTGATCCGACCTATACAGAGGTAGGTGTGTTCACTAGAATGTGTTGCTTCCACGCTGTGACACACGTCTGTCACATGCAAGTAAAAAATAAAAATAAAAATGTGATTTCTGCCTCTTTTTAGGAAACTTCCCTGGATTACTTCTACTTAGTATAGTCATCTAGATATATGGTTCCATTATATTCTTTTATAGATCTTTTTTTAGAGCGATTGCTGGCTGCCATTTCAAGGTCTTTGCTTATCTTTGATTTAACTTCCATTTATTCTATCTGAGAGCCAACTACCAGCTTTAGTGTGGTTTTATGCAAATATATGGTTCAAGCCATATTTTTTATCTGCAGTTTACAACTAGCAGTATATATACATATTATAAAATGTCAAATTTCCCCTTTTTTGTAGCGACATCAAAACTTTGGCTCGGCCTCATGCTGCCGCCCCAGTGATGGCGGGGTGGGGTTGCCTGGAAATTCGATGGCGGCCACTTTCCCCCTATGCCCTTTATCTCTGGATCTGTGGAATGCTATTGAATAGGTTTTACCGTATATACTAGAGTATAAGCTGACCCGAATATAAGCCAAGTCACCTAATTTTACAACAAACTGGGAAAACTTATTGACTCGTGTATAAGCCTAGGGTGATAAATGCGCAGCTACTGTAAGTGGAAAAGAGGGTCAACAATGCCCATTTGCAGCCATAGGTCCCCCAAACTTCAAACTTGGTAGTTAAGTGTTCCTAAATGCCCCCTAGCTGCAGTCTCTGGACCCAAAGGAGACCGAAATTACATTGCTGCAGATGGACACAGTTGACCGACTCAGGGTCACTTGGTGCTAGGAACCCCATTGGATATGTTGTAGTGCCAGTTCCACTGGGTTTGAATACCAAATTTTGGGTTCCTAGCACCAAGTGTCCCCGAGATATGGGGCCCCAAAGTCAGGTCGGAAAATGTTAAGCACTTTTCTGCAGCAGAGAATGACATTTTCCGAACCGAATTTGGGGCCCTGTATCTCGGGGCCACTTAGTGCTAGGAACCCCATCTTTGGATATGTTGTAGTGCTAGGTCCACTGGGTTGGCATACCAAATTTCCTAGGGGGTCCTAGCACTAAGTGGCCCCAAAGTCGGGTCGGCATTTCTCAGAGGTACTCTGACACAGCAAGTGGCCTAGAGGCCGAAAATCAGTACACACTAGATCCAACTGAGGTGAGGAAAAAATCATGGCTAGATAAGCAACAAGAGTACAAGCTAGTTATCATGAAGAAGGTGGAGACTAGAAGACTCTTCCAGCGTCACTCTACCTTTGCAGAAGGAGAAAATGTTGGCAGGATGTTAGCGCAACTGGTGAGGTCTAACTCTCCATCCTCTGCCATCCAGACCATTAGAGCCGAGGGAGGAGAGATTATATCCAATACCACAAAGGTAGTTCAGACTCTCAGAGACTTTTATAAAAATCTTTATACATCCCAGAAAACCGGTGTAGAGGGTGCAATGGAGGATTTTCTTGGGAATTTGGAGATTCCAACCATTGCATCCTTAGAAAGGGAAGAATTAGAGGCCCCAATAACCTTAATAGAGCTTCAACAGGCAGTGAATAGCATGGCAAACCAAAAATCCCCCGGCCCGGACGGGCTTCCAATAGAGGTCTATAAATATTATGGAGGGATTTTACTCCCGGAACTATTAAAGACACTGGAAGATGCGGGCAGGGAAGGGCGGCTGCCCAGTTCAATGTTAGAGGCAACAATTATAGTGTTGTGCAAAGAAGGAAAGGACCCGTTAGACGTTGCAGCGTATAGGCCAATCTCTCTGCTATGCTCCGACGCCAACATTTTGGCTAAAGTGCTAGCAGCCAGGTTGAATAAAGTTATTTCAAAAGTGATCCATCCAGATCAGACAGGTTTTATAGTGGATAGATCCACAAGCATTAAAATTAGAAGAGCATACCTAAACTTACAGAGTCCAGTAGTGAAGGAGGATCCAAGAGCCATATTGTCACTTGACGTAAATAAAGCGTTTGACACCGTGGAATGGGGATATATATGGAGAGTCTTAGAGAAGTTTGGAATTGGTCCCTCCTTCACTAGATGGATAAGGTTACTATATGACAGGCCTATTGCTAGATTAAAAATTAACAACGAATTTTCAGAAAAGATAGAGCTGGAGAGGGGGACAAGGCAGGGGTGTCCTCTATCACCCCTTCTTTTCGCCCTCACAATGGAACCTCTTGCTATTGCTATAAGAACCAGCCCCGAGATATTAGGTTTCCAGAGGAAGTCGGGAAGGGTGGAAAAAAAAAATCGCGCTATATGCGGATGATGTGCTGCTGTTCTTGGGAGATATAGGCCAGTCACTGACCAAAGCAATGAAAATAGTAGAGAAATTTGGGGGTTTACAGGTTTAGAAATAAACTGTGAGAAATCGGAACTACTACCAATAGACCTTACTTCTGAAGTAAGAATACCAGGGATGCCTCATCTTGCGGCGGTAGACTCATTGAAATACCTGGGGATAGTCCTGACGAAGGATCCCAGTCAATTTATAAGTAAAAACCTGGAACCGCTACTTGTAAAGTTTAAAAAAAATAGACATCTGGAAACGTTTTCCCATCATCAGTGGCGGGAAGGTGTGGGTTGATAAAAATGATCTGGATGCCGGTGTGGATAGGCAGGAAATGGTTCAAAAAAATTGAGTCCCTTTTTAGGGAACTAAATATGGAAGGGGGGGAAAGCCAGGATTCAGCTTCGAACCCTGCAACTTCCTGTGAAGGAGGGGGGCCTTGCTGTGCCCAACCCGGAATGTTACTTCCTGGCATCTCAACTACAACAACTAATAGGATGTGGTGTTTTGGGGGGGGGGGGCACCCCAAGTGGTAGAATAATGCTGATGGAAACTGGGCATAACACAATAATAGAAACTCTTGAAGCGGACTCTTTTGGCTATAAGTATCCCACAATAAAAATGATAATTAAAATATGGACAACAGTTACAATATAACGGATTAACTGAGTATTCCCCCTATGGAACAACAAAAACCTACATGAAGTTCTTCAGGTAGGAAAAATTAAAGCATGGGAAAAACAGGGTATCACAAGACTGAGTCAACTGTACAGAGGTAACTTGCTAAAACAAAAATCAGATTTGAAACGAGCATATCTACAAATTGCTCATGCCCTAGAGGCCCAATTTTTGGAACAACCGTTGACATGGGTAGAAACACCCCTATTCAAAAAAAAAAATACTAGAAGCTGGCTCTACTAAAGGGTTAATATCCGAGATATACGGGCAAATGGGTCAAGAAGCGAATGCAGGGGAGAAACTCCAAAATGTAATGGCAAGATGGGAAGAGGATATAGGCGTAATAACAAGTGTACAGTGGAAGAGAATTCTGGAGATGGGCCCGATGGTCTCAGTCTCCCCCCTGCAGAGGATATCCCATTTGATGTTAATAAACAGAGCTTATTATACCCCTAAACAGTTATTTAAATTTGGGAGGAGGGCTGATGACAGCTGCCCCAAATGTCAAGGAACTGATGATCTCTTGCATATGCTGTGGAAATGCTCTAAATTGCATCGATATTGGGCGGGAGTGATTAACGGCAGGATCAAGCTTGAGAGAGAAGCTAGGGCGTGCATATTGGGATATACAGTAAACCCCCATCCATCGCTGGGGTTATGTTCCGGACCCACCCGCGAAAAGTGAAAAACCGCGAAATAGAAAGACCCTATTTAAATACACCCTAGGCATGTTTTGTTAATTTTTTTAATAGCATTTAAAGGTCTTTAAAAGCACTTTTATGCAATAGAAACACATTAAAGATGGAGAGAGAGATCAAGAGGATTTGTAAAACACAAAAATATTGTCTTAACAGTACAGTATACTGTACAGTACAGTAAAATAGAGTACATAACTGCGAAAATGGCTAAATATTACCACAATATCAGAATAACAGGTCCTAATTAAAATACCGTGATATACCGGGACCGCAAAAACTGAACCACGATATAGCGGGGGTTTACTGTAGAAGGGAAACAGATGAGAAGAAGTGTGAAACAGTAGCAATCTTAAGATGCTTGTTTCAGGCCAGGAAATTGATTGCAACTAAATTGCAATCAAAGGAACCCCCCACAGTAAGTAACTGGATCAGGACTGTAAATGAGATCTTGTGTAGAGAAAGAACAGTGTATGTATATATATATATATATATATATATATATATATATATATATATATATATAGAGAGAGATAGAGAGAGAGAGAGAGAGAGAGAGAGAGAGAGAGAGAGAGAGAGGTAACCTCAAAGAGTTAAAGAAGATGTGGCATCCCTGGTTTGTAAAAATTAACCTTTTGGAGTAGAGGGCCTAATGATAATGGAGCTCTACCCAGGATAGAAGAGGAACAGATAAGATTGGGAATAGGTACATAGGAATCCATGCATGAACAAACAAAAAAATAAAATAAAAGTCGGGTCGGAAAATGTAATTTTCTGCTGCAGAAAAGTGCTCGACTCGAGTATAAGCCGAGGGGGGCATTTTCAGCACAGAAAAAAAAAAAAAATGTGCTGAAAAATTGACAGTTACTTACCGGTAACTGCTTTTCTAGGAAATCTTCCAGGACGGCAGGCCTGAGATGAGAGGCTCCTCCCTACAGGAAACACAATCAAGCGACAGCTGTTTTAAGTCCCCACCCTTCCCCTTGATCCTCAGTTTGTAGAGAAGTAACTCCTGAACCCGGTTCACAAGGGAAATCATTCCTCATAGATACTCACCTTCTAGTGTTGTACAATTTTCCCTCCTCCAACGGGCGGGAAGTAGGCCTGCCGTCCTGGAAGATTTCCTAGAAAAGCAGTTACCGGTAAGTAACTGTCAATTTTCTCTAGTCATCTTCCAGGACGGCACACCTGAGAGGATAAACAAGTACCTCAGGCCTACCTTAGGGTGGGACCACTGCAAGACCCTCTTGGCGAACCTTTGTTCTGCAGTGAGCTTTACCTCCACTCCATATGCTTGATGAAGGTATCTTAGCTGGATCATGCTGCTGATCTGCAGGTCTGCTCCACAGATGTCCCTGCCTTTCCTGCTTCGGATGCAGGATCTAGGTGGAGTGGGCTCTTAAAGATAGAATCAGAAAACATGTTAAACTTGTAGGTTAACAATGTTGCCTGTCTCACACATCCAACAACATGGCCTATTGTACCTGTAGGTGCTACTTAGAACCACTAAAAAGATTAATCAGATACCTGTGTTGTAAGACAAGGACACTACATTGATCAATAAGAGGGCCCGTCTTAACACTACCCTATTCAGGGAAATAAAACTGCAAAAAAAAGGGGGGGGGGGGGGCCCTGACAGACCTTTTTTTTTTTTTTTGTTCCTTTTTATCTTTACGTCAGCAAAGACTAAAGGGAAGCCTACTTAAGGGTAATAGATTAACAAAAGCTTGATCCCTGGGTTTAAGGCATGCCCAATCTATGGCTTTACTTACGCCTGAGAGCCTACTTCAGGAGATTAAAGTCCATAGTAGAAGAAGTAGAACACCCATATTTCTACATCTAGTTTTGCTACAAGGGCGAAATGAAGGCCAAGCACCGAGCCGTAACCTATTCGGTCGGGTATACATCTTTATATTTCATCGTCAGGCCAGAACACTCCTCTGAACAGAACTTCCTAAGTTCTTACTAAACAGGGCGATTCATTATCCCCTTCCGCCAGTGTCCCATAACCCTACTGGGCTTAAACCCTAGGAAATGGTACTGGCATCCCAGAATGTAAGGGGTCAAGGCTTTCTGACATATGACGTCTGCGGCCAGAACTCCTGGCCCCTCCACGGAAAAGAAGGCTGAAATACAAAAAGGTGATACATGTATTATTAATATCACAAATAAAAAGATCATAGATTGTGGGCATGGCACAATAGATTTAGACAGAGAATGACACAAGCATAGACAACAATGTTGTGTATCTGAGTGTGACTAGCTAAACCGATACATCAAATATGGGAAGAGACCCAAATCTGAACCTCAATGTAGACAGTCCTCACAGTCTGGTTTTCTAATGTGCTGCCAAGATGTAAAAACATTAAGACACAAGCAAACCCTAAATGCTGCGTATTTCTGAAGTGCAGCTAGCAAAGTCATAACTGATATATAAATACAGAAAGGACGGGAACCCCCTTTACTGTGGTGTTTTACTGATGTACAGCAAAACAAGGCTATAAATATAAGACAGAAAGACCCAAACCTCTATGTTGCGTATTTCTGACAAACCACCAAATACAGTTATCAGATCAATATGAACACCAACTCCCGTGTTGTGCATTTCTGCTGTGCCACAGGGTAAAATAGTATGGAACACAAGACAATTCATTTCTGTTATTCAGTTCTGTAGTCAGATAGAACCACCACTGAGACAAGACACAAGCAACCTGCAGCTTTGTGTTTTTCTGAAGAGCAGTAAGGTAAGGCAACATGAAACAGAAAGCACCAACAAGCTTCAATCTTGAGTATTTCTGCTGTGCAACATAAAAACAGAGACACTAAGAAAAAAACAGACAGCCTTTACAGCTGCAATCTTTCTGGTCTGCTGCAAATTAAGACAATAACTCCATGATGAGTATTCTTGCTGCATAGCAAAACCTCAACCAGAAGGGACAGATAAGCTTAGGGCTCCCACACCTGTGCGACCCAACCTGCGACTGCAAGACGCAAGAGAAGTTATACACTATGGCTTCCAAAGGGTACCATTCGTGTGTGCGACTCCAGCAGTCCCCGATTCCAGGATCCACAGGTCAACAAAATAGCAATTTTCAGGTCGAACAAGTGAGGGGTCCCCAATGCTGCGACTCCCTGGAGGAATGCAGTAACAACTCCCTGCTGTGTATCCCTAGAGAAGCAGTAAGGTAGATGAGAAACACTGCTCACTGCTGTGCCTGATAGACAGACGATAAGGCAGTAAATATAGGACATACAGTACAAACAATCCTTGTGTATGTCTGATGTGTAGCAATATACCAATACTGAGCAGAGATGCCATCATCCTTAATGTGTCTAAGCTGAGCAGCAAAAACAAAAGCAGAAAAAGACAAGCAACCTTCACTGCTATGTCCTGTCTGATATGCAGCTCATAAGGCAGTATATACAAGACATAAAGGACAGACAACCTTCAATCTTGTATATGTCTGATGTGCAACAAAATAAAACAATTCTGAATAGAGATAGCACATCCATATTGAAGTGATTTGACATGCGACTCAACATGTCAAATCGCATGCCTAAAATTGTCCTGATTACCAAAGGCAGTATATGTACTACCCCTAGACCAGGTTCAATTTGTTTTTCTGCTATGCAGCCCAACAAATCAGGACCATCATTCTTCACTGCTGCATTTCTGATAAGCAACCAATAGGGCAGTAATACATTACACATATCCCCACAGACAGTCCTCAATCTTTTGTATGTCTGATGTGCAGCAATAACAATTATGAGCAGAGATGTCACCAGACTCAATGATGTGCATTTCTGCTGTGCGGCATTTCATAGTTTCATGGTTAGTAAGGTTGAATAAAGACATCAGTCCATCCAGTTCAACCTGAGTGAGTGTCTACAATTGTCCCAATCCATGTACATCACACACTCACATCGGTCCCTACCCTCAAGGAGCCCACAATCCAAGGTCCTCATTCATATACTAGGGCCAATTTTTGATCAGAAGCCAATTAACCTACCTGCATGTCTTTGGATTGTGGGAGGAAACCGGAGTACCCGGAGGAAACCCACGCAGGCACAGGGAGAACATGCAAACTCCAGGCAGGAAGTGTCGTGGTTGGGATTCGAACCAGCGACTCTTCTTACTGCTAGGTGCGAGTGCTAACCACTACACCACTGTGCCGCCCAAACCATTAAACCAGAAAGTACAGACCACCTTCACTGTTCCATTTTTCTGATCTGCAGCCAAACAAAGTAGTACCTTTAGGATATAAAGGACACCAACAAGCTTCAGTGCAGTGCATTTCTGATGTACAGCAATATACCCCTTATGAGCAGAGATGTCACAAATCTCAATGTGTATTTCTGTTGTGCCACAAAATATCCCAGCAAGGACAAACCTTCACTACTGAGGTCTACTGGTGTGCAGCCAAGAAGGAGTCATGGGGTATCCCTTTATGAAATAACCAACAGGGGCAATTTCATAGGCATAGCCTGGGCAGTAGATACTAACCCTTCACCAGTGAAGGAACAAATCCTAAAATGGTTGGACACCTTACTATAGTAGTTGTTGTCCTACCTTACCTCCATAGACTGAGTAAACGCTATCCAGATCATACCCAGGTGGGGCTGATCAGCAACTAAAGTCTCAATGAGCCCAGCCCTAGCGACCAATTTAAGACAGCCTCTAGAAGAGGTGGTTACCAATTTAGCCTGGAGGTAAATAGCTACCTGCAGGCTTTAAACAAGCAATCATGTAGCTCTTGCATAGGTTTGCACAGAAAATCCTCAAAAGGATGTAGAAAAATCGCCTCTAGATCTGCCATTGAGTGGACTGTAGCCCAAACCAACAAGGTTTTTCTTACCTCCTGCACTATATTATAACCACAGTGTAAAAGTGGAGTGGGAGGTTGGAGCTTATGAAAAAAATTACCTATAGCAAGAAACCCCCAAAAGGAGGATCTGTCACAAGGGAACCCCGTACTGTGCCACACAGACGCTTGGTCCCTGCCCAACATTACGCTACACATCTTGGAACAACTTCAGATTCCTAGCAGCTGGGCTAATAGGGCCGGTAACCTAGTGCACCTGCTGACCAGGGGAGCTTCTGAATCCACCAACCACTGCACAATTAATAACTAGTTCAGTGGTATACCTGTCAGGTCCCCCCTGTTCGCTATATTCACCCCTACTAATGTACCACAGCTGGGCATGTAGGGAGAGGCTGGCAACCTACTGTTGCGATAACCACAGTGTCTCAGCCACAGAGGGAGCTGTGGCTGGTGGTTTTAGCAGTAGCTTCTGGGCTATTTGTATCCCGACCCCAGGTTCTGCACTGCACCAGTCAGTATATACACGGGGAAGGGGGAGCAATGCCTTACCTACCTCTTTCCCATCTGAGGTGGTTTAAGCACACTTGTTCCGCTGCACCACTTATCCACCATACAGCGTCTCTGATGTAAGAGGGAGCTGCGGCTGGTGTTTTTAGCAGAAGCTTCAGGGCTAAATGAATCCAGACCCCAGGGGAGATTATCTCAACTGCCCAGAAACCATCTGGCTGGAATTGGGGACTTTGCAGATAAATTCCCAAGGCAAAGGAAAGTACTCACCGTTGTCGTCTTCCCCTTTTGCCACAGCCACCGGGCTTGCTTTTCCATCCTTATGGTCCACACGCAAGGAGGATAGCCGCCAAAGTGCCACCCCAACTGCTGTCCCCATAGGGAGCTGCAAGGTTAGGCTGTGTCCTGCACTGTACCAGTCAGTATATACACATGGGGGGGGGGGGCAATGCCTTATGTTCCTCATTCCCATCTGAGGTGGTTTAGGCAGACATCCACCGTAGTGAACTGGTGCCTCCTCACTCTCGCGAAAGGAGGATGTGGGCGCCTGCTCCTGCTGACTCTCAGCCTTCCCTCCTGGGTAAGAACGCCGCCGCCATTTTCCCAAAGTTTGAAAATGACACGGGTGCTTGTCGCCGTGCCCTCCCCAGCAGCCCACGCGAACTACCGGGGGCCCAGGAGTCGGGGGACATGCTTCCCCCTGGAAAGAACCGATGGCCAGCCCCCCGTCTGAACAGACGCCTGGACAGGTAAGGAGGGGAGACAGGATAATGGCCCCTGAAGTTCTGGGTACACCACTGTATCCAGGGTCCTTCAGCTCTCAGGGGGGCTCTTCCAATTTCTGCTGCCCCCCCTGAGGAAAAGATAGGGGAACCCCCCAGGAAGGATAATAATATCCTACCAGACCCAGAGGCTTCAAAAGCTTGTGGTCCGGCTCCCAGGGGGAGACCACCAGCCCTAGGCTTCAGGTCATTTGGAAAAAAAAAACAAACAGTTTCGCTGTGTAGGGAGAAACACAATCAAAAACTGAGGATCAAGGGGAAGGGTGGGGACTTAAAACAGCTGTCGCTTGATTGTGTTTCCTGTAGGGAGGAGCCTCTCATCTCAGGCCTGCCGTCCTGGAAGATGACTAGAGAAAACTCGGCTTATACTCAAGTATATACGGTAACTATTTAGCAGCTTCATATAGATATTATTCTTGTGCACCTATAGGTTAGTAATAACTATGTTTAACATTGATGCTTACTCACATTCTAATGACTATTTTTATGATTAATGTCATAACACAAACCCCTGATGATATGGTAAGTAATTCCTAATACATCATCACAGATGACTCCTGCACTCCTTGTTTGACCATACAGTATATAAGCTTATACTCTTCACACAAGTAGTGCCTTAATAGCAACAACTGTGCCCCTATGACTTTAAGACCAACATAAAATTCTTGCTGCTAGTTATTTACCTACATGTATGCCACTTTTGCCACCTGGCCTAGCATGTTAATATATATTCAACGAGGATCAATTATAGAGAAAAATATATATAAGCGGCGCTCAAAATTAACTGCAGTGCAAAGGATATCATACTGGTATGTTACATTGAAACCCAACAAAATACGAAAAAAAAGTGCAAATGTGACAAAAGTGCAAATAAATATTGGTCTTAACAAAAATCAGTCCACAATCAATAAAAAGTCCATATAGGAAGTAAATCCATCATGAAAGTGCTCCGCATATGTGTTTAGGTAAGGGGATTCATCACTAATAGCACCCTCACAAACAAGCCTCCTACCGAATATGCAGGACCATAGATTATAATGGTCACATAGGCAAAAAGTATTAAAGCATTTTATTAAAAACAATAACCGCAATTACCTTGCAACAACGAGAATATTGCCAACATGGGATTCAGCGGGCTGTCGGTTCATACGATACTGCTTGATGACAGCTAGGCGTGCGTGATGTCGTCACTCATAGGCCACTCCCTAACGCATTGCGTCATCAAAAGACTTCGGAGGACTTGGCTGACGTTTTTCACATTTTGTTAAGATCAATATTTATTTGCACAGTCATTTGCATTTTATTCTGTTTGTTCGGGTTTCAATGTAACATATGATAGTCTTTGTACTGCAGTTAATTTTGAGTGCCGCCTATATATATTTTCTCGGTTTCATTGACTGGTATCACAGTTTAAGTGGCTGTTAATAGTTTCCTTTTTTTTGGTATTTGAACCGAGCACATATTTTATATTTTTTTTATTAAAAAAATAAGTATTAGTATAGACTAAGTATAGACTAAAAAGTCAAAAGAAACAGCAGCCCCAGTAATAAATATACATATTTAAAAAGGGCCACAATAAAATAGGATGTTAATGTATGACACAAAACATGCTGAGATTTCTCAATCCACACCCTCTATTTAAAAAATGATGTGATAGTCCACTTTATTACCTGAAACAGCAGTCAAGTAACAGGCTGTTACGGAGACTGCTCCATAGGTGAAGATTACATAAAAAAAAAAAAAAAACATTTTCTGAAAGCAGACACCCTAGAGAATAAAATAGTGGTACTTCCATTTTTTTTGTGACACATGATATTAAAGAAAAGTTCTAGGAAATGCAAAATAAATACTGTTGTCTGCTGTGTTCATACTTTTCTACATGCAGGGAGGGTCCTTTTTTTTTTGTTTTGTTTTTTTAAGAGCAGATAAAAAAAAAAAAATAAATAAAAAAAAGAAAAGAAATTGAGTTCTTCTGACTGCTTGAATTTTTTCATGAAAAAGGCAGTAATTGTGATGCAATAGATGCAGCAGTCTCCAAACTGTGGCACTGGGGCCAGATACGGTTCTTTGCTTGCCTCTATCCAGCCCTTGGGGCACTATTCCGTCCACTGACAATGATAGGGCACAATGCCTTCCATTGACACTAATGATGGGGCACAATTCTTCACCCCCCTGAAAAGTGCCAATTGTGGCACCGGAGGGGGGGGGGGGAAATCAGATGAGCGGAAGTTCCACTTTTGGGTGGAACTCTGTTTTAACCACTTGCTTACTGGGCACTTAAACCCCCCTAATGTCCAGACCAATTTTCAGCTTTCAGCGCTGTCGCACTTTGAATGACAATTGCGTGGTCATACAACACTTTACCCAAATGAAATTTTTATCATTTTTTTTCCCACAAATAAAGCTTTCTTTTGGTGGTATTTGATCACCTCTTTTTATTTTTTGTTAAAAAAGCTTTAAAAAGACCGAATTAAAAAATAAAAAATAAATAAAAATGTTTTTAAATAAGTAATTTTTCTCCTTCATTGATGTACGCTGATGAGGCTGCACTGATGGGTACCGATGGGGCAGCATTGGTGGGCACTTATAGGCGGCACTGGTGGGCATTGATAGGTGATTGGCACCACTGGTGGGCATTGATAGGTGGTACTTGTGGGCATTGAAAGGTGGCACTCATGGGCACTGGCAGGGGGTACCGATTTGCACAGAGGAGGCAGATGCGCCTCCTTCCTCTTCGGGACTGGATGTCCCTTGAACATAGGCCGGTGATCGTTTTTTTTTTTTTTTTTTTTTTGAGAGAAAAAAAAAAAAAGAACGGATTACCAAGCTTTTGTTTACACACGTGATCAGCTGTCATTGGCTGACAGCTGATCACGTGGTAAGGGGCCGGGTTCAGGCCCCTTACATGGATCGGTGACTCAGTGATCACAGGGCGCACGCAAAGGGGAGGACGTCCTCCCAGGAATTCAGGTCGTCACGTGGACGTCAAGTGGTTAAACTAATACTTTGTTGAAGCACCTTTTGATTTTATTACAGCACTCAGTCTTTTTGGGTATGAGTCTAGCAGCATGGCACATCTTGACTTGGCAATATTTGCCCACTCTTTGCAAAAACACTCCAAATCTGTCAGATTGCGAGGGCATCTCCTGTGCACAGCCCTCTTCAGATCACCCCACAGGTTTTCAATCTAATTCAGGTCTGGGCTTTGGCTGGGCCATTCCAAAACTTTAATCTTCTTCTGGTGAAGCCATTCCTTTGTTGATTTGGATGTATGCTTCGGGCCGTTGTCATGCTGAAAGATGAAGTTCCTCTTCATGTTCAGCTTTCTAGCAGAAGCCTGAAGAAGGTTTTGTGCCAATATTGACTGGTATTTGAAACTGTTCATAATTCCCTCTACCTTGACTAAGGCCCCTGTTCCAGCTGAAGAAAAACAGCCCCAAAGCATGACGCTGCCACCACCATGCTTCACTGTGGGTATGGTGATCTTTTGGTGATGTGCAGTGTTGCTTTTGCACCAAACATATCTTTTGGAATTATAGCCAAAAAGTTCAACCTCGTTTTCATCAGACCTTAACACATTTTCCCACATGCTTTAGGGAGACTTCAGATGTGTTTTTGCTAAATTTAGCCGGGCTTGGATGTTTTTCTTTGTAAGAGGGTTCCATCTTGCCACTCTACCCATTAGCCCAGACATATGAAGAATACGTGAGATTGTTGTCACATGTACCACACAGCTAGTACTTGCCAGATATTCCTGCAGCTCCTTTAATATTGCTGTAGGCCTCTTGACAGCCTCCCTGACCAGCTTACTTCTTGTCTTTTCATCAATTTTGGAGGGACAACCAGTTCTTCATAATGTTGTGCTAAATTTTTTCACTTGATAATGACTTCACTGTATTCCATGGTATATCCGTTAGATTCTAATGCCTTGCAAATTATTTTGTACCCTTCTCCAGACTGATACCTTCTAACAATGAGATCCCTCTGATGCTTTGGAAGCTCTCAGCGGACCATGGCTTTTGTTGCAGGAATGCGACTAAGAAAATGTCAGAAAAGACCTACTAGAACAGCTGAACTTTATTTGGGGTTAATCAGCACTTTAAAATGATGGCAAGTGTGTACTAACTCCTGTTTAACATAAGTTTGAATGCAATTGCTTAATTCTGAACACAGTTACATCCCCAGTTATAAGAGGGTGTGCACACTTATGCAACCACCATTATTTTTTTATTTTTACTTCCCCCCTAAAAGATTTTCAAATGAGGTGTAAAGTTTATAGGTCCCATTAAGGCCCCTTTCACACCGGGGCGTTTTTCATGCGGTACAGCGCTAAAAATAGCGCCTGTTCACCGCATGAAAAAATCCGGCCCCTTTAACTCCAGTGTGAAAGCCGGCGGGCTTTCACACTGGAGTGGTGCGCTAGCAGGACGGAAAAAAAAAGTCCTGCTAGCAGCATCTTTGGAGCGGTATAGGAGCGGTGTGTTCACCGCTCCTTCCCATTGATTAGAATGGGACACCGCGGTGAAACCGCGGCAATACCGCCACAAAGCGCCGCTACGGCGGCGCTCTGCGGGGGGTCTTTAACCCTTTTTCGGCCGCTCGCGGGGGTAAAACCGCACCGCGAGCGGCCGAAAACCGCGGTTAAAACGACGGTAAAGCAGCGCTAAATATAGCGCTGCTTTACCGTCACCGCGGCTCCCCGCCCCAGTGTGAAAGGGGCCTTAAGGTGGAAAAAGTTCTGAAATTATTTATCTCATTTTTTTTACATCACAGAAACCTGACATTTTAACAGGGGTGTGTAGACTTTTTATATCCACTGAAAAGTCTGTATGCAGCGCTAAAAAGAAGGAAGTAGATGAAGGACAAGCAGTGAACAAAAGGTGAACAAAGGAGCCAAACCCTCACACCAGCTTCAGTATTATCTTCATACCACACCACGTGCTCACATCTAATCTCCTTACCAAAAGCCAGAAATAACCAGCATATGAGTATATGGCACATCCAATATCTCCTATAGGCAGCGTCATCCACTGTCCATACAAAGATCAGCACAACAGATCCTAGGGCAAGGGATCCTCTGCAGCCTCCTCTCCCAGATGATAATTGACATCAGCTAAACAATACACACCATGAAAGAAATGAAGAGGCACATAGTGAAGCCCACAATGAACAATCCCACAGTTTATTAAGAAAGGGGGGTACTCACAAAACTGAGTACCTTTGTAGCATCCTTACAGCATCACAGGTGATGCTGTGAGGATGCTAGCATGCTACAAAGCCGCGGTTCTGTTTGAATTTATTTACCTGCTCGTTTTTATCAGTACCCCCCTTTCTTATGTGCGATATACTCATATGCTGGTCATTTCTGGCTTTCTGGTAAGGAGATTAGATGTTAGCATGGTGGGTAGAATGAAGGTGGTATGAGCAGGTGGTATGAAGATATACTGAAGCTGGTGTGAGGGTCTTGGCTCCTTCGTTCTCCGATTGTCCTTCATCTACTTCCTACTTTTTAGCGCTACATAAGGACTTTTCATGTTTATGCCATATTTTAATCATAATCTTTATGCTAGCTGCTGTTATTTCTTATATACCCTACTAATTTGAGCGCAGATACTACCCCTTGCTTTTTACATCCATTGTACAGTTAAAAGGAAATCACCGAAAGTGAGGGAAACAACCCTCTAAACGAGGTGTATCTGAAAAAGGTGTCTCCACTGGAATATTTTCCTTTATCACTCATTATGAAATTTTGGTTCCAGATGAGAATGGTTCAGACACCAGTAGAGTGTGGTGAATCTCCGCAAGGAGGCAAAGACAGCAATAAACACTTGAAAGAGGGTCTAACCCTTCCACATTCTACCCAAAACAATAACAAAAAACACAGTTTAAACTAGAGGTAAACATGAACTAGTTATTTATGACAACATGTGAGAAATGCAGCATCATAACTGTTACCTAAATTGTCCAGCTCCAAGATTATCTCCAGTAAACAGGCTATTTCTGGCATCCCGAAGATTTTCACGTAGTTTCTTATCTAATTTCTAAGAGAGAAAGTTAAAAATAAAAAACTGATCCATAGTGCACAAAGGAGTTGGCATGTTAACACAATCAAATAACAACAAATGCATTAACACATTCTTGCACCTCTTGCAATACCTGTGAGAATACTGACCAATATAAGGGTTAAAGTGATACTAAACACACGCTTTTTAGTTTAAATGGTCCCTTCTACTTCTGTATATGGATGATGGCACTAAGATTTTAATTTAAAAAAATAAACACACAACAAAAAAACAGCAAAGTACATTTTTCCTAATCGATATACAGCTGTCACATGACCCAGCTCTGTCCCAGCCTGTCTGCAGGGAAACATAAGCAGGGTAGCTTCTAGTCCTCTGCGTATGGTCACATGTTCAAATAAAAAAAAACAAAAATAATAAAAAATAAAAACTTTGGAATACAGAGTAAAAATAAAAATAACAAAAAGTTGTTTTAAACTGTCAAACAAATATATATTTCAAATGTTTATTTATTTTTTGGGCAATATCATAGTGTGGCGGACTTCTTCCAGTCACAGGCTGTGTCACACCCCTCCAGCGTGTGTCTTTAGAATACGAGGGAGGTAAAGCCTTTATTAATCTTATATAATATAATGAAATATCCCCCTAACCATTGTTTAGCTGGTTAGTGGGCATAGAGGAGGAGGAGGAGGGAGGGAGTGGGCTGTCATTTACCACTGTGTATACACCCACATGTGTGACTCTATGGTCACATGGGCTGCTCAGATGTGATGGGAAAGAAAATGCTCAGCATAGAAATTCTGAAAACTGAGTTGCCACCACAGCTGCAAAATCCTGAGCTGACTTGGGGACATGAACAGGTGGAGATAGAGAACAGCAGGATCAACCAGATTCTGTGCAGAATGCAGAAAACAAATCCCATAGTGACCGAGTATGAACAGCATGTAATACCAAACACACCTCCAAGACAACCAATGCCTTGCTAAATAAGCTGAGGGTAAAGGTGATGGACTGGCCAAGCATGTCTCCAGACCTAAACCCGATTGAGCATCTGTGGGGCATCCTCAAACAGAAGGTGAAAGAGTGCAAGATCTCCAACATCCACCAGCTACGTGATGTCGTCATGGACAGTGTACATGCATTAATTAAAGTGGTTGTAAACCCTTACAGACCACTTTGAACTACAGGTAAGCCTAGATTAAGGCTTACCTGTAGGTCCAAGAAATATCTCCTTAACCTACACGGTTAAGGAGATATTTTACAAAAAAAAGGGCACCGCTGTCTACGCTGGGTGCGCCGCAAGTGAAGGCAAACATGCCGTCACTTACGGCTCCCGCGCGCATGCGCCAAAGTGACATCATCGCTGCTCTGGCCACTCACAGCACCGAAGCAGTGATACCCGGAAAGAAGATGGACACTTCGTGCAACAGGGGACAGTGGTGACATCGCTGACTCCTATGTCAGGTAAGTGACACATAATGGGCTACTATGCAATGCATAGTAGTCCCTCTTTGTTTCCCTGCAAAGGTAAAGCATAATGAAGTAAACCCATCAGGGTTTACTTCCTCTTTAACCCCCTCGGTCACCTAACTCCAGCCTAAAACCATTAACCCCTCAGTGACCTGTCTGCAGTATATCTGACCTACTTCAAGAGCATGTGCATCAACCCTGCACTGACAAATATTCAGTGTGAGTGCATTAAAGTGGTTGTAAATGCAAGACATTTTTTACCTTAAGGCATTAAAATGGTTGTAAACCTCACATGAAATATGAACAAAGCATATCCCTCTATAGCAGGCATATGCAATTAGCAGAAGTTTTGCAACATCTGGAGGTCCGCTAATTGCATATCCCTGCTCTATAGTGTGTGCTTGCTATCACTTCTGACAAGTTTTCCTGACATCAAGGGAGAACAAAAAGGTGACAGGGGATTGAGCTCTAGCACACTGCATGTGATTGGCAGCCTCAGTTCTGTTTCTGTGTGCTGTGTGAAGGGGACCCTCCAATCAGCTGTCAGAACTCTCCTCATTTAGCTCTGCAGTGTGTACTACAGCTTTCCTTCCCCTGTTTTCTGACAGCTCAGTCAAGCTTTATAAATTGTGGACTTTGAACAGATGTAGAGAAGAGTGCAGATAAACAGCTTATGTAGGAGGATTTGTTTAATCTCTGTGTATCACCTGAGGCCAGTCACTTCACTGGGTATATGCAAGGGTTTACAGCCATTGGCTCCCGCTGCTGTCAATCAAATCCTATGAGCAGAACGTGTCTATGGATGCACACAGTCCAGCTCATCAATGCGTCTGTACTTGTGCCCCCTCAGGAAGCAGCTTCCTATGGTTGTGCACAGGGAAGAGGAGGAGCCAAGAGCCCCGGCAGGGGACTCCAGACGTGGAGGTAAGGGGCCGCTCTATGCAATACCACTGCATAGAATAAGTATAACATGTTTGTTATCTTAGATAAAAAACATTTTAAGCTTTACAGCCTCTATAAGCCCTCAGTATCCTGTCCCCAGCATATAAGCATTTACTTCTTAGTGTCCAATTCTCAGTTAAGGGGTGCTAACCCCTAAGTGTCCTATCCCCAAAGCTCAGTCATCAAGCATGTATGTTAACTCTTCAGCACAAAGTACCCATCTTCCGGTACCTACTGTATGTGTGTTGAAGCTGAATTCCAGGAATTCAGCAACTTAACAACTGTAAAAAGCGTAGGCACTCTGTGAGTTAAGCCCTGGACTAAGCGCTTTAATTTATATCTGACAGGTTTATTGAGCTACAGCAAGATATGGAGCTTTTCTGTACATACAGACCACAATGATACCCTTCACACATTTCCACCATCATAACCTCCAAACTCCTCTCCTGCACATACAGACCACAGACATACCCTTTGCACGCCTCTCTTTTACATATTTCTACCAACATACCCTCCACACTCCTCTGCTGCACATATCTCCCCCTGTCACACTCTCCAAATACCACTCCTTTACATATCTCCCTGTGATACATTCTGCCCTCCTTTCTTGCACATATTGTCATTCTATTCACATTATTTTTTTTCAGCAAACACTTCTTTGGCATTGCTTATTATATAACCAATCTTTCCAATTCTGGAATGGTCACACTTTTGCTAGTATAGGTAAGGGACATATGAATGCACGTTATGAACAATTGTTCCACAATCTTAAAGAACTCGAACGTCATTTATTTATTTTAATTTTTTTTAAGTGTTCTGTGGTCCAGGGTCCAAATTACATTTATAGCTGTGCTCTTCTCCAGCTCAAAAGCACTTGCAACAGCAAGGGGAATGCAAAAGGGATGGCATGTCATCCTCCTGTCCCTCTACATTTCGCTTGCTTGGGGCAAATGCGTGGAGCTAAAGATAAGGGCAGGCTATCAATGCAGCTATTTCCTTGTTAACTAATCTGTCAGATGGCTGCAGGGACAGTAAGTGTGGGACATCTTGTCTGACCTCAAATTGATGTGAGAGTTCTAAAAAAAATTCCAAAGAACAAATGGAATTTACATCTCTATAGAACAGTGTTTCTCAACTCCAGTCCTCAAGGCCCCCCAACAGGTCCTGTTTTCAGGATTTCCCTCAGATGAAACAGCTGTGGTAATTACTACGGCAGTGAAACTGATCAAATCACCTGTGCAAACCAATGGAAAGACAGAAAACATGACCTGTTGCGGGGCCTTGAGGACTGGAGTTGAGAAACACTGCTCTAGACTGATTGTTCTGGCAACAACTCTTTCAGATGAATGGTCTCAAATCATATTTATCCATAAAGTTATCTTATGTCTATAAATAGACTAAGAGCATCTATAGCTAAATAAAAATAACTTGAATAATGCAAACATTCTTACCACTGCCACCATTTCTGCAGCATTGCCTCTTGCACATCTTATAATGGGCACCGCACCTAGATGTGAGAATAACCAAGTAAAATCAGCTCTGTTAACAGCCACAAACAACATTTTGATTAAATCATTTGATACACTTGAACCAAAGGAAATGTATAAAAAATAAAATTCATGTGATGCTTCTCTGTTAAAGAGTTTTTTTGTTAGGCCCCTTTCACGCGAGGCGGACTCCGCTTCCACTGAGTCCGCCGGCTCAGCGGGAGATCTCTCTGTTGATCTCTGCTGAGCCGGCGGATGACAAGTCCCTCTCTGCTCACTGAGCGGGGAGGGGCTTGTCCAGCGCCGCTGGTCTCTATGGAGAGATCGGATGAAAACGGACAGCGTGTCTGTTTTCATCAGATCTCACCCGATCCGATAGTGACGGATCTGGACGTAGGGCCATCCGTCTGCTTTTGGCGGATCGGACCTGGTCGGATGTCAGTGGACATGTCTCCGCTGACATCCGTCGCTCCATAGACCAGCATGGAGCGCCCGTTCAGGTCTGCCGTTAAAACTGACAGGCGGACCTGAACGGTCCGTCAGTGTGAAAGGGGCCTAATTCTTCAGGTTTTACCTCACTGTTTCCTAAAAAGGATAACTTTACTAAAGAAACTCCACTACTAAATAGCAAAAGTAACTTAAAATGACTGGCTGCAGCTTTAGATCTTTTAGGCAAAGTCTTTTTACCCCTGGTTGCGCCCAGAATTTAAATACAGGAGACACTCAGGAAACAGCTCCATAGAAGTGAATGGATATTGACTTTGCAGGTGTAGCCAGAAGAAAGATTTGTGCTGTGAGATCAATATGGAGCACAGCTGTCCAATTCAGATAAGTATACATTTGGTTGGATAGGGTTTCTTTAGCTCACAGGGGTTAGGCCAAAGGGTTAACTTCTCTGAAACTACAGTTATCCTTCAGTTTTGTTATTTCCGGATATTCCCATCATTCTACAGCTGAAGTAGAGACATTGCCCACACTTTTAAACAAATGACTGCAATTTTCCCACTCTGCACAGAACCTGTGTTGGAAGCATCATTTCTGTTCATGGCCGTTTATGACATGGACATTCAATTAATACGATTAAAAATTGGTATTTGCATATGGCATTGTTTTAGTCCATTACAAACACCTAAAATGTCCCTTGGCTTTCTAAGAGAAAGAAAGCATAAGGTTCCTGAATTTAAATACGCAATATTTCACATCACAGTAAAACACCACACACATCTAAATACAGTTGAACTATATACATGTGTGATACATCTGCCAAGGGCTTTGCAACTCTATACAGCTAGTTTAATTCAGACACCACTGACAAAATGCATCAAAAACAAACAAACAATCCTTTTTTTGAGTTTTACAGCTTTAGATGCCGTTTGGCAGCTGATTGGATAGGGAACCAGCAGTGTGATGATGCGGATTCCCTGTCTGATGAGCAGGGTGCAGACAGATATATGAAAGCTGCAAAAGCAAAAAGTTTAATAAAAACTATAAAATGAATATAAAATTGATAGAACTGCAAAATTACTCCAGAGTACAGATAAAAAAATGATAGCAGAAAGTATATATTGTTCTTGAAGACTTACCTAATGTGACAAAGAAGCAGAAGAGGCTGTCAACAATGGTATCCATTATGGTTTCCATCTCTGTGTCAGTGATGTCAGGTCTATTCAGTGCTAGGGAAAGAATCACGAGACTTAGCTATTCTTATACAAAAGACAGAAAGTTAGAAAACTTAACACTTTTGCTAAAAACAAGATCAAAGCAAACATATTATATAAAATATCATGGATGTGTGGATTGCATAATAAAGATGACTTTTAACCACAGTTTTTCAGATTCAAGCATTAAAGTGGTAAGGCTAACTACAACAATTTTATAAATGTTCCCTCCTCCCTCCTTGTACCTATTCTGGCTCCCTTATGTTAGGGAGCTCTCGACAACTAGTTTGAATTTCTGGAGTCATGACGTCACTCGCTGGTTTTCATGGTGCTTTCGATGTCAGTGCTCTGTCTTCCTCCCTGAAACAGACACTATCTGACACAGGGAAGCGTGAGCTGTTGGATCATGTGACCACGCTAGATTAAAAAAGGTATGCAGATCTTTTTTATACAGGCTATGCAGGATAGGTGGGGAGGAGGGGGAGGAAACACATTTAAAAATAGGTAGAATAGGTATAGATAGCATTAACTCACTTAGTGCGGAACTTCAATCATTTTTTCAACTTCCCATTATTAAATCCTCTGCCCTTGTTGTTTTAACTGTGGATAGTAAAACATTTTTTTTTTCTGCCAGTAAATCCCTTATACAGCCCACTTCCTGTTTCTTGTCTGGTAAAAAAGCCTAGGATAATGACATCATGCACAGCTCTCTATCTCACAAAATTCTCCCTTGCCAGGAAGGGGGGGGGGGGGGAGTCAGAGGGCCAATGGCAGCTGCAGGGCTGCAGAGCTGGAGGTGTGCCTGTGTGTGTCCGTGTAGTGCAGTATATTCAGCAAGTACAGAATCACAGTATATATAAAATAATATGCAAAGTGGTTGGAGGGAAGCTTCAGAATGGCAAAGATGTTTTTATTACAAAATTATGTGAGCAGACTGCAGTTCCTCTAAAAGCGTTGTTCCGCCCACATTTTCTACTCCTAAAAATAGCGGCACTTTACCGCTGACGCCCCAGTGTGAAAGTGCCCTAAGTGAGGTGGGGAAAAAAAATGAGTTTCTAGTACACAGATTAGTGAGGGATGGAGTGACAGGAGAGGCGGTTTACAGGAGCTATTTTTAGCGCTATAGCACCTGTAAAGTGCCTCAGTGTGAAAGTGGCCTTACTGTATAATTCCTGTATTCATTCCTCACTTCCATCTTCTCGGCCGTGGCCCCACGCGTCATTTCCGGTTTGCAGTGCCTCTTGAGAGATGCGTGTCATCAATCCCAGGAGGCAATAGGCAAACCGACCTGCAAACTTTTACACTGCTTCTGCTGCACTGAGCATGTGCGAGATCTGCAGGTGCACGCTGGGTAACCAGAATGCACTTGAATACAGGAAGAGATAGGAAGAGATATAGTCTGGCTTCAACTTTACTAGAATACATTAAGCTTGTGTAATATAGGGGTATTTTTTATCTAAAAAGTATAATTCCGGCCGGTACACCGATTTAACTTAAAATACACAACCATTAGCCCCAGTTTCCATCCAAGTGCAGCAACAACACTAGTCAGTGCAAGCTTTTACACAGGCCAACATGCACTGAAGGCAGCCTATTCATCATTGCATGAAGAAGTGCAGGACCCTTTTTTTTTTTTAATGCATCACACCAAAACACATGGTAATAAAGTACCATGAGCTCTGCTTCGGTTTACCAGACATACATTGGCAGGTGTTTTTTGCGGTGCCATTGAGAAGGAATTGAACCACAGCACATCTGAAATAAAGATAGACGTTTACATGCGCTTCAGGAAAATGTGTGAATTGATGCGTGTTCTCCTGGCGCACAGGTGTGAACAGTGGTTTGGAAGAAAATGAACAAAACAAGATAGCAAAAAGTCTTAATGAATTTACCTCTATATGAAACAAGCTCTTTATTTTGGTTGCAAAGCACAAACATGTCATCTTCTAAAGTAATAAAGTTCAGGTACTGATCAAAGACCTAGAAAAGAAAAAAAATAAAGAAGTACTACAGTGTTACATCCAAGTAAAATCATACAGTATAAAAAAACATAAAACTACAAATAACCACATGGTGGTGGCAGCATCATGGAAAAATATAACCGGGCCAACATAGATCAATCGATCAATCAAGCAATACCTACAATACAGTGCCTTGAAAAAGTATTCATACCCCTTGAAATGTTCCACATTTTGTCATGTTACAACCAAAAACGTAAATGTATTTTATTGGGATTTTATGTGATAGACCAACACAAAGTGGCACATAATTGTGAAGTGCAGGAAAAATGATGAATGTTTTTCAAAATATCTTACATATAAATATCTGAAAAAAGTGTGGCGTGCATTTGTATTCAGCCCCCTTTACTCGATACCCCTAACTAAAATCTAGTGGACCCAATTGCCTTTAGGAGGTCACCTTATTAGTAAATGGAGTCCACCTGTGTGCAATTTAATCTCAGGATAAATACAACTGTTCTGCGAAGCTCTCAGAGGCTTGTTAGAGAACCTTTGTGAACAAACAGCATCACAAAGGCTGGAGGAACACACCAGACAGGTCAGGGTCATGTGGGGGACACAGCAAACATGTGGAAGAAGGTGCTCTGGTCAGATGAGAACAAAAATTTAACTTTTTGGCCTAAAAGCAAATAGCTATGTGTGGCAGAAAACGAACACTGCTTATCACCCTAAGCACACCATTCCCACCGTGAAACATGGTGGTGGCAGCATCATGTGAGGATGCTTTTCTTCAGCAGGGATAGGGAAGCTGTTTAGAGTTAATGAGAAGATGGATGGAGCCAAATACAGGGCAATCGTAAAAGAAAACATGTTAGAGTCTGCAAAATACTTGAGACTGCGGCAGAGGTTCACCTTCCAGCAGGACAACGACCCTAAACATATAGCCAGAGCTACAATGGAATGGTTTAGATCAAAGCATATCCATGTGTTAGAATGGCCCAGTCAAAGTCCAGACCTAAATCTAATTGAAAATCTGTGGCAAGACTTGAAAATTGCTGTTCACAGATGCTCTCCATTCAATCCGACAGAGCTTGAGCTATTTTGCAAAGAAGAATTTCAGTCTCTAGATGTGCAAAGCTGGTAGAGACATACCCAAAAAGACTTGCAGCGAAAGGTGGTTCTACAAAGTATTGACTCGGGGCTGAATACAAATGCATGTCACACTTTTCAGATAATTATTTGTAAAGAATTTGGAAAACCATTTATCATTTTCCTTCCAACTCACAATTATGTGCCTGTGACGGGAGGGCCCATGGAACCCAGAATCCAATGGAGAGGTTGGGAAACCCTTGTTTCAGCTCCCCATGCACCCCCTATGTCTAAGTTACCCTGCGTCCATTAGGATATATATTTATATAAAGACTATTCTTGGTTTGTTTGATTCTGAACTCGACATGTTAATTGAAAGAGCTGATCACATTGGCCTCTGTACAATGTAGGAGATGGTTCATCTGCTACTGGAAGCTCCTGCTATTGTGAGAAGGTATCCTGTGTTTATAGTTATGATAATGTATACTGTGTGAAGCTCGGTGACAACAAGTCTGACCTGTAGTGAAATTCTGATTAATCACAACAACAATGGCCAGGTGGGCATGGAGTCACCTTGGCTGCTTTAAGGGACTAATTAATTAGCTAGGTTAGTTAGGTTTCTGATTACAGTTTGTATTGCTAGAGAGAAGCCGATATACGTCGACAGAATGGCACGTACAGGCAGGAGGGCATATATATAAGTCCCTCCTTTAGCCTGTCCGTGCCATCGGCTCCCGCGCCGGTCGGGACCCCCGTGAGTCCGATCGCGGTCCCCGCGGACTCGATAGCCGCGGGGACCCCCGCGATCGTCTCACGGGGCGGCTGAACGGGGAGATGCCGATGTTTTTTTTGTATATATTTGGGTGAGTTTGTTTAAATAAACAGTTCAATGTTCAAGCTATGTAACTAAACTAGTCTCGCCTGGTTCTTGCAATATCTTATGTCTGAGGGACCAGATTGGTAACATAACAAAATGTAGAAAATGTCAAGGGTATGAATACTTTTCCAAGGCACTGTCTGTACCTATAATACAATACCTACAAGATACTTTATATAATATAATAGTTATCTCCAATCTGTAATATTTTAATATACCTATAATAATTATATAATATAATACAAACACCTACATTATCAGAAACCTATCTAGTACAAATCTAGTTTCCAAGATTTGTGTAGGTTTGGGACTCCTGTAATCCTTGCCAAAATAATATGATACAAACATCTGCAACATGTCAGTTTATATTCAAAGTAACTCTGTCACTATTTTAAAAAACTAAAAAGAAGCACTCCCTGCAAAGACAGCAATTAATACTCACATGTCTTGCTGCTGATCTTTGCTATCATTCCCTCCTACAAAAGCCCAAGCCATCCTCTTGGATGTTGAGAGACTTTTTACTATGCCACACTGAAATTTTAGATAAGCTTTAAAGAGAAGGGTTTCTTTTTTTTTTTTTTTTGGATTTATACTTAATCAAAAAACCGATGCTGCATCTGTCCCCTCGGCGCCTCTGCACTGAAAACCGAGCGATCAAACAAACATCGCCGATTGCTCGGATTTCACAGCTTCGTGAGCAGAGCGCTGCAGACCGTCAGTCACAGCTCTCTGCTCATCTCCCTCCATGCTCATTGGAGCGCGGAGATGTGGAGGGGGCGGAGAAGCTGTCTCAGGCTCTCAGCAACTTGCCGAGAGGCTGAGACGGGTGTTGGTCGAGGTACCTAGCGGATCCAGACTCCCATAGTAAGGATGACGCAGTGCCTGGACTGATATACGTGATGTCAGCAGAGAGTGGACAGAGAGTGGACTTCAGTCCGCTCTCTGCTGAAAACAGGTCACAGGAGTGCAAAACAAATTGCACTCCTGTGATCTATAGGAAAAGCCCAGCCAAATGAACTTTGGCTGGACGACTTCACCACAGAAAGTTTTCAACTTAATAAAATGGGAAGCATAGCAAACAGTTTTGAGAGGCCACTTGACACAAATCGTTTTGCGTCAATGATGCCAGAGGGGCCAACGCAGGAAAAAACTGGAGTCAGAGGTGGAGCAGGCCCCTCAAGCTCATAAGGCCAACTCCACTTCTAACTTAAACTTAAACTGAATTAAAACGTCTCTCAATCATAGCAGGAAGGCAGTTGAGCTGGACGAAACAAAAATTTGACATGTATAGCAATAAACCTGTCACTATGCTAGATAAACAACTGCACGATATAGCACCACAACCAAAGCCTGTAGACCTTAGAACTAGATACCATGTACATATTGCTAACCCAATCAAGGTCCTGGGAGAATTCAACCACCACCTCTCCAAACTTTACTCCTACTTCAGGTCCCTTTCCTGCAAAAATGCAAGTGCAAGAATTTTTCCAAGATCTCTCATGCCTCATAACCTCTGAACAGATCCCTTCCTCTCTAAATGCTGACTTTATGGCAGAGGAACTTCGCTTGTCAATCAAAAATCTCAAACCTGGGCAAATAACTACACTGCCTTATTCTATATAAAAAATATCTGATATCCTGATCCCACACTTAATAACCACCTTTAGTTGCCTTAAAAAAAAGGCAACTCCTTCATCCCAGAATCAGCATTGGCCAACATAGGGGGTAATAAATTAAAACTGGAGTTGCAAAATCTGGTGCAGCTCTGCATAGAACCCAATCAGCTTCCAGTTTTTCTTTTTTGTCAAAGCTTTTGAACAATTTGAACAAGCTGAAGTTAGAAGAAACAGATTGGCTACAAGGCACAGCTGCACCAGATTTTGCCCTCTCCAGTTTTAGTAAATTGACCCCATAGTCATGATTCCTAAACCAACCGCCAATCCCCAGTCTTTGTCTAACCATAGGCCAATATCACTTTTGAACACAGATGAAAGATACTGGCGAAAATCCTAGTCACTAGTATAAACTTTTTCTTGGGTCATCTCATCCACAAAGAGCTTTTTCACTTTGAGAGAAGCAAGTGAAAATGTCTGTCGGCAATAAAACTTCTTATCTCACCTGAACCTGGTTGGTGGAATCTATGTTCTCCCACAACATGCACAAGGCCTTTGACATCCTTTCCTGGCAATATATAACTATTACTCTCCACAAATGGAGTACAGGACACAACTTTATATTCTGGGTCAAGGTTCTATATGCCCAGCTGATGGACACAATAAAATATGATGGATTCACCTCTGACTCCTTCCCAGTAAGCTGTGCACCAGACAGGGCTGCCCTTTATCCCTGGTCCTTTTTAATTTGACCCTAGAGGCCCTCGGTTGCCATTAGAGCTCATCCTGACATTGAGTGCATAGAACTTCCAGGTAAGCACAATAACCAAATGATGTTCAATTTGAGCCCCTATCTTCTCCACCAGATTCACAGAACTAAAACTTTACCTGGTTCACCTCATTGCCTTACTTATGTATCAACCTCAACCCTTCTTTCGATTTTCAGTACAAGGCCAATTATCCCCCTTACCTTAAACAACTTTCTAACCGTCTCCCCTCTTGGCACACACTCCATCTATCTTGGTTTGACAGTATCCATGCACTAAAAATTACTTACTTGCCCAAACTTCCATATTATTTTAGGGTCCTTTTGATCCCAGTCAAATAATGTGCATTAAACAAAGGAAACTTAAATTCATCTGGCACCATTGCAGGCCAGGAGTAGTGGCCGCCTTACTATATCTCCGAAAAAAAGTGGATGGCCTAGTTGTACCAAATCAAAGGAATACTATACTGCAGCCCAAATTGCACCCTTAGCATCACTGCATGCTTCTTGCAAACTGCCTCTCTGGACCCTTGTTACCATTCCTAATGCACTTAAAGCGGGATTCCGCCGAAATAATGTTTTTTTTTTTTTTCTGTTCATAGGGAAATAAAGACAAAAATAACATGTCACTTACCTGCTGCAGTTCTTTTCCCCACCGATCGCCGATTCCGTCCGTTTGGAGAACTTTTAAAATTGCTTGCTGGACGATTCCATTTTGCTTGTGGGCAACAAGCATTTACTTCCGGGATGCGGTGAATGCTGTGCTCCCAGCATTCACCGCTCGATCCCGCGCATGCTCACTTCGCTCAGCGAGCAGCGCCGTACAGTCTCCCGGCCGAAATCTCGAGAGATTTCATGCTGACGGCTTCATGGGAACAATGCAAAAAAGCTCCCAGGGGTCATTGCGGAGCCGGGGGAGAGCCCGAAACCATGCCTACTCCCACGGGAGGACAGACCGGAAGCCATAGCAAAAATCAGTACAGTAAGTAAAATAATTTTTATTTTTATTTTTTAATGGTCATTTGTTCATCAGCATTGGTAACTACTTTGAATTAGATGAAGTAGTATTTTAGAGTACCAAACCGCTTTAATGAACTTAATCTGGCCACCCCCTCACCAAAGACCCCGAAAACAGATCCTACTATGTAGCATTCCTAAAGACCTTGTGAATTTTTCCAGCAATTTTCTTTTCATATTTTTCACCTCACCTCCCACTTCCAGGGATCCTGTATAATCCATCATTCCTCTCTGCACTTGAGAACCCACAAGTCTTTCAATGGTGGTGTTAAATAGGTCTATGACTGCTTATAAAATGGTGTAAAATCTTTGCAACACTTCAGAGAACACTAGAAATTGTCCCATGAGGGAACATTCTGATAACATGAAAATTAGATATTACATTCGCACAGATTGGTCAATACGCTTGACTCCCTTTAAAAATCACTGCCTGAAAAGCCCCCACTCTACAGGCCTTGTTTTCACTTAATACACTACCCTTAGCGACTCTATGATCTCCTCAAATCTCCTATATATTGAAAAGTGAGAGAGGGACTTCCGGTAACTGACTGGAACAAATTTTCAGTTGCTCATTTAGTGAAAGAAAACTCTTACAAAGTACCTTCCCACTGGTACATGACCCCCAACCTCATTACTAAAATTGTTCCCAGTGCCTCCCTGCTTTTGAGGTCAGGGGGAGCATGGTACTTTATCATACATATGGTAGCAATGCCCTAAGGTCTGTCCATTCTGGATCCATGTTTTCAATAGGATCGAGTCAGTTCTGAATCACAACTTGATTCAGGATCCCTGGAAAGCGTTGCTACACAGGCCTGACCTTCCCAGATGCGCGAAAAAATTAGTGGATTTCTTTTGGATTACTTTTTGCTGCCAGGCAAACATTGGCTAAAGCTTGAAGAAACCAACACTCAATTTTGCGGTGATGAAACAAAGAGTGATGGGCACTATGGTACACGAGAAACCCACTTAGTGAAACCTACTGTAAAATTCCTCAAGGTTTGGTACCCATGACAACAGCCACAAAACAAAAAGGTAACAATGAGCTTGACTGGACCCCATGAATCTCCCTGTCCCTCCCCCCCCCCCCACCCCTCAATTTTTGCCTTACAAATTTGAATCTGAGCACTGTGAAGCTATAGCCAGCCTTCCCCTCTAGCTGAGCCAAAACATACAGTCAAGGCTGGAACCGCACACATTTTAATTGCAGAAAGTGACATATAGTTTTTGCGACTAAGGAGAAAAAGAGGTCCTAAGAGCCATGCATCACACAAAACCTTCATGCAGAGTGGAAGCAACCTCAGCCTACACTCTGTCCAGGCCACGCCTCTGACATGTTTCACCCCATTGCTTAGTCATGGGCCCCATTGGCAGGGTAAAACATGACGGGCATGGCATGGACAGAGTTTAGGCTGAGGTTGCCTCCACACTTTACAGGATGGTTTTGTGTGATGTGTGGCTCTTGGGACTGCTTTTCCATTTTCATTGACTTCTACGGAGACAAGCTCTTTCTCTGCCTGTACTCCCAGCTATGTAGAGATCCAGATGATAATTAAAAGGTAATTAAAAGGACAGCTGCTAACATTGACCACGTCCCATATTCTCGTGCCAAACAAAAATTTAAACCAATATAATGCTGCGCTATCCAAATATAATCAAGTGATTATCTTACTTAATCCTAATAATACTAACTACTGTTCAATAGTGATGGTGAGGTATTACATTCCTATGCAATTTAATCAAACAACAATGCAATCTTATGCAATTAAAATTTGCAATCAAACGACTAGAAATTGCAGTCTTGTGCGATATTGCCAATGACAACCTGTATACCATACACCCCTCTATATACACACACACACACACACACACACACGTTGCATTCATATACAATAGACAACTTGCAATCTTAAACGATAATTGCAGTGACAACTTGTAATTTTCATAAATCTATATAAATGATTATTGTATATTGATGCACTATATATATATATATATATATATATATATATATATTTGGATAGTGCAGCATTATATTGGTTTAAATCATAATATATAATGTTTGGGGTTTTTACCTATTCGTCAGGCCTAAAATGTGTATTTTAAGACATGTGTAGTAGAATATTGAATGTACAAGCAAATTGCAATCTTGCAGTAGATCTGTCTCTCAAACTGAATCACTACTTTTGGTCGGTGCTCCAAAAGGTGAGTTTGTATAAATGATTAGATATGTTCCTTTGGTTTAACCTACAAGTCACCATATCCCTATTTTCTTCATTAAATAAAAATAAGCATATTTCTTTAAACTGTTTGCTTGGATGATTGATAATGCAAAGCAGGTATGCGAGAGGATGTGTGTACTGTATTTGTCCACTAGATTTTAATGTGCAAATTGCTGCTCAAATGATACACTCTAACAGATAATGCTAATAAGCAATTTCACCTTTGATACTTGAGCCACTGTGTTAGCCGTAAGTGCTGCACTTGCTATATCTTCCAGTTTACTGCGGGAGATTGCAGAGATGAAGTTCAAGTAATAGGACTCATACAACTGGGTCCTCAGATCCTGCAATTAAGAAAAAAACAATTCAAAGAAGTCAAACAAACATCGGGTGTTTGTGGTGTTCCAATATAAATAAGGGATACTCTTCACCTCCAACATGCAGCAAGATTATTGCCTTTACCAGTACCAGCATATGCAGATCTACCTCCCTCCCCCCCCCCCCCATATCAGCATGCAGTAGAGCAGAATACTACTAGCACTCTGAAAGAACCTATCCATGAATGTAATGGGCAGGATATTGTGAGCCCCCCTACACACGGTCGGAAATACCGACCACAAAATCCGTCTGATTTTTTCCAATGGATTTTTTCCGACACTGGTGTTGCATACACACGGTCGGACAAAGTTGTCGGAAAATACGATCGTTCCGAACGTGGTGACGTTCGTTGCGTACTACGGAACTACGTAGAGACTAGTAGCCAATAGCTTTGGTCTCGTAATTTGATCTGAGCATGCGCGGCACTTTGTCCGTCGGAATTCCCTACACACGATCGGATTTTGTTGTCGGAAAATTTGAGATCCTGCTCTCAAATTCCGACGGAAAAAGTCCGCTAGAGCCCACACACAATCAGATTTTCCTAAAACATAGTCCGATTGGACTTATGCTATCGGAATATCCGACCGTGTGTACGGGGCATAAGAGTTTTCCTGCAGTGTGCCAGCAATACAGCAGATGGAAATCACTGTGTGGGTTATAATCTCCAAGACACAACTAGCATAGGGATTGTTCAGCCTTATCTGCTGTAAGTAAGCAGAATTCCAAACAGAACTTCTCTTAAGGGAAACCTGCAATGGGGTAAATATAAAAAAAGATACTATTGCTGATTGACCACCTTCTGAAAAAAACAGGGGGATAGCATTTTAAGAAGGAGATCAAGTACAGCAGCTCCATATTCCCAGCATGATGACTTCCCTTTAAAACCCAGGACTGTGGTGGTCATGAAGTAAATTGATTCAGAAGCTGCCAAAGGAGAAGAGACTGAAGTGTATACATTTTATATGGGAGCACTATTGTGCTGAAGAGCACTGCGGACCCATTTTTTGCTGAATGTAATTTTATGGGATGTAATGGGTAAGAAAAACTGCTGAAAACAAGAAAACTAAGAACAAAGCCATACCTGACAGATTCTATCCACATTCTCCTCTGTAGGCATCACAAAATACACAGCTGGAACATCTGGAATTGCATCACGGTCTGAGTGCAGAAGTCTGAAGAAAAGATTATATAGTGCTGTGATGAATAGACTGTATATAAATACAGACATACTGAGCTGTCATTTTCAGCAGCATATTAATAAAGAAATTGCAAATATACTCTTGATCTTTCCTGAAAGAAATAAAGCTCCAAAGCATTTGGATCTTTGCCGAGGGAGTGAATCAGTTTGGCTGATCCTCTCCTTTAACAGGGATCATAAGATCAACAATTGAAGGTGCCTTGACCAGAACTATTTCCAGTAAAGATAATTATTCCAGTTCTTCTATTACTAGGATTCTCGATCTATGTCAGTTTAACTAACTTCTAACATAGTTATAAGAACAATAGGTACATTTTGTATTGCAGTTAGAAAACAGAGAAATAAAGTGAATACAAGCATCATAAGATGAGAAGAAGAATTACCCGTTTGCGTCAAACCAAACCTGTTCTGTAGTGCTCTGCTCCTAACCAGAGAGATCGCTGGACTAACCTGATATGGTTACAGTGCAGTGTCTCCAACTGAAAAGTGTTAGGTTTTTTCGTGCAACCCGCAGGGTTGCACAAAAAAAAAGGAAAGCCATTATTATATATATATATATATAATAAATATATATATATATTATATATATATATATATATATATATATATATATATATATATATATATATATATATATATATATATATATATATATATATAGATAGATAGAGAGAAATGACATCAAAAAGGTGCATGCACCTTTTTTTTGCCGCACTGGAATCGTATTGCACCTTCTGATTCTGCCAAATCGCACTGCGTTTTGCAAACCCCACACAGCATTAGTGTTGAACCTAGGCTAAAAGTAGGGCTGAAACAACTAATCGATTAATCGTCAACTAATCGATTATGAAATTAATCGATTATGAAAATAGTCATCGATTAATCGGTCAGTAACATAATGGGGTTAAAAAAAAACTAAAATGAGCCCTTTATAGTACAAAAAGAGCAAATAATCGCTACTGTAAATATTACTTTCACAGTTCTACAGTAAAAAAAATTAACCCTACAGTAGTGATTATCTGCTTTTTTGTACTATAAAGGGCTAATTTTAGTTTTTTTAACCCCATTATGTTACTAAACATCTCAGGCCTGGTTCACACCATTTTTTGGTGCTTTTTGCAGAAACCCACTACAGTTCATTTACATGGTTTCCTATGGGACACGTTCACATCTATGCTTTTTTTCAGCCGCTGCTGTTTGGAAAGGGTCAGGGACTTTAACGCAAAATGGTGCTTGTAGAAATTGCAGCAATTTGTGTTTTTTAATCTGCCCAACAACTAATTGGCCAAAAAAAAAGTATCTCTCTTCTGTCTGTTATTCTCAGAGTGGATTAAATATTTTGCTCCCCAACTATATAGTTGGTTATTTATATTTACCACTGCATAGAGATATTTAGGAATAATTGCCTTTTTTTTTTTTAAACTTTAAATATTAAACTAAATTATACACCACACTTTTTTTTTTAAGGTTATTAACCGATTATTCGAAACAATAATCGGCCAACTAATTGATTATGAAAATAATCGTTAGTTGCAGCCCTAGATAAAAGGTCGATAGAAAAAAAATGCTGTCAAATTGGTAACTCAAATGCCAATACTGAAACATTACTACGGCTCCATGCTGCATGACTGCAAAATGAAGCTGGTGTCCACCACATTGTACACTACTTAAAGATATTTCAATGCTGTATTAGTTTCAATAAATATAGCCACAAAAAAAATGTGTAAAATAAACTCACAAGTGTAAAGTGACCCCCATATCTCTCAGTTCCTTCACAGAGAGCAGAGGAGAGATGATATCTTGGCCAAAACGGTCGTAAATGAGGACCTGAAAAGCAAGAAGCATTGTAACTGAATTAAGCCAATACATTTATATTGAAAGTAAAATGTTTAGTGCCTAGAAAGAAAGAAATAAACACTAGGATATCTAAAATTATCAATTGCTACAAGGTCAACTATAGCTGAACTCAAAGAATGTAACAAAACCAACCCTTACAGAAGAGCCCCTAGCACTGCATTCAGAAATCCTTTCCTCTGCCCATGAAGCGTATTCACAACATGAGCAGAGCTTTCAGAATTAACAGCCCTCCTCCTCACTCCAGCTTTCAACTGAGCATCTGTAACATGACTGCAGCAGGCAAAGTACAGAAAAATTAGCGGATAGGTCATAATTAAAAAGTTAGAAGAGTGGCACAGGCATAAAAGCTTGCACCATTCTTAGGTAATCCCCCGGATTCTGTCAATTCTTCTTCATGTGAAAGACAATATATTAGCAAAATTATGTACAATAATTTGTACAATGATATAATAAATCAGTGTGTTTCATTGCATATAATGATTGTATATCATTCTCCACCTATGTGATACGAGTAAAGTGCGTAACTACAAAATACAACATGCAGTGTCAAAAAATAGAAAGCACTCTACTTCGTGAAAGAAGAAATCATGCTGTTGGGAAGGATTGAGGGGAAATCAGTGGGTGAAATATATCACAGGCAGAAGGACTAAGAGATCCTGTATGGGAAAAGGAGTACAATCAAGAGGTCAGACAGCAGAGAGTTGGCTGGCAAAAGAATGAGCCTGATGGAAAACAATCAAAGAAACTGCAGGGTTGCGTGTAGCATAAGTGGAAGGGCTTGCAGGGCTCTTACTGGATCCCATATTAGAAGTGTGTGTGTGATGCTTAAAGCCCAGCGCCATTAAAATAAAGAAATTCACCACAATTTGGGTGGAGGAGGATATCGCTGGAGGTGGCTGGAATGGGGAAATCAGATAAATTAAACAGCTTCTTCATCTTTCCCCTAGACATAATGTGTAAATTAACCCTTGCAGCACTGTGGGGGTTGCCTAAAAAAAAGGGGATTTTTTTTCCCCTGAAGTTGGGCATTAAAGGCATGAGAGAAAAATGAAGGCTACCATGCTGACCCCTCTGGCTGGTGTTCTCAGACACCGGAAGCAACATGGAACAAATGAAAATCAAGGCAGTGGCCCAAAATGTAAACATTTTAAGTACAGTATTCAGTATTGAGGGTTCTTATATTTAGCTAATGACATGTTTACTTTAAAGACTGTGCCTATAGTATTTAAATGTATTTTCTGGGAAAAAAAATACACCAAAATTTTTTTTAGTGCAAACATTATACCTAATTTTTCATATGATAAAAGATGGGATTGTTTCAAGTAAAAATCGCTAATACACATAGTTATATAGTCTGTAAGGTTGAATAAAGACACTAGTCCATCCAGTTCAACCTGTGTGGGGATGTATGTATTTAGTAGGAATGCACCGATACCACTTTAAGAGTACAAAGTAACGATACTTTTTTCAAGTACTCGCCAATACCGATTACGATACTTTTTTTTAATGTCATGTGATAGTGCAACATTTCCAAAATTAATGTAGACGGGGTGGCTTGGGAGTGAGCCCGCAAAAAAGCAGCTTTCTATGTTGGCACCCAGCAGGAGGGAGGAGCCAAAAGTATCAGCAGGGAAGCAGAGAAGAGCAGGATCGGGGCTGCTCTGTGCAAAACGATTGCACAGAGCAGGTACCGTATATACTCTAGTATAGGTCAACCCGAATATAAGCCGAGGCCCCTAATTTACCACAAAAAAAAAAAAAACTGTAAAAACTTATTAAATCATGTATAAGCAGAGGGTTAGAAATGCAGCAGCTACTGTAAGTGGAAAAGAGGGTCAACAATGCCCATCTGCAGCTGCATACCCCCCTGTGTCCTGTACATACCCCCCTGTGTTCATTGCAGCCTCCCTGTGCGATCTGCATTCTCTCTGTGTCCACCATTGCAGTCTTCCTGTGCCGATCTGTATATGCCTCCCTGTGCGATCTGCATCTTTCTGTGTCCCCCATTGCAGCCTTCCTGTGCTGATGAGCATGTAAGGCAAAACAGATGGCAGCCATTCCAATGTACAAAAGCCGTGCCTCCTCCTCGTCCTCGTCCGTGATAGGAGCAACACTCCGTTTTCCCAGCAGTCAGTGTTCAGTGTTCCACCTATCAAGGACATCCTCTCATCCTCGTCCATGAGATGAGAATGACAGGACATCCGTGATAGGCGGAACACTGAACATTGACTCACTGCTGGGAAAATTAATGTTCCTCCTATCACAGATGAGGAGGCGTGGCTTTTGAACACTGCAATGGCCGCCGTCTGTCTGCATGACAAGCTGCTCAGGTAGGCAGACGGCTTTGACTCGAGTATAAGCCGAGAAGGGCACTTTCAGCATAAAAAAAAAAGGGCTGAAAATCTTGGTTTATACGGTAAGTATGACAGGTTTGTTATTTTATTTTAAAAAATTGGAAGCTTTATTATTACTTTAACCACTTCAATATCAGGCACTTTTACCCCCTTCCTGCCCAGGCCAATTTTCAGGTTTTAGCACTGTCGCTCTTTGAATGACAATTACGCAGTCATGCAACACTGTACCCACATTATGTTTTTATCATTTTGTTCACACAAATAGAGCTTTATTTTGGTGGTATTTAATCACCACTGGATTTTTTATTTGCTAAATAGATGAAAAAAAGACCGAAAATTTTGAAAAAACAACAGTTTTTCTTTGTTTCTGTTATAACATTTTGTAATTAATATTTCTTCATAAATTTAGGCAAAAAAACTAGTCCACAAACTATGGTCTATATATATATATATATATATATATATATATATATATATATATATATATATATATATATATATATATATATATATATAATATATATATATATATATATATATATATATTTTGATCAATCCTGATGTATCTCATTTCTTGAGGCACAAAAACACCAGGACAGTAGAAATACCCCCAAATGACTCCTTTTTGGAAAGCAGACAGTCCGGAGGTATTTAGTAAGAGTCATGGTGTGTGTCTGAAGTTGTAATTTTTTGTGGAAAAATAGAAAGAAGAAAGAAGCAGCTTTTTTTCAAATTCTTAAAAAAATATTTTACACATAGTCACCAGTGCAGTACAGCGTCATCACATAACTGGTGTGGTGGTGACCAGGGACTGGTGACATAATGTAAAAAAAAAGTTTTTATTATTATTTATTTCCTATTTTTCTCTTTTTTTTACCATACTGTGACCAGAGCAATACTGTGTTATATAGTAACACTGTACCACTCTGGGGAGTTGATTTTCTTTTTGTTTGCTTATAGCAGTGAATTTTAAGATTATTTATTTGCAAAACTTTATAACAGAAACAAATAAAAAACCCAGTAGTGATTAAAGCGGACCACCCAAAAGTGGAAGCTCTGTTTATCTGACTCCTCCCCCCTCCGGTGCCACATCTGGCACCGGAGGGGGAGAGGGGGGAGCGCGTACCAGTTTTTGACAGGTATGCGTCCCCACTTCTGGAAGATTGCGCCGTGGTGCGATCACTCGGAAGTTCGCCCCCCTCCCTCCTTCCTTGGGGCAATTCCGAAAGCGCAGTCATAAGGCTTCACTGCTGGGTTCCCTCACTAGAAATGGCGGCAGCAGCACCCGAGAGCCAATGGAAACATCGGCTGGGGTGCCGACATCGCTGGATTCCAGGACAGGCACGTGTCCCAAAATTAAAAGTCAACAGCTACAGTATGTGTAGCTGCTGACTTTAAATTTTTTGCTGGGGCAGGTGGAACTCCGCTTTAAATAGCACAAAAAGAAAGCTCAATTAGTGTGAAAATAATTATAGAAATTTCATATGGGTACAGTGTTGCATGACCAAACAATTGTAATTCAAAAATGCGACCTAGAGTGAAAGGGACTAAGTTTCCATAGACAAAATAATACCTCTTGGGAGATGAATACACTGCATTGAAGTAAAGATACAACTTTAACAGAGTTAAGTGGAGAGAATTGTGAATGAGGAAGAACCTAGGGCATACATTTAAACCTCCTAGGAGAACTCTTACCTTCCATACTGGCTCGCCCGTGCTGCTCTTTACAAGTGGAACATTAAAATTCAACATACGCTTTAAAGCCACTGCAAAAGAAAGACAGAAAACAGGACTTATACCGGTATCAATACAGCATACTTTGACTATTTACATATTATACAAAGTGCGTAGGAGAGAGATAGAGATAGATAGATAGATAGATAGATAGATAGATATAGATAGATAGATATATTAGGCTGGGTTCACACGAACTTCACATGTGGCTCCTAGCAGGGGTCCGGTGCGTCCTTGTTCATAGTTTCAGATACGATTTCAGCCCGAATTTTTGTCTGTATTCGCACCTGAAATGGACCAAAAGATGCACAGGGCTCCTGTACAAATTCGCACCGGAGCCGCAGCGGAGATATGTGAACCAGCTCCATAGAAAGCCAGTCAAAATCTCCTGCTATTGCGAATTGGATGTGGGGAATGTGGATCCAATTTGGAATATTGTGAACCCAGCCTTAGTATGTTTAAAAACAAATGGACTTGTAGTAATATAAAGGTTACATTTTCTCAGCCAAACTACATAAAAATTTTAATTTGCGACCTGTTGCTAAGTATTCATGCACATCAGAATTTGTACTATTAGGAATCCACACCAAAGATACTGTTTACAAGAAAAAAATCTTGTTAAAATGTTTGGATATTTTTTTATATGTAGCACCCTCTTTCCTTATGTAGGTGCTAGATATAGTTTTGTAGAGCAGGTAAATTTAAGCAGGCCTAGCTGGAAGCTAGGCCTGTTTGTTTTGATCTGTGGGGCTGGGAGTAGCCTAGTGACTCAAAGCTAGCTTCATCTTTCGGTTACCTCCCTTCTGCTTCTCGAAGGAAGGTCGGGAAGAAGGGTGAAGCTGTCTGGGGTGTTCCAAGGAGCACTGACCAATCCCCAATCTGTATTGGCAGGGGGCAGGCCTCCTTAACCGCTTGCCATATGACATGACATGTCATGTGCGGCTCTCGTTCTGGAAGGGCGTCATATGACACACTCAACTTCTCGGCCCACCAGGGGGCGTGCGTGTCACTGGGGACTTGATGCGCGTGCCCGGCGGCTGCGATGTCCGCCGGGCACCCGCGATTGCCCGGTAACACAGCAGGACCGTGGATCTGTGTGTGTAAACACACAGATCCAGGTCCTGTCAGAGGAGGGGAGACTGATGGTGTGTTCCCAGTACAGAGGAAAACCGATCGGTCTCCTCCCCTTGTGAATCCCCTCCCCCTACAGTTAGAATCACTACCTAGGAACATAATTAACCCCTCGATCACCCCTAGTGTTAACCCCTTCCCTGCCAGTCACATTTATACAGTAATCAATACATTTTTATAGCACCAATCGCTGTATAAATGTGAATGGTCCCAAAAGTGTCCGATATAAGTAAATAATAATAAAAATTTTATAAATCTATCCTCTATTTTTTAGATGCTATAACTTTTGCTCAAACCAATCAATATACGCTTATAGCGATTTTTTTGCATCAAACCAAACCTGTTCTGTAGCGCTCTGCTCCTAACCAAAGCCTAACATTTTAGAACAACTCGTGCTAAGGGACAGGAGTGGATAATTTCTAGGCTGCAGATGTCAATAGCTAATTGAGCCCTGGTGTGCCATTCATACTTTTTGGCTCACTATATCCCTTTACAATCCGACCATATAATCTCTGTAAAATGAACTTTAGCATTACCATAACTTTGTAATACGAGGATCCAATCATTTTTTTTTTTTTTTTTACCAAAAATATGTAGAAGAATACATATCGGCCTAAACTGAGGAAAAAAATATTTAAAAAAAAAAATAAAAAATTGGATATTTATTATAGCAAAAAGTAAAAAATATTGTGTTTTTTTTTTTTCAAACTTGTCACTCTTCTTTTGTTTATAGCGCAAAAAAATTAAAAAAAAAATTTAAAAAAAAAAAAAAATGTAGAGGTGATTAAATACCACCAAAAGAAAGCTCCATTTGTGAGAAAAAAAGTATAACAATTTTATCTTGTTGCATGACCGCGCAATTGTCATTCAAAGTGTGACAGCGCTGAAAGCTGAAAAATGGCTTGGGCAGGAAGGGGGTGAAAATGCCCTGTATTGAGGTGGTTAAATACCTAGAGTCAGCCCAGCTGGGGAGGAGTTGTTTGGGTGGAAGAACTGGAGATGGAGTGTTAGGCTGCCGGGGTCTTTTGGAGAGCCCCCCAGTCTGGAGGGGGGGTGACCTTGGGCTGGGGGGCTCAGAGCTGAACAAGAACCCCACACAACCCAAGGGGTGTCCTGAACAGGCGCAGGAGAGGACAGCGGGGAATACTGCTGGGCAAGTCTCCAGGAGGGATCCATCAGGTGTCGGTGAGTGACAGGCACAGTCTGGAGAGCTGGACTGGGAGTGTGCAGTCTAAGATGGATGTAGAGCCAGCGGGAGAGACTGATGTTACTGGCAGTGAAGTCGGGCTGCTGCAGTCGGGAGGGCCGTCAGGGTCTGCAAAGGGATCAGTAGTCCGCCAAAGAGGGCAGCTAGCACCAGAACTGTCTTTTGCTACACCACAGGGGCCCACGGTCCCTGCCTGTAATGAGGAACTTTACTAAGGCCTGGCTGAAACCAGAGTAAGGTCCAACCATGTGCTAGCTGCGCCTGAAGAATTGTGCTGGAGGGAGAAGGAGAGATAGTCTGCAGCAAGTGTTGTGCAGGAGGAGAGTATCTAACTTGTCCCAAACCATGCAAGAATCTTTTCTGGGCATTCCATGAATTCTTTACCCTTTCCAAGTTTAATCCCTCAATAAAATACAAAAACAAAGCTGATGGACTTTTCATTGTCTGGAGTGACTGGAAGTGAATGCCGGGCTGGGCAGGGTGACAGGTGGGCCACATCACTCAGCACGCCCTACGGGGGTACCGCTACATATACAAAACAACAATGAAATAAATTAAAAACTTTAAATAAAAATATTTCTTAGGGTGCACTCACACTGGGACTGGTTGAACTGAACAGTGCCCAAATTTGACTGTCCCCCCTTCTTCCTTCCCCACTGGGCTATAAGGAAATGTTCACAGGTCTACCTACATTATCACCTCCGCTAACCAGTCCACAGTGATCCCTACTTCTATACTTAGTCATCTTTGGGGAGTTTGATTGTCTGGCATGGTGTGCACTTACACTAAAGCAAACGGTACAGGACCATAACTGAACTGAGCCTGGGATCCCCTATGCCGGGTGATCTCAAAGTACTCTTAATTGATGTCAACCGCAGTTCGCAGCACTCAACTGCACAAATGATCCAGACCAAGATCGCTTAAAACTGCCAGTGTGAGTGCATCCTTAGTTGATAAGCATTGTAGCGTTTAAAGCGGAGATCCATGCAGTTAGAAAAGGAACAAATGCATTAAGTTTATTGTATAATTTAGAGAAATTAAAAGCTAACACCGCGCTAATCCCTAAATGTGACACATGGTGAGTACCATATAGATAACCCTATATGGAAATTACATGCATGTGCGTGTATTAGATAATAAATAAAATGATAAATAGCAGCAGCTAGTAGATGTGAGATAAACACATAAGCCAAAAATATACAGTGAAAAAAGCCGCGCTGAAGTGATGATATGAACCAAATCACAAAAAAAAAAAAAAAAGGACTGAAATAATAATTGAGGAAAGATGATAATGAAACCATCTAAATAATAATTCGTGAGAAAATGATAAAAAAATCTGTATAGACAGATAATCATACAATAAAGTCCCAATACAAGGTGAAAAAGTGATAATCAAAAAATATTGGTGAAGTAAAAATTATAAAAAATTAGTACAAACAAATTGTTCAAATAGTGAAGTCCAATACAAATTAGAAATAATAGTGACATAAAAAATCCTTTAGTGACATAAAACTTTCAGGAACGTGAATATGGGAAATCCACCCTTGTGATCTTAATCCACCACCGTCCTAATATTGCGCTTACCGGAGGGCAAGCTTTGATAAGCCTGTAACTCAAAGGGCATCAAGGAGAGATCAAAACCACTAGGTGTCGCCACTGGGACTCATGCTTGACTGCTGATAATAGCCGAAATCCTGGGTAGGGCAAATCCCCCTTGTAGGTTATAGATGGGATTCGAAGTCACCGGAAGACTCCAATCCCCTAGTCTTTTGAACGGGCGGCCATCTTTGGACTCCAGAGACCAAGCCAGAAGTGGACGGTGCTGTAGCCTGAGAGTGGAAGAGTGTTTGATCCCCTGGTTTGACATCTTTGGAGGAGTTCGATCCCATCTATAACCTACAAGGGGGATTTGCCCTACCCAGGATTTCGGCTATTATCAGCAGTCAAGCATGAGTCCCAGTGGCGACACCTAGTGGTTTTGATCTCTCCTTGATGCCCTTTGAGTTACAGGCTTATCAAAGCTTGCCCTCCGGTAAGCGCAATATTAGGACGGTGGTGGATTAAGATCACAAGGGTGGATTTCCCATATTCACGTTCCTGAAAGTTTTATGTCACTAAAGGATTTTTTATGTCACTATTATTTCTAATTTGTATTGGACTTCACTATTTGAACAATTTGTTTGTACTAATTTTTTATAATTTTTACTTCACCAATATTTTTTGATTATCACTTTTTCACCTTGTATTGGGACTTTATTGTATGATTATCTGTCTATACAGATTTTTTTATCATTTTCTCACGAATTATTATTTAGATGGTTTCATTATCATCTTTCCTCAATTATTATTTCAGTCCTTTTTTTTTTTTTGTGATTTGGTTCATATCATCACTTCAGCGCGGCTTTTTTCACTGTATATTATTGTATAATTTAAATGCAAGAAGTTTAAGGCTTATGACACACAGGCGATTACTCCCTCCCTTTTTTTGTTACAGCAATTCGTCACTAAGAAAATCATAATGCTTTCCTATGGGATCGCTAACTGTGAAATGTGTAAAGCCATTTGTCGTTCTGTTGCTCAACTATCAAGATTCATCATCATTTCGGCTTGGTGGCAAAATCATAAGCTCCAATCACTGGTAGCGGAGCACACCCCAATAGCATAGAAAATCACCAGCGACCCTAGCTATTAAATCACTAGCTACAAATTGCTGTTGGCATTAGCGATTTGCAGCAGCAATTCATTTCTGCATAAAGCTGCCTGTGTGTCATCTGCCTTAGAATCTCATTTTAAAGTCTAATGTCACCTATAAAGTGGTTGTAAACTCTCTAGCAAAACATTATCACATTTAAATCTACATTTGTCAGGCCATTGATCGCTGCCGTTTACACTTCACTTACTTTTTAAATCTTGTCACAATTCATGCTGCAAACTTTCACTACGTCACCGGCGCATGCCCAGTTCGTTGTTCGATTAACGGCACACGATGTGTGCCATTTACCTAACAACAGCATGCCGGGTATGGTGTGTTCCATCGAGAGCAGCACAACTAGGAAGGCTCACGATACTGTTCCTTCCTCCTCAGCGTCCTGGTTCTCCCGCGATTGCGCATGCGCGAGATTTCGGCAGGGGAACCCAGGTGGAAGGGTGGAAATTACATCCATAGCAAAGACAAAAGATGGCGCTGCCGATTCCCAGAAGATCTTTTTTATAACACAAAATAGAAAAGGTAGTTCTGAAGCGTTTTTAATAATATAACAATGTTGGTTTTATGACAATATTCCGCAAAGTAAAGCAGAGTTAACTTTAAAACCATGTGTAACATGGTGCCAAGTGAACCCTCCTGACAGTGTGTAGGGTTATTCTCGTCCGCAGCATCTGTCAAATTGAAAATCGCTACCGCTGTGCATGGCTTCATCCGCACAGCTGCATCACGACAAAGATCTATGAATGAACAAACTACAAGTTCCATCTGAACTGCGGCAGACGGACTTGTAGTTCCCAATGGAACACAAATGCAACGATTACCACACTCACAGTCCAGCAACACTTCATCCAATTCTCTAACTGAATGTCTATACCTCAATATGGACAGCTGGAGGAAGAGTCTACAGGAGCCTGGGATTGCACCCCCAATCCACTTATCATAGATGAATTTTTTCGCCGGCTCATTTGCAAAAAAAAAAAAAAAATACATATTTTTTGCTACAAAAATGGGTGCAATAAAGACTGGTACACATTCGCCCAGCGTGTACAACTGGACAGAAGCCAGTCATGCTGTCAAAGGAGCATGCTGGAAAACCAGCATTAGATCAGCACTGGCAGTCAATGGCTGCCAAGGCTATTCGGTGTACTCTTGGGGGGGGGGGCTTGTCGGGTGGGGCCAACACAATAGCTCAGCGAGGGAGATCGCCACACTAACATCACATAGTATGGAGACCTCTCAGTGTTTTTTGTTCAGCTTGCTGGGTTCAACGAAAAAGAACTTCCAGTATATATCTAGCTTTAGCCTTTAACTGGGTATCAGTCTCTTGCAGTACCTGTAGGGAAAAGCTCAGGCTGGAAGAGGGATAGGCACATAATGAGCCAGTCAGATGTGTCACAGTGCTCATGTGCTAATAAGAAGAATGCTGATAGGAGGAGAGGAGAGATCGAAGTGACAGAGAGATGGATGGTCCAGTTACACTGATGCTTCTCCTTTCACTGTCCAAACAGACTGGGGAAGTACAATACTGTATGTCTGACTTTATTTTATGTACTTTTAAGTATGCAATAAAGATTTGTATGACGTTTTATCAGATTGGTAGCCTCTCTGTGGCACACTGAAAGTCCCGCTTTTGACTCCCCTTTATATGAGGGGAGAGAGGGTAATACATTGCAATTTTTAGATTGATAGTATGGTGCCCTGAGGGGGGAGGGTTTAAGAGGATCCCACCATTCTTATATTTTGGTACCTTTAAAGCGTTTTTTACCCACAAAAAAAAATAAAAAAAATGGATCCTCTCCCTTTAAAGCATGTTATAGAGCACAGTGCTTGTGCGGTGAAATTTGGCCCCCATATCACCTGAAATACCTGGCTAATCCTGCCTGGCTATACCCTACCCCCTGTAAACTGACCACGGTTTATTAGGGCGGCTGAACCCTGACACCGTGGTCAGTTTACGTGCCTCCATCACCTTCTCTCTCTCTCTCCTGTTCTCCTCTCTCTCTCCTGTCCTCCTCTCCCTAACTGTCAGCTGCTGGAATAACATCTACATCTTTATACTACATGCAGTCTCCTAATCCTGTGTGTGTGATTTATAAAAAAAAAATATAAAAAAAAAAAATTAAAAAAAAAACGCAGTATATACCCGCTTTCTCCTTCTCCCCTCCCGGCTGACGTCAGCGAGGGAATCTCGCCCCCCCCCCCCCCCGCTGCAGCTGTCAGATGGGGAGAGGAGAGAGCCGGCCGGTAACGTGAGCGCTGAGCGGCGCTCAGAAATCAAGTTTATACTGCATTTCCTTTATAAAATCACACACACAGGGGCACACAGTATTAGGAGACAGCGCAGATAGTATAAAGATGTTAAAGTGGCTTAACAACCACTTTAAGTATTACTTAAAGTGGGAGTAAACTCCCTTGGTTGATTTTTACTTATAGGTAAGCCTATAATACTAGATTTACTTGCAAAGCCACCGGTGATGTCACCGGGGCGTGCCCTCTGAAGGAACAGCATACCTATACCATTCCTTCAAAGTCCTGTCCAGTGAACTAACGACTCCAGCACACGTGTGGGAGTGACATCATCACAGCTTGTCCAATCAGAAGCCCTGTGAGCGGTGACAGCTGCAGGGCTCCGTTTTAGAGGAAGTTTCACATAATAAAAAATAAAGCCTGGTGTTTACTAATGCTTTAAATGCACCAAAGGAAAAACAGGTCTTATGCCCTGCCTGTGTGGCAGAGTAGTGTAAATCCCAGGGCTGAATGGACAAAAAAAAAAAAAAAAAAAAACTCTTTGGCAGGTAAAACAACTACACGATATGCATTTCATCTATGTATTTTTCTGTGTGCTTGGAGGAAAACTTTCATTAGAATCTTTGGTCTAATTCAGGGGTTTCCAAACTACGCCCCGCAGGTCAAATGCAGCCTGCTGCAAGAATGTATTCCGGTCTGCAGCCAGAATCAGTGGCCTCTCACACGGGTCTTTTGGCTCCCAGCCACACTGTAAGTTTGTGATGTAGAGGTGTACTCGGAGGGTGGTTCTAATGGGGACTCTCATGTAAGGAGGAGTTTTAGATAAAGGCAGGCTTTAATGGGGTCTTCCATGGGCTCAGTTTTTTTGGAATTTCTTTGCATTGTTTTACTGAAGTTTTTTTTCTCCGTTGTTTGCGAATGTGGATTACAAAAAAAAAGCTAAAGTAAAAAAAACGCATTTATTCATTTCTATTTTATTCATCAATAAAACTGATCTTTTTGGCATATGAATATTTGTAAAATATACAATGTGGCCTTCATACTGAAAAGTTAGGAGACCACTGGTCCAACAGGTTTTTAAAAATGATTAAAAAAATAAATAAAATTGATCATTGTATGTCTTTCCCTAACTTACCAATACCATCGGAATATTACAGTACTTGCCAGCCTCGTGAACAATCAAAACTGAATATTGAGAGGAATGATCTTTTGACTCAAAATTTGTAAAAATTGTCCATGCTGAAAAAAATCATGCAAAATTCAAGTTTTGTTGAGAACAGATTTCCTCTGGACTTGATCATGTAACCTTCAACGGTATGAGAAATGTTTTTGGACTTCTGTGGCTTTGTGTCATGTCACCTGAGATCCACTGCTGCCCTGTAAGGTACCTGCTCTGTCAGAACCAGAATACAGCGCCATCAAAGGAATACTTAGTAAAATGGTTTGCTTTCTTATATATGTCTGTGTTGTCAATTCATTTGCTCTTTTTACTTTTTTTTTTTATTCAATTTATCATTGGTAATAGGTCTTGCTGTAGGCAGTTGCCTTTTAAGGGGGCTCAGCGGAGCACAGACATAGGAGAATGGATTTAGAGGAGCTCATCCACACAGCTGCAGAAGGCTGTGCAGGAAGTGTGGAGTACAGGTGTTTAAGCGCCAGTAAATGAGAGGCTGCGGCTGTATGCTGGTATTTGCATGTGCACAGGGATGGATGTGCGGTTACCAGCATACAACCACAGCCTGTCATTGATTTAAATAGGCGGCTGTACACAGAATGTGTACTCCCTAGTGGAGAAATATTCCCTTCAATTCACTTTGTTCGGCCCTTTGCAGCTGTGTGAAGGAGTCCTAAAAGGACAGCAAAAGCAGTGATCTTAAGCAATTTTGGTTTTCAATGCATTTAAAAGAGTCCTTGACACTCTCCGATAGTAAAACTGCAATCTCTGGCAGTCTTTTAAATCAGTGGTCATCAACCCTGTACTCAGGGCCCACTAACAGGCCAGGTTTTATGTATCACCTTGGGGAGATGCAGACTAGAATACTGCAATCACTGGGCAGCAAATTATATCACCTGTGATGTATATCAGTTATCTTGCAAACCTGACCTGTTAGTGGGTCCTGAGGACAGGGTTGATGACCACCGTTTTAAATTATTAAACAGAGTGATGTCAGGAAGCAAGGATTAAGTACTTTGTGTGAAACGCGTCTGCTGAACAGTGTGGGTTCCTCGTGTGTCATGTTTAACCTTTGATTCTACAATAAACCAACACGTTTTTCTTCAGGAAGCACAACTGAAGCCCCTATATCTAGTAAGGGGAGCAACACTGTTATAAGGTAAAGAAAGCCAGTTTGAAATAAAGTTTGTCACATCTCAGAGATAGCAGAGATAATCAAATGCACTTCCATTGTAACAAGCAAAACGCTCATCATTAGAAGGGTAAAATACAGCTTCTACTTCTTCTGCATAAGGGGTCTTCAATCTTTCTAAACAACAGGCCAGATTACTGTCCTCTAGACTTGGGGTGGGGGGGGGGGGGGGTCAGTCTGTGGTCAGTGGGAGTAGAAAATGCCCCATCATTGGTATTAGTGGGAAGAATAGTGTCCCATTGTTGGTATCAATGGGAAGAGTAATGCCCCATTGTTGGTGTCAGTGAGAAAAATTATGCTCCATAATTGGTGTCAGTAATTGAGGCCCAATGTCAGGAGCGTGTGTGCTCTTGTTCCAGCATCCTAGTTTTGGCTGTGGCAGTCTCCTTGTCTGTCTACCTGCAAGGTGATTGATTGTGGGCAGTCTCTGAGTGGAAACCGAACCTAAATTAGGCCAGCCAAGCCTGCAGTTTCGTGCTTGCGATATTGCATTGGTAAGACATGTTCCAAGCTGCCCTGCTTTGCTAGTTTAGATTCCCTCATTGATGACCTCGGATCAGATATCGACTACTCTCTGAACTCTGCCTGCCTTTTCACTCGGATTTGTCGCCAACTATTCTGACCCTTGCCTGCCTTGTACCTGGACTGTCATTGAACCTCTCTGCCTGTCTGGCTAATGGCATGTACCAGTTTGCTTTGCTCAGTTCGCATCTGCCCTAGTGTAATGGCCCGGCACTATAGCATTGTGCACAAGTCCTGGGGGACAACCGAGTACCGATAGGCCTGCTTGCCTTATGGGAAAGGGGACTGCTAAAGGTGAAGAACACAGCTTGGTCCTGGAAAAGAATGCATTCAAAGAATAGATCTAGAATCACATGTGTAATTATGTCTTCAATTACCTTAAAAAAAAATATATATATATATATATATATATATATATATATATATATATATATATATATATATATATATATATATATATATATATATATATATATATATATATATTATTATTATTATATAATAATAATAATAATAATAATAATAATATGAAAAAAGAATTTATATTTTATATATATATATATATATATATATATATATATATATATATATATATATATATATATATATATACACACACATACACACGAGTAGTGGGGGTGATAACCCCTGTCAGGTTTTTGTTACTAGGAAACTCCCTCTCTGTTATGTGAAAGCACAGGGATGTGCTTTACAAAATGTCCATTGCCCCGTTATAGCTTTGGGAGTCTAAAGTCAGCAGAGCACAATAAAAATAAGGGAAAAGCAAACAAACAAGGTAGGAGGGCAGTCTGGTCATGTGACCTGTATTTACTGCTGCATTAGCGATAGCCATTCTCCCTTAAAAGTCAGAACCACATTTCAGCCATAGGGGATTTCCAGTAGCTGTAGCAGATTTCAGAAATAGTTTTCCTCTTTTCTTGTGCTCAAGTCATACGTTTTGTAAGCAGATTCATATCAGAATTTGAATATTAAGACCCCTTTCACACCAAGGGCATTTTGCAGGCGCTATAGCGTTAGAAATGGCGCCTGCAATCCGCCCTAAAACAACTGCACCATTGTCTACAGTGTGAAAGCCGGAGGGCTTTCACACTGGAGCGGTGCGCTGGCAGGACGTCAGGAAAAGTCCTGCCAGCAGCTTCTTTGGAGCGGTGAAGGAGCGATGTGTTTACCGCTCCTCCACCGCTGCTCCCCATTGAAATCAATGGGGCAGCGATGTAATACCGCCTGCAAAACACCAACATTGCGGCGTATTGCCGGGGGTTTTAACCCTCTCTCGGCCGCTAGCGGGGGGTAAAAGCGCCCCGCTATCGGCCGAAGTGCGCTGTAAATCCGACGGTTAGCGCCGCTAAAAACAGCAGCGTTTTACCACCGACGCTATTGGGCAGTGTGGTGTGAAAGGGGTCTAACTGAACCATAAATGGGGGAATTTTTTTGAAAACTGGAGCAGAAAGAATACTGAGCAGCTGTGCATGGCATCCAATCAGCTTCTCTCAATTAAAGTGAAACTAAAGTTTAAAAATAAATAACTGAGCAGATAGGCTCTTTATTGCAGAAGAGACATGCAGCCCACTTTTACATTCGGCTAATTTGACATGTGAAATCGGAGCCTATTGCTGGCAACGCACCATTCGAATCGGTGAGTAGCTGCACCGATTCCCAAAAGTATTTCCTGCACTACTTTTGGCGACTACAGGGGCGATTTGTATAGACATTTGTGCATGAACCAGCACAGATGTCTGTCAAGTTGCCTCCGAAGTCAGACTGAAATGCCAGTTTCAAACCCGCAGTGTGAGCCTAGGCGCAATTTCTCTTCTGCAATAAAATAAACCGACCTGCCTGCTCAGTCTTCTGGAGACTGTACACTGAGCTGCGCATGTGCAGCTCAGTTTACATTCTGGCACAGTGCATATGTTATGGGATGACTGCACACCTGTGCATGCCGTGGAGTGACATCATAGCACATTGGGGAATTTAAGAAAGCAAAAGACCTGCACCCAGAAATAGCTGGGAAGAAGGTAACAGGGCAGACAATAAAACTCACAGGCATCAGACCATTGAAACAGAGGTACAGTATCTTACACCCCTCACATTTTTGTAAATATTTTATTATATCTTTTCATGTGACAACACTGAAGAAATGACACGTTGCTACAATGTAAAGTAGTGAGTGTACAGCTTGTATAACATTTAAATTTGCTGTCCCCTCAAAATAACTCAACACACAGCCATTAATGTCTAAACCACTGGCAACAAAAGTGAGTACACCCCTAAGTGAAAATGTCCAAATTGGGCACAAAGTGTCAATATTTTGTGTGGCCACCATTATTTTCCCTTAACCCTCTTGAGCATGGAGTTCACCAGAGCTTCACAGGTTGCCACTGGAGTCCTCTTCCACTCCTCCATGATGACATCACGGAGCTGATGGATGTTAGAGACCTTGCGCTCCTCCGCCTTCCGTTTGAGGATGCCCTACAGATGCTCAATAGGGTTTAGGTCTGGAGACATGCTTGGCCAGTCCATCACCTTTACCCTCAGCTTCTTTAGCAAGGCAGTGGTCGTCTTGGAGGTGTGTTTGGGGGCGTTATGTTGGAATACTGCCCTGCGGCCCAGTCTCTGAAGGGAGGGGATCATGCTCTGCTTCAGTATGTCACAGTACATGTTGGCATTCATGGTTCCCTCAATGAACTGAAGCTCCCCAGTGCTGGCAGCACTCATGCAGCCCCAGACCATGACAATCCAACCACCATGCTTGAATGTAGGCAAGACACACTTGTCTTTGTACTCCTTACCTGGTTGCCGCCACACACACTTGACACCATCTAAACCAAATACGTTTATCTTGGTCTCATCAGACCACAGGACATGGTTCCAGTAATCCATGTCCTTAGTCTGCTTGTCTTCAGCAAACTGTTTGCAGGCTTTTTTGTGCATCATCTTTAGAAGAGTCTTCCTTCTGAGACAACAGCCATGCAGACCAATTTGATGCAGTGTGCAGCATATGGTCTGACCACTGACAGGCTGACCCCTTCAACCTCTGCAGCAATGCTGGCAGCACTCATATGTCTATTTCCCAAAGACAACCTCTGGATTTGACGCTGAGCACGTGCACTCAACTTCTTTGGTCGATCATGGCGAGGCCTATTCTGAGTGGAAACTGTCCTTTTAAACCGCTGTATGGTCTTGGCCACTGTGCTGCAGCTCAGTTTCAGCGTCTTGGCAATCTTCTTATAACCTAGGTCATCTTTATGTAGAACAACAATAATTTTTTTCAGATCCTCAGACAGTTCTTTGCCATGAGGTGCCATGTTGAACTTCCAGTGACCAGTATGAGAGCCGAGACCTTGTAACACTAACGAGTCACATGTCACCATTTTCACTTAGGGGTGTACTTACTTTTGTTGCCAGTGGTTTAGACATTAATGGCTGTGTGTTGAGTATTTTGAGGGGACAGCAAATTTACACTGTTACACAAAACTGTACACTCACTACTTTACATTGTAGCAAAGTGTAATCTGCTCAACATTCTGGCTCCTCCAGTTTTCAATACAAATCCCTTAATGCATGTCTATGAGGGCTTCCATCCAAGTCTAAAGGGAGAGGGGAAAAAAGAAAGAAAAAAAAAAAAAAAAAAAAAGAAGGTTGGCATCCTCTTCTTTTATGCCCATTGCACTGTTTACTTTTACTTTTTTGAAACTTTATTTGATGTGCCAAAAGCAACAATCTCTGCAAAGGAGCATGTTGCATTGCTTTGTGGTGACATGTGCTGCGGTACAATGCCAGATGTCTGCATTTTACTGCACCTCTTGGCTGCATTGCAGTAAGGGGGAACATAGAAAACAATTTTCCCATGTGCCATAGCAGTGATTGGTGTTTATTAAGTGAGGGGAAAATGCAGGACACCACACTGTGTGTGAATGAGCCCTGAGTTTTTGTGATTTTTCTTTATCAGTTTTCATGACGGAACTGATGACGGTCATGTGACAGGACCGCAAGACTCGGCACACCTTTTGCTTTCATGCACCCGGAATTTGTTTTGCGACGATATGAACGTTCAATTTAACCCCTTCTTGCTCAGTCTCAGCAACCCTTTATAAGGAAATCTACGCAGTGATCATAATACCATCATGATTAGCTGTTACAGTGGTCACTTGATAGGGAGCCAGCTAGCCCCCATCATTACTGAAGACTGGGAGATGTTTGCGACAATTCAGTCTCCGTGCTGCAAGTACGCTCTCAGCACAGAAACTTCAGCAGTCCTTGAATCCATATGTGCAGTATGCGAGAATCAAAGCAGAACTAGATTCACAGAAATACTCACTTTCTCATCCCAGCAATGCAGCAGTGAAATCCCTCACCGGCCGCTGCCATCTTCTTCCCAGCTATTTTCGGGTGCTGGGTTTTTAGCCTATTGATTGGCCTGACAGGGAATGACAACATCCCCTGCATGCACACAGGAGTCCATCATTCCAGGACAGCCAGAGTATGCTGGGAATGCACAGCTCAGTGTGCATTCAATAGAAGACTTCAAGTTAAGTGTGTGTTATTGTAGAAGAGATTTAGGGCTCATTAAAATGGGTGATTTGCCCCTTAGCTCTGTGCAGAGTAAGAATGGGCTCAGGTGTGTTCGCAGCTCCACATGCGCGAGCCCGCCAGGAAGCTTACACTGCGCAGCGCTAATCAAAGGCAGCGAGACATTTCCCAATCCGCGGCTGCAGAGATCAGGAAATGTCTCACTGTCTGTGATCAGCGCTGAGCAGTGTAAGTTTCCTGGTGGGCTCGGGCATGTGGAGCTGCAAACACGCCTGAGCCCATCCTTAGTGCAGAGCCCCTTTTTGCTGCATCCACCTCAGAGCTGTGTGCAGACAGCCTGAATAGACGCAGGTGCGTTTAAAATTTTGACACACAGGTGAATGCAGACACTGTAGGTTTAAACAGTGCACGGAGCTGAACCTACACAGGGTCTGCAGTCAGATAGATGCTTCCGCTCCTGCTGTCAAATTATGACATGTGACCATATCATCAGGAGCCACTGCATCCACTTCTCTGGGCGGCCTGCACACAGCTCTGAGGAGGATGTAGACTCTGCACAGAGGACAGGGCTCATCGCCCATGTAAAGGAGCCCATAGCAGGTTTCTTCTGCACTAAAGAGCTGCCTGCTCCAAGTCTCTTATTAGTCAAGTTTAGTTCCACTTTAAGGCATACCAATCAGTACTTGTATGCAAAGGGCTGTCTTCAGCCATCCAGGATGCACAGGTGTTCTGACTCTGCTTTGATCCAAGTATAAGACCCACACGGATGTGATCTCCAGGGCACACATGGAGGTCCATTATGTCAGCCACCAGACAATGATGTCACCAGGCTGCCTGCACATCCCTACATAGAACACCTGTGCATCCCAGGCGGCTGAAGACTTCCCTTTGCTGGGAGTACAGATCAGTACACACATGTGAACGAAGCCTGAGGATCACCCTCTTTATAGATGCAGCAATGTGTTAGATGGGTACCAAAGGGTTCAAGTGGTATTATGGAGATCCCAGCACTGGGTGAGCTCCATTCACCTGAACACAGCTCAGTACAAAGGAGTCTATGAATAGAGGAATAACCTGAGCATTGTGCAGTCTCCTCATTACACTACAGACAGGTATGACAGCCCTGGACACACATACACCCAGCTGTCAGTGTACACTGAGCTCCAGGATGGGGCTCTGTCTTTCCACACACCTCCCCATCCCCATATATGAAGCACAAGCCCTCCCGCACTTCTATGACCAGCACAGCCCCCGTCATGTCACATTCCTCTCATTGCTGCCCGGTTCTCACCCGTCTGTTTTTCCTTGATAGAGGACGCCATCTTTCTGTGCCTTCGCCCCGCCTGCTGCTCTGACGCCTCCAATGGTGACGTGGCAGCGGAGACGAATTCACCACCCAGGTAACCCGAGAGAGGCGGGAATTATATTCATTTCTTCCTATTGGCTGGCTTTGGACGCCGACCAAAGACGTCATCTGTGTCTATGAAGCCGGAAGTTCGTGCGTTCCACGGTTTGTGTTCCAACATGTCATTCCTCCATGTGTGGTCACCGCCTTGAGATGCCTGTGTGCGGTGTTGGATATAATAATAAATAATCAAAGAACAAGTAGGCTGGAATTTTTTTCTTAACCACTTGAATCCCTGAGCCATTATTTTTTCACTTTTTGCACAACACATGTTTTAACCACTTTAATACTGCCCACTTTTAACCCCTTCCTGCCAAGGCCAATTTTCAGCTTTCAGCGCTGTCACCCTTTAGGCCCATACACATGATCAGACTTTTTGACAACCAACATGCAAATTAGCTGTTTTGGACCAACATCCGACCGTGTGTACGCTCCATCGGACCAACTTTTTCCAGGTTTCATTGGACTTTTGTTGGCTGTGCGAACGGATCAACTTTCTGCCAACAAGAGTCCGATGGACCAAAGTCCGACCGTGTGTACACAAAACCAACGGACTTTTGTACAAAACAATGCAGAACCAATGCAAAAGATCAGACAACAATACAGAAGTTGACCAAAGGTGGCAGTAAAGAGCAGAAAAACCAAGTGATTTGGTGAAAGTTGGCTGAAAAAGTCCTGCCGTGTGTATGCAATACCAACTTGGGGCCAGTGTTGGTCATCTTACTTTAAAAAAGTAATTAGTTAAGTTACAAATTACTTCTCCCAAAAAGTAATTGCGTTAGTAACTCAGTTACTACATTGGAAAAGTAATTAGTTACGCAGCAAAGTAACTGACTTTTTTTTTTAAATATTCTATACGTGTAACTAAGGGGCGGGTCTAGTATTACTGTAACCAAGGGGCGCATTTATTATTATTGTTATATATCGTGTAACCAAGGGGCTGCTCTATTATTACTCTAACCAAGGGGCAGATCTGTTATATCGTGTAAGCAAGGGCGGGTCTATTATTATTATATCGTGTAAGGGGCGGATGGCTACAGAAGAGGGTGAATGTTAAATTAATGAGCAGAGCTCGATATATAACAATAATAATAAATGCGCCCCTTGGTAGATGCCCCTTGCAGAGTAGCACGAGCATCAGGAGCGTGCGGCATCGCCTCGTACAATTACATGTTAACTGCACCTGCGCAGTGTAGAGTTCACTCAGAGCTGTTTAGGTTCGGCAATTTTCGGAAGCTCCGTAGTCCTTCGTACTGCGCAAGCCCTGCGCCTACGCAGTACAAGGGGTCCTTATCCGACGGGGGAACTTTTTCGGCAGGACACCGGAATTACACTACTGCCATCTAGTGGCGGTTGATGTAATTGGGGTAACTAAGCCAAAGTAATGGGAACTGAGTTACCATGAGGGGAAAAGTAATCAGTTAGATTACTCGTTACCCTCTAAAGTAACTGCGTTAGGTAACTCAGTTTATTTTAACTCAGTTACTTACATCACTGCTTGGGGCCAACGCCCTTTGGACAAAAATCCACGGGAAAGTTGGTCCATGGTCCGATCGTGTGTATGAGGCTTTTAGCCCCATACACACGGTCGGACCGTGGACCAACTTTCCCTTGGACTTTTGTCCAAAGGGCGTTGGCCCTCAAGTTGGTACTGCATACACACGGTCGGACTTTTGAGACAACCAACACGAACGTAGTGACGTTTCAACGTACTGACGACACTTCAAAAGAGGACGTTCGAATACTCCAGCGCCACCTTTGGTCAACTTCTATATTGTTGTCTGATCTTTTGCATTGGTTCTGAGCATGCGTGTTTGTACTGTGGACAAAAGTCAGTTGGTACTGCATACACACGTTCGGACTTTGGTCCTTCGGACTTTTGTTGGCAGAAAGTTGGTCCGTTCGCACAGCCAACAAAAGTCCGATGCAACCTGGAAAAAGTTGGTCCGATGGAGCGTACACACGGTCGGATGTTGGTCCAAACCACCTAATTTGCATGTTGGTTGTCAAAAAGTCCGACCGTGTGTACGGGGCTTTAGAATGACAATTGTGCAGTCATGCAACGCCATACCCAAATCACATTTTTGAAGAGAGCTTTCTTTTGTTGGTATTTAACCACTTCAGCCCCAGAAGGTTTTACCCACTTCCTGACCAGGCCATTTTTTGCGATACAGCACTGCGTCGATTTAACTGACAATTGCGTGGTCATGTAAAGTGGTACCCAAACAAAATTGATATCCTTTTTTTCCCCACAAATAGAGCTTTCTTTTGGTGGTATTTGATCACCTTTGAGGTTTTTATTTTATGCGCTATAAACAAAAAAAATAAAAATTTTGAAAAAAAAAAAACAATCTTTTTTACTTTTTGCTATAATAAATATCCAAAATAAGAAATTTCTTCATCAGTTTAGACCAATATGTATTCTGCTACGTGTTTTTGGTAAAAAAAAAACATTGCAATAAGCATATATTGATTGGTTTGCACAAAAGTTATAGCGTCTACAAAATAGGGAATGGATTTATGGCATTTTTATTATACTAATAATGGCGGTGATCGGCAATTTTTTAGCAGGACTGCGACATTGCTGCTGACAGATCGGACACTTATGACACTTTTTCGGGACTATTGACATTTATACAGTGATTATAGCTTAAAATTGCCACTGATTACTGTATCAATGTCACTGGCAGGGAAGGGGTTAACACTAGGGGGGGGGCAATCAAGGGGTTATGTGTACCCTAGGGAGGTGCTTCTAACTGTGGGGGGAGGGGACTGACAGAGAGATCACTGTAAAGCCCCATACACACGGTCGGACCGTGGACCAACTTTCCCTTGGACTTTTGTCCAAAGGGCGTTGGCCCTCAAGTTGGTACTGCATACACACGGTCGGACTTTTGAGACAACCAACACGAACGTAATGACGTTTCAACATACTGACGACACTTCAAAAGAGGACGAATACTCCAGCGCCACCTTTGGTCAACTTCTATATTGTTGTCTGATCTTTTGCATTGGTTCTGAGCATGCGTGTTTGTACTGTGGACAAAAGTCAGTTGGTACTGCATACACACGTTCGGACTTTGGTCCTTCGGACTTTTGTTGGCAGAAAGTTGGTCCGTTCGCACAGCCAACAAAAGTCCGATGCAACCTGGAAAAAGTTGGTCCGATGGAGCGTACACACGGTCGGATGTTGGTCCAAACCACCTAATTTGCATGTTGGTTGTCAAAAAGTCCGACCGTGTGTACGGGGCTTTACTGATCACTAGGAACAGCAGATCTCTCTCTCTACTTCCCTGACAGAATGGGGATCTGTTTGTTAACATTCACAGATCTCTGTTCTGCCTCTCTGAGGAGCGATCGCGTGTCGCCGGCGGACATCGCGGCCGCCAGCCCTGTGCATCAGCTCTGGCATCGTGCCGCAGGTGCGCATGTCCAGCGGATCGGCTATAGCTCTTAAAGTGGCCGCTTTACAGCAATTCCGGCAGCAGTACCAACCTGCGCCAAATAACGATGGTGGCTGGTCAGCAAGCAGTTAATGATCACTGGGTTTTTTATTTATTTTTTGCTAAAGAAATTAAAAGAAAACGCAAATTATGAAAAGAAAAAAATCTTTTCTTTGTTTTCGTAATAAAATGTTGTAAATAAGTAATTTTCTCCTTCACTGATGAGGAGTCACTTAAAATGCAGCACTGGTGGGCATCGCTAATGGGGCTGCACTGATACTTATTGCACTGATTATCAGTGCAGATCCCCCCGTCAAGAAAGCTGCTTATCGACTCCAATGCCCCTTACACACGTTCCGATTATCAGATGACAAAAGTCACTTTCGTACAGATCGTTCGATAAATTTGATCGTTACTACGCAGCTTTCGACCGCCGATCACGACAGTCCGCCCAACCAAATCCGAAGGGACAAACAGGAAAACTTTGGTCGGACGACAGCACATCGTCCGATAAAAGTCGTTCGATAAACACCACGCATGCTCGGAAACACGAAAATAAACCAGTAGGACACAGGAGTCACACGTATTTGACATCATTGAAAATACTGTAGCTACGCATAGCAGAAGATTTTTCCAGAATCGTAAGACAAAAGTCTTACACACATTTTGCACTGTTGTATTCGATCTTAGTTGTATGCAACAAAATGCGAACGATCTGTCGTACGATAATCGGAACGTGTGGACGGGGCATAAGTGCCCTAAAACTGGCACAGCCTAGTTACACTGTGATCAGCTGTGATTGGACAAGCTGATCACATGGTAAATAGCCTACGTTAGAGCTGCACAATTTGTTGTTAAAAGAACGCAATCTCAATTCAAAACCCCTCACGATGCTAAACAGCTGTTTCCGCGATTTTATGTAAACAGTGCAGAGCCGAGCTATCAAAAAAAAACGGCGACAAATATTTATCAACATTCCTCTTGGTTCTTTTATAGCAAAGGAATGAACTTCGGTGGGTAGATGAGGTCAGTTTAACTACTTAAAGTATATGTCAACCTACGTTTTAAAAAAACAAGCAAAAAACAAACCTATCATAATTACCTCCTCTGTGCAGTTCCTTTTGCATAGAGTGGCCACGATTCTCCTCTTCTGGGGTCCCTCACTGATGCTCCTAGCTCCTCCTCTTCTTGAGTGCCCCGTCCGAGAAGCACTCTCCCTCGTGGCTCCCGTATCCTGCTGCTGCATCCATCGACACAGACAGTAAGACTCGACTCTGCCCCCAGCTCCCACGTCATTGGATTTGATTGACAGCAGCAGGAGCCAACGGCTGCACTGCTATCAATCTATCCAATCAGGACCCGAGACACCAGCTGAAGTGGGTGGTCTCCTTCCCAGGCACTGGAACGATCGGGTTTAGGTAAGGGGGGCTGGTGCACTACAACCCCTTTAAAGACCAAACCTTTTTCTGACATTTGTTGCTTACAAGTTAAAATCCACATTTTGTGCTAGAAAATTACTTGGAACCCCCAAACATTATATATATATATATATATATATATATATATATATATATATATATTATATTTTAGCAGTGACCCTAGAGAATAAAATGGCAGATGTTGCAATATTTTATGTCACACTGTATTTGCGCAGCGGTCTTTCAAATGCAATCTTTTTTGAAAAAATTTACTAAAAAAATAAAATAAACCTTAAAGTTAGCCCAGTTTTTTTGTATAATGAGAAAAATGATGTTACATCGTGATCTTTATTCTAAGCAAAAAAAATTGTGATTCTCATTTTATCCAGAATTGTGCAGCTGTAGCCTACATCATAGGCTCTTCATCGTGATCGGAGCTGCGGTGTGTCCGAACGACACACATTGCCACGCTGCGTGCCACCAGGCACATGCCCGAGCGGCATGTTCTGAAGGACATCATAAGACATCCAGTCAGAACGGAAGAGCCACCACCCGACCATCATTTTGCTATAAAACATTTTAGGGCTGAATATTGTTTGAAGTGGACCTTCATCCAAAAGGAGAAGTTCAGCTTTAAGGTCTTCTACCCCTCTCCTCTTTAACAAATGGCACATTGTTTGAGGGTGGGGCAGGGAGCAAGTGCCTAGGCGAACGGAGCGGAAGTTCTCTTCTCTCCCTGCAGTCTTCTGGGACACGTCACAGGTCCCAGACCATTGGGGGACTATTCGCAATGCGTGGCACACACATGCACAGTGTGCAGCTGGCTGTGAAGCCACAAGCTGTCACAGCCGGGTGCAGCGTGCCCACAGATAAGAAGCCAGCGCCAAGAACAAAAACGGTCCCCGATGCCCCCTTAGGTGAGCACAGCGCTTGATTCTGGGACAAGCGATTGTCCATTTATTAAGTCAGAAGCTACAGTTTTTGAAGCTGCTGACTTATAATTTTCATAAATATGGCTGGAGCTCATCTTTAACCACTTCAGCCCCTGAAGATTTGGCTGTTGAACGACCAGGCCATTTTTTGCGATTTGGCACTGCGTCAATTTAGCTGGCAACTTTGCAGTCGTGCGACGCTTCACCCAAACAAAATTGACATCCTTTTTTTTCCCCACAAAAAGAGCTTTCTTTTGGTGGTATTTGATCGCCTATGCGGTTTTTATTTTTTGTGCTATAAACAAAAAAAGAGCGAAAAAAAAAAACACAATATTTTGTACTTATTGCTGTAATATCCCCATTTTTTTTTTTTTTTTAAAAAAGCAAATTTTTTCTCAGTTTGGGCCGATATGTATTCTTCTACATATTTTTGGTAAAAAAAAAAATCAAAAAAAATAAAAAATCGCAATAAGCGTATATTGATTGGTTTGCCCAAAAGTTATAGGGTCTACAAAATAAGGGAAAGATTTATAGCATTTTTTTTACTAATAAAGGCGGCTTCATTTTTATCATGACTGCAACATTATGGCGGACACATCGGACAATTTTGACACATTTTTTGGACCATTGGCATTTATACAGCGATCAGTGCTATAAAAATGCATTGATTACTGTAAAAATGTCACTGGCAGTGAAGGGGTTAACACTAGGGGGCGATCAAGGGGTTAATTGTGTTCCCTGGGAGGTGATTCTAACTGAAGGTGGAGTGGACTGACTAGAGGAAGTGACAGATCGTGGTTCCTAGCTAATAGGAACACACGATCTGTCATTCCGGCAGAACACGGATTTCTGTGCTTACATACACACTTGTTCTGTCCCTCGTGCTCGCGATCGTTTGTGACCGGTGGTCATGGCGACCGTAGGCCACGAGCATCGGCACCTCCGCTGTGCAGCGGGCGTGTGCCTGCTATCCCAATCCCGCCTTGCCAACGTATAGCTACGACGGTTCGCGGGATCGTGCCAACCTGCCGCCGTATAATGACGGCGGCTGGTCGGCAAGCTGTTAAAACCCCCAAATGTTATCTATATTATGAAAAGCAGACATCCTAGAGAATAAAGATTAGGCCAGTGGTTTAAGAAACGCAAAATTAAAAAAAGAAGGTTGCACGAGTAAATTGATACACAACATGTCAAACCTTAAAATTGCGTGCACCCGTGAAATGGCAACAAACTACAATACCTCTATATTTTCCATAGGTGATGCTTTAAAAGCCCCTACGGGTCATCAGTTTCAAGTTAACCATGAATAATGGGCCTAGAATTATTATTCTCACTTTGGCGTGCATGGTAATATATAGCATATGAAGGACAATCATGATTTTTGTACATAGATGCTCCAACAAGATTTAACTTTTTTTTTTTTAATTCTCTGTTTCTTTAACCACTTCAATACAGGACACTTAAACACCTTCCTGCCCAGACCAATTTTGAGCTTTCAGCGCTGTCACACTTTGAATGACAATTGCGCGGTCATACAACACTGTACCCAAATTAAATTTTTATCATTTTTTTCCCACAAATAGAGCTTTCTTTTGGTGGTATTTGATCACCTCTGCGGTTTTTATTTTTTGCTAAACAAATAAAAAAAGACCGAAAATTTTGAAAAAAAATATGTTTTTTTTTGTTTCAGTTTCAAAACTTTGTAAATAAGTACGTTTTCTCCTTCACTGATGGGCACTGATAGGTCTGCACTGATGGGCACTGATAAGGCGGCACTGATGAGCACCGATGAGGTGGCACCAATGAAGTGGCACTGAGGTGGCATTGATGGGCACTGATAGGCGGCACAGATGGGCACTGATGGGTGGCACAGATTGGCATGGATAGGCGGCACGGATGGGCATGGATAGGCGGCATGGATGGGCACGGATAGGCGGCACAGATGGGCACTGATAGGCGGCATGGATGGGCACTGATAGGTGGCACGGCTAGGCATTGATAGGTGGCACAGATAGGCACTGATAGGCGGCATTGTTTTTTACTGATGGATGCCAATCAGTGCCAAACAATAATGCATGCCAATCAGTGATGCCCATTGTGGGCACTGATTGGCATCCATTGTGGCACTGATTGGCATCCATTGGTGGCACTGTGTGTCATCCCTGGTGGTCTAGGGTGGCATACCTTTTGATGGGCATCCCTGGTGGTCTGGTGGCGTCCATGGTGGTCCAGTGTGGGCATCCTCGGGGGGGCTGCGCTGATAATCGATCAGCACAGACCCCCCCTGTCAGAGGAGCAGCCGATCGGCTCTCCTCTACTCGCGTCTGACAGATGCGAGTGAGGAAAAGCCAATTACCGGCTTCTCCTATTTACACTGTGATCAGCCTTGATTGGACACAGCTGATCACGTGGTAAAGAGTCTCCGTCGGAGACTCTTTACCAAGATCGTAGTTGCGGGGTGTCAGACCGACACCCCGCAACAACGGGGGCGCGCAGCGGCTCAAAATCCTGAGGACGTCATCTGACGCCCTGTCAGGATTTTACAACCACTTTGCCGCCGTCATTTGACAATGGGCGGGCGGCAAGTGGTTAAATGTTTAAAACCCTTAAAGGGCCCCTATGTAATGGCATAAAGGTGACAAGTTCTCTTTATAGAGACATCCGTGTCTCCCCTGTACTCCACTACATCTAATGGAACACAGATTGTGTGAATGACAACGAGACCAGAAAGTGACGTAAAACATGTTGCTTCTGTCTGAATTCACAGGAGGGAGGATCATCAAACGAATATTCATAGAGCTCGCTCTGCACCACCCAGCGAAACCCACTATGACCGCACCAGGCCAACAAGCAGTACAGCAGTGCCCAGTATACATGGCAGCGATGGTGAAAGGAAATAGGCAGCTTCATAGACGTTTGTATCACTTCTCCCTGAAATCCAACAATCTGCTTTACAAATGTATACAGTAAAACCTTGGATTGCAAACAGAATTTGTTCTGGAGACATGCTTGTAATCCAAAGCACTTGTATATGAAAGCAAATTTCCCCATAAGAAATAATGGAAACTCAGATGATTCATTCCACGACCATTTATTTATGGGTCTTTCAGTTTATAGTCCATATAAAAAGATTATAGCAATGTGATAGGTTGTGTAACCATAAAATGTCCATGCACAAATGGCCGCCTCCACAAAATCCAGTAGGAGCTACAGAGTATAAAAGAGGAGAGGCACCTTTAAGTGTAGTAATGGTTACATTTAATGAAGGTCCAACATTTAGCAGCTCACATGGTTGATTAAAAGAGGCACATCTAAGTATGCAAGCACCTGGGGTAAAGCTGTCCACATAGACCATCCTCCAGCCCGCCGACTCTCATCGCTGTCCATCTACAATCGTGACTGGGAAGACTACCCTGCAGTAGAGTGATCTGAAAGTGAGGCTTGAAGCACTCGTGGAGCTCAGCGTGGAAGGGATGATGTCGATGGTGGTGTGGAGGATGATCTGTGTGGACAGCTTTACCCCGGATGCCTGCATACATAGATGTGCCTGTTTTACTCATCAACCATAACCATATTGCTACACATAGAGGCTCCTCTCTTCTCTTACTCAATGGTGACATGACGCTACTTGTATATCAAGACATCGCTTGTACTTCAAGTCAAAATTTCTGAAAAAATTTTGCTTGTCTTGCAAAACGCTCTCTCAAACCAAGGTTTTACTGTACACACTCCAGGCCAGTATAGAAGAGTTTGTTTAAAAAACACCTGATTCCAGTTCCATTTTGAAACAGCACTAGGACTAAATATTTATAAATATAGTAATGTTTATGTGCTCTACCTGCCTGGGTTGCCAACTTATTTGTATGAGCAAAAGGCAAAGACTTCCTGGATTCTCAATTATGTTCACAGACACCTTAAACTCACCGACCACATTATTAGTTATAACCTTCTAGCACCGGTTGGACCCCCTTTTGCCTTCAGAACTGTCTTAATTCTTTGTGGCATAGATTCAAAAAGGTGTTCCTCAGAGATTTTGGTCCATATTGACACGATAGCATCACACGGTTGCTGCAGATTTGTCGGGCTGCACATCTGTGATGTGAATCTCCCTTTCCACCTCATCCTAAAGGTGCTCTATTGGATCGATATCTGGTGACTGTGGAGGCCATTGGAGTACAGGGACCTCCTTGTCATGTTCAAGAAACCAGGTGGTGAGATGATTTGAGCTTTGTGACATGGTGCATTATCCTGCTGGAAGTAACCATCAGAAGATGGGTCCACTGTAGTCATAAAGGGATGGACATGGTCAGCAACAATACTCAGGTACTGTAGGCCGTGGCATTTAAATGATGCTCAATTGGTACTAAGGGGCTCAAAGTGTGCCAGGAATATATCCCCCACACCATTAAACCACCACCAGCCTGAACCGTTTATACAAGGCAGGATAGATACATTTTTACACCAAATTCTGACCCTGCCATCTGAATGTCGCAGCTGAAATCGACACTCATCAGACAACGTTTTTCCAGTCTTCTATTGTCCAATTTTGGTGAACCTGTGCAAATTGTAGCCTCAGTTTCCTATTCTTAGCTGACAGGAGTAGCACCCGACGTGCTCTTCTGCTGCTGTAGCCCATCTGTTTGAAGGTTCAATGTGTTGTGTATTCAGAGATGGTATTCTGTCTGCCTTGGTTGTAAAGAGTGGTTATTTGAGTTTGTGTTGCCTTTCTATCATCTCAAACCAGTCTGCCCATTCTCCTCTGACCTCAACAAGGCATTTTCATCCACACAATTACTGCTCACAGGATATTTCTCTTTTTTCTGGACCATTCCCTAGAGATAGTCGTGTGTGAAAATCCCAGTAGAACAGCAGTTTTGGAAATACTCAGACCAGCCCATCTGGCACCAACAACCTTGCCACATTCAAAGTCACTTAAATCCCCTTTCTTACCCATTCTCATTCTGATGAAATTCAGCAAGTCGTCTTCACCACATTTAGATGCCTAAATGCATTTAGTTGCTGCCATGTGATTGGCCAATTAGCAATTTGTGTTACCAAGCAATTGAACAATAAAGTGTCTGGTGAGTGTATATTTTACAGCATAGCACAATGTGCTACATGTAACCATTAAGGGCTTGTTAACCACTTTCAGACCGGACCAATTTGCAGCCAAAGGACCAGGCCCCTTTCTGCGATTCGGCACTGCGTCGCTTTAACTGACAATTGCGCGGTCGTGCGACGTGGCTCCCAAACAAAATTGACGTCCTTTTTTTCCCACAAATAGAGCTTTCTTTCGGTGGTATTTGATCACCCCTGCGGTTTTTATTTTTTGCGCTATAAACAAAAAAGAGCGACAATTTCGAAAAAAAACGCATTATTTTTTATTTTTTGCTATAATAAATATCCCCCAAAAATATATAAAACATTTTTTTTTTCCCTCAGTTTAGGCTGATACGTATTCTTCTACATATTTTTGATAAAAAAAAATCGCAATAAGTGATTATTGATTGGTTTGCGCAGAAGTTATAGCGTTTACAAGATAGGGGATAGTTTTATAGCATTTTTATTAATAATTTTTTTTTTTTATTAGTAATGGCGGCAATCAGCGATTTTTATTGTGACTGCGACATTATGGCGGACACATCGGACATTTTTGACACATTTTTGGGACCATTGTCATTTATACAGCAATCAATGCTATTTAAATGCATTGATTCCTGTATAAATGACACTGGCAGTGAAGGGGTTAACCACAAGGGGGCAGTGTAGGGGTTAAGTATGCCTAGAGGTGTGTTTCTTACTGTGTGGGGGCGTGGCTGTCAGCTAGTGAATGCTGATCTCTGCTCCAATCACAGGGAGCAGAGATCGGCATCACTAGTTGCTAGGCAGAACGGGGAGATGCTGTCTATTTCCGCATCTCCCCTTCCTGCCTTCCCGTGAGACGATCGCGGGTGTCCCCGCGGCGATCGAGTCCGCGGGACCCGCGGCCGGCCTCACGGGGGTCCCGACCGGCACGGACGTCATTGAGGAGGGACTTATATATACGCCCTCCTGCCTGTCCGTGCCATTCTGCCGACGTATATCGTTGTGGGCCGGTCGGGAACCGGTTAACACCTGATCTGTGGTGGCTTTTCAGGGAACCATTCAGAAGGGGCTGACAGACATGCAGGAGCTGATATCTGATGCTTGATAATCTATCTAACCCCGTGTAGCGGTGTAGTTGCCACTAGTACCAAACATCCACCAAATCACCCCGCAGCCAGACTCCCATATATCACATGCAGAGACAATGAAAAGTAATTTGCTGTGTTTTGTTTTTGTTTATTGGAGGTACAACTTGGTTGGGGGAAAGGGGTATATGGGATACCCATAGAACAGATCACTTTGCCATCATATTTAGATTAGAGCTGCCATGACGCGTCAACGTATTCGACTAAGAAAATACGTTGACGTGCGTGAAAAGCGTTGATGCGTCACACGTTGCAAGTAAATACACCCAGTCCATGGCTTTCAGCGCGGTTCTTTTCCTGTCCCCTATCCTCCTCCAGTCCCCATCCGTCCTTCTCCATGCTTCTTCGTGTCCCCCTCTCTCCTCCATGCATCTGTCCCCCTCTCTTCCCTGTGTCCCCCTCCATGCTGCTGTGGGTCTCCCTCTCTTCTCTGTGGGTCTCCCTCTCTTTTCTGTGGGTCTCCCCCTCCGTGCTGCTGTCCCACCCTCTCTCTTCTCCCCCGCCATGCTACTGTCCCCCCCTCTATCTTCTCCCTCTCCGTGCTGCCGCCCCCCTTGGTATCTCAGGATGGAGAGCAGAGGTAGGAGCCGGTAAACCTCAGTAACTGACTCTGTTCATTCACATTAATGAATGAAGAGAAGTCACTGTCTTCTCTCCATTCATTATCAGTGCAGCGGAAGCTACAGAGAAAGGGAGTGGGGAATCTGTGTCCCTAGTCCCTTTACCTGTCTCAAATGAGAGATATCAGGGGTCTTAACAGACCTCTGACATCTCACCATAGCCACAAAAAAAAAAAACACACTGACACTGCCCCCACACCCCTCCCCCCCTTAAAAAAAAAGAAAGCATTGTAAAAAAAAAAATAAAAATAAATTATAAACTTCTGAACATAAAAGAAAAACAGAACAAAAAGGTAAGATAAAAGAATATAACTACATATATATGCATGTAGTTATTTTTTTGTAAAGTTAAGATAAAAGAATATAACTATATATACATATATATATATATATATATTGTAGTTATATTCTTTTATCTTAACTTTACAAAAAATAACTACACATTATATATATATATATATGTATTTTTATTATATGTAGTTATATTCTTTTATCTTACCTTTTTTTTATGTACTTATTTTTTGTAAAGTTATCCAAAGGATTAATTGGCTAATCAAAAAAAAGAACACTAGATTAAGTAAAAAAATAAAATAAATAAAAATAATCGTTAGTCGATGACTAATCGTAAAAATAATCATCGATAGATTAGTCGACACACAAAATAATCGCTAGTTGCAGCTCTAATTTAGATATTTTACAGATATAGCACATAGTTTGAGTCTGAAGGAATGATGCGCATGTTTAAAAGCTAATCTTTTTTTTCCGGCATCAACCCGCAGACTATTGCTTCCAGAACTTCCTCATTAATGACTGTGTAATGATGAGGATATCGCCCTTGACCGTGTAAGGGTGATGTTCCCAGAAATCCTCTACTCCTGCACAAACTTATCCTGTAGCATAATTTCCTGTCAAATCTTCTTCTGTATGCAAAAGAACCCACTCTGAATAGATCCTCATGTTGACTCTGGTTACTTGCTGCTACTAGGCCAGAGGCCTGCAGTACCTCTCCCTGGAGGCCTAGTAGTTTAAAAGCATGGTCTGGACGGTGGACTACTGTTCCCAGCCAGCCCAATTTGCAAATCCTGTGCCCTCAGGCCACATCAATTTGACACAACTCCCCAGAGTCTCTTCTCTGATCCAGGACCCTTCATTAATGATCCTGTAACGATGAGGACTTCACTAATGAGCATGTAAAAGTGAAGTTCCCTCAGACTTCCTGGCACATCCAGCCTTCCACTGTGATACACTCAACAACCTTTCTCTGCTCGAGTTCTTGATGGAGAACTTAACCGGACCGTACGTTACGACAGCTTCACCTGCCCCTCTGCTCCAGGTATTCCACATCAATGACCGTGTAAAGGTGGAGTTCCCTCACAGTTCTCCCCGGACCTCCTCCTGCGCACCCCCCCCCCCCCCAGATGGGGGCGCCCTCCTGCTGCTGTCAAGTACTCCATTCTCCACTTCACCCAGCCAACAACTCTCCCCAGTGGCAAGTTACCTCAGCTTATATAGGAGGCCCGTTCCCTTCCAATACCAGTTGGGATTGTTCAGGGTTCCCACATGAGCTGCCTGCCACTCCAGTTCCAGGCCCCTCTTCCAGAACATTCTCCCTGGAAGCAGGAGCGGTGCCTAAGAACTAGAGTACAGGTGGTCACACCCACTGCTACACTAACCACTCCCAGCCCCCAGACCTAAACAGACAGGCCTAGCTCAAAGCATAAATAAAAAAAATTAAATTTACCTGTGCTGAGTCTCCCTAGTAAAAATCCCTTACTAGCACCTACCTATTGGTAGAGGGTGCTACACCCGTAAAGAAAAAAAAAAAACGCGCTATATATATATATATATATATATATATATATATATATATATATATATATATATATATATATATACACACTCAAATTTTCCGACAACAAAATTCTATCTGACTTTTTCTGATCATGTGTCGAGAATTCCGACAGACAAAGTGCCACGCATGCTCAGATCAAATTACGCGACTAAAGCTATTGGCTACTAACGTGAACGTAGTCCCGTTGTAACGGACGAACATCATCACATTCAGAATGATCGGATTTTCCGATAACTTTGTCCGACCGTGTGTATGCAACACCAGTTTCGGACAAAGGCCGTTGGAAAAAATCCGATGGATTTTGTAGTCGGTATTTCCGACCATGTCTAAGGGGCTTTAGACCTTACTATATAGGGCTTCGGTTGTCAGCTGCCTTACCTGCACACTTCCACACACTGAGGCTGCCTCTGACAGCTCAGCATGTAACCGGAGTGGCCACAAAACAGGTAAGCATAGCAATTTCTTCTTTACAGGGTTAGAAAGATTATTCTTAGAATGTGGCAGAGAGGAGGTTTAGCATTAAATAGGTTGTAAATGTACAATCATCTTTATATCTACCAACTATGTAGCACGAGGGCCTGCCCAACTGCATACAAATGGGAGGGATGTTAAAGAGAAACTCCAGTCTCCTGTGTAAAAATTGAAAGTCAGCAGCTAAGTGATCCGAGCAGAAGTGGATTGTGGTACCTGTCAAAATTAGGGAGGGCTTCTCCCCCTCCCTAAAAATTCCATTCTTGAAAGCAGATTTGAGGGGTAGGAGGCCTGTAATATATTACATTGGTTTTAGGTTTAATACTGTTTTAAAGCCTCTTCTTTATTTTCTGGTGGTCGCAGGTTCTCCGATGCCATCAAATGCAATGCATAATCCATAGCCTTTGCGTGGTACATGAGGACATTAGGGCACAATCCACTGCCTGAGCACAGAGGACAGGATAGGATTTGGTAGGTTGAAGTGCTTTATTAAGCCCCCTAGACCTAAACAAGCATTTACCAGTTGCAGGGCAGAGGCAGCCCCATTGCAATGGGGTATTTTTCATTCCCTAGAGACGGCCTTTAGGTCAGGAAGTCCACTTGATGAACTTTTATCTGAGCCTCATGTAATCCATTTCAGCCAGGGTCCAGGAAGCTGGAGAGTCTCTGATCACTAAGAGGGTGTGGGGTTAATTCATGCACTACAGCAATGCTTTGTGAAAAACAGGGACCCTGAACAGAATGGATGTGCTCTCTGCATATGGTCTAAGCCAGGGATATGCAATTAGCAGACCTCCAGCTGTTGCAGAACTTAAATTCCCATGAAGCATAGCAAGACTGACAGCCACAAGCATGACACCAAGAGGCAGAGACATGATGGGACTTGAAGTTTTGCAAAAGCTGGAGGTCCGCTAATTGCATATCCCTGGTCTAAGCTTTCTTTTCTATTTTGACTAAGTGTACTTTTAAGGCAGAGACGAATTGTATGCAACAACTTTCTAAATTAGAGCCATGCTGAAAATGTAAACTGAGCTGTGTACATGCCGCAGAAGATCGTGAATAGGCAGGTAGGTTTATTTTATGGAAGGGACAAGGCATAGCTTTTCTCCAGTGAAGAGCATGCCTGTTTGTCAGAGGTGTTTTTTTTTTTTTTTTTAACTTTCGTTCCACTTTAGGTTTACTTCTCCCAGATGTCTTGCATTTTAGACAAATGCACCCTACTTTGTGTTAAGGCATTCCTTTATAACATATAATCTATTGAAGTAAAACACAGAGTAGGGTGCATTTGTCTAAAATATAAGACATCTGGGAGTACACCTAAAGTGGAATAAAAAAAAAAAAAGCCTATTTACAGATTAGGCATTCCTTCATAAGATATAATCTATTGAAGTAAAGCACCTATCTGTAAAGAGGCTTTTTTTTTTTTTTAACAAAGCTTCTTTTTAAAATAGCCCTCTGGTGCTTTATTCTCCTCTTTCATTTGAACTTCCTCCTTTTCTCCACTAGAAGTCACACTTCTCCCAGTGTTCCCAAAGAGGCTACACTACCTCCAGTATGCCACAAGATGTCTCTCCTTCACCATCTTTTTTTCCTCCTTTTGTCTAGATCGCTCTAAAGACACCTCTGCAGACAAGGCTTTTTTGAAAGGCCCTATTGATAAAACAAAAATACAGATATATATATATATATATATATATATATATATATATATATATATATATAATAATGTAGATTAGAAGGCAAAGAAAATCCTTCTGGTGTTAATGTATATGGATGGAATTTTGTGAACCACTTACATCATTTAAAAGTGGATCTTCACAGCATCTGAGCACCAAAAACACTATTTAATTCATTTTTAATATTCCCAGCAATCTCCCCTATCTCTCCATGCTTTATTTTGTTGAGAAATCACTTTGAACAACATTGCCCTAGCATTTTCATTGTCTACACATGGCAGTATTCATCCCTTCCTTTTGCTTGTTCTAGTTACAAGAATGAAGGAAAGCCATATCTCTCTTTTATAGCATTGTAATGGTCCTGTGGGTTGGATGATCAATCATACATATGCTTCCATGGATAGGCACCAGAAAAAGTAAGATATACATTTTCCATTGTTTTACTGAGTTATGTTAACACTACAACACATTTGCTGCCTATTGATAGGTTAGATGCTTTGAAAATTCAGTCCCTCCCCTAGTAGAACCTTCGGCATCTCTTCTACACTCTCTGACCACCAATGTCTATATTACACTCAAAAAAAAGCCTGCTGGTCCCGGTTTTCTTGGTGCAATGGTTTGTGTTGCCACAGGGTGTTACCGGATGCCGACTCAGTGCATTCCCAGCAGCACCCATAACTATCCTGTCCAATGTAGTCACTGTTATGGTACTTAGGCAGGCACGGGTGCCGACTCTGCTTGAATACAATAGCTAGCTGCAAATATTCCTTTGTGACCGCTGTTTAGCATAGCTGGAGGACTCCATCAAATTGCTTGGACAACAGGTCTCAGAGACCCTGTAAGACTGATTTACTAAAAATGGAGTGCAAAATCTGGGGCAGCTCTGCATAGAAACTATTAAGATTCCAGGTTTTTTGTTTGTCAAAGCTAAAGTTAGAAGCTGATTGGCTACCATGCACAGTTACACATAGTAACTAAACCCCTGTATTTAATAACACAGTGGAAAAAAAATGGAATAAAAATAGCCTGCCTGTGAAATGCAAATAAAAAGAAGGGTAGTTTTTTTTTCTGTTGCCAAAAATAAAAGGACCGCCCTAATGCAATGCTCAAGTGTGAAGCCACCCCACGGAATGACATCAGAGGGGCTGGCAGGATACAACACAGTCCTACAAGAAATTTGCTGTGGCACCACATCATATTTCTAACCCCAACTGAAGTCCTAACTGCAAGTCACCACAAGCAAAGCAGGCCAGTATGAAAATTCTTGAGTCAAAAAATTACCCCAATCAGTACATAATATTGCTTATAAAAATATGAAAGTTTTGTACTGATCTTGTTTCCTGTAAATGGACAGGCTTTGATTTGAATAAAAATGGAGAAGGACTGGAACCAGTCAGGTTTTTACTATTTCTGGTGCCCAGGCTGGCGATGGAGCAATTTTCTTTTCTGTAACCACAGGTCGCAAGAGGAAGCCATCCCTTCCAAGAGAACACAGTGATTAGTGCTACCTGCTATAATAGCAATTAGCAATAATCGCATGTAAAACCGGACAGGCTGGTTGTACCCAAGGTGATCAATTAATTGTCTTGGGTACATTCAGCCTGCCCATACAGGGTTTGAATTCAATTCAAACAAACAGTCTATGGCCGACTTAAGAGATTTCTCCTTATTTATTGTCCTAATGACAATGGTTTTTCTAGCCCGGAAAATAAAAAAATCTCTAAAAGTACAGGAAGACATGTTTTAGCAGTAAAAGGCTAAGCGTTAACCCCTTTTAGATTCTTATTGCCCTGTCCCAGTTAGATTTTTTTTTCCCCCTTCACTTCCTGACTGGTTAAGCTGCAACGGTGAGGGTAAATCTCTCTAACAGCATCCCAGATGTCAGTACAAACCCTGACAGCCGTTCCAATCTTTCCTTATCCTATTCAAAATTATTTTGGCTTAAATTACACATTACAGATGCTGTGTTCTCTCCCCACCTACTCTTGTTGTCGAAGTTGTTCTTTCAGGAAGCATGAAGCACTAAACAGCAATAATGATCTTTCCTAAAAAAAGCTCAGATAGGAGAGACATCACTAACTCCAAAAACTCAGAACATATGGGGGGCTAGTAGACAGATGGGGACAACATTGGTTTGCTTTCACAAAAAAAGTGTTTTTCTACAGACCTGGAGTTATGGACATTTAACATAGAAATAGTGATTACCTAAGGTGTGGTCAGATGTACCGATTTATACAATCTGCACACTATAAAAAGTGTTAAGAAGTTAAAAATGAGAGGAAACTGAAAACAGCTGTACAATAGTATAAATACTGTAATATGTTACAGTCTTCCAAAATACAACACAAAATAACAAAAGAACCTCAATACATAGTTTAGAACAATACCCCTGACAAAAATCAAAACAACACATAAAAAAGACACACAACGTATAAATAAAACACAATCCTGCAGATTGGTAGCTTAATACTTTCCAAAACCTTGAACTGAGGTCAGGCTTGAACCAAGCAAAAAAAATAAAAACGTTAGCTTGGACTGTATTCCCGCTTGCTATATTTTTAAACGGACCAAAATATTTTGTATATAAAAAAATCTTTGAGATCCACTTAAAGCAGACTTTCCAATAAAATGCAAGGTTTGTTTATACTAACTGGGCCACTCCCCCCTTCAAAATCACCTCATCAATAGGTAATAGGTATAAAATATACCTGTAAAAGAATAAAGTTAGGATTTATCCTTACTTCACCCCCCCGTCTTCCACCTGCACAGGCAAGGATGACCTCACACTCCTTTCAGCTAGATCCTGGCAAATACAGAGCAGCTGAACAGGATAATATTCTTGCAATGGACTGGAATGTCTTCTTGCGAGATTTTGCCTGCTCTGCATTCCCCAGGAATCTTCCCATAGGGATGGTGGAGTCACGCTCATCAATGTAGAAGACTGGAGGTAAGGCAGATATAACACTGACTTTAACAAGTACATTTTATACCTTCTAACAGTAGGTGGTGTTTAAATGGAGGGGAGGAAGGGGGGGGGGGGGCAGGGCAATTTGAGCAAACTTTCCATTTTAATGCAAGATCTGCTTTAATATCCATTTCAACAACATGCAGCAAAAGGTAATTTAAGTGACATTTGCCATTTTACAGGAGGCTTTACAGTTTGGAGAAATCCTATACATGCATTCTGTCTTGCATTTATAAACAAAAAAAAAAAATATGTTAACCTTTTCCCATAGATATATAAAAAATTATATACAGTATTTATGGGATGGGAAAAATGCTTAAAGTGGATGTAAACCCGATTCATGGAATTTGACCTAGGCACATATCTGTATGGTTTACTTATATCCAAAGCCCTGAGTCCCGTGTCTTTCTGCTGTTTCGTTCCTCTGTTATCAGCATGATAACTTCTGACAAGTTCTCAGAGACAGGAGATAAAAGCGGCCTGAGATTTGTATGGGGGGAGGGGGTGCTATAAATAAATTAGCAGAGCTGCTCTTGTCACAGCACAGCTATGAAAGAATCTTTGTTCTTCTATGTGGGGGGGGGGGGGGCGTTGTGTACCTTTCCTCCAATCAGCTGTCACACATGCCAAGACTAGACTCCTACTGCTGAATGAGGAAGTCAAAATTATAACACAATGTAATAATGCTAAAGAATATAGAAAGCTGAAGGCAGCAGATATACATGTAAAACTTATGAAGAGAGATTTGTTTCTCCCCCGTGTATCATCTGATGCTGTTCACTTCACTGGGTATATGTGAGGTTTTACATCCACTTTAAGGATTGTTTATAAACTGCATTTTTACTTACCTGGCAATTATCTATCTTGGGGTACAGTATAGGACACAGGCTGGTTATTCACTTATCCTGGGTTGTAGGCTGGTACCTTCATGTGATTGGACACTGAGAAAGCTTTTGAGGACACAAGCCCTAGCCATCTTGCTATAACCCTACTTCACGCCGTGAGTCCTAAACTTTTTTAAGAGCAATGCAGGATAACACAGGAACAGAGAGGAGCTTAGCCTGTTCCCTGTACTGTATGCCAAGACATGGACTAAGCTAACAGCGATTGCTTTGTAAGGAGGAAGAGGTCCATTGGCTTAGGAAACTAGCAAATACCTGTACTCCTGGAGTGGCGGTAGGATTATAGGGGCCACCCAGATAGAACGTCCTTAAAAGCTTTGTCGGTGTCCAATCACCTGAAGTTACATGCCTATAACCAAGGTCTATGAATACCAAGCCCAAGTCCTGTACTGTATAATATATCTATATACCTCCCAAAAATGGAAAAGTTTAAGTTCTTTATTCTCATGTGGCTGTTTTAGCAGCTTGATTATTTGGCAGCAAAGTCACAATTAGCGGTTTATTCCCCAGAAACCTGCCTATTTATATCAGGATTTTTTTCCTATCATAAAAGAGTGGAACATCACTCTTGTAAAAAATTTTTTTTTTTTTAAATCACAGAATACTACAACACTTCTGGAAACAAAAAGCACCAAATATGCACCTAAGACACTAGGTCTGAACGATTTAGGTAACCCTTAACATCAGTTCTCAGTTAGAAAAGAAACAAAAAAGGATTAACAAGGAAGTGCAATGTCCTCACATCCTCATGGAGGGATGGCACATACATATACACAAATATATGTATCAAATTGTGGCCAATCACTTCTGAAGTCGTTGTGAGCCACATGTACCCTCCAGGTCTAAGAGGTGTGACACAGCAGCAAGAAACACAACAAATATATAGGAATGCTATGTTTTGCACAGTGCATCACATATGGCCCTGTCCATGTTTTTTCTGAATGCGCGGTAGGCAGTCTTCCCTGGAACCTCAATACAATTCTTGTTTTTCCATGCTGTGGGAATGACAGGTGTGTAATGAAACAGAATGGATGGTTGTGGATGAAAACCAGCTGGAGGTATGTGGTCCAAACCCGTTGCAAAACTCAGAATGCTTTCCAGTGAAACAGAGGTGACTCCATCTGCAGATAATGAACACGGGTTACATTAAAACACTAAATAGAGAATGCGTAAACATAAGCATTATAAAACATATTAAAGCATTATAAACCTGTCATTCCAACTTATTAAAGAGGAAGTAAACCTTCCTCAAAAAAAAAAAAAAAAAAAAACGGAACCTGCAAGACCTGAGAACGAAGCCCGCGCCATACACAGCGGTGCCTGTTTTTTTTCTAAATATCTCCTAAACCATGTAGGTTTAGGAGATATTTATTGGACCTACAGTTTAGCCTTAATCTAGGCTTACCTGTAGGTCAAAGTGGTTTGTAAGGGTTTACAACCACTTTAAAAACAGGCACATCTGCAAAATATGCAAGATAAAACTCACCTTTTCTGCTGCCCACACCTCCAAAACTTTACTTAGATCACAAGAAATATTCATGTGAAGTCCACAGGAAACGTTTCTCCTGTGCCCCCCAAAACTCTCAAAAGTTTCTCTTACAGACGACCTTGTTTTTTCAGGATACAGTAAAAAAGGCGGAGTTCAAAATGACATATCCCTGCAGACTTTGCATGACAATTCCTCAGACAGTGGGAAAAGCATTTACTTGCTTATTTTCCAGGTGGGATGGTTTTCAATAATTTCTGATAATAACAAGGTCACTTTAAAAATAGGATTTTTTTATAAACAGCTTACCTGTAAAATCCTTTTCTTTGAAGTACATCACGGGACACAGAGCCATAGTAGTTACTATGTGGGTTATAGGCCACCTTCAGGTGATGGACACTGGCACACCCTAAATTAGAAAGTGCATTCTCTATATAACCCCTCCCACTGGTGGGAGTACCTCAGTTTTGTAGCAAAGCAATACACGTGTATACGAAAGAAGGGAAGGACCTCTGTGTCCCGTGATGTACTTCAAAGAAAAGGATTTTACAGGTAAGCCGTTATAAAAATCCTATTTTCTTATCGTACATCACGGGACACAGAGCCATAGTAGTTACTATGTGGGATGTCCCCGAGCAATGCCAACTGAAGGGAGGGAGACGCAACAAAAGTAGGGACACCAAGAGACTAGAGGACTCATACTGCAGCCTACAGTACACTGCGCCCAAAGGCGATATCCTCATGATCTTTTACATCTACTTGATAAAATCTGGTAAATGTATGGACTGAAGACCAAGTTGCAGCCTTGCAGATCTGAGCCATAGAGGCTTGGTGATGCATTGCCCAAGAAGCACTAACAGCCCTGGTGGAGTGAAAAGGGGGAATTTTTTAAACCATAAGCTTGAACAATCACTTGACAAATTAATTTAGAAATGGTAGATTTCGACGCTGCCTGTCCTCCTTTAGGACCTTCTGGCAACACAAAAAAGACATCTGTTTTATGAATCTGAGCGTTCACTTTCAATAGATCTTGAACACCCTCACCACATCAAGAGAATGTAGCGACCTTTCTTCCACAGAAACGAGGTTCTGGAAAAAAATGAAGGCAGAACAATATCCTGGTGAAAACCCGATACTACCTTTTGTTAGGAATTCAGGATGAGGCCGCAATACAAACTCATCCTTATGAATAAACCAATATGGCTCTTTACAAGAAAGAGCAGCCCACTCTGATATTCAAGATCTCCTGGGCCACAAGAACCACCTCCTTCCCTTCTTGCTTGATCCTGCGTGAAGACGCGGAAGCAGCAGAACAGGAGGGAACGCATAGATCAGTGAGAAACTGATCTCACGGAAAAACCAAGGCATCTGTTCCGTAATGCCATCGGATCCCTTGTCCTTGACAGAAAGTTGTCGATCTTGTTGTTGAACCTGGACGCAAACAGATCCACATCCGGAATTCGCTATCTTTGACATATTGACAGAAAAATGTCGGGTGAAGGGACCATTCTCCCGGGAACAATTGTTGGCGACTCAAGTAGTCCGCCTGTCAATTCTCTATCCCTGGAGTGAAATATTGCGGATAGGCAAGGAATGTTGTTTTCTGCCCAAGATAGAATATGAGTCACCTCTTTCTGGGCCGCCAACTTCTCGTGCCCCCTTGGTGATTGATATAGTCTGACAGCTGTGGCATTGTCAGATTGGATCCTGACAGTACAATTCCATAGTCTGGGCGTCCAGGCCTCGAGGGCCAGGCGTACTGCCCGAATCTCTAGAATATTGATGGGCAAGGTCATCTCAGATTTGGACCATTTCCTTTGGACAGGTGCTTCTTCCACGACTGCTCCTCAGCCCAGAAGGCTGGCATCTGTTGTTATCACCTTCCAGGTAACTGGTAGAAAGGATTTTTCCTTTTTGAAGATTCTTGGATATCAACCACCAATTGAGGCTCTGACACACATCGGGGGATAAATGCATAGGAAAGTCCAGAGCTTGGACCCTTTTGTTGCACGTTGACAGGATTTTGCAGCAGTCTTGAATGAAACTGCGCATAAGGAATGATTCTTGTTTTGACCAACTGAATCAGTTCCCTTATGGAACTGATCCTTTCCCGGGGCAAAAAAAAACCCCTCTTCTGAGCTGTATCTATGATCAACCTCAAGTACTGCAATCTCTTTAATGGTTTTAAGGAGGATTTCTCCAGGTTGAGAATCCTACCTATGTATTCCAGGTAGCTGACTGCGGTGACCAAAGTTTGGTTTAAGCGGGCTACCGATTCATCTATTAAGAGAAGATCGTCTAAGTAGGCTAGTATTGTTATACCTTGAGCCCTTTAACCTTGCCAAGGGTGGAGCCAGGACCTTTGTAAACACTTAAGGTGCAGTAGCTAGTCCGAAAGGCAGAGCTACAGACTGGAAATTAAGATTTTCTACCTCAAAGAAATTTCTGGTGCGCAGGGAAAAATCGGCACATGGAGATGAGCATCCTTGATGTCGATTGACACCAGAAGATGTTCTCCCCCTTGTAGGATGGAGACTACTGATCTTCAAAAACCAGTTTAGATCTTGGATACCAAAAATGGGTCTGACATCCCCGTTTGGTTTTGGAACCATGAACAGGTTTGAATAAAACCCTAAACCTTGCTTCTTCCAAGGGGACCATTGATATCACTCTTTGAGACAAGAGATGATCCAAGCTAGAAAGAGACTTTTTCACTGGGTCCCTGGGAACGTTTGATCTGAGAAAACGAGGAGATGGAAACTCTCGGAACTCTAGTTTGTAACCTAGAGAAATTGAGGAAGCCACCCATCTGTCCTGACATTGTTCCTGCCAGATCCTTAAAAACTGTAGAAGCCCCTCCCCCCCCACTCGAGCGGGGGCACCCCTTCATAAGGAGGCTTTATTATTCTGTTTTGTGGGTTTCCTCCCCCAGGGCCTCCTTTGACCCTGGGACTGACCCTGAGGTTTACCTCTTGAACCTGACAGTTGAGGCTGTCATGACTGCCTGGAGGCTGATGCCCCTGCCACTGGATAAGAAGCATGTTTTTAAAGAAAAAAAATCTTCTTAAAGTGGTGTTTCCACCAAAAAAAATAAAAAAAGCTTAAAAATCATTAAAAAAAAAAAAAAAAAAAAAAAAAAATTGGAAAAAAATATTTTTTTTTACTCACCTCTAAATGCCTGTTGCTAGGGGGTCCCTTGTAGTCTGCCACCTTCAGTGCCCGGGCACTGACATCACTTCCCCCCAGCGTCGCACTGCAGTGTATCACGCGCAGTGGGTGCCCGGCTGTGAAGCCACAGCCGGGTGCCCACAGTAAGAATGCCGGCGCCGCGAGCAGAGCGGTGAATGAGGGGGGGGGCTTCGTTCCCCCGCATCGATGGACCCTGGGACAGGTAAGTGTCCAATTATTAAAAGTCAGCAGCTGCAGTATTTGTAGCTGCTGACTTTTAAATTTTTTTTTTTTTTTTTTTTTTTTTTTAGGGGGCACCCCACTTTAACTGGTAAAAGAGAACTTTTCCCATTAGAAATTATTTGGCTATACTTATCCAGATCATCTCCAAATAACCATTCACCATAAAAAGGGAAACTAGCCAAGAGCTTTTTGAATGGCGCTTCGGCTGACCAATTTTTCAACCATAGGATTCTACGCACATGTACTAGCCCTAGCATGAGCCGTGAGGCCTGGAGAATAGACTCTTTCATAGCGTCTACTGTAAAACACAATGCTTCTGATATCCCGGCCAAATCCTGGGCCTGCTGATCAGGAATAACTGAGTACCTCTATAAACTGGTCCTATTAACCACTTCCCTACCCGCCCATAGTCATATGACGCCCACAAGGTGGATCTCCCATCCTGGGTGGGCGTCATATGATATATATCACATATCCCGGCCGCCTGGGGGGCGCGCGCGCGCGCCGGCGTCGCTCGGGACCCGGTGCGAGTGCCCGCGGCCGCGATGTACGCCGGGCACCCGCGATTGCCGGTTAAAACATCGAGACCGTGGAGCTGTGTGTGTAAACACACAGCTCCACGTCCTGTCAGCAGAGAGGAGACCGATCATGTGATCCCAGTACGGAGGAACACATGATCGGTCTCCTCCCCTTGAGTCCCCTCCCCCCACAGTTAGAATCACTCCTATTAGGGAACACATTAACCCCTGCAGCGCCCCCTAGTGTTAACCCCTTCCCTGCCAGTCACATTTACACAGTAATCAATGCAATTTTATAGCAACGATCGCTGTGTAAATGTGAATGGTTCCAAAAATGTGTCAAAAGTGTCCGCCGTAATGTCGCAGTCACGGAAAAAAAAAAAAAAAAATCTATCGCAGATCGCCGCCATTACTAGTAAAAAAAAAAAAAAAAAAATGCAATAAATCTATCCCCTATTTTGTAGACGCTATAACTTTTGCGCAAACCCATCAACATACGCTTATTGCGATTTTTTGTACCAAAAATATGTAGAAGAATACGTATCGGCCTAAACTGAGTAAAAAAATCGTTTTTTTAAAAAAATGGGATATTTATTATACCAAAAAGTAAAAAATAGTGTTTTTTTTTTCAAAATTGTCGCTCTTCTTTTGTTTATAGCGCAAAAAAAAAAACTGCAGGAGGTGATCAAATACCACCAAAAGAAAGCTCTATTTGTGGGGAAAAAAAAGGACGTCAATTTTGTTTGGGTGTAACGTCGCACGACCACGCAATTGTTAGTTAAAGCGACGCAGTGCCGAATCACAAAAAGTGCTCTGGTAAGGAAGGGTGTAAAATGGCCCGGTGCTGAAGCGGTTAAAGGAGACATTCATAAGAAAAATGTTAAAATTTGTTAGAAAACCCCACTTACCTTTCCCGCCGCAAGGTTTTCTGTGGTAAACCAACAGACCCAATCTTCACCCTTCACGGTGGGTCCGCTAAACCTTCAGGAGCTGGGGATCCTCGAGGAAACCCACAATCCTGGACCTGTAATAGCACCTTCGCCAGTAAAACTTTATGGCCTCAATACCAAAAAGTACTGGATCCCGGAGTACAGCTCTCTAAAGAGAAGCGTTACAGGCAAGACCTTGTTTCTTCGGATATAAGGGCCAGGTACCATTCAATTCGGCCAAAAAAAAAAAAAAAAGAAGACACTTTGAATGGATCCGGCTGCATGTCTAGCCCCAGCAAGGATTGCTCCAGTGGAGCTCAGCACAGCACATCTTTACTCGTGACCAACACCTTAGACACTAGCGAAAAAACCGAGGTACTCCCACCAGTGGGAGGGGTTATATAGGGAGTGCACTTTTTAATTCAGGGCGTGCCAGTGTCCATCATTTGAAGGTAGCCTATAACCCACATAGTAACTACTATGGCGCGGTGTCCCGTGATGTACGATAAGAAACATCATTTTAAACACAACTAACCTTCTGTGTCTTGGAGATACTCCTTCCAAAGGTTGACAGCATTATACTTCTGAATGTTGGCTGCGTCTGCATAATGAGTAACGGAGAATAAGTCGGCCATAGCTTTGGCAGTTAGCCTTTCAGGCTTCATACACAGGATGCTCCAAAATGCAGCTGGATAAGCCTGGATCTTCTCAAGTACACCCAGTGTCTGTAAGCCCCGCTTAAAGCTGAAAATATACAGTAAATATAAAATTAATCTACAAAACAATTTACCCACAAAAATTTTACATGCAACAGATGTCTGTCTCTTTTGTGGAAAATAGATTGAACCCTTTTGTGTTGCTGTGATTATGGCACATTGGCTCCTCTGAAGGTAATGCAGCTTGCTTCGGTTGACAGCAATGCAAAAAAACATTGATGGATTTTTGGCTAGTATGTTCCATTATTCAGAATCAGATATGAGTAAACCTGAAGTTAAACTCCAGTTAAACCACAAAATTCACTGATTAAACACACATAAAGGAGCGGTTTTACCATTTTACAAAGGATATGCATTTCTGTCTGCAAATTCAGTTCTGAAATTTACACAGCTCTGCCACACAGCACAGCCCTTTCAGCAGTGTGCCAAACTTTTTCTCAGTTGCAGCCCCCCCCCTATCTTCAGCGTGGGACTGGACAGCAGACTGAGGAGCATCTTTATCACTCTGCTTCTATCCGAATGCTCCTTGCAAAAAAGCACACCTGATTGGCTTCCAGTGCTGCTCCTCCCTCTCACAATCTGATCTCTGCTGTACAGGGATCTCTGCTGAAAACAAGTCAAATTCAGGTAAACACCCCACCATTTCACTGACCTGGCATGTCTGCAATCATGCATTTACACCATATAACCCATCACCATCTCCTTCACCTTTATTCCCCACAGTTTGAACCTGGTTTACACAACGCTTTTAACTATTTGCGTCAGTTAAACACGGCACCACTTTACATCACCAATGCAGCATGGTTAATGACCGATCTTACAACACCCTGACTTTGTATTACTGGGGTCATTGAAGATCTTACAACTCAAAAATCAAATCACTTTACCAACGCCACATAACCCAATTTGCGAGAGAATGTCATAATAAAAAGGGCAGCTGTTGCATACTCCCTCTTCCATTGCTTCCTGGATCGATGAGAAAAAGATCTACGATCTACCCTCCCACCCGCAACATAAAATCCTTACACTTTTGTACTGATCATCGATTAGTAACAAATACAAGAAATCGGGTACAAGCCCAATTTCAAAAAAGTTTGGACGCTGTGTAAAAGCTCACAGGGGAGTCTGGGCAACCTATCCAGATAAAATCCTTCCCTTTTCCCCAGCAGGTGTGTATGGAATAGGCAAGAAAATCCATAAAAAACAAAATACTAATGGTGTGCTGTTCCTTTAAACTCGTGCGACTGTGCTGAAATAACAAATGAAGTAGGTGAATCAATCTGACGCAATCACCCCCTACCATGTATTCAATCAATAAATGTGAATAGTGTGCATAAAGAATGCTCCGATCATAAATTCAACAATGATATTTGTGCAAATAAATGCTTTAAAGGGGGATTCCACCCTAAAGTGGAACTCCCGCTTTTCGGAACCCCCCCCCCCCCCCCTCCGGTGTCACATTTGGCACCTTTCAGGGGGGAGGGGGGGTGCAGATACCTGTCTAAGACAGGTATCTGCACCCACTTCCGGGCATAAACTCCCACGGGAGTTTACATCACTTCCTGTCCCGGCGCGCTGTCTGCCGGGACACACACTTGTCCTGGCAAACAGCGCTGAAGATTCTCATTGCGCCGCGCGACTCGCGCATGCGCAGTAGGGAATCGGGAAGTGAAGCCACTTCCCGATTCCCTCACCGAGAATGGTGCCGGCTACAGCAGGGAGCCGAGCAATCGATCGGCCTCTTCTGCCGACACCGCTGGACCCTGGAACAGGTAAGTGTCCATTTTTTAAAAGTCAGCAGCTGCAGTATTTGTAGCTGCTGGCTTTTAAATTTTTTTTTTCAGTACAGTCCCGCTTTAATGATCTATATAACTGCTCAAACAAATTAATCAGTGTGCCAAAAAAATCAAGTCCACACACACACAAATGCATTTAGCAATAATAAAATGTGTAAATAAATTGTTCCACTCCGTGTCCACCAGTGCTAAACAAAAATAAAATAAATAAAAAAAAGGTGCTCCGTCCACCAAAAAAATAAAAAAGGGATGGCCTCTTAACAGATCTGATGGATCTCTATTACAGAGATCAAGATGGCTGTAGAAATTTCAAATGGCGTGTCTTCATATATTTGCAGGGATAAACTAGATATATCCAGAGATCATATATAGAAAAGGGAGACGCCTCATAGGTGTAAATCAGCCAAACTTTTTATTAAAAAAGGTTAAAAGTTACACTTACATTGAGGTTAAAAAAATTCAAGCATGAACTGTATTACTAGCGGTGGTATCACCCTTGCAGCTAGTTCAAATAGCATTGCATATACACTCCATTCCCACTAAACGAGAGTTGTGTGGAAACACGTTGGACCAGAGGGTATATGCAACGCTATCTGAGCTAGCTGGAAGGGTGATACTGCCGCTAGTAACAGTTCATGCTTGATTTTTTTAACCTCGATGTAAATGTAACTTTTAACCTTTTTAATAAAACGTTTGGCTGATTTACACTATGAGGCTTCTCCCTTTTCTATATATGATCGCTGGATATAGGGAGTCTATCCCTGCAAGCATATGAAGACACGCCATTTGAAATTTCTACACCTGTGATCATTCCTTCACAAGCCATCTTGATCTCTGTAATAGGGATTAATCAGATCTGGTAAGAGGCCATCCTCTTTTTTGTGGATAGAGCACCTTATTTATTTTTTTGAGCACTGGCGGACACGGAGTGGAAAATTTATTTACACATTTATCATTGCTAAAATGCCTTTTTTATTAAAGTGTATGGACTTGATTTTTGGCACACTGAATAATTCGTTTGAGCAGTTATATAGTATATATCATTAAGGGATTTGTTTGCACAAATGTCATTGGTGCACTTATGATCACAGCATATTTATGCACACTATTCGCATTTATTGATGGAATACATGTTAGGGGGCGATTGAGTCAGACTGATTCACCTACTTAATTTGTTATTTCAGCACACAGTCACATGAGTTTAAAAACACTTTCACACGGAAGGCGTTTTTCAAGCGTTTTAGCACTGTAAAGTACCTGAAAAACGCATCCCATGCCACCCCAGTGTGAAAGCCAGAGTGCTTTCACACTGGGGCGGTGCGCATGCAGGACGCTACAAAAAGTCCAGCAAGCAGCATCTTTGGGGTGGTTTGAGAGCGCTATATAGGAATCGCCCATTGGAATGTATGAGCAGTGCTTCTGAAGCGCCGCAACACAGGCAAATTTAAACCTTTCTTTGGCCGCTAGCGGGGGTTAAAAACCCCCCCGCTAGCTAGTGTCCGAAAAGGGCCGCTAAAACTAGCAGCGCTTTACCACTAATGCGGTACAGCCCCAGTGTGAAAGAGCCCTATCAAGCACAGCGCACCATTAGTATTTTTGTTTAGTTTTACATCTTTCCAGCATTTGCGTTGCAGCGGTTCAATACCAGACCAGAGCAGAGATACATTTGTAGTTAACAAAATCCATAGGCAAACTCCCACTGAAAGAAATCTTAAGACCCCTTTTTTACACTGAGGCGCTTTTGCGCTAAAAATAGCGCCTGAAAAGATCCTGGAAACTGCTTCCCATTAATTTCAATGGATGCTTTCACACTGGGGCAGTGCGCTGATGGGGCGATAAAACAAGTCCTGCAAGCAGCATCTTTGGAGGATGTTTGGAGCGTTTTAAAAAGCTCCTCAAAAATGCCCCTCCATTGAAATGAATGGGAAGCGCTTCAAAAGCCCCACAAAATTTTTTGCCCAATGTTTTATGGGCGCCTTAGTGTGAAAGGGGTCTTAGAACTTTCAGAGGCACATCCATTACCTAAGGACACTAGCAAAAAACTAGGGCTGTGCTGAGATGGGAGTATCAATGGGTGGGCATCTGCTTTTTTTTTTTTTTCCACCATTGTCCATTTGACTGTTGGTGGCAGCATAACCCATGTAGTCATGAAAAGAGAAATGCTGTAACCTGCAATTTACAATTAAAGTGGTTGTAAAGGAAGAAGGTTTATTATCTTAATGCTTTCTATTCATACAAATAGCAAAATACATGTGATATGTGCATCGTTTCATCAAAAAATAATATCATACGCCGGGACAGATACGTACACACGCTACTGTGCAATCGCTGTCTGAATTTTAAAGGAATCGTTTGGATTGTGATATGCTCTCAGCTTGAACGTTACAATCTGATGTAAGTGCACTACTTTTATTAAACTGCAAAGAAGATACAATATCAAAACTATGTTGAGTCTTTTTGTTTCTATATACACTCCGGCTCTGAGGCTTCCTAATTAGCATGCCCATAGATCCAACCAAGCGCTTTGTGGGGGGGGGGGGGGGGGGGGGGGGGGGGGGGGGTGTCACTGGCACTGGCTCCTAAGCCTTCATTTTGTTTGTGGTGATAGGTGTCACGCAGTCAAGTGTTTGATCATCATTTCTAAAGCACCTTTCCTTCATGGGACTTTTTCTGATGAAACTCAACTGCATATGAACTTTTTTCTGTTTGCACAATATTTTTCCCATGCAATACAAATACTGCATACAGTATATCTTATAGATTTCAACATTTAGATATGTTTACACTGTTGATATTTAAATGATTTCACTTAATTATAAATGTGGTTGTTTTTGCACATATCACATGTATTGTGCTATTCGAATGAATTGCACTCTATTGTTCTAGCGCTGCACTTTATTTAAACATTTTTGTGCCTGGTATCTGGGTTATAGTGCACAGCTGCTGGTTGCTTTATTATTCTAAGCGCGGATATATTTTTCACATTTAAATCAAAATCAGTGAGCCAATGAGGAGAGAGAGGGGGCAGGTGCCCCCATAGCAAGCCGCTTGCTGTGGGTGACTCAACAGGAGGGCAGGAGGGACGGGCCAAGAGCACCGACGAGGGTCCTGAGAAGAGGAGGATTGGGGCTGCTCTATGCAAAGCCACTGCACATAAAAAGGATAGTATAACATGTTTTTTTTGTTTAAAAATAACAAAGAGGATTTAAGTATCACATTAAAGTAGAACTATAGACAAAATATTTTTTCCCCCAATTTGGAGGAGGAAATCCCTGAAAATAAGGAGAATCCCTTGGGACCCCCTCAGGTCACCAGAACTATTTAACCCATTGAATGATTTCCCCTCTATTACTTTTCTGGGAACAACCCAAAATTTGGGATTTTATTTATTTTCAATGATAAATGGTTAACAGGAAAAATGGGAGAGGTTGAATCTCCCTAATGGGGACACAGACGGCAATATAATTCTAATCCCTCTTCACTATATCCAAAAAAAAAAAGGGAAGAAGGGGGAAGGAGGTTTGGCTTTAGTTATACTTTAAGAGGAGAATGGCCAAAGCTCTGTTTGCTATACTTCTATAGATCAAAGGGGTGCAGTTCATTCTGCACTCCTATGACTCACCCGTTTTCAGCCAACAGCGGGCTAAATAAAGCTCACCGTCGGCAGACGTCACTCGGCCCAGGCTGTGGAGAGATTCCGACTTTAAACTTGGGATCTACCCAGATGCTTGACTGGCAGTTGGCTCAGCCTCTAAGCCAGCTGCTCCCACCCCCTCCACAGCCCAGTGCTCTGCTGAGTGCTAGAGGGGCAGAGCAGAGAGCCGATGACTGACTGTTACCGGCTCTCTGCTCACTTTAGTGACAGACTTGAGCAATCAGTGGTCTTTGATTGCCCAGTTCTCAGCAGCGAGGGACAGATGCAGCATCAGACTGATGCTACACCCCCCTAGGCAACTTTTTTTTTTATTGCAACCCCATATTTATCTTTTAAGAAAAATATACCTGTAACATTTCCCAGTGAATGTATGGCAGAACAGTATGGATCTTGTCAGTTTACAAGTGAAGAGGGTTGAAAATGAATTACCTTTCAAGTGGTTCCTGCACTCTGCGAATGACATGGTACGTTAGCATGTTCTTCACCAGGTGAACTTTATCACTTACATTCTGTACAAGGTGCAATGTATCAGTCTTCTGCAGGTAATCATAGTAGTGGATAATAGCTGCCTTTAACTCATTAATCCTCTGGCAAGACTGAATCTATCACAAATAAGAAAATTACATCATTTCCAACACCTAATGGTAACATTGTCTGATTAAAATGTAAAAGACAACACACCCGTTAAAATGTCAAGTTTCTGTGCTGTAAAAAAAATAAAAAATAATGAGACAAAGATAAATACATTTCAGAACTTTTTCCACCTTTAATGTGACCTATAAACTGCACAACTCAATTGAAAAACAAACTGAAATCTTTTAGGATGGGGGAAGTAATACTAAAAAACTAAAATAATGGGGTTGCACAAGTGTGCACTTCCTGTTATAACTGGGGATGTAGCTGTGTTCAGAATTAGGCAATCACATTCAAACTCATGTTTAAATAGGAGTTGGTACACACCTGCTATCATTTAAAGTGCCTCCGATTAACCCCAAATATAGTTCAGCTGTTCTAGTAGGTCTTTCCTGATATTTTCCTAGTCGCATCCTACAGCAAAACCATGGTCTGTAGAGAGCTTCAAAATCATCAGAGGGATCTCATTGTTAAAAATGTATCAGTCAGGAGAAGGGTGCAAAATAATTTTCAAGGCATTAGATATACCATGGAACACAGTGAAGACAGTCATCATCAAGTGGAGAAAATATGGCACAACAGTGACATTCCCAAGAACTGGATGTTTCTCCAAAAACTGATGAAAAGACAAAAAGAAAAAACTGGTCAGGGAGGCTGCCAAGAGGCCTACAGCAACATTAAAGGAGCTGCAGAAATATCTGGCCAGTACTGGCTGTGTGGTACATGTGACAACATCCCATATTCTTCATATGTCTGGGCTAATGGGTAGAGTGGCAAGATGGAAGCCTTTTCTTACGAAGAGAGACATCCAAGTCCAGCTAAATTTTTCAAAAACACATCTGAAGTCTCCCAAAAGCATGTGGGAAAATGTGTTATGGTCTGATGAAACAAAGGTTGAGCTTGGTGTGAAAACAACACTGCACATCACCAAAAGATCACCATACCCACAGTGATGCATTGTGGTGGCAGCATCATGCTTTGGGGCTGTTTTTCCTTCAGCTGGAACAGGGGCCTTAGTCAAGGTAGAGGGAATTATGAACAGTTCCAAATACCAGTCAATATTGGCACAAAACCTTCAGGCTTCTGCTAGAAAGCCGAACATGAAGAGGGACTTCATCTTTCAGCATGACAACGACCCAAAGCTTACATCCAAATCAACAAAGGAATGGCTTCACCAGAAGAAGATTAAAGTTTTGAAATGGCCTAGCCAGAGCCCAGACCTAAGTTAGATTGAAAATCTGTGGGGTCATCTGAAGAGGGCTGTGCACAGGAGATGCCCTCGCAATCCGACAGATTTGGAGTGCTTTTGCAAATAAGAGTGGGCAAATACTGCCAAGTCGAGATGTGCCATGCTGATAGACTCGTACCCAAAAAGTAAAAGGTGCTTCAACAAAGTACTTATGCAACCATATTATTTTAGTTTTTACTTCTATCCACCGAAAAGATTTCAGTTTGTTGTTCAACTGAGTTGTACAGTTAATAGGTCACATTAAAAAGGTGGAAAAAGTTCTGAATTTATTTATCTTGGTCTCATTTTTTTTTTACATCACAGAAACCTGCCATTTTAACAGGTGTGTGGACTTTTTATATCCACAATATATAAAAATATATACACACACACAGCATCTCTCACAAAAGTGAGTACACCCCTCACATTTTTGTAAATATTTTATTATATCTTTTCGTATGACTACACTGAAGAAAGGACACTTTGCTACAATGGAAAGTAGTGATTGTACAGCTTGTAAAACAGTGTAAATTTGCTGTCCCCTGAAAATAACTCACATAGCCATTAATTTCTAAACCGCTGGCAACAAAAGTGAGTACATCCCTAAGAGAAAATGTCCACATTGGGCCCAATTAGACATTTTCCCTCCCCGGTGATGTGACTTGTTAGTGTTACAAGGTCTCAGGTGTGAATGGGGAGCAGGTGTGTTAAATTTGGTGTTCTCACTCTCTCATATTGATCACTGGAAGTTCAACATGGTACCTCATGGCAAAAAACTCTTTGAGGATCTGAAAGAAAAAAAAATAAAAAATTGTTGCTCTACATAAACATGGTTTAGGCTATAAGAAGATTGCCAAGACCCTAAAACTGAGCTGCAGCATGTTGGCCAAGACCATACAGCAGTTTAACAGGACAGGTTCCACTCAGAACAGGCCACGCCATGGTCGACCAAAGAAGTTGAGTGCACGTGCTCAGTGCAATATCCAGAGGTTGTCTTTGGGAAATAGACATATGAGTGCTGCCAGCATTGCTGCAGAGGTTGAAGGGGTGGGGGTCAGCCTGTCAGTGCTCAGACCATACGACGCACACTGCATCAAATTTGTCTGCATGGCGGTCGTCCCAGAAGGAAGCCTCTTCTAAAGATGATGCACAAGAAAGACTGCAGTTTGCTGAAGACAAGCAGACTAAGGACATTGATTACTGGAACCATGTCCTGTGGTCTGATGAGAACAAGATATACTTATTTGGTTCAGATGGTGTCAAGCGGCAACCAGCTGAGGAGTACGAAAACAAGTGTGTCTTGCCTACAGTCAAGCATGGTGGTGGGAGTGTCATGGTCTGGGGCTGCATAAGTGCTGCCGGCACTGGGGAGCTACTGTTCATTGAGGGAACCATGAATGTCAACATGTACTGTGACATACTGACACAGAGCATGATCCCCCTCCCTTCGTAGACTGGGACGCAGGGCAGTATTCCAACATAACAACCCCAAACACACCTCCAAGACGACCACTGCCTTGCTAAAAAGAAGCTGAGGGTAAAGGTGAAGGATTGGCCAAGCATGTCTCCAGACCTAAACACTATTGAGCATCTGTGGGACATCCTCAAACGGAAGGTGATGCCGTCATGGAGGAGTGGAAGAGGACTCCAGTGGCAACTTGTAAAGCTCTGGTGAACTCCATGCCCAAGAGTGTTAAGGCAGTGCTGGAAAATAATGGTGGCCACACAAAATATTGTCCAAATTGGGTGCAAAGTGTCATTTTCACTTAGGGGTGTACTCACTTTTGTTGCTAGCAGTTTAGACATTAATGGCTGTTTTGAGTTATTTTGAGGGGACAGCAAATTTACACTGTTATACAAGCTGTACACTCACTACTTTACATTGTAGCAAAGTGTAATTTCTTCAGTGTTGTCACATGAAAAGATATAATATAAAGTATTTACAAAAATGTGAGGGGTGTACTCCATCTATATATACACCTTACTAATGTGATGTACAAGTATCTAAACAGTCTAGGTAGAATTTACTTATAAACCCACTTCCATTTAATTGAAACAATATCAAACCAAGTGTCTAAGCATCATCCTTAGTCTGTCAGTTCTAGTGGCTCTCCCCTCTCCACCGGGCTTAAAATTACCTTTTTAAAAGCGGAGGTCCGCCAAAAAAAAAAACAAACAAAAAAAACACTTCAGCTGCTGGCTTTTAATAATAAGATACTTACCTGTCCTGGCATCCAGCAATGTAGGCACCGCAGCTGATGTTTCCCCCCCCAGTGACAGGGGGAGGAGGAGGGAGCCCCACATTGACGTCAAGGCCGCGGCGTGGAATCCTGGAAGTGGAAGTCAAAAGACAGGTATACTGCCCCCCCCCCCCCCCCCCCCCCTGAAAGGTGCCAATTGTGGCACCAGAGGGGAAGAGGAGACAATTGAGCGAAAGTTACACTTTTGGGTGGAACTCTGCTATAAATGGACCTATACTAAATGTATATTAGTAGGGTAGGGTCCAAGTATGTCACAATAAGTGTTGTGAATTTATGAAGAAATATATTTACTATTCAATGACAGAAATGTATAATTTCAAAAAGACACTGTGAGGTCACCATAATTGACCTATCGAAAACCTCTAAGACACAGGAAACTCATGTATTCTAAATTACTACAACCATTCTATTCAAGGGGTTTTTACAAGCCTGTATTGAAGCCAAAAAGAGAACAGGAACAATGGTAGCCTTTGTCACCAAACAAAAGGTGTGTACTTATTTTTGTTGATTAGTTTGAGAAGTCCAAATTTATGAGGTGTCATCACTTGGAGGTGGTCCTGACTGGGAAGAATCCTTTGTGCTGAAGTAAAGGCTGTTTGGACAATTTACAACCATCAATACAAAAATTCTAAAGCCAACACCTTGCCCGACAAAGCCTATTGTGTGAAGTCCTAGGAATTGTGTACATAGCTAAGCTATCAAAACATGTATTGGACTGTTCAAAGTCCATTTCAAAACATGATTTTAAAAATAGAGGCAAACCGACCTATGTTAAAAACACATTATATATATATATATATATATATATATATATATATACATATATATACATTATATACACATACATACACACACACACACACACATACACATTATTATATATATATATATATATATATATTCAGAAGACAGTGAATATAAATCATTTAAAATATCTGTGAGATGCGTAGGTCACAAAAGAAAACTATGAGTTAGTATCTGATGAGTTGATGAAATCGGTTATAAAGAAAACATAATAAATAAAGGGTGATTATTAATAGAATTGTTTTAGGAACAAATTAGTATTAAGACAAAATATATGATTATGATATGAATGTATTAGAATTGAAATGCTTAGATAAACAAATATTGATTGGATACCCAAATTATACAGGTATCCAGATAGATAAAAACTGTATGTGATGTTGATTGATTATATATATATATATATATATATATATATATATATATATACATACATACATATAACTTGTGTCCTTTTCAAATGGACTAAATTTGCAGATATACAATGATATGCATATATATCACCATTTTATGCAAGTGATTGATCAATAATTATGCTAGGCAATTTGATAGTATGGGGTTAGTTGAATTCCCAAATACTAAAGATATAGATATTTTCACTAAGGTATGATATCCAGTATAAAATAAAATATATTACTTTACAGAGCAGCCCCAAAACACATGTGGGACACCTGGTGGTTGAAGGTGCAATTACATTAAAAACATTTAGGCCAATAGGAAAGAGACACATATCTTTTGGGCTAAACATATTACAAGTTTTATGATCTTATTGTGTGAGAGGGTATTTAAGAAGCTAGATAGATAGATAGTGAAAGGGAGGCAGCTCAGGGGAACCTGAGAGCTCAGGGACCCACCCTGGGGAAGGGACACTGGGAGAGAAACATCTTCCCAGATAGACTGACAGCCATGCCTGGAAATATACTTTAAACCTCCAAGGAGATTCCTGAACCCGGTAGCTATCTTAAATCCAGACTAATAGCCATTTTGGAATGGGTAAATATGCCATGTTGATTTTATCTTGTATGTTCTCTTAATTATTGATGTATTGAATATTCTAATATTGGTAATCATTCTCCAGAATCAATAACCGTCTTTTAGATTTTTTTCTCTAATATTCAATTTTTATTATAGATTACTTTTTGCATAGTTGCTTTTTATTGACAAACAAATGTCTAATTTGTTTCGCATTGTTCAACGTTACTTACCTGCAGCATAGTAACGGCTGGGTGTGTGAAATACAGACATTATGTTAAATTGTCAAGTATAAGGTTATTGATTCTACTGAAGAAGTTATCATGGTGATATTGTGTCCAAGGTACTATTACGCCCATTTTGAGGGTATTTCCATCAATTGTCAAATGTTCAAATAATGCAATCTGTATTTTAATTTCATGTAAATATTTGTTTTCTGTCAACCAATAAATGTGACTATTAAGTATGATCACTCGTCTCCGTGAACCAGCTTCGCATATATAGACTGTGTCATATCGATTGATTTTGTATCTTAAAAATATCTTCGTTAAAAATTACTTAATAAAAATGTGCGGAAAACTTTCCTTAAAAAAGCACAACATAAGGAACACATGAAATGGCAGAGAATATAAAAATGACAAGATAAAAATGAAAACAAATCCAGCCCATACAACATGCACAAGCAAAGTGAGCTCTGTCCTGGATAGTGTCAGATAAGAGACCCAGTTGATACTATGCTCCTCCATACCCTGGCATCAAACTCCAACAGGTAACTTTCATTATTTCCATGTTAAGTAGGTGACACAAGACAAGTGTATATGTACACATTTTTTATGCGGTTTACTTATTGTGCAGTCTCATAATTTTTTACTAGTGCTGCACTTTTATAAAACGTAATCTTTTTTTTTTTACTTTTTGTATCAGATGAAATACTCATTAATGGTGTTGGCTGCTTAATATTTAAATGTTTTTAGTACTTTAGTTTTCTATCGGAGGAATATTTATAAATGACTGACAGTAAACACACACACACACACACACACACACACACACACACACACACACACACACACACACACACACACACCTCTCTAATCACCATTCATAACCACTAGGCTTTCTGACAAAAAACATAGTCAGCCACCCTAGCATAATTGGATTTTTTTATCCTTGTGAAGAATTCAGCAGGCAATTATCACAGATATACAGTACAGTATAAGCAGCCAGTTGGTCTACATTACAATATACATTCAAAATAGTAAACATTTTTGGCAATTTTTTTACACATAATATTCACTGAATTCAAATATACAGCCTAGCAATGCCTCCAACAAAAAGGTAATTTGCTAGATTTAGACAATCGTAATTTACAAAATGCAAGATGATTGTATTGCCCCTCACACTTACCGTTAGTATTGCTTCTAAGATATTACGATCTGCTACATCCTCTAACACTGGCTGAACGTGCTGAGAATCATAGATCAGGCAAGAAAAGAGTGTTTGGGAAAGAAATCCTGGAGCTGGCCCTCCATGTACTAAAGCAATTGCCAGCATCCTACCAGCTTCGTAGTACAGGTTATCTTGCAGAGCTGAAAGGTGACAACGCATTAAAAAGAGCTGGATCAATATAGGCAAAACATTCACACATTATCACTCTACAGAAAGCGACACATTTTCCAAACAAAACCAACCAGCCACATTGACAGGCCCATTTTGCATGGATATTGGATGGTAGAAAGAAAGGGTGAAAACTGAATGAAGGTGGGAAGGCTCAAATCAATTCTGCTGTGATGCCCTTCAGTTTATATCTATACCCAGTCATGTGTATTTCTTCAAAAAAAAATTGTCGGCACTGTTCCCCAAATGTGCTTTAGTAAATAAAATAAACAGAATGGAAAATGTATTTATTTTTTTAAAAAGGGGCAATCCTGTGTTAAACTTTTAAAAAGTCAGTAGCTACAAAAACTGTAGCTGTTGACTTTTATTAAACAGACACCTTTCCCAGGATCCAGCACTGTGCTCACCCCAGCCGGTTTCACCTTCGGTCTTCTGTCCCTGGCATCTTAACTGTGGGCACTCTGCTATGACAGCTTGAGGCTTTCGAGCTGGCACCCATGCATTGTGACCGGTCCCGCAGTCTTCTGGGACACGTTGGGGGGGGGGGGGGGCGGAGAGCTTCCACTCCTAGGTGCTCTGAGCGGGTACCCCCCTCCCCTCCCCAAAAGTGCCTTTTCATAAACAGGAGCAGGGCCTTAAAACAAAACTTTTGGGTGAAGCTCTGCTTTAAGTTACAACTTTCACTGTTCACTGAATTAGTTAACCAGAGGTTTATTAAAGAAAAGTAAATCGAACTAGGACAAAATCAATATGTTGCTGACAATAACTTACCATCTGGATTTAAAGAAAGATTCTTCCGTACAGATCCCTCAAAAACATCAGAGTTCTCAATATCGATCAGCACATTTTTGAAATACTGAGAAAGGGACATGTCTGCTTGCTGGCTTGCATTTTGATTGCCATCTGTGATTGATACATGTAGGGTGCTACATGGAGAAAAGGTGCTTTCAAGGAAGCAGCAAATAGAACTTTTCCAAAGGGACGTCTCTTTCACCTTTATTATACACACAGAGTTCATTATCTGAGATCTCAATTCCTGCAGAATGTCAAATATTTGCCTGTTTTCCATTTGAATTTGTCTGGGGGAGAAAAGAAAAAAATCTTATTGCCATGAATTTGGAAACTAGGGTACTTTTCTTTATAATTGTGCATCCCCAGCTCTGATACAGAGAAGAGTTATGTAAAACCATGACTCTTGGTTTAGAGTGGAACTGAATTGAAAAAGTAAAGTTTTGTTATCTTATAAAAAAGGTACATCTTCCAATATTATAAAGTGGTATTAAACTTAAGTGATAAGAAATCATCATACAGCCACACTTCCATGTACTCATGTTTGCTAATCCATGTTGTCTACAGTCGGTTTCATCATGCAGTAGATGTTTTTTTTTTTCTCTCCCACTAAAAAACAACTTCCATTTTTGCAGTGTTACTAAGCGGTGTCTTTGTAGAGCCACTGCTGTGTGCAAGTTTACCTCAAGGTCGCACTGACAGGTCCAGCTTCTCTGGGAGCCAACACGCATAAGCAGCACATTAAGGCTAGAGGTGAAGAGGTCCTGTAATCTGCCCACCTCCTATGACTGACAGTTCAGCCCTTCATTATACCAACCAGCAAAAACTCTGATATGTCACACATCGAGTACTCATGGGACATGTAGTCAAAAGTCAGATTTCGTTATGTCACTCACTATTTTTGCTGGATAGAAAGTTGTACCTAGAGACTTCCAAAGATCCCCCTTGCTTTTGTGCTTTATTTTAAAAAAAAAAGAAGTTAGGGATTTTTTTTTTTAAAGAATAATACTTACCTAGGTGGATGCAGCATCAGTCTGATGCTGCATCTGTCCCCCAGCCAGCTCTAAGGCTGAGAACTGAGCAATCAAAGACCAGTGCTCGCTCAGTGCTCTGTAAGAAGTGAGCTGGTGACTGTCAGTCACCGCTGTCTGTTCTGCCCCCCCTATGCTCACTGGAGCGCTGGACTGTGGAGGGGGCGGGGCGGCTGGCTTAGCCTTTCAGCTGTTTGCTTAGACGCTGAGCCAAGTGCCGGTTCAGAGTTCTGGGCAGTTCCTGACCATATTGTCATGATCTTTCACCAGCCTGGCCCCGACATCATCCGAAAATGGGTCACAAAAGTGCAGAGCTTCTCCACAGAAGTACAGCTAAAAGAGCTTTGGCTGTATGAGTTCTTATCAGGTGGTTTATCAAGGTTGCATGCACAGTCACAGGGAGCACCAACCTTTATAGGTCAGTGTGCCAAAAGACATCGTGAGCTGTGCAACTGGTGCTATTCTGACCACATGTGTTACCACGTCTGCCATTTTGTCATGGACAGAAAGTTAGGACAAAGAGCAAATGTGAAATTCTGCGTGAAACTGGGCAAATCTGCCACAGAGACATTTGACATGATTTGGCAAGTTTATGGCGATACTGCAATGAGCCCTTGTAAAAGTCAAAGTAGACTGAAAATTTAATAAATAATTAATATAGTTTAGATCAGGGGGTGTCAAACTCAAAATTTTATTGCAGGCCACATCAGCATTTTGAATAAAAAGGGGAATTTTGGAGTGGGTGTGGCTCTGATGCAACAATATTATATGCATGTTCAAATTCAAAGTGTGTTAACTAAAGGTAAACATTACTATATAATACATAGTATATGTGCCATAAACTTATAATTACAGTAACCAAAGTAAAAATAGCGCTATGGACTTATGTGACTAAAAAGCTGCTGCCCCCACTCAAAACAACTGACAGAGCAGATTACAAACATTACTATATAATGCATAGTTTATGTGCCATTAACCTTTAGGCTGCTTTCACACTGGGGCGGTTTTCAGGCGGTACAGCGATAAAAATAGCGCCTGTACACCGCCTGAAAAAAACCGACCCCATTCACTCCAGTGTGAAAGCCGGCGGGCTTTCACACTGGAGCGGTGCGCTAGCAGGACGGTAAAAAAAAGTCCTGCTAGCAGCATCTTTGGAGCGGTGAATGAGCTGTGTATTCACCGCTCCTATACCGCTCCTTCCCATTGAAATCAATGGGACACCGCGGGGATACCGCCGGCAAACCGCCGCTGCAGCGGCGCTTTGCGGAGGTTTTTAACCCTTTTGCGGCCGCTAGCGGGGGTTAAAACCACCCCGCTAGCGGCCGCATACCGCGGCTAAAACGATGGTAAAGCAGCGCTAAATATAGCGCTGCTTTACCGTCGCCGCCCCGCACCGCCCCAGTGTGAAAGCAGCCTAAATTACAGTAACCAAATAACCAAAGTAAAACTATTATTTTATATATTACACATGCATAAATTAATTTGTAAAAGTGCTTCAACATTAAAATAGAATATAAAGTCAACTGGTGAAATTGTGTCAGATGCCAAAAACCCTTTAAAAGTAAGGCGAGTAAAGATTCTGCAAACTCCCGGGTGCAGACAATGGTGCAGCTGTTTAAGGGCGTATTGCAGGCGCCTGCAATACGCCCTTGGTGTGAAAGGGGTCTAAAATTCATTAACCCTATGTATGATAAAGCCCAGGAAGTCCGGAGCTCCCTGTGCTCCATGGACTCAAACCGGATATGACATAGTGATGCTCTAACTCCGTTAATTAATTAATAAACGGCTTACGGAATTACACTAAGGAGGCTTTTGTTACTCTTATATGGTACTATTGAGGCAAACCCCCTGAGTGGGGAGATCTATCTGGTGAGTAACTACACAGAAAGGAGTACGCATGATACACGGGCACCCTGGAGTTTGCAGAATTTTTACTCACCTTACTTTTAAAGGGTTTTTGGCATCTGACACAATTTCACCAGTGGACTTTATTTTATATTTTAATTTTGAAGCACTTTTACAAATGTATGTGTAATATTATATATATATATATATATATATATATATATATATATATATATATATATATATATATATATATATATATATATATATATATATATATATATATAATAATAATATTTTTAGTTTGGTTACAGTAATTATAAGTTTATGGCACATATACTATGTATTCTATAGTAATGTTTGTAATCTGCTTTGTCAGTTGTTTTGAGTGGGGGCAGCAGATTTTTAGTCACATAACAACAAGTCCATAGCGCTAGACTCTTTCCTTTTCGCATCAGCATTTTGTTTGCCCTCAAAGGCCTGGTTTTATCAGTCCACTCACACTCCTTGGTGGTGGCAGAGAGAAGCGCAGGATCGGTAGGAGCCGTCCTCTTCTTCTGCCAACTGCAGAGACAAGATGTGGGCAAAGACAAGGGGGGTGCTGCAGCTGCAGGAGAGGTGTGAGGGCCACATGAAATGACCTGGTGGGCTGTATTTGGCCTGTAGGCCTTGTGTTTGACATATGTGGTTTAGATCAATGATTTAAAAACAAAGCTCAGCCAGCAGCTTTATATGCAGATAAATACATGTTGTCACATGGAGCATTGGTTTTGATACTTACTTTAAAATTAATCTCCTGGGCGTTTTTGATCGCCTGGGGCATTTTGGTGAAGGCTGTGCAACCCCAGTTTCTGCATTATCAGATGCATTATGGGAGGAGGGATGTGGTCGCTTTACTGTTTAAAAGAAAGAAAAAAAAATGAGGCAGAGCTCCTCCATGCCTCTTATCAGTTTGGTTGCCCTTCTCTGCACTTTTCCCAGTTCCCCGATATCCTTTTTGAGAACTGGTGCCCAAAACTGAACTGCATATTCCAGATGAGGTCTTACTAATGATTTGAACAGGGGCAAAATTATATCTCTCTCTCTGGAGTCCATACCTCTCTTAATACAAGAAAGGACTTTGCTCGCTTTGGAAACCGCAGCTTGGCATTGCATGCTATTATTGAGCTTATGATCTACCAAAACCCCCAGATCGTTCTCCACTATGGATCCCCCCAGTTGTACTCCCCCTAGTATGTATGATGCATGTATATTCTTAGCCCCCAAATGCAGAACTTTACATTTATCAACATTAAACCTCATCTGCCACATAGTCGCCCAATTAGACAGTGCATTGAGGTCGGCTTGTAAATTGGAGGAGACCTCCTGTAAGGACGTTAGTCCACTGCATAATTTGATTTGGTGTCTACTACCCCTTTAAAGTGGAACTAAAACTTTTTTCCATTTTGGATAGAGTAAGGGAGGATTATAAGCTCATAAGTCCCCCCCCCCCCCCCCCCATCTGTGTCCCAGTAGGGAGATTTTCCTTCCCCTTCAGTATCACAGCCAAAACAGGAAGCGAGAGGAAATTTTTCCAAAAAAGAGGGGATCCAGGATTATCGCCAGGGTCACTAGGACTAGTGTCCCCATTGGAAGATTTCCCCTATATTTTTGTTCTGGGGACAATCCAAAATGTGGGGTATCTCCCTAACAGGGACATAGACCGCAATAAAAACATGACAGGGTTGAAATCCCTCCCCACCCTAGCCAAAATGAAAAAAAAAAAAAAGAAAAACATTTGTCTTTAGTTATACTTTAGGAATACCTGCCCCAGACTCCAAGCCGCTTTCTGATTAAAAAATTAAGGATTGTAATGCTAAACCCAAGAACAAAACTGTATTATATTACAGCTTATCAGTCTTTGGATGCGAAGGCTGTATTTGTTTTCACCCCCCCCCCCAGATATGTTTCCCCAATACCGTCACCTGGTAATCCTCTCAGCAACACACTTTCTGTCCCACAATGCTCTCTTACTCTACTGTATTTGCTGGGAAGCAGTGCTGTCACCCTTGGCTGTTCTGATTGGACAGACCCCAACAATATTGTTGGGCAATTTTTGCAACTCTGGTATACATTTCAAGCAAGAAGCCACAGAAAAACTAAAAGGTTACATAGTTCATAGACACAGGTCTAGCCAGGTTCCAAATTTAGAAGTGCAACTAAGGTAACAGAGATGGGAAGGGGAAAGCTCCCAAAGATAGTGTCTTAAATATGAAACTAATTTATTTTCAAAATGTATTAGACATAAAACAAAATGGGGTATAATATCAAATCATAGTGTGAAGAATTCAACCCTAAGAGAAATTAGCATGAATGAATAAAATATGTACAAGCTACCTCTTCCAAACCCCTCACCAAAAAACAAAATGTTACTAGCTGTTCATGAGCTAGAACAGATATTCAATTAATAGGTCCACGTGGATTATAAAATATAGTTTTAGTTTAGAATCGAGTAGGGAAGGGTTAAAACCAGTCAGTTTTTTGCTGTGTGTCGCACTGGGGAGACAAACCCCTTGACTTCCTTCCTAAAATGTACAACATAAGGTGAGAGAGCAGCTCTCCCAAGTAAGAGAAAATTCCCTTGGTATTTAGCAGTATTGATCCTGGTATCCCCAGTGAGGACACAATAAAAATTACTTTGCACAGTGATAATTTTTAAGTGTATACATTCCAAACTACATCAAGATTTCTCACTGAGCTGCAAGTAGCAGTAGCAGAATCTTTGTAATGCAGGTGCCTTGGTGCACCCTTTCATTTAGTGACAGAGGTTGACTACGAAAACTGGAGTGCAAAATCTGATGCAGCTCTGCATAGAAACCAATCAGTTTTCAGGTTTTATTGTCAAAGCTTAACCGCTTCCCGACCGGTGCACGACGTACGTCGACAAAATGGCACGGACAGGCATAAGGGCGTACAGGTACGTCCCCTTTAAAGATGCGCCGTGCCGGTCGGGACCCCTGTGAGGCCGGTCGTGGGTCCCGCGGATTCGATCACCGCAGGGGTACCCCTTCACTGCCAGTGTCATTTACACAGGAATCAGTGCATTTAAATAGCACTGATTGCTGTATAAATGACAATGGTCCCAATAATGTGTCAAAAATGTCCGATGTGTCCGTCAATGTCGCAGTCACAATATAAATCGCCGCCATTACTAGTAAAAAAAAAATTATTAATAAAAATGCTATAAAACTATCATCTATTTTGTAAACGCTATAACTTCAGCGCAAACCAATCAATCGCTTATTGCGATTTTTTTTTACCAAAAATATGTAGAAGAATACGTATCGGCCTAAACTGAGGAAAAAAAAAAGTTTTTTATATATATTTTTGGGGGATATTTATTATAGCAAAAGGTAAAAAAAGAATGCGTTGTTTTCAAAATTGTCGCTCTTTTTCGGTTTATAGCGCAAAAAAAAAAAAAACAAAAAAAAAACGCAGGGGCGATCAAATACCACCAAAAGAAAGCTCTGTGGGAAAAAAAAAAAAAGGACGTGAATTTTGTTTGGGAGCCACGTCACACGACCACGCAATTGTCAGTTAAAGCGACGCAGTGCCGAATCGCAAAAAGTGGTCTGGTCTTAAGCCAGCAAAATGGTCCGGTCTGAAAGTGGTTAATTGAACAAGCCGAAGTTATAAGGTGATTGGCTACCATGCACAGCTGCACCAGATTTTAGTAAATCAATGTCCCAATGATGAGTGGTGCTTTATTAAAAAAAAAAAAAAAAAAAAAAAAAAAAAAAAGATATACAAAATCACAGCTTTTGTGGCAGCGCTTTCACATGGAAATGTGGAACCTTGCCCTTGAGATCATAGGCTTATGAGTTGTCAAATCCACCTGGTTATGTCGGAACCTGAAGCAGGTTGTTTTCTGGACCCAGGGGCCTTCAGGAAACAGGGACAAATAAAGTCAGACTGTGTAAAGATGGCAGACTTGGCAATAGTTTGAATTCCTAGCTTTCACACTGTAATCCCCAGAAAAGGTCAGGTTCTCTGTGGCAAAGATGAGAAAAAACGCAGTTACCTGGTGTGCAGCCGACAATGCGACAGTCTGAGCATTCCCATGTCTGGTTCATGTGTTCTATCGAAGAGCAAGCCATGTGTGTACCACAGGATCCACAGCACTGGCAACGCAGAATCTCCCATTTGCTATAGGCAAAAATATGATTGACAAAATTTAACAGCATAAATAGACAAACCGAGTAATCAAGATCACATGATGTAGACTAAAAACACAAAAAGGGAAAAGAGAGGGGCACAAACAGCCACACAGTGCAGTGCAGACTTTATTAATAACCAAAAGTAACGCGCTCACAGAGGGGGAAGAAATGGCAGGCGTGAACTGTGCAGCAGGTGGGAGTCCAGAGTACGGTCAATAAGGGGGAGAGCTAACGAGTGCCGATGGTAGAAGCCGACATCCAGTATATTGAAAAGCCACATCTGTCCCCCGTAGCCGCTGCAATCTCTGCTCAATTCTCCTCCTTTAGTGGATGAGTGCAAAAAATTCTAGTATACGCACTTGTCCATGCTTGTTTATATGCTGATCAGCAATCAAGAAAGCATGCCCCAAGTAAATTTTATTTTTGTTTGTTCTTTTATGTTGACTGGGCTGGGTACAAGAAGGAGAGCAGTTCTAGTGGAGGAGAGCAGTTATTCAGGCGTAAAATCATGTGTTGCGCATTTGCAGGTGTTCCCACTTTAGTCTCTGGGGCCAAAAATGCTGGATCATGCTTAAAAAAAAAAAAAAAAAAAAAAAAAAATAGCTCATATACTTCTTAGAACATAGGACATCAAGTGAACAGGCACAAAATACAAACAATGGACTGTGCATGTATAAATTATAGACAGCGCTTGCTCCACCTAAAGTTATAGTAAATTAGCAGTGCTATAATATACAAGGTCTATTGCTAGACCATATCATGAACCAACTTGTCCTAGATGAATGAATTAAATCAAGGAATAAATTACATGTGAATGTGCATACATTAATAGCTTTGTGAACCAAAGTATTTTGAAATTAAATCAATGACGAATTTATGGAAAATTTAAAGTGCATAAAGCGATGGCTGTGCAAAGCAAAGTCTTTTCCTTGTAAGAAAGTGATGTGGTACTCCGTATCCCAATATTATCTGTGCGTCCACCTCGTGAGGGACTGTGAACACTCCGCACTCACCAGATATGTTGGACTCCCTTTCCATATAGCAAGAGAATTCTACTGCGTTTGTAGGTCTTTCTGGGGACCTATCCCACTACGGTGTCCTCCGTTTACCCCCCCCCCCCCCCCGCTGGTATGGGTTACCGCCAGTGATGACTCTGGAGCTCCAGGATCAAAATGTGCAGGTGATTATATGGAGAGAGAAACTCCTCATAGTATAAAATCCTCAAATGATTTATTGTGTATCGGCTTCACACATAGTAAAAATCCATTAAAATTGTATTGTTGTGAACTAAATATGTCCAATCTGAATGCGACAATAGCAAAATGGCCCTACTTGTGTGCGAGTAGTGGTCGCTGCCTAGAGCATGGCATGCATTTCACTCTCTGGGCCGTTAGTGACGCGTGGGAGATTCAGCTTGATGCGTTCCGTCATCTGTATGCAACGTTATCAAAAGCAAGGTAACCAATTCCAGCGGGGTTAACCAGAGGACACCATAGTGCAATAGGTTCCCAGAAAGACCTACAAGCACAGCAGAATTCTCTTGCTATATGGTAAGGGAGTCCAACATATCTGGTGAGTGTGGAGTGTTTACAGTCCCTCACGAGGTGGACGCAGCAGATAATATTGGGATACAGAGTACCACGTCACTTTCTTACAAGGAAATAACTTTGCTTTGCACAGCCATCACTTTATGCACTTAAAATTTTCCATAAATTGGTCATTGATTAATTTGAAAATGTAATTTATTGATATAATTTATTCATTGATTTAATTTGTTCATTCATCTAGGACAAGTTGGTTCATGATATGGTCTAGTAATAGACCTTGTATATTATAGCACTGCTAATTTACTATAACTTTAGGTGGAGCAAGCGCTGTCTATAATTTATACATACATTTTTGGCCCATTTGTGGTGCCCATATTGACAGCAGCGGCCCAACTATATTGCCACCTATCACCAATGCGCAGGTGTCCAATATTTTTAATGGACTGTACATGTTCTGCATAGTCAGGTTTGGAGAAAAAAAAATCTACACAACATTCAGGTGTGAATGGGGGCTCATAGTGCTTTTACTACATGTTCAAATAATTTAAAGTAGTATTAAACCCTTTTTTAGTTACTTATTCACATACTGAGTCAGGACTTTCACTGGACCATTCTAAAACATGAATTTGCTTTGATCTAAACCATTCCATTGTAGCTCTGGCTGTAGGTTTAGGGTTGTTGTCCTGCTGGAAGATGAACCTCCGCCCCAGTCTACAGTCTTTTGCAGACTCCAACATGTTTTCTTCTAAGATTGCCCTGTATTTGGCTCCATCCATCTTCCCATTAACTCTGATCAGCTTCCCTGTTCCTGCTGAAGAAAAGCATCCTTACAACATGATGCTGCCACCACCATGTTTCACGGTGGGGGATGGTGTGTTCAGGGTGATGTGCAGTGTAAAGCCTCATACACACGATCGGACATTGTACAAACTTTCTCGTGGATTTTTGTACAAAGGGCGTCGGCTGTGAACTTGTATTGCATACACACGGCAGGACTTTTTCAGCAAACTTTCACCAAATCACATGGTTTTCCTGCTCTTTACCGCCACTTTTGGTCAATTTCTGTATTGTTGTCTGATCTTTTGCATTGGTTCCAAGCATGCGTTTTTGTACTTTGTACAAAAGTCCTATGGTTTTCTGTACACACGATCGGACTTTTGTTACCGGAAACTTTGTCCGTTCGCACAGCCAACAAAAGTCAGATGAAAACCGAAAAAGTTTGTCCGATGGAGTGTACACACGAGCGTCGGATGTTGCCTTAAAACAGCTAATTTGCATGTTTGTTGTAAAAAGTCTGATCGTGTGTATGGGCCTTTAGTTTTCCGCCACACATAGAGTTTTGCTTTTAGGCTAAAAAGTTTAATTTGGGTCTCATCTGACCAGAGCACCTTCTTTCACATGTTTGTTGTGTCCCCCACATGGCTTCCCACAAACTGCAAACGGGACTTCTTATGGCTTTCTTTATGGCATAAAGGCCAGATTTGTGGAGTGCACGACTAATAGTGGTCCTGTGGACAGATTCTCCTAGCTGCGCTGTGGATCTTTGCAGCTCTTCCCAAGTTACCATGGGCCTCCTTGCCTGCTTCTCCAATTAATGCTCTCCTTGCCCGGCCTGTCAGGTTAGATCGACAGCCATGTCTTGGTAGGTTTGCTGTTGTGCCATACTCTTTCCATTTTCGGATGATGGATTGAACAGTGCTCCATAAGATGTTTAAAGCTTGGGATGTTTTTTTATATTTTTTATTATAACCTAACCCTGCTTTAAACTTCTCCACAACTTTATCCCTGACCTGTCTGGTGTGATCCTTGGCCTTCATGATGCTGTTTGTTATCTAAGGTCCTCTAACAAACCTCTGAGAGCTTCACAGAACAGCTGTATTTACACTGAGATTAAATTACACACAGGTGGACTCTATTTACTAATTAGGTGACTTCTGAAGGCAATTGGTTCCACTAGACTTTAGTTAGGGGTATCAGAATAAAAGGGGGACTGAAGACAAATGCACGCCACACTTTTCAGATTATTGTAAAAAGTTTTGAAAAACATTTACCATTTTCCTTCCACTTCACAATTATGCGCCACTTTGTGCGTTGGTCTATTACATAAAATCCCAATAAAAAATAAAAAAACAAACAAAAAAAAAAAAACATTTAGGTTTTTGGTTGTAACATGACAAAAATTTGGAAAGGGGTAGGAATACTTTTTCAAGGCACTGTAGCAGTTTATATTTACTAAAACTGTTGCATTACAATGTTCTGTGTACTGTGGGAGACCAGATATAGTAAATGCAGGGTCCTGGGTTGACGAACACTTTAAAAAAATAAGGGACGATTGGCTTACTACTCCATACGTAGCACCTACAACACTAATCTTAGATAAGCTACTTTCTTGACAATCTATTTGTTGCTCTGGTTATACTGCACCACCTTTTTTATAGTGCTGGTCCTTCTCTATGGGCCTCACCGTATGAGATAATACTACTTGGCTGGAAACTGAACACAAGGAATGGAACAGTTGTAGGCTGCTTGGAGGTTACAAAGATGACATGAGATATATAGGTTTTAGAATGTGTCTTTATTATATTATGATGATGATGATAAGTACTCCTTTTTTTACACAACCGTCATAAGCAACAAAATATGTTCAGATAGATCAAGTTTTACCAGCATTTGTTTGTAATATGTTACTGCGCTTTCTGTATGGGTAACCCACTATTGTCGAATTTGTTTGAGGGGTGGGAGGATTTTTCTTTTTTTTTGTGAAAAAAATGTTGGTTTCTTTTTGTAAACCATGTAAAAATCTTAATTATCATATTCAAAAAGAAGACTTTAATGTCAGTTTTTCTTCAAAGTAAATTGAATTAAGTGTTAGATTTTTGCTGAATAGCATTATTACCTCCCTGACTAGTTTTATGCATTGCTGGATCTGCTTTTTATCACCTCACAGCAAAGTGCGATTGCCAAAACCAGATACTCACCTCTCTGGTTCACTATATTCCCGACCAAATTGGCACACACACTTTTTAACATCACAGCGCTCATATCTGACCAATAGCTCTTGAAAAGCATTTTCCTCCAATTCCCACGAGGCATCTCTACACAAAGAGAAAAAAAAACAATGGCATGAGATCAAACACATTTTCACCTCTCAGCCAAAACCTCTCTTTGTAGATAACAGCAAAACATAAAAAGATTAATGTTGGAAGTCATAATGTTTTATATATTGATTTTAACTGCCTGGTTAAAGTGGCGTTGCACAGAAAAAAAAAAACAAACATTTGGAAATTTTTTTATTTTTAACTCACCTCTAAATGCTTGTTGCTAGGGGGTCCCTTGTAGTCTGCCTCCTTCAGTGTCTGGGCTGGTGACATCACTTCCACTCGGCGCAGGAAGGGCTCAGCTCTGCCCCCTCCCTCCTGTCAGTCATCTGGGACACGCGACAGGTCCCAGATGACTGTGCGGCCAATCACGGCACGTGGCGCCGCTCGCGCATGCGCAGTGGGTGCCCGGCTGTGAAGCCACAGCCGGGTGCCCACAGTTACAATGCTGGCACCACCGAGCGGAGGGGGGGGACACAAGTGGGGCTGCGATCCCCCGCATCGCTGGACCCAGGTAAGTGTCCGATTATTAAAAGTCAGCAGCTGCAGTATTTGTAGCTGCTGAGTTTTAATTTTTTTTTTTATGAAAACTCCTCTTTAATAAAGCCATTTGGCCTGTTGAATTCATCTTGGAAGGTCAGTAAAAGCAAGTTTACCCAACAAAGTGTTGGTAACAAGGAGTCAAAAATGTGAATTCATCTCCTGAAGGATGTTCTCGCATAGGTCTCCTAAAGTGATGTAGGGGGGGTAGAGGAGCATCAGCGAATGCCGCGTACACACGAAGGGACTATCCCGCGGGATTGTCCGCTGGACTCAAGTCCACCGGACAATCCCCTCATGTGTGGGCGCCGGCGGACTTTTTGGCGCCAAAAGTCCGGCGGACTAGGTTTTAAGTTTTGTTTTAAAATTGTCCGCTAGACTTGGCAGTCCGGCGGACAATCTGGCAGTCCGGCGGACAATCCCGCCGTTAGTAGGCTAGTCCGCCGGACTTTTGAAATGAACGGACTTGCCGCTCATCGGAAAGTCTGTTCATTTAGCACGTGACTTCAGGTATACGTAGCTAGCGTAGGCAGCGAATGACGCTGCGCTAGCTCCGTCACCTGGCATGGATTTAAAGGGACTCCCCACGCCGAAAAAACGGCGTGGGGGTCCCCCCCAAATCCATCTCAGACCCTTATCCGAGCACGCAGCCCGACAGGCCAGGAAAGGGGTGGGGACGAGCGAGCGCCCCCCCCTCTCCTGAGCCATACCAGGCCACGTGCCCTCAACATGGGGGGAGCCCTGGGGAAAGGGGGGCCATGCGGCCCCCCACCCCAAAGCACCTTGTCCCCATGTTGATGAGGACAAGGGCCTCTTCCCGACAACCCTGGCCATTGGTTGTCGGGGTCTGCGGGCGGGGGGCTTATCGGAATCTGGGAGCCCCCTTTTATGTGCATGTGGGCTTCTTCTTCTTCTTCAAAGACCCCGGAAGACCCCCGAAGGCGGATCGAGACCCCCCAGACGACGGCGTCGACGACAAAGGAGGTAGCCGGCCTCCTCCGCTCGGTAAAAGAGCTAGGTAAATGGCGGAGGAGTCCGGCGAGAAGACCCCCAAGACGGAAGAAGACCCCCAGAGCAGTGCAATAAAATATTTTTTCAAAATTGTGCGTTTTTTTTTTACTTTACACCTTAGGTGAATGGGTAGGGGTACATCGTATCCCATTCACACAGGGTCGGGGGCCGGGATCTGGGGGCCCCCTTATAAAAGGGGGCTCCCAGATTCCAATAAGCCCCCCGCCCGCAGACCCCGACAACCAATGGCCAGGGTTGTCGGGAAGAGGCCCTTGTCCTCATCAACATGGGGGCACGGCCCCCCTTTCCCCAGGGCACCCCCATGTTGAGGGCACGCGGCCTGGTATGGCTCAGGAGGGGGGCGCTCGCTCGTCCCCACCCCTTTCCTGGCCGCCGGGCTGCGTGCTCGGATAAGGGTCTGAGATGGATTTGGGGGGGGACCCCAACGCCGTTTTTTCGGCGTGGGAGAGTCCCTTTAAATCCATGCCAGGTGACGGAGCTAGCGCGGCGGCATTCACTGCCTACGCTAGCTACGTATAACTGAAGTTACGTTCTAAATGAACGGACTGCTCCGTGTGTGGGCAAGTCCATTCATTTTCAAAAGTCCCGCGGACTTTTTCCAGCAGATTGTCCGCCGGAGAAGTCCGGGCGTGTGTGGAAGTCCTGCCGGACTAGGTCCGAACGTGTGTACGGGGCATAAGACCTCCTAGGGAAGTGCGAATTAAAATAACTGGATTTCCTGACTTGCAGCATCATCAAAGGCCAGCTGTTGCTGGAATGCTGACCTGGGTGAAGAAGTTTGATGGTAATATAGCAGTGCTACCAGGTAGAGAGAGCAACATACTTCCTGGAAGATTTTTGAGGGAATAACATACTTCCTGGTGATTAGGAAGAACGGCCCCTTATAGCTTCTCATTGGACAGAGGACTACACAGGTGGGCAGAGGGCGTTTGTTTGGGTTGTGTCTGAGCGTGCTTTAACCACTTCCGGACCAGCTCGCGCCGATATACGTCGGCATTTTGAAGGGGGACAGTGTTGTTATGGCAGCAGCTAGCTACAATAACCCCAGTATCCTCTTCTTCAGTGAGCGATCCAGTTTCAGATAAAAGTGGTCTCTGCGGTCTCTTAACTTGTAAACAACAAATCTCAGAAAGAGGCTCGGTCCTTAAAGTGGAGTTCCACCAAAAAAAAAAAAACCTCATTAAATATGCATAAAAAAATAAATAAACATTTTGATTTTTTTTTTTTTTTTTTACTACTCACCTCTAAATGCCTGTTAGGGGGTCCCTTGTAATCTGCCTCGTTCAGTCCCTGGGCTCCTGACGTCACTTCCCTCGTCACCACCGCTCACTACTGCCCCTGGGAGATGCGTGTCATCATTTCCCATGAGTCAGTGGGCAGCGCAGAGGGCTAGGTTGCCATAACAACGGGGCGTGCAACCTGTGTGCTTTACAGCGCTGCTACGGCGCATTACTGTGCATGCATGAGAACAGGGCACAGTATCCTGGAACTAAATGCTTGTGGGCTTCACATGCCCACAAGCAAAATGACAATGGCCAGTGCACAGTCAAAGATTTTTTAAAAGATGAAACCGGACATCAGAGGACAATTTTAATAGGAGACGTGAGTGTTATAATAACATTGTAAACACTTGTGAGAGGTTCTAACAAAAGAAAAAATTGAGATTGTAGTTGGAACTCCGCTTTAAGTGGTCTGCCTCTTTTCTTTGTCCTGGAGCCCTGCCAGCATACAGAACCCAAAAGGAAGGACGTACTGTATCGTATCACCCTTTGCTTTGTTTATATATGCTCTGTAGTTTGTAAGCATTTCTACTTTCTTTGTAAATAAATGAGACCTTTGCTTTTTTGAGTATTTTTCTAATCATTCATTGTTATTAGAACATCGCCATTAACCTCATCAGTGCTGTGATAGATGGGCGAACTATAGGAAGCGACAAGATAATACACATTTATAATTTAAATAGGGGGAATCCAGAACCACCCCATATTTATTTAAATTTATCAGTAGGCCTATGTGATAACATCCTTTAATCAGGGACCCTGTTTTACAAGGCTCAGGGCTGGACTTCAAGACTTGTGGAGATAACAAATAAATCAAATGACTGCTATAGTGTTGCAGCTCTCTAAAACCCAGTGGAGCACAAAATGGGTCTTAAAGAGTCAGCTGGAAATGAATAAAAAATAAAAAAAAAGAAAAAAAAAAAAAAGAAGAAGGATGAGAGCACAAAGCTGTGGGGATCAGTCCAGATTTAAAATGTTTTACGGTCAAAGGGCTATAACAAAAAACATACCTTTCTGGAATATGGATTCCCATATGTAGCATCTCTTCCTGAAACAGATCCTTGTTGTTGCATACTGTGCAGCGGAAGAAAAATAATCCAGCACTAAGTGCTTGGTACTGTTGGTGAGGGGATAAAAAAATATATATATATTTATTTCGATTTTGCACAGAGAAAGAAAAAAAAAAAAAAAAAGAAGACAAAATCCTCTGAATATTACCCCAGTTTTATTGCAAGTCTATTAAATGTAAACAAGCCAGGGATGCTCTAAGGCACAGGTGTCAAACTGGCGGCCCTCCAACTGTTGCAAAACTACAAGTCCCATGAGGCATTGCAAGGATGACAGTTATAAGCCTGACTCAGGCAGAGCAACAGCTGGAGGGACACCAGTTTGACACCCCTGCTAAGAGATGAGCAAACCAGGCAACGTTAATTTTACTGGACATTTGTTGAAGGCCCAGCAGAAGATCCAGGAACCCTGAGCATAGTATCCAAACAATCTAAAGAGTTAATTTCCTACCCAATTTGCTGTGGAGTAAATATAACAATGCAAAAAAAAGGGGCAAAATTTTAATGCGGCTTTAAGCTCTTGCATAGTCAAATAATTTACTTTTACCTACAGGTAAGCCTATAATAAGGCTTACCTGTAGGTAAAAAAAAAAATATCTCCTAAACCTGTACGGTTTAGGAGATATTCCCCCTGCAATGAGCTGCTGACTGCAGCGGCACATGCGCACGGGGGATTCTCCGCTGAAAGGCTGGCAGAATCCGAATCTGCCGGGAAGAAGTCTCCCGTGCACACAAAAAATGTTCCCCAAATGTTTTTTTAAGCACATCAATCATTTTTTTTTTGGGGGGGGGGGGGGACTCCACTTTAAGTATGCACATGAAGTATGCACATACTTTAAGTATGCACGCCTTTAGAAAAATTATATAGAAATAAATAAATTGAATAAATAAATAAAAGGGATGACTTCTGGCTGCAGGTTAAGGTGTGAGGGAGAAATGGTCAAATCTAGTAGTCAATCTGAACCCGAAGCTCATCCCAGGTCACCTTCGAAGAGCAAGCATCACAAATAATCAGAAAACTGTAAAAAAGTGTAGGATCGGGATCATGGAGCACAGGATTGAAAGTGTAGCTCTCCATTTCAGGGGATTCATATCTTATATCTATTTATGAGCATAGAAAAGTGTGAGTCTGTGGAAGCCTTTAGGTTAAGCTAGGTTTAAAGTAATTGTAAACTTACAAATATTTTTCTTTAAAAAAACATGGCACGCTAACCTGCTTTGTGCAATGGGTTTGCACAGAGCAGCTCCGATCCTTCTCTTCTTAGGTCCCCCGTCAGCATTTCTGGCTCCCCCCCTGTTGAATGCCCCCATAGCAAGCAGCTTGCGCTGGGGGCACTTGTGCGGGCTCGTTTCCCCTAAGCCCCGCTTTGTGTGTCCATTGACACACACTAATATATATATATAAAAAATGCAGAAGGTGTTTTTTACCTTCATGCATAGAACACATGAAGGTAAAAAAACATCAGCCTTTAAAACCACTCTCTCTCTCTCTAACACAGTTAACATTACAGATCAGCAGACCGCACGATTACATATTACAATGCATTCAATACCAAGGCTTTCCACGTGAACCCAACCTAACTACCCAGTGCAGCAAAGTCCATCCACAATGCAAAGCAATATACAAATAATCATTATCAACCTCTCATAGGGTTGTAACAGAGGAGTTGCAATGGTTTTACTGTATACCCAACTGCTATGTAGTAACAGGGTAGCGGAGATGGACACATAGCCAAACATTCAGCACAGTGTGATATTCAGCTTCAATAAATGATCTGCTTTGTTTTTTTAGGAGGGAGAGATATATCACTGCACTAGCCAATTCTTATTAGTGTATGTGTTTTTTTTTTTTGTGTTTTTTTTTTAGCAGCATGTAAGGAGGTGTATAAAACATCTACATAAATCACAGTGGTGGCATAATCTTGTTTTAATCCACACATCACAAAGGGCATAATGAAAGGAAATATCTGAGTGAAGCACATACCTGCAGACATTCTCTATGAAACCATGATGTTTTGCAACAAGGTCCTCGTAAGACATGGTAAGAAGGAACATGGTTCACTGGTTCCAAGCAAATTGTGCAGGCTGAAGATTCATTTGGTTCACTTCGTGGAAATGTTTGCACCGGTCGATGTTCCCAGCAGTATGACCTACACAAAAAAAAAAAGAAGTGTTGCTAAAACTGGTGGAAAATCTTCCACTCTTGGTACAGTATTATCTGAGCTGCCCATAAACAGAACAACAGCAGTACTTTGCAGTGAACAACTGTACAGGGGAACCTGATAGCAGGAGGAACAGCAGTATATTGATCTTCCTAGTGAAGAGCTGTGACAAGTTTTCCCTGTCAGTCAAGTCCTTTGTACAGGTGAAGGAACTCAAGATTGCTCCCCAGCAATAGGACCTGATGTTCGTAGCGAATACCAAATTCAGCATCAAAATAAAGGAAAGCCTGGTCCTGCCAAACCTGAGAATGGAACGAGAAATTGCATCCACATGTCCCACACTGTCAGAATGGCGAACTTCAATGTACAGAAGTGAAAATATCTGAACATAGGAGCAAAGTGCGTGAAACTTGTCCAGGTTAAGGAAAAACGGGCCGAGGCCAAAATGCTGCTCTCATTCCTCAACCGATGAGTCGGTTCCTGGTGCTAAATTCTGGAGATCCAGAGTCCTCCTGCAGCTCAGTAAGGTCTTCATAGTTTGAAGGACATTTGCTCACCAAGTTAGATGCAGAGAGGTACCAGAAAAAAATAAAATAAAATAAAAATTGGACCGGCAGTAAGCATTCAACAAGCTTCACAAGAGAAAAAGATCCCCATATGGAGGGGAGTGGCGACCAGTCTGTCTGTTACCTTATAGGACTTAGTGCCTAATGGAAGGAGTATATGAACAGATCCTGCCTTTCTGCCATGTTCCCATGGGAGAAAAGCTGTATTCGAGCAGCACAGAGGTTCACAATAATCAAGGCAACCGAGATTCAATGGGGAATTTACTAAAACTGGTGCACTCAGAATCTGGTGCAGCTGTGCATGGTAGCCAATCAGATTCTAACCTCATCTTGTTCAGTTAAACTTTGGCAATGAAACCTGGGAGCTGATTGGTTTCTATATGGAGCTGCACCAGATTTTGCAATCTTCAGTTTTAGTAAATAACCCCAATGTCTGAAAGTCCTAGGATCACTAATGGTGGAGGCTTAATAAGGACTCAAGTTGGCCTCCAGCAGATAATTCCAAAGACTTAACCTCCCCAACGTACCAATGCATCCAAAAGGAATAAGGTACACCTCCACATAATTGTAGAGGAGAGGCAGACAATTGCTATGCATATGACTGGCTTTGGTAGACATGGTAGGTTGCCACGTGAACAGATAGTCAACAGTGAGTAATACTATATATAGTTTACACACACACACACACACACACACACACACACACACACACCATTCTGGAGGCTGTAGGGAGGAGCTGCAGAGGCTATTGTGCAGCCAGGAAGCTCCCCCAAAAAATCTCCAGGCAAAGAGGTAAGCTTCACTCAGTACAGAGAGAGGTCCAACACCTAAGGACATACAGTAAGCAAAGAAATGTGCAGGAAGTGAGATGGGTTGTATAGGGAGTGACCCTGCAGTTCTTTTTTGCCAGTGTCCAATCACCTGAAAGTAGTGGCAAATAGCCCATGGTTAAAGAACAAAAAATTCTGTGTCATGTACTGCACAAAAAGGGACAATCAAAAGCTAGTAAGTTAAAAACCATAAGACAAAAAAAAATAAATCAAACTAAATAAAAAAAAAAAGGTATAGGAAAGTATACATTACTTTATTTTTCAGACTCACTCACATACTTGAAAGCAAACTACTGTAACAAAGCAATGGAGAGAAATGGCACCTTAAAACGGTTCTTACATGCAAGGCAAAGGCATAATGTGCTAGTATGCGTCGCATACTAGCACATTATGTGAAACTTACCTGAAAACAAAGCCTTCCAGCGATGCAATGTCATCGCTGAAGACAGCTTCCATCTTCACCCATCTTGCTTCCAGGTTCGCAGGAGTTGCTGGTCATGGCACAGGGCTCCGAAGAAACGGTACGGGTGGATGTTCCTTCAGAGCGCATGCACCAGTGATGCTTGTACAGTAAATATTTCCTAAATGGTGCACGTTTAGGAGATATTTACACTACCTATAAGTAAAGCCCTTATTATAGGCTCACCTATAGGTAAAATTTAAAGATGGAAATTTACTTCCTCTTTAAAAGAACACTGCAGTAGACATCTACAGGTCCTGATAAACCAGTCTGTCAAGTCATTCCATCCCCCCCCCCCCCCCCCAACTTACACTATAATAAACACATCTATGCTTTCTGTTGCAACACAATTACAAAAGAATGCCTACCTGAAGCTATCCATAAACTGGAATATACACTGCCTTTCCAGGCCACAAGGATAGTGGTAGCTGCGTTTACACCGAGAAATCACACAGCCAATTGAAGCTCCTGTCAATTTACATATACGGCACCTCTAAAAAGGGAGAAAAAAAAAAAAAAAAAAAGTTTGCAATGTTCTTTATAAAAGAGGGAGAGACGAATAAGAATCTTTATAGAGAATAGGAAATCTTATGCTTACCAGCCTCTTGGCTCTATTCAGCTCTTTCTTAATGTCACTAACCAAGAAGCCATGAATGCCTTCATGCTCTTCACCCCGCTGCCAAATACCACTGGAAAGCAACTACAGAAAGTAATATACAAGAGAAATTATTCACTGATAACACTATAGGAGCTCATAGCAAATTTAGATAACTAAAATTTAAAAGTTCACTTTTTAGACCACGTTTCATTTTAACCCCTATTTATGCAACATAAAACATAGCCTCATTCCCCAATACAACCCAACCTCAAGAAAAGGCATCAGGGGACTGATCTTACAGCCTGGAGAAAGCTTGTGCAGAGGGGTGTAACTGGGAAAATAAAATAGCCCCACTGCATTTCTATCATTTAAAATTATAATGCCGCAGAAACATTACAAACCTTGCAACAGTCTTTGGATTGTGCATTATGTTAAATGAGAAGTGTGGAAAATGCACAGAAAAAAAAAAAAGAACAAACACACACACAAACACACCTTTATACTCACCTATATGCTGCTACTGCCCCCCTAAGCCCAAGAAAAGAGCAATGTGACCACTGGTTGCTCAGTTTTCAGGTCTGCTCTGCCCCTCCAATGCTCACTGGAGCACCAGGCTGGGGAGGGGGAAGGTGCAGGAGCAACTCTCACCGGCACCCTAAAAGGCTGAAACAGCTGCCGGTCAGGCATCTGGGTGGAACCTGACATCATTGTCGAGATTCATCCAGAGACTGGAGGGGCTCTGCAACGTCAGCCAATAGCGCACCACAATTCTGGGTCACAGATGTGCAAAAGGAAGTGCACTCCTGTGACCCACGTGATTAGTATGGTCAAAAAAGCCTTGGCCATACCTATATCTCTCCGAGACTCTCTTGGTGAGAGATCAACGTTTCAGTTCCTGGGTCCAAACGTCTGATGTGGTCATAATGTTGAGTAAGCAACAGGAGATTCTAAAAACACACAAATGTAGGCAGAACACCCAAAACTCCCTTGTGGAGAAGAATTATTTCAGGAAGTACAGAAGGAACATTTATGAAGCTGGAGAATCAAAAACATCAAAGAAGCCAGAGGATGACCAAGCCCACCAGGCTCCATCTATAGCTGAAATATCAATTTGGATGGTCCAACGCTTAATGCAGTATTGACATTTCATGGGACTTGAGATTAGATCGGCTTAGAATTTCCATTATGTTATTATGCAGACATTCCACATATTAAACCACCATATTGGATGTTTTTTTTGTATCCATCTCCATTTTTAATGACAGCTATGGTTCCATTGACATCTGAACTGCAGTAGAAAAGGTTTTCCAGCAAAATGATTGCAATATAAATGAGGAAAAAATATATAATTTGTCAGGGTACATTCTGTCACAATAGGTATATTTCACAAACTAGACTTCCAACTAAATACCAAAAAGGTATACTCACCAAACAGTAATAGTGCAAAGTCAAGTTATGCTCTGCATAGGTCTTTTTCTCTCCATATTTCTCTATGCAGTTTTCAGTTCTTCCACAAAGCATGCAGGCTACAACAAACAACAAATGTATTATTTAGGTTATTTTATATTATTCAATTAGAAAGCCTTGTAAAATGTCTTTCCTCCAAAAAATAAAATACAAAAAAAAAAAGAAAGAGAAACAATAATCAGCTTAAAGCGGGGTTCCCACAAAAAAATAAAAATAAACTTACAAATATTGCAGCTGCTGACTTTTAATAATCGGACACTTACCTGTCCCAGGGTCCAGCGATGCGGGGGATCGAAGCCCAATCACTTCGCAATCATCTGGGACCTGTCACGTATCCCAGATGATTGACAAGAGGGAGGGGGCAGAGCTGAGCCCTTCCTGCGCCGAGGGAAAGTGACGTTAAGAGCCCAGGCACTGAAGGAGGCCGACTACGAGGGACCCCCTAGCAACAGTCATTTAGAGGTGAGTAAAAAAATATTTTTTTTTTTTAATTTTTTTTTTTAGGCACATTCATAATTTTTTTTGGGTGGAATACCACTTTAAAGCAAGCATTCCATGAAAATAATCCACATGACCTGACTTGGAAGTGTGTTGACTAATTTTTTAAAGATTTGGCCACATTCTTCTGAACATATGATTTTTGAGTTCTATAGTCATAGCAGGGATCAAAATTTCAAGTCCTGAGATACTAGCCAGGACTCAACGGTTACTCACCACCAGTAGCCCCACCCAACCCCGACCCTGCGCCGCCCATAAACACTTCCCCATAAATTATCTTATGAAATGACACTTAAATGTTTTATGCAGAATGAAGTTATAAAAATAAATATTAATAACATTATCCATGCCCACACATGCAGCCTACTTGTGCAGGGGAGGAGAGGAACAGGAGAGCCACCCCGATGATCAGAGCACAGGGAACACAGCGATAACGGCTTTCATTTCATCGCTGTGTTCTGTTCCCTGCACTCTGATCACCTGGGCGGCTCTCCTTTCTCTTCCTCTCTGCGATCGCTGGGAGAAGGACCCCCATTCAGCCCAGGCTGATGGTGGTGGTGCCCCCCCCCCCCCTTCTAGGCAGCCATAGCTCGCCAGCCCTCAAAAGGCGAGAAGTCAAGTTGAGTTTGAGGGCTGGTCATAGTGTAAACTCATTATATAATAAAAGCAGTGAACAGTAGTTCAATAAAATTATTATTTTTGACAGTTCCAATATAAGTTTGCTGGAAAAAGCTCCTTTCATGTTGTGAGTGCTGCCTGTCTGCTGGCCATCTCTTTATACAACTTCCTGGATTCCCTGCATGCTTTGCAGCTTTACCTCTGCTCATTCCTTAGTTTACTTTCAAAATCTAAGAACTACACATCCCTAGGTACCTTACTGCCTGTAAGCTTCTGTACATATCCAATTGTACCTTGCTGCTTGTTACCGAGCCTGCCTCCTGAAATTCCTCCTCTCAGCACATAAATAAAAACCAAGTTGGTCACCCTTTATTTCCAAGATATACACGCTAGTGGGCTCATACCAATGCCTGATAATGTGTTGAAGGCTGGATTCACACTGCTGGGCGGAGCGGCTCACAGCAGGGGTCCGGTGCATCCATTCTCTGTTTTAGGGATGAATCAGGCCCGAGTTTTTGGCTGGATTCCGACCTGAAACGGACCAGAAGACACACAGGACTCTTCTGCAAACCACTCCACAGCCTTCCCGGAGCTGTGTGAATCGGCTCCATTAAGAGCCGGTCACAGTCTCCTGACATGCGAATTGGATGCAGGGAAACCTGCATCCAATTCACACTAGTGTGAACCCAGCCTTAAGCTCTTCACACAGATTACAATTTGGATGTACAATCTGCTTTAGAAGTAACAACTACTATGAAGTGCAAGGGCCTCCCCAGAAGAAGATGGCAGACCAGGGTATGTCCTCACCTGGAGTTTGCCTGCATGCTAAATTAAAAAGTGTATCTACAGTACAGTCACAATGTAAATTCATATACACCGAACTTCAATTTTTTCCAGCCTACTCCTATTAACCCCAAGCCATAGGTTTGTTTGAATCCTAGCCTCTATATCGCTCCTCTCTCCCTGCCAACCATACAGTATGTGCGTAGTTCGCGGGCCATAGAAATAAGGGACAGCACCATTCATCTACATAGAGATGATTTGGAGATAACTTCACATACGCAGTTAGAAAATAGCACCAAGTGCTTAAAGCAGGGCTCAAGTCCTGTGGGAACGCATGGGAACGGAGTTCCTGTACTTTTTCAACAACAGGAACTCAGTTCCCATTAGCAGCCGTGTCCTGCAAGACTTTGAAGTATGTGAGCTGTGTGGCAGGTGCTACACCAGCAGCTGCCGGCACAGCTCGCAATAATAAGTGTTGCACACCTGACCATTCAGGCATTGCCAGTAGGGGGCCCCATGACAGCTTCCGCTTCAATCTACCTGTCAATCACAGCTAGCTGATGGGTAGATCAGGTCCCTGCTGCTAAGAGATTGTATTTAGTCAGACCTCTCGTGATGCGCTCCTCCCCGCCGGCCCCTCCTGATTTTCTGTCTCCTCATCTCCCCCCCCCTCCCCCAGTCTCCTGCATATTTGCTCTGTGTGTCCTGCTGAATCCCCCCCTCCTCTATCTTCAGTGCCATATGATGAGAGAACCCAGAGGAGGAGCACAGCTATTCTGCTCACAGGACATGCAGGGAGAGAGGTGAGCTGAGGGAGGAACATCAGTTTGGGGTGGTAAGCTGAGCACAATACCTGGCAAAGTTTAATGCCAGGAGGGAAGTTTATGTGGAAATATGTGAAGGGTTGAAATAGCAGTGAGTATGTGTTGGAACCCTGCAGAGTTTGCAGCCCCCAAAGCTAACATACATCTCCTAAGCAGGAACACATCACTATCTCCCCAAGCATTCTGTCCAGATAATGTGCAGTTCATTTATGACATTTCCGTTTAACCCTGTGTTATCCAAACTCTGTTCAATGAAAAGTGTAAACTCACCACATAAACATTCTATATACAAAATAACATTCCCCAATAAAGATCAGAACATGATCTTCACATTTGCATGGAAGCACAATTGTATGAATGCTGATTATTCAGAGAATTACCGGATTTATGTTTATTGAGGATTTTTTTTTTTTATGTACAAACAGTTAAGCTTCATACACACAATACGAAAATTGGATGAAAAATACCACTTTTGAAGCGTTCGTGCATATGAGCGGATAATTTTTTTTTTTTCGGTGGGCGAGTGGATCTTGGGTGGGAGTTCCCACACTTTTTTCCCCAGGACTTGACCCCTGGCTTAAAGGATGATAAAAGCCACAGCTCGGGGGTAGCAGATGTCAGACCAGGGTATGTCTTCACCTGGGGTTTGTAATATATACTGTAGTGGTACACAGGAGGGTGGGGTTTGATATAACTGCACTGCATTGTTAAAAATATTTTTTCCTAAAATAAGTGTGTGCAACAGTTTTCTGATACATTTAAAGACTAAAGTTCAAATACTCACGCAGGTCCTTGGATGGAGTCCTATGCTGGTTCATTGTGGGACAGCTACTTTTGTGCCTGTACAGTGCTGAGAAAAAAAAGGGGATTACTCAAAAAGCAATGAAGATACACTAGAGCATTCACAGTGGGCTCCATTCACAAAGCAGTATTTATCTTTAAGAGCCACATTTAAGATGTAAAATACCCCTTACTAAAAAACGCTACTAAAATACAGCACAAACTATTTTAGTAGTAAAAGGCATTATTTTAACGGCGGTGGTCGCCAGCGTCCTTAACAACCAGTGACTAGCTGGTTGGTATGAAGTGGCCTGCCTCTGCGTCCTCAACAACTACTAAATAGCAGGTCGTTAAGGAGCAGGCAGCCGCCGCATCCTCAACAACCATGACTCACTGTCAGCAGGGTTAAATGATGGCACTTTACATTCCGCCGTCAGCGAGGAACCCGCTGACAGGAGATTAGTCATGGTTGTTAAGGACATGGCGGTCGCCTGATCCTTGACAACCAGCTATTTACTGGGTTGTTAGGACGCCGGTGGTTTCTGGCTCCTTAACTAGCTAAAATTAAACATATTCCTTCACTATCGCATGCCTGGGCCACAACGTATTTACCTCATTAATTTTATTTATTTTATTTCCTTTAGTGAATTGACTAACACTGTTTTCTGAGGTATTTGCTAAGTGTTTTTGCTATTTGAGGTAAACACTGCATAAACTGATAGTGAATTGACATTTTCGGCA